>CM059785.1:17560949-18160949 GCA_030435695.1 Brachymystax lenok tsinlingensis
TTTAGGGGGCTGCTCCTGGTCCAGGATCTTTATGGGAGCATCCCACTATGGCCCTAAGTCAGTGGGAAAAGCCCTGCTCATTTATGGAGTTCTTTCAATTTTAAAAAGTTGAAAGGCTGAGTGAATCATCTCCTGAGATGATGTTAATGCCACCTTCCTGAAAGCTTATTTAGTCAAAAATGCATTTAGGGGGGTGCAGTGCCTCCAGGATCCGTATGGGAGCATCCCACTATGGCCCTAAGTCAGTGGGAGAAGCCCCTGCTCATTTATGGAGGTTTTCAAAAAATGTTCAAAACAATGACAGAGTCCACACTCTCTTCCATTGCTTTGTACAGTACATTTGCAATATGTTTCACTGTACATTTGCAATATGTTTCAATGGGCTTTTAACATCACGAATATGACAAGCTCTAAAATACTTCAGGAATGCCCAATTGACTGCCCATTGATCTCAGGATGGCCAGGATTGATAGTAGTACCTGTCCAAAGCTCGTTGGTGTTGATTTCAACATGTCAAAAAAAAGCCCATTGAAACATATTGCAAATGTACAGTGAAACATATTGCAAATGTACAGTACATTTACCAGGTCCATATTTTCAAAAGGGTTTTAAATGACTTTAGGGGGCTGCTCCTGGTCCAGGATCCGTATGGGAGCATCCCACTATGGCCCTAAGTCAGTGGGAGAAGCCCTTGCTGGTTTATGGAGGTTTTCAAAAAGAAGTCCACACTCTCTTCCATTGCTTTGTACAGTACATTTGCAATATGTTTCACTGTACATTTGCAATATGTTTCAATGGGCTGTTAACATCACGAATATGACAAGCTCTAAAATCCTGCAGGAATGGCCAATTGACTGCCCGTTGATCTCAGGATGGCCAGGATTGATAAGCGGTACCTGTCCATAGCTCGTTGGTGTTGATTTCAACATGTCAAAAAAGTCCATTGAAACATATTGCAAATGTACAGTGAAACATATTGCAAATGTACAGTACATTTGCAATATGTTTCAATGGGCTGTTAACATCACGAATATGACAAGCTCTAAAATACTTCAGGAATGGCCAATTGACTGCCCGTTGATCTCAGGATGGCCAGGATTGATAGCGGTACCTGTCCATAGCTCGTTGGTGTTGATTTCAACATGTCAAAAAGCCCATTGAAACATATTGCAAATGTACAGTGAAACATATTGCAAATGTACAGTACATTTGCAATATGTTTCAATGGGCTGTTAACATCACGAATATGACAAGCTCTAAAATACTTCAGGAATGGCCAATTGACTGCCCGTTGATCTCAGGATGGCCAGGATTGATAGCGTACCTGTCCATAGCTCGTTGGTGTTGATTTCAACATGTCAAAAAAAGCCCATTGAAACATATTGCAAATGTACAGTGAAACATATTGCAAATGTACAGTACATTTGCAATATGTTTCAATGGGCTGTTAACATCACGAATATGACAAGCTCTAAAATCCTGCAGGAATGGCCAATTGACTGCTCGTTGATCTCGGGATGGCCAGGATTGATAGCGGTACCTGTCCATAGCTCGTTGGTGTTGATTTCAACATGTCAAAAAGCCCATTGAAACATATTGCAAATGTACAGTGAAACATATTGCAAATGTACAGTACATTTGCAATATGTTTCAATGGGCTGTTAACATCACGAATATGACAAGCTCTAAAATCCTGCAGGAATGGCCAATTGACTGCCCGTTGATCTCAGGATGGCCAGGCTTGATAGCGGTACCTGTCCATAGCTCGTTGGTGTTGATTTCAACATGTCAAAAAAAAGCCCATTGAAACATATTGCAAATGTACAGTGAAACATATTGCAAATGTACAGTACATTTGCAATATGTTTCAATGGGCTTTTAACATCACGAATATGACAAGCTCTAAAATACTGCAGGAAAGCCCAATTGACTGCCCGTTGATCTCAGGATGGCGGGCTTGACGGTTTTAACTTATTGCAAATGGACAAAAGTCTGCCATAAAGTCACTATAATGAAAACGTAAAACACCTAGTTACGTTCTAGTTGCGGGTCCAGTTCCGACGTTATGTGTCGGCCTATCTGAGGCGACCCCAAATCCCGAGTTTCGGCTCGATAGGTCATTCGGAGCCCGAGCAGCGACCTTAATTGGTGCTGAAAATCCACGTTTTCCGGCGTTGCTACGGGTCCTTGAATGAGCTATCGGACAGAAACGTTAGGGTCCGTCTCTATGGGCCGAGGCGGTTCTAACGCACCTAGCCTTGTGTCTCTGGGACTTTTAGAAATTTTGTCATTTTCGTGATGTAAAAATGAATTGAAAATATTGCAAATGTACAAGGCTGTTTCTCGGCCTGTGAACCTTCTAGAGCCCCATAACTCACCGTGCACTATCGACATAAGCTCTAGAAAAGGGTTCTAAAGTTTCAGAGCTCTAGGTCTGACGGGTCTTTAATAGTTGAACGAAAGTAACTATTGCAGGCAGTGTGTGTCTGTAAGCCCCACACTATGTCACTCCCCATGGACTGTGTGCATGTGTGAGTTTTTCAAGGGATTCTGATGGGAGAAATGACTGATTTACAGTTCATTGGGGTTGCCTAATCACACATGTGAAGTTTTGGAAAATTGTGACCTTTTTAACCCTTGAAACAGACACTGTGACCACAATTTAAGGCACTTCCGGTTGTCACAGGAAGCTGTAGGTAGACACATATCCTCATTGGGGTAGGCTTTAACAGAATCCTGAGTTTTAAGTCTGTAAGTTTAGAACTGACTGATTCACACAGGTTTGAAAGTCTGTTTTTCACCAACAGCAGGTTGGGTACTGTAAAACACCTTTAGGGTGATTTTAACCACTTCCGGTTGCTCCAGGAAGCTTAGAATCAACACAGGTAGACCTCATAGTGGCCTGATGGATTGCCATAAAGACATGTTCATAAGGCATTCATAACCCACATAGGCACCAGGTTGAATTTAGGCGAGCAGGCAATGTATTCCTATGGGGAGAGATGTCATAGCAAACGGTTTGATGTAAATACCCTGTTTTCACTATTAACCTCTTCCAGCTAGGGTCCCATTTTCCAAATTTTCGCCTGTCTGACGTGCCCAAAGTTAAATGCCTACCACTCATGGCCAGAAACTAGGATATTTACATATTTAGTACTATTGGATAGGAAACACTCTGAAGTTTATAAAACCATTAAGATATAGTCTGTGGCTATTCCAGAACAGATTTAGCAGGCAAAAAACCAGAGAGATTTCTGTCCGAATTTATTTTTCTGTTGCTCTCCTCTCATTTTGAAGCCCATGTAATATTTTTCTATGGGGAATAGGACCGAGGTTGCAGTACTTATGGCTTCCACTAGATGTCAACAGTCTCTGGAAAGGGTATGGAGGAAAAGCTCTGACCAGATCCTTAGAGAGAGAATTACTACGGGTAGGGAGAAAAGGTAAACAGACGTGCTCGCTTCACGAGAACGTGAACGCGCCCAGCGCGACCAACTTTCTTTTCGCTTTAACGCTTTCACTTACCGTTCTTGTAAAATATGATCGCTATTATTCATAAAAGAATACATAAGGATGCATTATTAATGATATTTGATTTGTTTGTGAAAAGATGAGAGGTATAATTTGAACGCGATCCCTTCACTGTAAAGGGCGAGTAGACTGACAATGCTTGGTGGAGTAGCTGAACGTAACGTGCCAAAAACAACGGATATTTATGGATATAATTATTTACTTTTTCTAACAAAAGAACCATGGATTATCTTGTTTGGACACTTGGGAAGACCTCAGAAGAAGTTATTTGAAAGGTAAGCGATTTATATTAGCTGTGATATGGATATTTTGAGAACCGAGCTGGATATGAATTTATGCTAATGTGGAAAATATGTGAGGTACTAGCCTCAAACAATCAAATGTAGTGCTTTCGCCGTAAAGCCTTTTTAAAATCTGACAACGCAGTGATATTGCCAAGAAGCAGAGCTTTTGATGGCTATGCAACACTATGCAACACTTGTATATCGAAGTTAAATATTACGAATATGTATTACGAATATGTATTTTGAATTTGGCGCGTTATGTTTGCTCTGAAAACGATCCCGCTAAAGGGATCGGCGCGCTAAGAGGTTAAGGGTTAATGCCACAGGGCCACGGTTAGGCTTGCACAGATCGGGAGGTCCTAAGGAACGTTCCAGAAGTCGAATCGTGCTTCTAACCCAAACGGTTCTGCCGCTGTCACTCAAAAGCAGCTGAAATTTAGGGCCAGGCTTCATTTAGGGCCTACTTTTTGGCACGGTTGCTGCGGTCAGACCGAGTGAGCTACGGTCAAGCGGGGCATCTCGTTGAACTCGGCAAGGCCTAGAGACTATGGTGATGTCATTGCAGGCTCTGTGTGTCTTTAAGCCCCACACTGTGTCACTCCATACCAGCTATGTGTTTGTGTGTGTGTGTGGGGAGTTGTCTTGTAAATCTGATGGGAGAAATGACTCATTTACAGTTCATGAGGGTTGCCTAATCACACATATGAAGTTTTGTAAAGATCTGACCTTTTTAACCCTTCGAAACAGCACCTATGACCCCTATTTAAAGCACTTCCGGTTGTCACAGGAAGCTGTAGGTAGACACATATCCTCATTGGGGTATGCTTTAACAGAATCCTGAGTTTTAAGTCTTTAGGTTAAGAACTGACTGATTTACACAGGGTTGAAAGTCTGTTTTTCACAAACTGCAGGTTGGGTCTATCAAAACACCTTTAGGGTGATTTTTACCACTTCCGGTTGCTCCAGGAAGCTTAGAATCAACACAGGTAGACCTCATAGTGGTCTGATGGATTGCTATCGAAGACAGGTTCATAAGACATTCATAACCCACATAGGCACCAGGTTGAATTTAGGGAGCAGGCAATGTATTCCTATGGGGAGAGATGTCATAGCAAACGGTTTGATGTAAATACCCTGTTTTCACTGTTAAGGGTTAATGCCACAGGGTCAAAGTTAGGCTTGCACAGATCGGGAGGTCCTAAGGAACGTTCCAGAAGTCGAATCGTGCTTCTAACCCAAACGGTTCTGCCGCTGTCACTCAAAAGCAGCTGAAATTGAGGGCCAGGCTTCAGTTTGGGCCTACTTTTTGGAACGGTTGCTGCGGTCAGACCGAGTGAGCTACGGTCAAGCGGGGCATCTTGTTGAACTCAGGAAGGCCTAGAGACTATGGTGATGCCATTGCAGGCTCTGTGTGTCTTCAAGCCCCACACTGTGTTACTCCATCCCATATCTGTGTTTGTGTGTGTCTGTGAGGGTTTTCTTGTAAATCTGATGGGGGAAATGACCCATTTACAGTTCATGAGGGTTGCCTAATCACACATATGAAGTTTTGGAAAGATGTGACCTTTTTAACCCTTGAAACAGCACCTATGACCCCTATTTAAAGCACTTCCGGTTGTCACAGGAAGCTGTAGTTAGACACATATCCTCATTGGGGTATGCTTTAACAGAATCCTGAGTTATAAGTCTTTAGGTTAAGAACTGACTGATTTACACAGGGTTGAATTGTCTGTTTTTCACAAACTGCAGGTTGGGTATATCAAAACACCTTTTGGGTGATTTTTACCACTTCCGGTTGCTCCAGGAAGCTTAGAATCAACACAGGTAGACCTCATAGTGGTCTGATGGATTGCTATCGAAGACAGGTTCATAAGAAATTCATAACCCACATAGGCACCAGGTTGAATTTAGGGGAGCAGGCAATGTATTCCTATGGGGAGAGATTTCATAGCAAACGGTTTGATGTAAATACCCTGTTTTTACTGTTAAAGGTTAATGCCACACAGTCACGGTTAGGCTTGCTCAGATCGGGAGGACCTTAGGAACATTCCTGAAGTTGAATTGTGCTTCTAACCCAAACGGGTCTGCCGCTGTCACCCAAAATCAGCTGACATTTAGGGCCAGGCTTCATTTTGCGCCTACTTTTTTGCACGGTCTATGAGGTCAGAGCGAGCTACAGTCAAGTGGGGCGTCTCGTTGAACTCGGCACGGCCTAGAGACTATGGTGATGCCCTTTTTTGTGTTGATTTCAGTCTGTCATTTTGGTGATGTTTCAGCCCTATTCAAACATATTGCAAATGTACAAAAGTCAACGAGCAAGTCAGCGTCAATCAATCAATTAGATATCATTCTGACACCAAACTGATAAAAACTGACACCAAACCCACTTTTCCCATCTCATTTAGAAGCCAACAATCACATATATCAGGGCAGGCTCAAAATTCTGTTTAAATCATAGTAAAAATGTAAAACACCTGAGTTACGTTCTAGCTGCGGGTCCAGTTCCGACATTATGTGTCGGCCTAGCTGAGGCGACCCGAATCTCAAGTTTCGCTCGATAGGTCATTTGGAGTCCGAGCAGCGACCTTAATTGGTGCTGAAAATCCACGTTTTCCGGGCGTTGCTACGGGGTCCTTGAATGAGCTATCGGACAGAAACGTTAGGGTCCGTCTCTATGGGCCGAGGCGGTTCTAATGCACCTAGCCTTGTGTCTCTGGGACTTTTAGAACTTTTGTCATTTTCGTGATGTAAAATGAATTGAAAATATTGCAAATGTACGAGGCTGTTTCTCGGCCTGAAAACCTTCTAGAGCCCGTAGCTCACCGTGCACGATCGACTAAAGGTCTAGAATGGGTTTCTAAAGTTTCAGAGCTCTAGGTCTGACGGTTCTTTAATAGTTCGAACAAAAGTAACTATTGCAGGCAGTGTCTGTCTGTAAGCCCCTCACTGTGTCATTCCCCATTGACTGTGCATGTGTGTGATTTCAGAAAATCACAGAAAATCACAGAAATCACGTAGAGCTCCGAAACCCACTTTAACGGATCCGTCTGAACACGCAGCAACTGGATCCGTAACTTTTTTGGTGAAAAAAATATTTTTCTCAACATTACGAATTGGACGTTTGCCAATTAATCGAAAATTAAAAGAGATAAATGTCTGGTTCTTTTTTTCCTTACACCGTAGGTTCATGTACTTTGACGTAAAGCTGTCAAATTAGTGCTCTATTTCCATTTTTCACCTTTAATCCCAGAAAATGGGCCTTATCTCAAAAACCGTGAGTCCCTGACGCCATTCTGTTTCGGGGCCAACTGCCCATATGGCCAAACCCATGCCCACCAAGTTTCGTCTTCAAAGAGTTTTCGGTTTAGGAGAAAAAGCCAGGTCAATTAGGTGTATGTTTTGTACATTTGCAATATGAAGGCATTCGCCATCTGGTGGGATTAACATGAAGGGCGGAAAAATGAAAAAAATGAATTTATTTTATTAAACGGACATCGAAAGTCCGAGAAAGTTCGTTTGATGACTTCCTGGAAGATTAGGCCCTAGGGCACGGCCCGACGGCGTCGGCTTATTTTAGAAACAATTTCGGACGTCTAGTAAGGGAGCGTACATTTGCAATATGCAGTTTCTCATCAAACATACAGCAAATGCCATCCGCGTCCCTTATGTAGGGTATGGCTCTCAATCAGGGACAGCTGTACATCGTTGTCTCTGATTGGGAACCATACTTAAGTAGCCCTTTTTCCCTCCTTCCTTGTGGGAAGTTAACTTTGTTTGTAGGTGTCTATGCGCCACACAGTGCATGTCCGATCTTTGTTTCTTGTTTTTGTTTCGGTGAGTTAAACTATTAAACATGTTTCACTCAACCTGGCACGCTGCGCCTTGGTCCGTTGTTGAAGATCGTGACAGAACTTCCCACCACCAAGAGACCAAGCAGCGTGGTTATCTGGAATCCTGGACGGTAAGGGACTCTGGAGGCAGGCAGGGGAATACCGCCGTCCCAAGGAGGAGCTGGAGGCAGCAAAGACGGAGCGGCGCTTTTACGAGGAGAAGTATGCGGGAACACGGCTGGCATTTAAGCCCGAGAGGCAGGCCCACATTTCTTTTTGGGGGCATACAGGGAGTTTGGCGGGGCCAGGTTGGAGACCTGGGCCAGCTCCCCGTGCTTACCAGAGGGAGCATCACAGGCGAAATGCACGGTGTCACCAGTGCGTGTTCCCGCATCTGTCGAGCTAAGGGAAGTGTTCAGCCTGGAAGGAGTGTGCCGGCTCAGCGCTCTTGGTCTCCAGTATGCCTCCTCGGACCAGGATATCCTGCGCCGGCTCTGCGTACTGTGTCTCCAGTGCATCTCCACAGCCCAGTACGTCCTGTGCCAGCGCCCCGCAGTGGCCGGGCGAAATTAGAGAGCCCTCAGAGCTCGGCGCGGCCTGTCCCTGGTCCACGCACCAGGTCCCCTGTGCGCCTTCAGAGCCAGGCACGGCCTGTCCCTGCTCCACGCATCAGGTCCCCTGTGCGCATCCAGAGCCCAGCACGGCCTGTCCCTGCTCCACGCATCAGGTCCCCTGTGCGCATCCAGAGCCCAGCACGGCCTGTCCCTGCTCCACGCATCAGGCCCCCTGTGCGCATTGAGAGCCCGGCACGTCCTGTCCCTGCTCCACGCACCAGGTCCCCCGTGCACATCGAGGGCTCGGCACGTCCTGCCACTGCTCCCAGCACCAGATCTCCAGTGCTTCCCCACAGCCCGGGGTCTCCAGAGACGGTCCCCAGTCCGGAGCCTCCAGAGACGATCCCCAGTCCGGAACCTCCAGAGACGGTCCCCAGTCCGGAGCCTCCAGAGATGGTCCCCAGTCCGGAGCCCGCAACGAGGGTGCCCAGTCCGGGGCCCGCAACGAGGGTGCCCAGTCCGGAGCCTGCAATGAGGGTGCCCAGTCCGGAGCCTCCAGAGACGGTCCGGAGCCTCCAGAGACGGTCCCCAGTCTGGGGCCCGCAACGAGGGTGCCCAGTCCGGGGCCCGCAACGAGGGTGCCCAGTCCAGGGTCGGCGGCGAGGGCCCCCACCCCAGAGGCGCCACCAAAGCAGATGGAGCTAGAGGTGGAGCGGGGTCTACGTCCCGCACCAGAGCCGCCACCGTGGATAGATGCCCACCCAGACCCTCCCCAATAGGTTCAGGTTTTGCGGCCGGAGTCCGCACCTTTGGGGGGGGGGGGGTTCTGTCACGCCCTGACCTGTATGAGCCTTTTTATGTCTCATTTTGGTTTGGTCAGGGTGTGATTTGGTGTGGGCATTCTATGTTCACTTTTGTATTTCTTTGTTTTGGCCGGGTATGGCTCTCAATCAGGGACAGCTGTACATCGTTGTCTCTGATTGGGAACCATACTTAAGTAGCCCTTTTTCTCTCCTTTCCTTGTGGGAAGTTAACTTTGTTTGTTTTTTATTAATTTTTATTTATTTCACCTTTATTTAACCAGGTAGGCAAGTTGAGAACAAGTTCTCATTTACAACTGCGACCTGGCCAAGATAAAGCAAAGCAGTTCAACACATACAACAACACAGAGTTACACATGGAGTAAAACAAACATACAGTCAATAATACAGTAGGAAAAAAACTAATCTATATACAATGTGTGCAAATGAGGTAGGATAAGGAACATAAGGCAATAAATAGGCCATGGTGGCAAAGTAACTACAGTATAGCAATTTAACACTGGAATGGTAAATGTGCAGTAGATGAATGTGCAAAGTAAAAATACTGGGGTGCAAAGGAGCAAGATAAATAAATGACTATGGTAGGGGATGAGGTAGTTGGTTGGGCTATGTACAGGTGCAGTGATCTGTGTGCTGCTCTGACAGCTGGTGCTTGAAACTAGTGAGGGAGATAAGTGTCTCCAGTTTCAACGATTTTTGTAGTTCGTTCCAGTCATTGGCAGCAGAGAACTGGAAGGAAAGGCGGCCAAAAGAGGAATTGGCTTTGGGGGTGACCAGTGAGATATACCTGCTGGAGCGAGTGCTATGGGTGGGTGCTGCTATGGTTACCAGCGAGCTGAGATAAGGCAGGGTTTTACCTAGCAGGGACTTGTAGATGACCTGGAGCCAGTGGGTCTGGCGACGAGTATGAAGCGAGGGCCAGCCGACTAGAGCATACAGGTCGCAGTGGTGGGTAGTATATGGGGCTTTGGTGACAAAGCGGATGGCACTGTGATAGACTGCATCCAGTTTGCTGAGTAGAGTGTTGGAGGCTATTTTGTAGATGACATCGCCGAAGTCGAGGATCGGCAGGATAGTCAGTTTTACTAGTGCAAGTTTGGCAGCATGAGTGAAGGAGGCTTAATTGCGAAATAAAAAAGCAGATTCTAGATCTAATTTTGGATTGGAGATGTTTAATGTGAGTCTGGAAGGAGAGTTTACAGTCTAGCCAGACACCTAGGTATTTGTAGTTGTCCACGTATTCTAGGTCAGAGCCGTCCAGGGTAGTGATGCTAGTCGGGCGGGCGGGTGCAGGCAGCGAACGGTTGAAAAGCATGCATTTGGTTTTACTAGCGTTTAAGAGCAGTTGGAGGCCACGGAAGGAGTGCTGAATGGCATTGAAGCTCGTTTGGAGATTAGTTAATGATATTTGATTTGATTGTGAAAAGATGAGAGGTATAACTTGAATGCGTTTTCTTCACTGTACAACGGGGGGAGTAGACCGACATGGCTTGGTGGAGTAGCTGAACATAACGTGCCAACCAAACTGAGATTTATGGATATAATGAATTACTTTTTCTAACAAAAGAACCATGGATTCTCTTGTTTGGACACTTGGGAAGCCCTCAGCAGAAGTTATTTGAAAGGTAAGCGATTTATATTAGCTGTGATATGGACATTTTGAGAACCGTGCTGGATATGAATTTATGCTAATATGGAAAATATGTGAGGTAGTAGCCTCAAACAATCAAATGTGGTGCTTTCTCCGTAAAGCCTTTTTGAAATCTGACAACGCAGTGATATTGCCAAGAAGCAGAGCTTTTGATGGCTATGCAACACTTGTATATCGAAGAATGTTAAATATTACGAATTTTTATTTTGAATTTGCCGCGTTATGTTTGCTCTGAAAACGATCCCGCTAGCGGGATCCGTGCGCAGAGAGGTTAACACAGTGTCCAAAGAAGGGCCAGAAGTATACAGAATGGTGTCGTCTGCATAGAGGTGGATCAGAGAATCACCAGCAGCAAGAGCAACATCATTGATGTATACAGAGAAGAGAGTCGGCCCAAGAATTGAACCCTGTGGCACCCCCATAGAGACTGCCAGAGGCCCGGACAACAGGCCTTCCGATTTAAGACACTGAACTCTGTCGGCAAAGTAGTTGGTGAACCAGGAGAGGCAATCATTAGAGAAACACAGGCTGTTGAATCTGCCGATAAGGATGTGGTGATTAACAGAGTCGAAAGTCAATGAATACGGCTGCACAGTAATGTCTCTTATTGATGGTGGTTATGATATCGTTTAGTACCTTCAGCGTGGCTGAGGTGCACCCGTGACCAGCTCGGAAACCGGATTGCACAGTGGAGAAGGTACGGTGGGATTCGAAGTGGTCAATGATCTGTTTATTAACTAGGCTTTCAAAGACTTTAGAGAGGCATGGCAGGATTGATATAGGTCTATAGCAATTTGGGTCTAGGATGTCACCCCCTTTGAAGAGAGGGATGACCGCAGCAGCTTTCCAATCTTTTGGGATCTCGGACGACACCAAAGAGAGGTTGAGCAGACTGGTAATAGGAGCTGCAACAATGGCAGCAGATAGTTTTAAAAAGAGAGGGTCCAGATTATCTAGTCCATCTGATTTATGCGGGTCCAGATTTTGCAGCTCTTTCAGAACATCTGCTATCTGGATTTTGGTGAAGGAGAAGCTGGGAAGGCTTGGACAAGTAGATGCGGGGGGGGGGTGGAGCTATTGGCCGGGGTTGGGGTAGCCAGGAGGAAAGCATGGCCAGCCTTAGAGAAATGCTTGTTGAAATTTTCGATTATCATGGATTTGTCGGTGGTGACCGTGTTACCTAGCCTCAGTGCAGTGGGCAGCTGGGAGGAGGTGCTATTGTTCTCCATGGACTTGACAGTGTCCCAACACTTTTTGGAGTTAGAACTACAGGATGCAAATTTCTGTTTGAAAAAGCTAGCCTTTGCTTTCCTGACTGATTGCGTGTATTGGTTCCTGACTTCCCTGAACAGTTGCATATCGCGGGGACTATTCGATGCAATAGCAGTCCGCCACAGGATGTTCTTGTGCTGGTCAAGGGCAGTCAGGTCTGGGTGAACCAAGGGCTGTATCTGTTCTTAGTCCTACATCTTTTGAAAGGGGCATGCTTATTTAAGATGGTGAGGAAGTTGCTTTTAAAGAACGACCAGGCATCCTCGACTGACGGAATGAGGTCAATATCCTGCCAGGATACCCGGGCCAGGTCGATTAGAAAGGCCTGCTCGCAGAAGTGTTTTAGGGGAGCGTTTGACAGTGATAAGGGGTGGTCGTTTGACCGCGGGCCCATGCGGATGCAGGCAATGAGGCAGTGGTCGCTGAGTGTTGAAAACAGCAGAGGTGTATTTGGAGGGCAAGTTGGTCAGGATAATGTCTATGAGGGTGCCCATGTTTTCAGATTTAGGATTGTACCTGGTGGGTTCCTTTATGATTTGTGTGAGATTGAGGGCATCTAGCTTAGATTGTAGGACTGCCGGGGTGTTAAGCATATCCCAGTTTAGGTCACCTAACAGAACGAACTCGATGGGGGCCAATCAATTCACATATGGAGTCCAGGGCACAGCTGGGAGCTCAGGGGGGTCTATAGCAGGCGGCAACAGTGAGAGACTTATTTCTGGAGAGATACATTTTTAGAATTAGAAGTTTGAACTGTTTGGGCATAGATCTGGGAAGTATGACAGAACTATGCAGGCTTTCTCTGCAATAGATTGCAACTCCTCCCCCTTTGGCAGTTCTATCTTGGCAGAAAATGTTGTAGTTGGGTATGGAAATCTCAGAATTTTTGGTGGCCTTCCTAAGCCAGGATTCAGACACGGCCAGGACATCAGGGTTGGCGGAGTGTGCTAAAGCAGTGAGTAAAACAAACTTAGGGAGGAGGCTTCTGATGTTAACATGCATGAAACCGAGGCTTTTACGGTTACAGAAGTCAACAAAAGAGAGTGCCTGGGGCCTGGGAATAAGTGTGGTGCTGGGGGCTACAGGGCCTGGGTTTACCTCCACATCACCCGAGGAACAGAGGAGGAGCAGGATGAGGGTACGCCTAAAGGCTATCAGAACAGGATGTCTAGTGCGTTGGGAACAGAGAATAAAAGGAGCATCCAGTTTGTCTGGAAGCAAGACGTCGGTGTCCGTGACGTGGCTGGGTTTTTTTTGTAGCCCGTAATTGCCTGTAGACCCTGCCACATACGACTCGTGTCTGAGCCGTTGAATTTAGACTCCACTTTGTCCCTATACCGCCATTTCACTTGTTTGATTGCCTTGCGGAGGGAATAACTACACTGTTTATATTCTGCCATATTCCCAGTCATATATACATGGTTAAATGCGGTGGTTCTCGCTTTCAGTTTTGCGCGAATGCCGCCATCTATCCATGGTTTCTGGTTAGGGTAGGTTTTAATATTCACAGTGGGTACAACATCTCCAATGCACTTCCTTATAAACTCACTCACCGAGTCGATGTTATTCTCTGAGGCTGCTCCGAACATTTCACAGGCCGCGTGATCAAAACAATCTTGAAGCGTGGGTTCTGATTGGTCAGACCAGCGTTGAATGGTTTAGTTACCGGTACATCCTGTTTGAGTTTCTGCCTATAGGACAGCAAGAGCAAAATGGTCGGATTTGCTGAAGGGAGGCGGAGGAGGGCCTTGTATGCATTGCGGAATTTAGAGTAGCAGTAGTCCAGTGAATTGCCCGTGCAAGTGCTGCAATCGATATGTTGATAGAATTTAGGTAGACCTTTCTCAAATTAGCTTTGTTAAAATCCACAGCTACAATAAATGCAGCCTCAGGATATATGGTGTTCGGTTTACATAGAGTCCAGTGAAGTTCCTTGAGGGCCGTCGTGGTATCTGCTTGAGGGGGATATACACAGGTGTGAGGATAGCTGACGAGAATTCTCTTGGGAGATAATATTGTCAGCATTTGATTTTAAGAATTCTAGGTCAGGTGAACAGAAGGACTTGAGCTCCTTTATGTTTTTATGATTACACCATGAGATGTTAATCACACCCCCTCTCTTCTTCTTCGCATAAAGATGTTTATTTGTGTCGGCGCGACACATGACGAAACACGGTGGCTGTATCGACTTCGACAACATATCCCGAGAGAGCCATGTTTCCGTGAAACAGGGAATGTTACAATCTCTGATGTCTCTCTGGAATGCAACCCTTGCCCTAATATTGTCCACCTTGTTGTATAGAGACTGGACATTGTCAAGTAATATACTCGGAAGCGGTGCCTTTAAAGTCTGACCAGGAATACTGCATAGTTTCCGAAGGACTCGAAGCGAGGCAACCAGCTCTGTCGGCGCCATCTTGCCATCTCAGCACGTTTTCTGTGACATCTAATTTTCTCTTTTCATGTTCACAAAAACTGACCGTTGTCATGTCTTTACTATGGATTAAGTGATATATGACATGCTATTTTATCAAATCAATTCTCTGTAATTACAATTACCTGATTAAACTAATCATGTACATGTAGTTAACTAGGAAGTCAGGGCACCACGGAAGAATGTTTATAGATCTGTTGTCTTATGAATAAACTCTTAACTTCTTAAGGAGCAGTGGTGCGCTAGCGCCCCACTCCCGACACTACCCGGTGAAATCCAAGGCGCCAAATTCAAAATCCAAAAGTTTAATTATTAAACATTCATCAATATACAAGTGTTGCATAGTCATCAAAAGCTCTGCTTCTTGGCAATATCACAGCGTTGTCAGATTTCATAAAGGCTTTTATGGCGAAAGCACTACATCTGATTGTTTGAGGGTAGCACCTCCAATATTTTTCCCTTTACCATAAATTCATAAGCCATCACGGTTCACACAAAACACATTTCACAGCGAAAACAAATCAATTACCTTTTGAAGAACTTCTGCTGAGGGCTTCCCAAGTGTCCAACGAAGATAATCCATGGTTCTTTTGTTAGAAAAAGTAATTTATTATATCCATAAATCTCAGTTTGGTTGGAGTTATGATAAGAAAATACAGCGTCCACTCGCCCATTGAAACGTGAAGAGAACTCGTTCAACCTATACCTATAAACTTGTCCAAGAACAATCAAACATCATTGATAATGTATCCTCAGGAACACTTGTATGTATATTTTGTATAATATTTCAACCGGAATATAAACTGGGCGATAGGAAAGGAAAAAACCACAGCGCGCGCAAGCCGGGGAACGAGCATTCTCTTCTTTTGACTTCTGTGTGACCACTTCCTAATTCTTCTTCTATTGCAATCTAAAGCAACTAAATAGAATCAAAACAGTGCCTAGAGACTGTTGACATCCAGAGGAAGCAATAGGTACTGCATTTATACTCCCTTATATGGGCATTTTATTTATTTCTAATATTTATGCATTAGCATGAATCCATAACCCAACACGGGTCTCACAAAATGCATAAAATCGCAATTAGAAAATCGCGTACCTTTGATGAACTTCTGCTGAGGGCTTCCCAAGTGTCCAACTAAGACAATCCATGCTTCTTTGGTTAGAAAAAGTCATTTATTATATCCATAAATCTCCGTTTGGTTGGTGCGTTATGATCATAAAATCCACCGTTGAGTCGCCCATTGAACCGTGAAGAGAACACGTTCAAATTATACCTATACACTTTCTACAAACAAATCAAACATCAGTTTTAATGTATCCTTAGGTATCCTTTTGGGTATATTTGCTGTAATATTTCAACCGGACGATAACGTGAACGATAGGAAAGGAAAATAAAGTGGTGCGCGTTCACAATCTCGCGCGCATCAAACCTTGTTTACAAAAGTGGTCGCCTGACAATTTCCTCTCCCTATCCGTTCTGGTCACTGGTAGAATTCCCAGTCTTTGACTGTTGACTGTTGACATCTAGTGGAAGCCATAGACACTGCAGTCTCAGTCCTACATAAGATTGTATGCAATAGGCACAATGGAGAAGATGGGCATTTACAAAAAAAACTGCAAATCGGATTTTCCTCTGGTTTTTGCCTACTATATCACTTCTGTTATACTCACATACATTATTTTAACACTCTTAGAAACTTCAGAGTGTTTCCTATCCAATAGTATTAATTATGTGCATATCCTATTTTCTGGGCCTGAGTGGCATGCATTTTACTTTGGGCACGCCAGACTCTCCAAAACCGTCACCTCGGGAGCCGCTCCCTAAGAAGTTAATATGACAATAGCCTATTAATAGCTTATTTGAAATTATGTGCACTTCTTACATTCACCTTTTCATGTTTATTCAAATCATATGATTTGGTTTCAATACTTCAAAACCAAGTGGTAGGTCCAGGTAGTCAAAAAATAGATGGGTAAAATTGTGATATTAATGAATGGAAGCGATGAGCGGGATGTCAACTCCGCTCACATACTCTGTCTGATTGGAGCAGGTAACTTTCTCCTGGCATCCACCAAACCCAGATTGGGCAGTCAGACTACCAGATGGTGAAAAATGATTAATCACTCTAGAGAGCGGATTTCCACTGCTCTAGAGTCAAGTGTCTGCGAGGTTTACACCACTCCAAGAGACGCTTGGCATTGTGCATGGTGATCTTAGGCTAGTGAGTGGCTGTTTGGCCATGGAAACCCATTTCATGAAGCTCCTGAAACCGAAACAGTTCTTGTGCTTATGTTGTTTCCAGAGGCAGTTTGGAACTCAGTGTTGCAACCAAGGACAGATGATTTTTACGCACTATGCACTTCAGTACTCAGCAGTTCCGTTCTGTGAGCTTGTGTGGCCTACCACTTCACGGCTCCTAGATGTTTCCACTTCACAATAACAGCACTCACAGTTGACCAGGGCAGCACTAGCAAGGCAGAAATTTGACGAACTGACATGTTGAAATGGTGGCATCCTATCACGGTGCAACATTGAAAGTCACAGAGCTCTTCAGGAAGCCCATTCTACTGCCAATGTTTGACTGTGGAGATTGCATGGCTGTGTGCTCGATTTTATAAACTTGTCAGCAACTGGTCCACATACTTTTGTATATAGCTAGTTTGCTACTCTACTGGTGGCAAAATTTGACCTTCACAGGGTGTTGAAAGTGCAAGGTGATCAACTTGATGCTCCTTTCATATATTGATGGTATTATTCTGGTGACATTATTATCAATGCTTCAGATATTTATTTGGTACATGCACACATAAGGGAGAAATGAATTTTTGTGTGCCCTACGTCATCACAAACTGATTTTATCAGCAACAAGTCCATGTGGTGGAAACAAACCACTGGAGGAAAAATATGCATCTGTTCTTTCTTTCTGCATCCAAGTTTCTTTACATAGAGCGGTCAGTCAAGGCGAACTCATGAATATAAGTTACCCGCCCACTCAGCCTGTCTTTTCAAACTTCCTGGTAGTTAGCCATGAGAGAAAAAGTACTTTTCTTAATTTGTTGCATTTCTATCCCCCCAAAATATAACGGGTGATACTTTTGTGACTCAAAAGGCTATTTTACATGGGAATCAAAATGACTGTTCAGGACCTTTTAGAGCACCATAAAGAACCCAAAGGTGAATTATTCAAAAGCGTTTTAATTTATACGGTAATTCTGAGGAAAGGGCTTCCCTTATCAATGCAGGGGCTTTAGCTTGAATGTGAGTCTTTTTACATATATTTGGTCCCTCAGAGCAGCAGGTTTTAAATAACTGCAGCTGCTGAAAAAAAAACCTTATCCTACCGGTTTCCAATAAATAAATACAATTGCATATATTAGTGGATATTGAAACTTGAATGCAGCCAGTAACATTTCCAATTCATTATTACCAAAAGCCTATGAATAATGTCGATGTTTAAATTGGATGGAGATATCACATTGATTATTCTGCTACAGGTAGAGGTAGAAAGAAATGTCTGACCATCATGACAAAACATTAGTGGAATGGTATTATCAATAAGACAGCCCTGCCTCACCAACTTCTGCAGAAAATTGAAGCTCATTTTTTTATAAACAATGGCGCTCAATATCTTAGAGCAATTTTAAACACGTATTTGATAACGCCCAATGCAGCTGATATTTCCATACATAAATACCATATGTCTAGTACACACTGTCTTAAAAACTATTTCATTATGCACAGACCTTGACTGTTCAGACCTGATAGCTCCTCACTTCACCTCAGTTTGTGAAAGCAGTTGACTACTAGAGATATTTTCATCAACCCATCCAGAAGATCTCTGACTGTGTTCCTATTGGCACCATGTGTCCCCTATGGGTCCTGGTCAAAAGTAGTGCACTACATAGGAACTATGGTGCAATTTAGGATTCACACTCTGAGATTCAGCTTGTCAGGGGCACTAGCTGTTCTGATTGAGTTAGAAGTGGCCTCTCTCTAAAATGCCAAAGTAGCTCCCAAGATAGTCGAGGAAATGCCACCGACCTTGTCAGGACAGAGAAGAGTGAAACATGCCATTACAAACTGAACGTCAATCACAGCAGCTGATTTGTGAAGGCCAGATGACAGCTTTGAGGTAAAGGTCGCTATCTATAGAGAGTTAGATGGGCATTTGTGGCGCTAACTACACATAAAAAGTATTGAGAGGTTTTAGCTTTTCATATTAGCTGTTTAACAGTTACCAAAAAAAATGTATGGTCATAGTTGTGAAAAGTGCACAAATACCACATTTTACTGTGAGGATCTGTTGAGATGTACACTGAAAAGAAGATCATACTCTCTGACACTGTTTAAGGTCATTGCTGTATTCACTCACTTGCAAAGCCCCTTTCCCTTAGCAAAATGTATTTTTGACCTGTTTAAAAATGAATTTCACACTCCTGTAATTAAAATGTAATAACCGTGTAGGTACTCATTTTTTACTCCTCTGGTACTTTTTAAAATGTCGGGGACCTGACATACAGTAACCTGTTGAACTTCGAGACTTACATTTAAGCAAGGTATATAGACCATACGCCACTAACCCCTGAGGTGCCTTATTGCTGTTATAAATTGGTTGCCAACACTGTAAGGCAAGGAACTACACATCTAAATTGAAAACGTTGCTTTAATAATTAAATTCATAATAAATACATTCCGCCAAAAAAAAGTAGTCTGGACAAAAGTCTCATTGCTAGACTGGTTTCTATGCAACATAACCACAGGCTAGCTAGCAAGCTTACATTAAATGTATGCAAAAATGTAGCATTAGCTCCACTTCTAGGGTGACTAAGACATGACAATTATTTATTAATGTTGATCTGGATGTTGCCATTTATTGTACACGAATGAATTTTTTTTTCCATGTTATCGTTTGTTGTTGGCTCGACGCTACTGGAAATGGATGCCGTTCTTTTAGCTGGAGGAGCTGCTGCTTTGTTGTCAGAGAACAGTAAGTGCTCCATCGCTTCCTCGCTTCCAGATTTGGCCTCCAGTAACTTTGAAGAGGTTGCAAATCTGTGTCCTCTGACAGACAATATTTCTTGTGCCTCTAGTCTAGCATCTGACAGTTTCTGGATCATGGTGGTTTGGAGGCAGTGGTTTGTTTAAATATGCAACGAGCCAGCTACTTTGCAGGCTTTGGCTGCATTGTTGAGAGGGTGTTCACTCCCATAGGCTCTTTTGTGTACCGGAAACATATAAGCCAAAATAACCGGTTATATTGTCAGGGTACATTAGAATGATTTATCTAGCTAGATAACACATACCATATGTATCCATTCACTGGTGGGCAGCTTAGTCGCGCCCCACTTTCCTCAACTTTTGAATTACGGCGACAGACACATTGTTGTGAATTGGGTGTCCATGCCAGACTGAGGGGGGTTGTTGATATGTCGGTTCAAACCAGCTCTGAGTCCTGCGTAGCTGCTAATCGCATATTCTTTGCTGTTCATGTTTCTCACTGAACCAGTGATGTTCAGCTCAGTTTTTCTTGTATTCCCAAAGTCACAATGTATCCCTTTTTCTGCACATCAATCAGTGAAGCAGGTAAGTGCCCACTTTGTTTGTTTCACAATGTTCTTTTCATTTTGTTTCTCTCAAATTCATCTAAAGGCTTGTTTTCTACATCAGCATGTCGAACTATTGTTTATGTCGCCATTTTATCAAGGTTAAAAGGTGCAATATATCAAGGTGAAAAGGCTAAACACCATAGTCATGGTATACGGTCTCACATATACACGGCTAAATGCTGTTTTAGCCAATCAGCATCCAGTATCCAAACCTCCCAGTTTATACAAGCTTTTAGACATTTTGATACGGTTAATATTTGAATATATCTTGAAGGTCCTTGGAACAGGCCTGCCTGTTCTGTTGTTTAAGGGATTCTGACAGAACATACTGTACAGTGTATATTGTCTTTCAATCACTGTCATACCACTCATTTCAGTAAAAATACATATTCAAAAGTCCATGAGTGTCATTAGCATTTTGACATTTCATACATAGAAAGGCATTTTTCTATTTCTCCTCCCATCATGTTTCCATGGCGCCATAAGACAGCCTAAAAAGAGAGATCTGTATGTTTTGTCCATATTTGAGATGATTGTACATATTTTTTAATTTTTTTCAGCTTTCTTTTGTCATTGAGTGTTGATTGGATATATCTGGTAGTTTTGACCCATGACATTTAAGGACCGATAGCAAGTCTGCTTGCTCGGTTTGGCTAGCATTTAAAATATGCATTTCACTCAGCACGGCTTCTTGATCAATGAGACCTGACTGCATTGTAGACATGGCAGAGAGCTCGCAGTGAGGATGACTACTGCTCTGGACTGATGTGTAGTGAGCTTTTTTGCGCCATAGCACCTGCAGAGGCATCACCCAAGTGGGTGCTACACGTTAGTTGTTCTGGGAGTACGTCATCCAGGCTACAGTGAGGCTGAACTGAGAATGACATCAGAGCCAGTAAGCCAACTGCATCACAACTATCTGACATCGATCATCTGGCATCATCAACTACAGTGGGTTCATCTACATAATTGTTAAGTCTACTTACATTTTTTCTCTTCATCTGTAATTCAGCATTAGCTGTGAATGTGTAAGCTACAAGATTAAATAAACCAATGAAACAATAAACCTTTATATATATATATATATATATATCGTACAGGCTGAATGCATGAACTGAACATCTCGGAACATTATGAACATACAGTATGGATGAATTGGAATTCATAAAGACATGTCTGCCATTAGCACAGTGTCAGTCACGGTCATGGTCTGAGTGACATAAACATACAATTTGTGCTAATTAGTAACAGTTTTGCGACCCATGTAAACTGTAATGTTTATAATGCTCTAAAGAGGTGGCCTTAATGATACTTGCCAATGAAAGACGTAAGGAACCGTGGAGAATGTCTCGGCCCGAGGTCTGGTTACACTTGGTAATGTTCACAGATGACATACATCTACTTCTGCTGGTTCCAACAGATGATGATGCACTGTCAATCTGATTCAACAATATCATGATGGATAATAATGAATTATTTAATTGCAAGGGATGTATTTATTTTAAGCCTTTTAACAGATACTTTATACCCTTTACATTCCATGGTACTATATTAGACTAACCTTGAATGAACAAAATTGACAAACCTGTAAACATGGGAATACTTAGATATGACTGTTCAATGTTTCTCACCTGTTTTCTGTATTCATGTAATCCCTGCTCAGACTCAGAGTGTGTTTGTGCCTATGGGTGTTGATCCTTGGAGAGCTTCAGTGAGATCTGTAGTCTCTCACTCCAAAGGAAGGCTAGACTCAGCACTATGCCTAGAGAGTGCCCAAGGGCAGAGAGAGAGGGAGAGACTATTAAGAGAAAGACAGACCCAGAGTTCTGGAGGATGAGAGAGGAAAAGAGAGACCCAAAACTGTGAGGATGAGAGGAATTAGAGGCTTAATGAGAAGGTACTGTACAGCCACACCTCTCTGTTGTTTCAGGTTTGCTGTTTGCTTAGCCTGATCCTTGCAGTCACGGTAAAACAAAGTTGGGAGATGAGCTTTAAATCCACAGGTTCTAGCTTTAATATCAACAACAATCCA
Organism: Brachymystax lenok tsinlingensis; assembly: GCA_030435695.1. Lineage (NCBI taxonomy): Eukaryota > Metazoa > Chordata > Actinopteri > Salmoniformes > Salmonidae > Brachymystax > Brachymystax lenok. Next base: position 17,582,969 of record CM059785.1, read on the forward strand.
AACAAGGCAGCCTGGAGGTATGTGGGATAGGGTTTCATTAATAAAAAAAAGCATGTCATTGTACTCAAAGTTTTCCATCTAATGAATGGCAGCCAAATGTCTCACATCTTTCATCCATTGCAGCTGCTCCTTATTCAAATTCACTGAAGTTCGACAGTATGCTCCTCCATCTTCCCCCATGGTATTAAAAAATTTCAGGACTGAGGATCGACAATAACCATATGTTAATATAATTTGTTGGAAAACAACAAAGGATGGGCTATAAACGACTCAAGCTCTAGTGACAGAAGGCAGAATGAATGGCCCTCGTGATTATGCCTAGGAGACTCCTCCGGCCGGGAAGATAATTGCACAATTAATCCAAGATCTTAGTCAAGATTTCATGCTAGAGCACTATTTGTATCTATCTGTCAAAGCCTTATGCATCTAATTAAAATAGTTGTTTGGTTCTTTAACACTGCTTATCGATTTCTTTCTGTGACGAATCAAACTGACTATTCTTGCTTACAGTTGCCATGAGGGAAAAGCATTATATATTTAATACTGTATCCTACCTGTGTTTTAGTAGAGACCCAGAGCTGTAAGCCATGTTGGAGGTAAACACATAAATAATACATAGACAATAATAATACAGAACAATGCATCCACAAATAACACAGTAGAGCATGCACAATATGTTAAAAACCACTGTGCCTGTATTCTGATCCTAATACAGTATCTCTCTTTGCCTCTTGGATTGAGCTTCTTGTTCACAGGGAGTCATCTATCCTCAGAGTTTGTTCTGTTAGGTGACCTAAACTGGGATATGCTTAACACCCCGGCAGTCCTACAATCTAAGCTAGATGCCCTCAATCTCATACAAATCATCAAGGAACCCACCAGGTACAACCCTAAATCCGTAAACATGGGCACCCTCATAGATGTTATCCAGACCAACTTGCCCTCCAAATACACCTCTGCTGTTTTCAATCAGGATCTCAGCGATCACTGCCTCATTGCCTGCATCCACTATGGGTCCGCGGTCATCACTGTCAAACGCTCCCTAAAACACTTTTGTGAGCAGGCCTTTCTAATCGACCTGGCCCAGGTATCTTGGAAGGATATTGACCTCATCCTATCAGTAGAGGATGCCTGGTCGTTCTTTAAAAGTAATTTCCTCACCATCTTAAATAAGCATGCCCCTTTCAAAAAATGTAGAACTAAGAACAGATACAGCCCTTGGTTCACTCCAGACTTGACTGCCCTTGACCAGCACAAAAACATCCTGTGGCGGACTGCAAATGCTTTCCTCCTGGCTACCCCAACCCCGGCCAACAGCTCCGCCCCCCCGCAGCTACCTGCCCAAGCCTCCCCAGCTTCTACTTCACCCAAATCCAGATAGCAGATGTTCTGAAAGAGCTACAAAACCTGGACCTGTACAAATCAGCTGGGCTTGACAATCTGGACCCTCTCTTTCTAAAACTATCCACCGCCATTGTTGCAACTCCTATTACCAGTCTGTTCAACCTCTCTTTCGTATCGTCCGAGATCCTTAAAGATTGGAAAGCTGCCGCGGTCATCCCCCTCTTCAAATGGGGTGACACTCTAGACCCAAACTGCTATAGACCTATATCCATCCTGCCCTGCCTCTCTAAAGTATTTGAAAGCCAAGTTAATAAACAGATCACTGACCATTTCGAATCCCACCGTACCTTCTCCGCTGTGCAATCTGGTTTCCGAGCTGGTCACGGGTGCACCTCAGCCACGCTCAAGGTACTAAACTAAATCATAACCGCCATCAATAAAAGACAGTACTGTGAAGCCGTCTTCATCGACCTGGCCAAGGCTTTCGACTCTGTCAATCACCGTATTCTTATCGGCAGATTTCTGTAATTAAAGCTGCAATATGTAACTTCTTGGGCGACTCAACCGAAATCACATAGAAACATGATTTATACAGTGCATTCTGGAAGTATTCAGACCGCTTCCCTTTTTCCACATTTTGTTACTTTAACTTCTTAAGGAGCAGCTCCCGAGGTGACGGTTTTGGAGAGCCTGGCGTGCCCAAAGTAGAATGCCTCCCACTCAGGCCCAGAAAATAGGATATGCACATATTCGGTACCATTGGATAGGAAACACTCTGAATTATCTTCAACTGCTAACCATTTGTCTGTGAGTATAACAGAACGGATATGGCAGGGAAAAACCAGAGGAATTTCTGTCCTGGAAAAAATTGCCTCATTTTGAACCCCTCCTTATGAAAATGTCCATATAAGGGAGTATGAATGCAGTACCTATTGCTTCCACTGGATGTCAACAGTCTCTAGACACTGTTTTGATTCTATTTAGTTGCTTTAGACGGCAATAGAAGAAGAATTAAGAAGTGGTCACACAGAAGTCAACAGAAGAGAATGCGCGTTCCCGGCTTGCGCGCGTTGTGGTTTTTTTTCCTTTCCTATCGCCCAGTTTATATTCCGGTTGAAATATTATACAAAATATACATAAAAGTGTTCCTAAGGATACATTATCAATGATGTTTGATTGTTCTTGGACAAGTTTATAGGTATAGGTCGAACGAGTTCTCTTCACGTTTCAATGGGCGAGTGGACGCTGTATTTTCTTATCATAACACCAACCAAACTGAGATTTATGGATATAATAAATTACTTTTTCTAACAAAAGAAACATGGATTGTCTTCGTTGGACACTTGGGAAGCCCTCAGCAGAAGTTCTTCAAAAGGTAATTGATTTGTTTTCGCTGTGAAATGTGTTTTGTGTGAACCGTGATGGCTTATGAATTCATGGTAATGGAAAAAATATTGGAGGTGCTACCCTCAAACAATCAAATGTAGTGCTTTCGCCGTAAAGCCTTTTTGAAATCTGACAACGCTGTGATATTGCCAAGAAGCAGAGCTTTTGATGACTATGCAACACTTGGTTATTGATGAATGTATAATAATTCAACTTTGGGATTTTGAATTTGGCGCCTTGCATTTCACTGGGTAGTGTCGGGAGTGGGGCGCTAGCACACCACTGCTCCTTAGGAAGTTAAATAAAGCCTTATTCTAAAATGGATTGAAAAAAAAAATCCTCATCAATCTACACACAATGACAAAGCGAAAACAGTTTTTTTTACACTTTTGCAAATGTATTAAAAATGTGAGTAAGACGTTTAACCTCTTAAGCATTCTCAAGTACCAGTGAGTCGCTAGCGGGCTCATCCCGACACTACCAGCGAAAATCTAAAGCGCCAAATTCAAAATCCGATAGTTGAATTATTAAACATCCAGCAATATACAAGTGTTCCATACTCATCAAAAGCTCTGTTTCTTGGCAATATCACAGCGTTGTCAGATTTCAAAAAGGCTTTACGGCGAAAGCAGCACATTCATTTGTTTGAGGCTAGCACCTCACATATTTTCTAATAGCCATGTATCAATTAGCCATCATGGCACACACAACACATTTCACAGCGAAAACAAATCAATTACCTGTTGAAGAACTTCTGCTGAGGTCATCCTAAGTGTCCAACGAAGACAATCCATGGTTCTTTTGTTAGAAAAAGTAACGTATTACATCCATAAATCCTCCATTTGGTTCGCGCGTTATAATCAGAAACGACAGCCTCCACTCCTCCTTTGAAACGCGGCGCCAACTCGTTCAAATTATACTTATAAACTTGTCCAAAAACAATCAAACATAGTTTTAAATGTATCCTTAGGAACACTTTTACGTATATTTACTATTATAAATCAGCCGGAATATAAACTGAACGCTAAAGACGATAAATAAGACACGGCGTGACTTCTCGTGCGCGCGCAATGTGAACAGTTTTCATAAAGAGTGGACCTCATGGTTTCCTCGTTTTCTCTGGGATTACTCACCCAAAATGGAGGAAAACACCATCCAGAGGCTGGTGACATCATAAGGAAGCGACCTGCACAGCATTCATATTCCTATATATGGTCATTTTCAATAGGGAGGGGTTCCAAAATGAGCAATGTGTCAAAATGACTTTTTCCAGGACAGAGATTCCTCAGGGTTTTGCCTGCTATATGCGTTCTGATTGACCACAGACAAATGGTTAACAGTTTTGGAAAATTCAGAGTGTTTCCTATCCAATGGTACTAAATATATGCATATCCCATTTTCTGGGCCTAAATGGGAGGCATTTTACTTTGGGCACGCCAGGCTCTCCAAAACAGTCACCTCTGCTGCTGGTACTTGAGAGGTTAAACAGATCAACGTTCACAAGGCCGCAGGGAAGTGTACTCTGAGAATGCGCTGACCAACTGGCAAGAGTTTCAACCTATCTCTGTCTGAGTCTGTACTACTAACATGTTTCAAGCAGACCACCATAGTCCCTGTGCCCAAGAACACTCAAGTAACCTGCCTAAATGACCACCGACCCATGCCACTCACGTCTGTAGCCATGAAGTGCTTTGAAAGGGTCATGGCTCATATCAACACCATTATCCCAGCAACCCTAGACCCACTCCAATTTGCATACCGCCCCAACAGATCCACAGATGACACAATCTCTATTGCACTCCACACTGCCCTTTCACACCTGGACAAAAGGAACACCTATGTGAAAATGCTATTGATTGACTGCAGCGCCATAGTGCCCTCAAAGCTACTCACCAAGCTATGGACCCTGGGACTAAACACCTTCCGCTGCAACTAGATACTCCCTGTTCACTCATGACTGCATGGCCAGGCACGACTCCAACACCATCATTAAGTTTGCAGATGACAACAGTGGTAGGCCTGAAAACCGACAATGATGAGACAGCCTATAGAGAGGAGGTCAGAGACCTGACTGTGTGGTGCCAGGACAACAACCTCTCTCTCAACGTGATCAAGACTACAGGAAAAGGAGGACCAACCATGCCCTCATTCTCATTGACGAGGCTGTAGTGGAGCAGGATGAGAGATTCAAGTTCCTTGCCGTGTACATCACCATCAAACTAACATGGTCCAAGCACACCAAGACAGTTGTGAAGAGTGCACAACAAAACCTATTCCCCATCAGGAGACTGAAAAGATCTGACATGGGTCCTCAGATCCTCAAAAGGTTCTACAGCTACACCATCGAAAGCATCCTGACGGGTTGCATCACTGCCTGGTATGACAACCGCAAGGCACTACAGATGGTAGTGCATACAGCCCAGTACATCACTGGGGCCAAGCTTCCTGCCATCCAGGACCTCTATACCAGGTGGTGTCAGAGGAAGGCCCTAAAAATTGACAAGGACTCCATCTACCCTAGTCATAGACTGTTCTCTCTGCTACCGCATGGCAAGCGGTACCGACTGCCAAGTCTAGGTCCAAGAGGCTTCTAAACATCTTCTACTGCCAAACCATAAGACTCTTGACCATCTATCAAATGGCTACCCAGAATATTTGCATTGCCCCACCTCTTTTACGCTGCTGTTACTCTCTGTTATTATCTATTATATATTACCTACATGTACACATTACCTCAATTACATCTACTAACCAGTGTCCCCGCATTTTGACTCTGTACCGATACCCCCTGTATATAGCCTCGCTATTGCTATTTTACTGCTGCTCTTTAATTATTTTTCACTTTTATCTCTTATTTTTTGGGGGTATTTTTCTTAAAACTGCATTGTTGGTTAAGGGCTTGTCAGTAAGCATTTAACTGTAAGGTCTACACCTGTTGTATTCGGCGCATGTGACAAATAACATTTTATTTGATTGATTTTGATAACCCACCACCGGGTAAGGTGACAGGCGCAGGTTCAAGGACAAGGTAGCTGTTCTGGAAAGAGCCAAGAACTTGAGAGAAACAAATATTCCTCAAGAGAACTATTGAAGATGTGCGCCAGAAGAGGAAAGAACTTATCCCAGCCATGAAAGCTGCCAGAGTGTGTGGCGGGCATTGTTTGCATCCATCCGCTATGACAGGCTCATTGTCCACCCTCCCACCCAGAAGCAGGGAAGGGATGAGACAGCCATGCCTAATTGTTTGTAGCTTAAACCCGCAGAGCACACGCACACAAATTGATTAATGAACTGCTGAAAGTACAGTTGAAGTTGGAAGTTTACATACAATTAGGATGGAGTCATTAAAACTCGTTTTTCAACCACACATTTCTTCCAAACAAACTATAGTTTTGGCGAGTCGGTTAGGACATCTACTTTGTGCATGACACAATAAATTTTTCCAGCAATTGTTTACAGACAGATTATTTAACTTATAATTCACTGTATCACAATTCCTGTGAGTCAGAAGTTTACATACACTAAGTTGACTGTGCCTTCAAATGGCTCCAATGTGGAATCCACAGAATCTCTGTGGGATGCAGAAACTTTTCCATGCAACTATGTCCCTGGAAAACTTATTTCCAGGATTATCCGCTTCCAGACCATCTGGGTGGCGAGAGACAAGCTAGCTGCATCAGGTCAGTGTGGGAGAAGTGGGTGGACCGCCTTCGCCTGTTTTAAAACCCTGGGCCCAACGTTAATGTTGATGAGCAGTTTATGCCGTTTAGGGGCCGCTGCCCCATCATACGCTCTAAACCCGCAAAATATAGAATCAAGATCTGGGCTGCCTGTGATGCTGCTTCATCATCTGCATGGAACTTGCAAGTATAGTATACTTTTTTGCCCCACTGTATAGGGAAGCCAGATGGAGGAGCCCCTGAGAAGAACCAAGGGATGCGGGTTGTCCGTGATGTGACACAATATCACATACAATAACTTTTTTTACTTTGCACAAGCTGGGACAGGAGCTCCTCAAGAAGAAGCTGACGATGGCAGGAACAGTACAAAGGAAACAAGCCAGAGCTCCCACCTCAGCTGCTGAATACACGGAATAGGCAGATCAATTCCTCTATGTTTGTGTTCACGGCCGACACGTCCCTAGTGCCCTATGTGTCAAAGAAAGGCAAAAATGTGGTACTCATGAGTATGCTGCATAGGGATGGGAGAAATAATAATGGATTACAATGCCACAAAAAGGAGGGGTGGACAATTTAGACAAGCTGGTGACTGGCAAAACAGAACCCTAAGCTGGCCACTTGTGATATTCTTCAACATCTTGGACATCTCGGCGTACACTGTGTTTGTCACTCGAATGGCGTTGAACCCAGATTGGAACAGAGGGAAGCTCCAGAAGAGACAACTCTTCTCGAGGAGCTGGGCAAGGCATTGGGAAGACCTCAAATCCAGAGGAGGCAACATATCCCAAGGACCCCAGCTTCTGCAGCCAATTGTGAGGAGTATTCAGGAGGAGAATGTTGGTGCTCCATCCAACCAACCCACAGAACCAACAACTCCAATAATGGAAGAAAGTGTGAGTGATGTTGTTGCATGTGTATGTCTGACTCTCCTACCTTGGCCTGCTGTAACTATATATGTGAGTGAGTGAGATTTCTAAGTGTTTTCATCATTCTAGATTGCAGCCGGTAGCAACAAGAAGAAGCGCTGCGATGTGTGTGGACCCAAGAAGAACAGGAAGACCCAGTACACATGTATCAAGTGCAAGAAATACATTTGCAACACACCCACAGTAAAACTCTGTCCCTTATGTGGTGTGTAGACCGGTCTTAATTTTTGTTCAATTTATCGTTTCCATAAAATACTGTATGTAAAGTTTGTCCTTCCAATTTGTTCAGTTAAAAGCAATACACATTAATAGTGATGATAGCCTTGTTTAATTTATATTTGTTCAAGATAAACATGATTTATTCACATTTTATCGCAAACAAATAATAGTGCTTTTATAGAAAAATGTGATCTAGCAGGGGTAAATGGGAAATATTAACCACGTATGCTGTCTGTATTGCTTGTAATTGAAATAAGTCAACATCTAAGTATTTTTACGTAAATTGCTATGGCTTTATTGTTTTAAAAACCCCAAAATGTTGTGGGTCTGATGACCTTAAGCTTGGCATCTGAAACACATTAGTGCAGGGTTCCACAACTGACGTCCCTCGGGCCAAATCTGTCCCGCCAGCAACATTATTTGGCCCCCCAAAACCCCAGAAATAATTATGAAAATAAAAACATCTCGGACCCCGAGATGCAAAAAGTCCCAAATGCAATGTCCCAAGAAGGAAGTTACCCTACCTAAATAATGCAACAATTACATTTTAACTTTATTCATGAGGAGAGAGAGTGCAGGAGACAGTCAACTAATAAAGAAGGCAGTGGACCATTTTGTGTTGCTGAAATGTAAAGCTGCAACCGCAGCACAATCAATAGAAGGTGAACTTGCTAGCTAACTTGTTATGCAAGTGGCACACAGCAACAGATGGAGAAAAACTACACCAGCCGTGTAATTCATTTCAACAGTAATCTTCACTTTACTTTGACTTTACAAACAACAAGAGGGCTTAATTGAAGCCTATTTCTTCAGAGCCTAGACCTATATACAGTATAATAACTTAACTGGCTGAGGTAGGCTATGTGGCTTAACAGCATCTTTCACAAGAAAAAAAATATAAGTGGGATTTCTTTATTAGGCCTACTTACAATTGCTGGCCACAACTGTAGCATCCTACATAAAACAGTAATTTAAAGAAATAAAGGCGATGTCTGTGTTTGAATGTCTGTATCGGGGGAGTCTCAGCATAGCCTGCTCCTTTAATGACAGAACAAACAGAAAATACTGTCAGCTTGAGACCTAAATATCCCTGGATAAGCACTCACAATTATGTTTGTATTTTGTAAATACAGTCATATACTGTAGGCCACTAAGTTACTCAATGGGAAAAGTAGCATTTCCCCTCGGACACGATCTTGTGGATGTCGGGTGAGATGGATGTAATTTTAATGCACAGGCAGTCCTCGATTGAGTTATGTGAAAGCCGGTTCCTGTCGTGAGTCTATATTGCGTTCATAGAGGAAAAGAAGGACGCGTAGGTGTAAGTCGATCCAAACGTTGTCAGCACGTAAAATGCAAGTTTCTTTATTGTGAAGTATTACTCTGAGCATGCCACCCAAAACACACACAAGGACTCGGCTCTCATGAGCGCATCCCTAATTTGGCTCGATGTCTGGAATTCAATCAGCTTAGTTTGAATTGCGGCCTCTTCCAGCGAGGGTATCGTTGTCTTAGCAACAGTACCCCTAGGAGAAGATTTCTCCACCTGGGGGGACTGTGAGATGATCACGTACAAACACAATGATATCCTTGGGCAAGTCTTCAAATCTGGTGGAGATGTTTTGCTGCGGCCTGGTCCCTCTGTCTGTCGTTTCTTCAGTGTGCTGAAGTGCAGTAGCCTTCCAGATGACACGTCCAAATCGAACAAGTCAAGCTGCCTAGTAAAGGCCTCATGTTTTTCCACCATGTACACCTATTTTCTCTCTTCCTTGTAACGGCAGATTCAACCCGTAAGTGACAGAATATGTCAGCCAAAACAACTGTGTGTGTAGCTTGCAGTTAATGCTTCAATGTTTGCATTGGACCTCTGTCTGGGGTGGGAAGGCCAGTTTGAAAGTTCAATGCTTAGATTCATAATGACGTCGCCGATTGAATTCTTTTTAAACTGAATACGCTTTGTACTCAACATTTTCACTGCAAATAAGACACACTGGCTTGGCATTGGGAAATGGTAAGATGAACGCATATCTCTCTGTCCATTCTTCAATGAAACTTGGATTTGCATTATCCACCTTTCTTTTGATACTTTTTGAGAAAATAAAGTTATCTTGCTATCAAGCTAATTGTTCTAAAAAGTAGTGCAGGCTACAGTAGGCTGTCTAGACCTGTTTTTAACCACCAATCAACGCACAGAGAAATAGACAAAAATTATAATTTAATAGAGACATTGGTGATTTTAGGAGTGTTATCAGATTGAAATTATTATGTTATTGTCACTGAATTTATTATGTACTAATCAGATGTGTTAAAAATGTTGTTCATCAAGTGACATTTAAAACTTTATGAGCATGGTTCTTTATAGAACCTTCAAAAAAAAAATCCATATAGCACCAAAAAGGGTAGTGAAGGCCAATTAATTGTGCAAATATTACATACTAATTATGTTCTGGCCCACGGACTATTAGCTTCGGAAGAATTTGGCCAGAGGCCAAACCTAGTTGACGGAACCTGCATTAGTGGGTTTGGAAAATCCTAACATAACTTTATCATGTAAAGACTCTGCTTCAAAACTCAAAAGGACAGACAGTGTCTTCTCAGTTTCTCCACGCTCACCACCGGGCCTGCGTCGCACCAAATGGCAGGCATCACAGACACAGGGAACTTTCATTTTGAGTTGCTCCATCTCAAAACTTAACGCCACCCCTGTAATTGCTCCTTTCAACAGTGCTGTGCTCTGGCGAGCAAAGCAAGTCACAAGTCTTGTCCCTAGTCGTGTGATGTGAAGTGCCTGCTCCCTCTGGACGGAAGAAACACAGAAAGCACTTCGAGCTACCGTCACCTATTTAACAGTACTCAACTTATTTTCTACACAGCCTGAGACCACATATGAATCAGCCAAAAGGCAGGGATACATATTCTCCAGAAATTTCACTCCCACTGAGCCCAAATCATTCTTTGCATGACCATTGGTGCGAGGCTCAGACTAGGTCTTCACCACATCCGCCACCACAGGTAATTTATCCTCACTCTTGTCAGGTTCAATTTCTGAGACATCAGAGCCATCAGAATACGCTTTGTACTCAACACACATTTTCCCACTGCGCTCGACTCTTCTCCTTCTTCGTCACTGTCCATAACCGTGTCTATCCGTGAACCATGCTCATGCCGTACCTTCATTTGCTGTACTGCTCGCAGAACACACAATGATGCCCTTCTTCTAATACCCACCTTCTGTTCCTTAGCCCAATTTACTAGTCTAGCTATCTCTGGCCTCTCCATGCCCCCAAAATGTGCTACAGTTGACATCCAGGTCTCCTCCTCGCCATTTATTTTCGCCCTCTCTCTGTCCTCAAGTTCTTTTTTCTTTTAGCGATAATTAAAACGTAGGAGCGGCGGTTCATTGGAATATTTTGGGGCGTGATTTGTTCACAGTTCTTTTTGTTAAACAGTGACTGAGAGTGCCATTCCAGTTATTCAATAAATGTCACATAGGAATATGGTCAATGATTATGTTTTGTGTAAGACCCATGAATGGCCATGTGTCAGTTGATAATTGGTGACTAAGACAGAAGTTCTCAATTCTCTTCTCAGGGATCTCAGCTGCCCCAGAGCTAATGTATGACTCAACCTTTTAATAATCACAATTACAAAACATATGTAATATGGATTATGAAATGGCTACTAAACCAAATCAAATGTTATTGGTCACATACACATGGTTAGCAGATGTTAATGTGAGTGTATAGCACCATCAAGTGACATTTAAAACTTTATGAGCATGGTTCTTTATAGAACCTTAAAAAAAAGGCTCCATATAGCACCAAAAAGGGTCCCGCTATGGTTTCAAGCCAAATAAGCCTTAGAAACATTTGTTTTTAGTGTGTAGTCAAGTCACAGGTAATAATGGAAGCTACATTCAAAGAGTAAAAAAGGTTTGAACAAAGTTCTTTTGTATCGCTTAACAATGCCTCATTCCACAGTGAGGAGCGACACGGGCTGATGCGATGTTAATCAGCAGTAGTTGTTTGCTGTGAACAGCCATGGCTGAGATGAAAATGTGTTTCATTAATTCAAGCCAGATGGAACCTAAATCGATGTGTAGTAGACCATGTGAGGTCATAGAGGAAGGCCTGTTTGGATTATGTAATTAGCTGAGGCTTGTGAGTTGAGCAGGTGACAGGTGGGTCTCTGCCTCTCTGGTGGAAAGTCCCATCAGGCCTTTTGTTTCAGCACACAGCAACACACTGAAGACATGGGTTTGCGTCCCAAACAGAACCCTTTTTCCTTCATAGTAGGACTATCCTATATAGGTAATAGGGTTCCATTTGGGATGCATCCATGGAAATTACTGTAAAAAATACACAGCACCGCCACCGACTATAGCGAGAAACATGTATTTTTTTTTTTTAAAACAATTTAACAGAGTTGGTAGCTGCCTGGTACCCAAAGGTAGGTAGGCAGGCCTATGTAGTAGAACTTGTTTAAATATATGGCAAAGAAAACAAGCTGAATAGCAAACCAATATGAATCACTAGGTAATTATTATGTAATTAACATTTTGTGATGCTATTGCCACTGCAATTATGATAAAACAATGACAAACAAACCAAAATGAAGCATTAGGTCATTATTATGTAATTACCCTTTTACAAGATATCGTTACACATACCATGTAAATAGTTAATTGTGAAATAAAGTACAACTAGTAAATCCAAAGCTTAGTAATGATTACCCACCTAAAATATATTATGTGCATTAAGGCCTTGTATATTTAATAAGGATTAGTGAGATTGATGATTGATGGCTGCAGTGTTGCAAATAAATTACAGATGAGATATGTAATGATGAATAATATGATGGATGAGCTGACATAATTGTAGTTCATTACAGTCTCCCATCTCTTCTGCTCTTTCTAAACTCAATCAGAAGACCAATGAACTGCAGCCTCCCTAATTGCAGCCTCCTCCACTTGCCGAAGATATGTTAAGCACTGACAAAAACTGCAGTGAAACTATACTTTATAACCTTTGATGGTTTATTATATATCGTTATCTTCAGGTTTGACACACTCCCCATGAATCCAATTGTAACCAGGACTGAGACTGCAGTACCTATGGCTTCCACTAGATGTCAACAGTCTATATACAAAGACTCAGAGAGATTGGAGTTAACAGAACAAATAGGTACAGGAAATGGCCAAGGTAGCTCAGATGTCAACAAGTTTTCTCAGGCGCAAGTCTGGCTGCACGCCCCACTTTATTTTACTTATATAACGTTTAGGTGACCATCCGAGTGAAATATTATTGCTAATATTCATAAAAGGATAGCTAAGGATGCATTTTTACTGGTATTTGATTTGTTTAGGAAAGGTTTATAGGTATATTTGAACGCGTTCTCTTCACGGTTCTATGGGCGATTCGACGTTTGATTTTCTGAACATTACGCACCAACCAAACGGAGATTTATGGATATAATAAATGACTTTTTCTAACAAAAGAACCATGGATTGTCTTCGTTGGACACTTGGGAAGCCCTCAGCAGAAGTTCTTCAAAAGGTAAGGGATTTGTTTTCGCTGTGAAATGTGTTTTGTGTGAACCACGATGGTTTATGAATTTATGCTAATGGGAAAATATTGGAGGTGCTACCCTCAAACAATCAAATGTTGTGCTTTCGCCGTGAAGCCTTTTTGAAATCTGACAACGCTGTGATATTGCCAAGAAGCAGAGCTTTTGATGACTATGCAACACTTGATGAATGTTTAATAATTCAACTTTTGGATTTTGAATTTGGCGCCTTGCATTTCACCAGGTAGTGTCGGCACCCCACCACTCCCTAAGTAGTTAACAAGATCCTACACTTTTGAATGGTGTGCAACACTTGTATTTTCTGGAATGTTTAAAATGAGTATACGTGTATTTTGAATTTGGCGCTCTGCATTTCACCGGATGCTGGCAAAATCGAACCCGTTTTTGTGACAAATGTAGAAAATTCAATGCATTTCTTTTTTATTCTGCACATGAAAACGTATTTGAAAAATATAATGTTGTGTGCTCTTCTACATAACACACTGATTTTTATCAGCAACAAGAAAGTTGGGTGGAAACACACCACTGGTAGGACAATGCAAATGTTTGAATATTTGCATGAAAATCTACCGCCAATTGTATGGAAACCTAGGTATCGAGGGTCATATTCTTCACTTTAATGTTTGGTTTTCTTCCCCAGAGAGTGCCTTTCTACCTAGCTACATTAGCTGTTCATCCATGGATTCAGCGTTGTGTCAAGTCAATGTCAAAGTTCTTTGTGATGCCAGTAAGGCAGAGTCAGGTGCAGGACAACGAATATGAGTTTTCAAATGCTTTACAAAATATTTACAAAAATACATGAGTGGGGGGAAAAACCAACCACTCAAAAACACAGAAACAAAGAAACACAAACAATCACGCACAAAAACATTAGAGGAACAGAGGGTTAAATAAGGAACATGTAATTATGGGATAGAAACCAGGTGTGTATAATGAAGACAAAAAAACATAGAAAATTAAATGTAGATCGGCGGTAGCTAGAAGACCGGTGACTTCGACCGCCGAACGCCCCGGAGCAAGGAGAGGGACCAACTTCGGCTGAAGTCGTGACAGTACCCCCCCCCTTGACTGAATTTAGCTTTGTATTTAGCCATCTTACATATAAAATCTTATTTGTTCATCATAAATGGCGAATAACTCACCACAGGTTACTGAGAAGGGTATGCTTGAAAGGATGCATATAACTGCAATGTTGGGTTGTATTGGAGAGAGTCTCAGTCTTAAATCCTTTTCCACACAGTCTGTGCCTGTATTTAGTTTTCATGCTTGCGAGGGCCGAGAATCCACTCTCAAAGGGCATCAGTGTCTTTACAGCGCGATTTGCCAAGGCAATAAATTCTGTGCGCAGCCCTATCCAAAAATCTGGCAGTGGCTTCTGATTAAATTCAATTTTCACATAACAACATGTTGCTATTTTGATGAGGCTCTCTTGTTCAGATTTCGGTAAGTGGAATGGAGGCAGGGCATGAAAGGGATAATGAATCCAGTTGTTTGTGTTGTCCGTTTCTGGAAAGTGCCTGCGTATTTGCGCATCCAGCTCACTCAGGTGCTTCGCTATATCACATTTGACATTGTCCGTAAGCTTGAGTTCATTTGCACACAAAAAATCATACAATGATGGAAAGACCTGTGTGTTGTCCTAGTTCATGCAGACAGAGAAGAGCTCCAACTGCTTAATCATAGCCTCAATTTTGTCCCGCACATTGAATATAGTTGCAGAGAGTCCCTGTAAACCTATATTAAGATCATTCAGGCGAGAAAAAACATCATTATTTTTCAAATTGTCATGTTTCGTTTCTAAAAGTCTGCGCAAAAGTGAAGGTTTCCCTCGAGAGAGTAACGGTTAATGTGATTGGATGTTAATTATTTGACTAGGCTACCTGTATTTGACATTGTGATGTTATTTCAATGAACACTAGATGGTTAATTGTATTTTTGGCAGTGAAACGAGGCTACTCAGGCGATAAAAAAACTCATCCAAATGTATAGCCCCGTTGGAAAATATAAATGTACTGTTTGAAAATGTGAAGAAAAATATATATATAATAAAATATAAAAAGAAGATACATTTTTACGTGGCGAAAAGAGAAAGAACATAATATCTATTGTTTACAGGAAACTCATATAGACGAGGTCGGGTGGAAAAGGACTGGGAGGGAGACATTTGTTTTTGTCATGGGCAAAGAAACTCAAAAGGGGTGATTATACTAAATAATAAACATTTTGATCCAATTGTGCAAACTGTGCAAACAGAAACTCAAGGAAGATGGATTATTTTAAATATGCTATGGACCAAAAACAGATCTGGCTAATTAATCTATATGGGCCAAATAATGATGATCCACAATTCTTCTAAAATATATATAATAATCTATTGAGCTCACACGCAACAAATTAATCTATTATTATGGTGGGAGATTATAATACGGTTTAAAGGACCTCAATGGATCATAAAGGAATTCACACTACCAACTATCACCCTCAAGCACTTAAGGAGATCACGAATATCATGGATGCATTAGAACTAGTGGGTATATGGAGGCTGAAAAACCCTGACCTAATGAGGTATACATGGAGGAGGCTCATTCTTGATCTCATCAAAGTAAAAAAAAGTATTAACAGGAGAACGAATGCGATCGGATCACCGTCTAATTGGCCTCCATAAAACTCTTACAGAATTTCCACATGGACGGGGATATTGGCAATTTAATCAAAGGCTATTGGACGACAATTTCTTCTTAACTAAGACAAAATAATTAATAATTTACTTTTTTCTGCACAACATAGGTACAGCAGATCCCCTTATTGTATGGGACACATTTACATTTACTTTTAGAGGCCATTCAATACAATACTCATCATTAAAAACAAAAGCAGATTAGGTCAAAAGAGATTAGACTAATAAAGGAAGTAGAGGAAATAATAGCGCAGGTAGATGGTAATGGAAACTGTACTATAAATGCAGAAAATAGGTTAGAAGAAAAACTATAAGAATTGGATGTTGTCACGATCGTCATAATAAATGGACCAAGGCGCAGCGTGCATGCAATTCCACATATTTATTCTTCAGTGGAATTTACAAAACAATAAAGAGAACAACTGATCGGCCCTAACGTGCGCTCACTGTGCACTAACAAAAACAATATCCCACAAACACAGGTGGGAAAAGGACTGCCTAAGTATGATCCCCAATTAGAGGTAACGATAATCAGCTGCCTCTAATTGGGAACCATACACAAAACCAACATAGAAACTCCAACATAAAAAAAAACCTAGTCACGTCCTGACCTAACACACCATAGAGAACCCTGAGGGCTCTCTATGGCCAGGACGTGACAGATGTACTTATTCAAGAATGATCAAGTGTAATGTATTACAAAAATAAAGCGAAATGGATGTAAAATTGTGAAAAAAGATTTTGGGGGGAATCTTCAACATAGAAATGCCAAAATTGATTACAGAAACTCGTTACAAATGATGGAGTCATCCATGATTCCCCAAATTATATTTTGAAAGAGGAAGCAAAATATTTGAAGCATATGTTTTCTTTTCAGTCTCCTCCATTTCCACTGAATGACATTAATTGTAAGGATTTCTTTCCTAATAATAATAACAATGTAAAATGTAATAATTTACAAAAAGACCTGTGTGAAGGCCAACTTACAGAGGTGGAACTTTTTGAGGCAATTAATTCTTTTCAGTCTGGAAAAACACCAGGGCTTGATGGTACACCAGTAGAGGTATATCAGACCTTTTTTTATATACTCAAAGATCCATTATTAGCACATTTACATTATTCCTATACACATTTTAGACAAAACAAGGTCTGATTTCATTACTACTAAAACAGGACCCAAGTGGTAAGCATAAAGATCCAGTCCATTTAAAAAACTGGAGGCCTCTTACACTTCAATGTTGTGATTGAACATTATGAAACATTAAAGATACCAGGCCTGGTCTTCATAGCAGATTTAGAAAAGGCATTTGAAAAAGTACGACTAGAATATATATATATAAATGCCTGGATTACTTTAACCCTCCTGTTGTGTTCGTTTCATGTTAATTAATTCTGTGTTCCCGGTCCAAAATTACCGCCCTGTTATAGCTGATTATAAATCCATAATAATACATATATTATCACCTAATGTTGTGTTAGATCTTTTTATCAACATACTTTCTTGTGAACATTACACGTTTTTAACTTCTATTTGCTATTTATGGCCTGTAGGCCTCATTGACCTGAGCTCATACCACTTGTTTTTGAGTAAAAAAAGCATAATGTATGGATTATTTTGACTATAACAAATATTCAGAAGCAACATATTGCTCATAAGTTGCTCATGTTTATCACTATAGTTTCGATTGACTCTGTCAGGAACAGTTCGAAGCAGGATTTTATGTAATCAACCTGGGATATGGCGTATCTCGTTGGCCCTGGGGTCATCCTGACAACATTTTCAGCCGACAGCCGACCTCTCCTCTCAGGTGGGGATGAAGACCAGGACAAATTTCCATTCTTTGACCAGAATGTAACAACAACCTCAGCAGGGCCCTCTTCCTTATCACGGAATTGTTCCACGTCGGTTGTCTCTTGGTCTGCATCATAATCTGTGTTGTCGTCAACTTCTGACACTTCCTCCTCTAATGCATCTTCACTGTCACTTT
This sequence comes from Brachymystax lenok tsinlingensis, assembly GCA_030435695.1. Classification (NCBI taxonomy): domain Eukaryota; kingdom Metazoa; phylum Chordata; class Actinopteri; order Salmoniformes; family Salmonidae; genus Brachymystax; species Brachymystax lenok. The sequence continues at coordinate 17,600,775 of CM059785.1, forward strand.
CCTAGCCTCTCTCCTCTTCACTCTTCAAAGATATGATCAAGACCCTCACATACAGTATATCGCTTGGTCATTGTGCTGCCACAGAATGAATTGTGAGCAAGGCCTCAAAAAAGCTTTATATACCAGAGCTGCGAGAAAAGTTCTATATATTACTGAAACAATGTTACAATTGTTTGTGAGAATGCCAACAGGTGTGGTTCCCGTGGGGAAAATATTATATTGGGGAAAGGTTCCTGTGGAGGTTGCCATGGAAGCCAAGAAGGGGAGTGAGGTAGGTGTGTGCGCGCACACGTGAGCTCAAACACATAGACACGTGGGGGTCTGGGAGAGGAAGTGTGTCCATCTAATGAATGGGCATGTGCCTGAACTCAAGTTAATACACTAATTGTAGTGTATAAGTAAAACACCCACATTTTTATGAAAATAGTCTAAATGTATTTTGTCTGTTCAGATGCCGTGTGTGGACAATGTCATGGAACCTTATGACAATCAGATTAAACGTAGATTAAAACAACATTTTTCGTAGAGAACTTGTAAATCGGTCCAATTCGACCGGAACACAACAGGAGGGTTAATTTCGGGGAATTTATTATACAATGGGTTAAACTACAACGTAGTGTAAACACTGTGTCTTTAACGATCCAATTCATAATTAGGTTTTAATCCAGAGAGGCTAGAAAAGTGATCAAGATCTTTAATCAGACTGTGCAGGGATCCAAAGAAAAATCTTCCGTCCTCGGAAATCCCTGGATTTCTAACCCGTTGATGTCCCTGTTGGATCTAGTTTTACTAACTAGCATTTCAATGGCCATAATAAATAGACATGGAGACAACGGACAGCCTTGTTTTACTCCTCTTCAAAGCTCAATACTTACCGAGAAGTAACCATTATTTACTCTTTTACATCTGGGGTTGCTGTACATAACCTTAACCAATAAAATTGGCGGATGATGAAGTAGACATACTTGTTATTCACATCTCAAAAAGTATAAAGGAACTTATCACAATCAATTTCAAAAGAAAGTATGCAAAAACAGATGCGATTCTGCATCCATGAAGAGGTTAATAGTATTTATGGGAAAATCACATTGAGTTACTCTTTGGTCCTATCATAGTTTCTCTACTTACTAATGCCGCTGTCTACTCCAGCTGACTAGTTTTTTTTAAATCATATGAGCAAAACATATTTCAGTTTATTTGGAATTCTAAGCCAGACAAGATCAAAAGTGCCTATTTAAATTGTATTGGTCACGTACACATGGTTAGCAGATTTTAATGCGAGTGTAGCAAAATGCTTGTGCTTCTATTTCCGACTATGCAGTAAAATCTAACAAGTAACCTAACAAATTCATAACAACTACCTTATACACACAAATACACACAAATGTAAAGGGATGAATAAGAATATGTACATATAAATGTATGGATGAGCGATGGCGTGCGGTAAAGGCAAGATGCAGCAGATGGTGTAGAATACAGTATATACGTACGAGATGAGTAATGTAGGATATGTACACATTATTAAAGTGGCGTTATTTAAAGTGACTAGTGATACATTTATTAAGTCTGTTTATTTAAGTGGCCAGAGATTGTGCTAGCGGTGGCTGTTTAACAGTCTGATGGCCTTGAGATATAAGCTGTTTTTCAGCCTCTCGATCCCAGCTTTGATGCACCTGTACTGACCTCGCCTTCTGGATGATAGCGGGGTGAACAGGCAATGGCTCGGGTGGTTGTTGTCCTTGATGATCTTTTTGGCCTTCCTGTGACATTGGGTGCTGTAGGTGTCCTGGAGGGCAGGTAGTTTGGCCCCAGTGATGCGTTGTGCATACCGCACTAACATCTGGAGAGCCTTGCGGTTGAGGGCGGTGCAATTGCCGTACCAGGCAGTGATACAGCCCGGCAGGATGCTCTCTATTGTGCATCTGTAAAAGTTTGTGAGTGTTTTAGATGACATGCAAAATTTCTTCAGCCTCCTGAGGTTGAAGAGGCACTATTGCGCCTTCTTCACCATGCTGTCTGTGTGGGTGGACCGTTTCAGTTTGTCCGTGATGTGTGCGCCGAGGAACTTAAAACGTTCCACCTTCTCCACTACTGTCCAGTCGATGTGGATGGGGGGGTGCTCCCTCTACTATTTCCTGAAGTCCACGATCATCTCTTTTGTTTTGTTGACTTTGAGTGAGAGGTTATTTTCCTGACACCACACTCAGAGGGCCCTCACCTCCTCCCTGTAGGCCGTCTCGTCGTTGTTGGTAACCAGGCCTACCACTGTAGTGTTGTCTGCAAACTTAATGATTGAGTTGGAAGCGTGCATGGCCACGCAGTCATGGGTGAACAGGGAGTACAGGAGTGGGCTGAGAACGCACCATTGTGGGGCCCCAGTGTTGAGGATCAGCGGGGTGGAGATGTTGTTTCCTACCTTCACCACCTGGGTACGGCCCGTCTGAAAGTCCAGGACCCAGTTGCACAGGGTGGGGTCGAGACCCAGGGTCTAGAGCTTAATGACGAGTTTGAAGGGTACTATGGTGTTAAATGCTGAGCTGTAGTCAATGAACAGCATTCTTACATAGGTATTCCCCTTGTCCAGATGGTATAGGGCACTGTGTAGGGTGATGGCGATTGCATCGTCTGTGGACCTATTGGGGCGGTAAGCAAATTGGAGTGGGTCTAGGGTATCAGGTAGGGTGGAGGTGATAGGGTCCTTGAAAACTCTCTCAATGCACTTTATGATGACAGAAGTGAGTTCAATGGGGCAATAGTAATATAGTTCAGTTACCTTAGCTTTCTTGAAAACAGGAACAATGGTGACCATCTTGAAGGATGTGGGGACAACAGACTGGGACAGGGATTGGCCCCGGCCCGTTAGCTGTCTGAATCGCCGTGTCTCCAGCTCGCCTAGCGTAGTAGCAACTATTGAATCGGCTCTCTGACTCATCTATTGCTACTCACTGGACCCTATATGATCACTCGGCTACACATGCCTCTCCGTAATGTCAATATGTCTTGCTGTTTCTGTTAGTCGTTATTGTCTTATTTCAGTGTAGAGCCCCCAGCCCTGCTCAATATGCCTTAGATAGCCCTTTTGTTCCACCCATGTTCCACCCTCCTCACCTGGCTTAACTGGTGCCTCTAGAGACAAAACCTCTCTCAACCTCACTCAATGCCTAGGTTTACCTCCACTGTACTCACATCCTACCATACCCTTGTCTGTACATTATGACTTGAATGAGCAGCTCCCGAGGTGACGGTTTTGGAGAGCCTGGCGTGCCCAAAGTAAAATGCCTCCCACTCAGGCCCAGAAAATAGGATATGCAAATATTTAGTACCATTGGATAGGAAACACTCTGAAGTTTCTAAGAGTGTTACAATTTTGTCTGTGAGTATAACAGAACGGATATGGCAGATTGACACATTGCCTCATTTTGAACCCCTCCCTTATAAAATTGCCCATATAAGGGAGTATGAATGCAGTACCTATTGCTTCCTCTGGATGTCAACAGTCTCTAGGCACTGTTTTGATTCCATTTAGTTGCTTTAGATGGCAATAGAAGAAGAATTAGGAAGTGGTCACACAGAAGTCAAAAGAAGAGTATGCGCGTTCCCGGCTTGCGCACGCTGTGTTTTTTTCCTTTCCTATAGCCCAGTTTATATTCCGGTTGAAATATTATACTGAATATATATTAAAGTGTTCCTAAGGATACATTATCAATGATGTTTGATTGTTCTTGGACAAGTTTATAGGTATAGGTTGAACGAGTTCTCCTCACGTTTCAATGGGCGAGCGGACCCTGTATTTTCTTATCATAACGCACCAACCAAACGGAGATTTATGGATATAATACATGACTTTTTCTGACAAAAGAACCATGGATTGTCTTCGTTGGACACTTGGGAAGCCCTCAGCAGAAGTTCTTCAAAAGTTAAGGGATTTGTTTTCGCTGTGAAATGTGTTTTGTGTGAACCGCGATGGTTTATGAATTTATGCTAATAGGAAAATATTGGAGGTGCTACCCTCAAACAATCAAATGTAGTGCTTTCGTCGTAAAGCCTTTTTGAAATCTGACAACGCTGTGATATTGCCAAGAAGCAGAGCTTTTGATGACTATGCAACACTTGTATATTGATGAATGTTTAATAATTCAACTTTTGGATTTTGAATTTGGCGCCTTGCATTTCACCGGGTAGTGTCGGGAGTCTAGAATCGGAAAATCTAGAATCGGCTTGCTATTTCACAGTAAAGCCTCCTTCACTCATGCTGGCAAACATACCCTCGTAAAACTGACTATCCTACCGATCCTTGACTTCGGCGATGCCATTTACAAAATAGCTTCCAATACTCCAACACATACTCAGCAATCTGGATGTAGTCTATCACAGTGCCATCTGTTTTATCACCAAGCCCCATATACTACCCACCACTGCGACCTCAATGCTCTCGTTCGCTGACCCTCACTACACATCAGGCACCAAACCCACTGGCTCCAGGTCATCTATAAGTCTTTGCTAGGTAAAGCCCCTTCTTATCTCAGCTCACTGGTCACCATAGCAACACCCACCCGTAGCACGGGCTCCAGCAGGTATATTACACTGGTCATCCCCAAAGCCAACACTTACTTTGGCAGCCTTTCCTTCCAGTTCTCTGCTGCCAATGACTGTAATGAATTGAAAAATCTCTGAAGCTGGAGTCTTTTATCTCCCTCGCTAACTTTAACTACTTACGGAGTGGTGGGGCGCTAGTGTTGCATAGTCATCAAAAGCTCTGCTTCTTGGCAATATCACAGCGTTGTCAGATTTCAAAATGGCTTTACGGCGAAAGCACAACATTTGATTGTTTGAGGGTAGCACCTCCAATATTTTACTATTAGCATAAATTCATAAACCATCGCGGTTCAGACAAAGCACATTTCACAACGAAAACAAATCCCTTACCTTTTGAAGAACTTCTGCTGAGGGCTTCCCAAGTGTCCAACGAGACATCCAATAATTATTTTGTTAGAAAAAGTCATTTATTATATCCATAAATCTCTGTTTGGTTGGCGCGTTGTGATCATAAAATACAGCGTCCACTCGCCCATTGAACCGTGAAGAGAACGTGTTCAGCCTATACCTATACACTTGTCCAAGAACAATCAAACATCATTGATAATGTATCCTTAGGAACACTTTTATGTATATTTACTATAATATTTCAACCGGATTATAAACTGGACAATAGGAAAGGAAAAAACCACAGCGCGCGCGAGCCCGTGAACGTGCATCCTCTTCTGTTTACATCCGATGACCAGTTCGAAATTCTTCTTCTATTACCATCCAGAGCAACTATAACATCACCAAACACTGTCTAGAGACTGTTGACATCCAGTGGAAGCAATAGGTACTGCAATCTTACTCCCAGAAATGGCTGTTTTTAATAGGGAGGGGTTCAAAATGAGGCAATGTGTCAAAAACACTTTTTCCAGGACAGAAATTCCTTGGGTTTTCACCTGCTATATCCGTTCTGTTATACTCACAGACATTATGTTAACACTTTTAGAAACTTCAGAGTGTTTCCTATCCAATAGTACTAATTATGTGCATATCCTATTATCCTATGCCCAAAGTAAAATGCCTCCCACTCAGGCCCAGAAGCTGGGATATGCATATAATATAAAGGTTGTATTTGATAGAAAACACTTTGACACTTCTAAAACAATGGCTGTGAGTATAACAGAACTGATATGGCAGGTGAAAACCAGAGGAAAATCCATCCGGAAAAATTGCGTGCAATTGGTATGGTTTCCTATTGCACAATGAAAAGAATAGCTCCCAGATTGCAGTACTTATGGCTTCCACTGGATGTCAACAGTCTTTAGACATGGTTTCAGGCTTGTTCTTTGAAAAATAAACAAGTAGCTGTAGTTTATCATTGGGTTCCTCCTTGGGTCTGTAGTCCTGTGGCGCGCGTGACTGAGGGCTTGCTTTTTGTTATTTATCTCCGATATTGAACATACTACATTCCGTCTTAAAATGTATCATTTATTTACATATTAGGGTACCTGAGGATTGATTGGAAACCCTTGGGATTGCAAACAGAGGAAGATCTTCAAAGGTAAGTGATTTATTTTATCGCTATTTTAGATTTGTGTGACACCTGTGCTGGTTTTAAATATATTTATATGCAGGAAGTATGCTTGGCACTGTCCTCAGATAATCAAATGCTATGCTTTCGCCATCAAGCCTATTGTAAGTCGGACAAAGATGTTCGATTACCAAGATTCTAAGCTAAAAAATGGTGTATGACACTTGTATTTTCATGAATGTCTAATAGTACGATTTTTGTATTTTGAATTTCGCGCTCTGCAATTTCATGACGTAGAGGTGGCACGCTAGCGGTACACTGTTCCGTAATAAGTTAACCTCTTAAGCATCATTAAGGAGCGCTGGCACGCTAGCGGGCCGTTCCCGACACTACCCTGTGAAATGGATATAAAAGCGATGTCAACTTACCATCATTACGACCAGGAATACATCTTTCCTGAAGCGGATGCTTAGTTCGGACCTCCACCCTGGACATGCGATCTTATCCCAGAGGCCGACCCAAAACAATGCGGTCGCCGCAGGAGAGGCAGATGGAGCGGCCTACTGGTCAGACTCAGAAGGCGAGCATACCATCCACCGCTTCCAAGCATATTACTCGCCAATGTCCAATCTATAGATAACAAGGTGTACGAAATTAGGGCACGAGTTACCTTCCATAGAGACGTCAGAGATTGTAACATTCTCTGTTTCACGGAAACTTGGCTCACTCGGGATATGTTGTCAGAGTCGGTACATCCACCCGGTTTCTTCACACATCGCACCGACAGAAACAAACATCTCTCTGGTAAGAAGAAGGGCGGGGGTGTATGCCTTATGATTAAGACCTTAAAGTGCAAGTAATATAAAACACCAAACATCAGTTGGTATGCTATAATACATCAATAGTATTTTTTTAGCGGCACAAATAGTTACAATTTGAATACAGATCTGAAAAAAATGACTACTTTTTAAAACAATTTGAATACAGTTCTGACAAAGCTACTACTTTTAAAATATTTGAATACAGATCTCCGAAAGTGACTACCTTTTGAAAATATTTGAATACAGATGTCAGGAAGTGACTACTTTTCAGAAACTATTGGATTGGCTGCCTTAAATTCATTTTATGACACCTGAAAATACTGCAGAGAAATTTTAAGCTATTTGTAAACTTTGCAAACAACAACTTGGAATGGCATCATCTACCTGGAGCTAACTCTGCAAATAGTAGGGATGTTACATTTGATACCGGAGCTCCGAGACATGCATCGAAATCGCTAAGCGCTAACTTCGAACAGTTTGCACTTTATCAGAAGTATTTGTCCCACTGATTTCGCCATGGTTCCAGTGATTTCTTTGATGCCAAGCTGCTTTCAAACACTGACCTCTACTGGACACCGTCCTTAAAACTAACCTTACAAATAGCAGTGTTGGGCAATTTGGAAATCCATAGTCAGTCAAGAAAGAAATAATAATAATTTAATAATACTCACAGCAACTCCACTCCACTCCACTCTCCAATTCCACATACCAACCCTCAGCTTCCCTTAGCCCATCCCATCTATCTCTGCTGGCCACCCACTTCGGGTTTCTAGGCAACACATATCTTTCATATATTCTGTGATGTTTAACGTACAATTTCAATCTATCTAATAGAATAGAATTCACAGATTGCGAGTTGAAGATAAATATTTGTACTAAGAGTATTAGTATATTAGTAACTGACCCAGTTTCTCCAGAGCTCTTAAGAGTACTATTTATAGGGTTAATTTTAGATCAATGCTATGCATTTTCAGCCATTCCTGAACCTGAGGGCAATACCACAACAAAATCTGCAGAGCTTCAATGACTTTATGCCCCAAATATTCAACATTTTGCTGGTGGCAGAATTCTATATCATAATTTTAGCTGAAAAGCACGAAGTCTTCAATCTTGCGTTGTTTTATATATCAACTCAAACACCCTGTACCATGGAATTGGTACATCAACAATCTCTTCCCAACTATTTTGCAATCTGTATGGCACAGTTGTCAACATCCTGGTCCTCAAATGAAACTGGTATACTTTCCTATTTATGCTATTTTTATTCCAGTTTTGTTCCTTTATATTGGGCAGACAGACCAGCTCCCTACCTCCTCCCGCTGCCACCTGCCATTTTTGGGGTAATGCTGTAATCAATTGGTTGTACTCCTGGATTGAGCAGACCTTCCCGTACAATTCTGATAACTCCATGAAGGACATAACTCTACCATTCCATTTTACAATATAATTTAAGAACAAAATACCCTTTTCAAACATCTTTCCAATAAATGTAGGTATTTTATCAACCAGCGCATTTGAGTTCAGCCATAATATTTGTTGTAATATTTGTTCTATCTTTTCAGGGGGATGAAATTGAAATTGTGGCCAGCTCTGCAATTCTTGTTTGAAAAAGAGTATCATTTTCAATTAATCGAAAATGAGACATGGCAATCTGCACAAAGGCAAAAAGGCAATTGTTAAACAATGGATTAGCTTTTCTTAGTAAATCTACTTGAGAACCATTTAGGGTTCAAATAAAACTTTTGAATGAGTGAAGCTGATAGAGAGAGGTTTAGTGCTTTTATATTTAATAATCTCAACCTACCCAATTCATATTCATTATATAGATAGGCACCTTTTATTTTGTCTGGTTTAGCGTCCCAGATAAAGCAAAATATTTTTTTGCTCATATGATTTGAAAAACGAATCATCAGGAGTAGGCAGCTACATAAGTAAGTGAGTAAACTGAGATATGACTAAGGAGTTAATCAGGGCAATTTTCCATAAATAGACAGGTATTTACCTCTCCATGGTTGCAGGATCTTGTCTATTTTTTCTATTGAAATTCATTGTGGAGAGCTTATTTATATATTTTGTGATATGAATACAGAGTAAGTCTACTTCACCATCAGCCTATTTTATAGGTAAACTGCAGGGTAATGTAAAAGTTGTATTTTTTAAATATCCAATATGTAATATTGTACACACTCATAATTGGGTTTTAATCCAGAGAGTACAGAAAAGTTATCTAGATCTTCAATGAGACATTGCAGGGATCTAGCTTGCGGACTTAATATAAAACTTGAGTCATCGGCATACATAGACACCTTTGTTTTTAAGCACTGGATTTCTAATCCTCTAATGTTGTTATTGGATCTGATTTTAATAGCTAGCATTTCGATGGTCATAACGAATAGATATGGTGACAGCGGACACCCTTGTTTAACTCCTCTTGATAATTCAAAACTCTCTGAGTAGTAGCCGTTAGTTTACTGCTGCGGTTGCTATACATTATTTTTACCTATTTTATAAGAGAATTACCGAAATTGAAAAAATCGAGGCATTATAAATAAAATCCAATCTTATCAAATGCCTTTTCAAAATAAAGTATAAATACCATTCCTGGCTTCTTATATGTTTCATGATGTTCTATTATTTCTAGAAGTTGTCGTATATTATCTCCAATGTATCGTCCATGAAAAAACCTGTCTGATCAGGATGAACAATACCTGGTAAAACCCTTTTAATGTTGTGTGCTATGCATTTCGCTGGGATTTTTGCATCACAACATTGAAGTGTAAGGGGCCTCCAGTTTTTTAGATAGACTGGGTATTTATATTTGCCATCTGGGTCTTGTTTCAATAATAGAGAAATCAGACCTTCCTGCTGAGTACCTGACAGACTACCATTTATATAGGAGTAGTTAAAACAATCTAACAATTGAGCTTTAAGTATATAAAAAAATAATTGATATACCTCTACCGGTATTCCATCAAGCCCTAGGGTTTTTCCAGACTGAAATGATTTAATAGCCTCAAAAAGTTCTACCTCCTCTTTCTGTACATTTTTTAATTTACAATTTTTTTATTATTTGGAAAGAATTCCTTACCATAATCTTCATTCAGTGGGAGAGGGACCTGAACACAGGGACCTGAAAATCATAAACATCAATTTAAACAAAAACCATTCCCTTCATTATCTTATTTCGCTAATGCAGGTTGATTTCAAAAATTGTTTTAGGCTAAACTGGAACGACTATTTCAGTAACGGGTGCAATAAGGCCAAGTAACATATTAGATTAGTTTAGAAAATGTTTGTTATTTATATTGGAGTAGCATAACATTTATTAATTAATCTATCAATGTACATGCACAAACAAAGATATTGAAACAAAACATTCTCAGAATCAACCTGCAATAAAGCATGCTGGGAAATTTGATACACAGATTTCATATAAGGAAATCAGTCAATTTAAATGAATTCATTAGGCCCTAATCTATGGATTTCATATGACTGGGAAAACCGATATGCATCTGTTGGTAAAAGATACCTTAAAAAAAGGTGGGAGCGTGGATCAGAAAACCAGTCAGTATCTGATGTGAACACCATTTGCCTCATGCAGCCACACATAGAATTTATCAGGCTGTTGATTGTGGACTGTGGAATGTTGTCCCACTCCATTTCAATGGTTGTGAGAAGTAGCTGGATATTTGCAGGAACTGGAACACGCAGTCGTACACGTAGATCCAGAGCATCTCAAACATGCTCAATGGGTGACATGTCTAGTGAGTATGCAGGCCAACTGGGACATTTTCCGCTCAGAGGAATTGTGTACAGATCCTTGCGGCATGGGGCTGTGGATTATTATGCTGAAACATGATGTGATGGTGCCGGATGGATGGCACGACAATGGACCTCAGGATCTTGTCACGGTATCTCTATGCATTCAAATTACCATTGATAAAATGCAATTGTGTTCATTTTCCGTAGCTTATGGCTGCCCACACCATAACCAAACTGCCACCATGGGGCACTCGGTTCTCAACGTTGACATCAGCAAACCGCTCATCCACATGACGCCATACACATTGTCTGCCATCAACCTGGTACAGTTGAAACCGGAATTCATCCTTGAAGAGCACACTTCTCCAGTGTGCCAGTGGCCATTGAAGGTGAGCATTTGCACACAGAAGTCAGTTAAGACGCCGAACTGCAGTCAAGTCAAGACCCTGGTGAGGACGACAAGCAAGCAGAGAAATAAGTGTGCCTCATAAGGAACATTTCAAGGATCTTTTATTTCAGCTCATGAAACATGGGACCAACATTTTACATGTTGTGTTTATATTTTTGTTCAGGGTATATAATAATAATAAATAAATATAAAGCAGCAGTCAAAGGTTTGGAAATACCTACTCATTCAAGGGTTTTTCTTAATTTTTTTTTACAATTATCTACATTGTAGAATAATACTGAAGATATAAAAACTATGAAATAACACATATGGAATCATGTAGTAACTGAAATGGTGTTAAACAAATCAAAATATATTTTAGATTTTACAGTGAGGGAAAAAAGTATTTGATCCCCTGCTGATTTTGTACGTTTGCCCACTGACAAAGAAATGATCAGTCTATAATTTTAATGGTAGGTTTATTTGAACAGAATAACAACAAAAAAATCTAGAAAAATGTATGTGAAAGATTCTATAAATTTATTTGCTTTTTAACGAGGGAAATAAGTAGTTGTTCCCCTCTTTGTCAGAAAGATTTCTGGCTCCCAGGTGTCTTTTATACAGGTAACGAGCTGAGGTTAGGAGCACACTTATATAAAGGGAGTGCTCCTAATCTCAGCTTGTTACCTGTATAAAAGACATCTGTCCACAGAAGCACTCAATCAATCAGATTCCAAACTCTCCACCATGGCCAAGACCAAAGAGCTCTCCAAGGATGTCAGGGACAAGATTGTAGACCTACACAAGGCTGGAATGGGCTACAAGACCATCGCCAAGCAGCTTGGTGAGAAGGTGACAACAGTTGGTGCGATTATTCGCAAATGGAAGAAACACAAAAGAACTGTCAATCTCCCTCGGCCTGAGGCTCCCTGCAAGATCTCACCTCGTGGAGTTGCAATGATCATGAGAACGGTGAGGAATCAGCCCAGAACTACACGGGAGGATCTTGTCAATGATCTCAAGGCAGCTGGGACCATAGTCACCAAGAAAACAATTGGTAACACACTACGCCGTGAAGGACTGAAATCCTGCAGCTCCCGCAAGGTCCCCCTGCTCAAGAAAGCACATATACATGGCCGTCTGAACATCTGAATGATTCAGAGGACAACTGGGTGAAAGTGTTGTGGTCAGATGAGACCAAAATGGAGCTCTTTGGCATCAACTCAACTCGTGTTTGGAGGAGGAGGAATGCTGCCTATGACCCCAAGAACACCATCCCCACCTTCAAACATGGAGGTGGAAACATTATGCTTTGGGGGTGTTTTTCTGCTAAGGGGACAACTTTACCGCATCAAAGGGACGATGGACGGGGCCATGTACTGTCAAATCCAGGGCATTGAAAATGGGTCGTGGATGGGTATTCCAGCATGACAATGACCCAAAGCACACAGCCAAGGCAACAAGGGAGTGGCTCAAGAAGAAGCACATTAAGGTCCTGGAGTGGCCTAGCCAGTCTCCAGACCTTAATCCCATAGAAAATCTGTGGAGGGAGCTGAAGGTTCGAGTTGCCAAACGTCAGCCTCGAAATCTAAATGACTTGGAGAAGATCTGCGAAGAGGAGTGGGACAAAATCCCTCCTGAGATGTGTGCAAACCTGGTGGCCAACTACAAGAAACGTCTGACCTCTTTGATTGCCAACAAGGATTTTGCCACCAAGTACTAAGTCATGTTTTGCAGAGGGATCAAATACTTATTTCCCTCATTAAAATGCAAATCAATTCCTAACATATTTCACATGCGTTTTTTTCACTGTTCAAATAAACCTACCATTAAAATTATAGACTGATCATTTCTTTGTCAGTGGGCAAACGTACAAAATCAGCAGGGGATCAAATACTTTTTTCCCTCACTGTAGATTCTTCAAAGTAGCCACCCTTTGCCTTGATGAAAGCTTTCACACCCTTGACATTCTCTCAACCAGCTTCACCTGGAATGCTGTTCCAACAGTCTTGAAAGAGTTCCCACATTTGCTGAGCACTTGTTGGCTGTTTTTACTTCACTCTGCAGTCCAACTCATCCCAAACCATCTCAGTTAGGTTGAGGTCAGCTGATTGCGGATGCCAGGTCATCTGATGCAGCACTCCATCCTTCTCCTTCTTGGTCAAATAGCCATTACACAGACTGGAGGTGTGTTGGGTCATTGTCCTGTTGAAAAACAAATGATAGTCCCACTAAGTGCAATCCAGATGGGACTGCGTATTGCTGCAGAATGCTGTGGTAGCCATGCTGGTGAAGTGTGCCTTAAATTCTAAATAAATCACTGACAGTGTCACCAGAAATGCACCGCCACACCATCACACCACCTCCTCCATGCTTCACGTTGGGAACCATACATGCAGAGATCATCTGTTCACCTACTCTGGGTCTCACAAAGACACGGCAGTTGCAAACAAAAATCTCAAATTTTAACTCATCAGACCAAAGGACAGATTTCTACCGTCCATTGCTAGTGTTTCTTTACCCAAACATGTATCTTCTTCATATTGGTGTCCTTTAGTAGTGGTTTCTTTGCAGCAATTTGACGATGAAGTTCATATTCACGCAATCTCCTCTGAACAGTTGATGATGAGATGTCTCTGTTACTTGAACTTAGTGAGGCATTTATTTGGGCTGCAATTTGAGGTGCAGTTAATTAACTTATTCCCTGCAGCAGAGGTATCTCTGGGTCTTCCTTTCCTGTGGTGGTCCTCATGAGAGCCAGCAGCTACTCTTCCTGGGGTCCAGCAGAATTAAGGCAGTTATACAATACAATACATGCATTACAGAATTCCCAACACACTAGCTGTGTGCCCTCAGGCCCATACTCCTCTACCACATATCTACAACACAAGATCCATGTGTATGTGTGTGTATAGTGCGTATGTTATCATGTGTGTGTATGCATGTGTCTGTGCCTATGTTTGTGTTACTTCACAGTCCCCGCTGTTCCATAAGGTGTATATTTTTACCTGCTTTTTAAATCTGATTCTACTGCTTGCATCAGTTACCTGATGTAGAATAGAGTTCCATGTAGTCATGGCTCTATGTAATACTGTGCACCTCCCATAGTCTGTTCTGGACTTGGGGACTGTGAAGAGAACTCTGGCGGCATGTCTTGTAAGGTATGCATTGGGTGTCAGAGCTGTATTCTAGTATTTTAAACAGACACCTCAGTACCTTCAACTTGTCAACACCTCTTACAAAAACATGTAATGATGATCTCTCTTCCACTCTTCCACAACTCTGTGTTGTTGTATGTGTCGAACTGCTGTGCTTTATCTTGGCCAGGTCGCAGTTGTAAATGAGAACTTGTTCTCAACTACCCTACCTGGTTAAATAAAGGTGAAGTAAAAATAAAATAAATAAAAACTTTGAACCATGAGAGATTGACATGCATGTCATTAATGTTAGCTCTCCGTGTACTTTTAAGGGCCAGCAGTGCTGCCCTGTTCTGAGCCAACTGCAATTTTCCCAAGTCAGTGCACTCTGGTAAATATTTGAACAAGGCTTTATCAATAGATACCACAACATTTGGGAGAAAAAAAGGTAAAAACAACATTTAACACGGTTCCTGTTTCTCTATGGCTGCATTTATACAGGCAGGCCAATTCTGATATTTTAGCCCAATTATGAGAAACAGAGCTGATCTGATTGGTCAAAAGACAAATTAGTTAAAAAAATGTAGCCTATGGGTCCACAAACAACACTTTCAGCGTTGATTTAACACAAATCAAATCAAATATTATTGGTCACAAACACATGGTTAGCAGATGTTAATGCAAGTGTAGCGAAATGCTTGTGCTTCTAGTTCCGACCATGCAGTAATATCTAACAAGTAATCTAACAGTTTCACAACAACTACCTTAATCAGACAAGTGTAAAGGAATGACTAAGAGTGACTAAGAGTGACTAAGAGTGTTTTTGGTGACAAGCCAAATTTCTTCAGCCTCCTGAGGTTGAAGAGGCGCTGTTGCGACTTCTTCACCACGCTGTCTGTGTGGGTGGACCATTTCAGTTTGTCCATGATGTGTACGCCGAGGAACTTAAAACTTTCCACCTTCTCCACTACTGTCCCATCGATGTGGATAGAGGGGGGTGCTCCCTCTCCTGTTTCCTGAAGTCCACGATCATCTCCTTTGTTTTGTTGACGTTGAGTGAGAGGTTATTTTCCTGACACCACACTCCGAGGGCCCTCACCTCCTCCCTGTAGGCCGTCTCGTCGTCGTTGTTGGTAATCAAGCCTACCACTGAAGTGTCGTCTGCAAACTTGATGATTGAGTTGGAGGTGTGCTTGGCCATGCAGTCATGAGTGAACAGGGGATTACAGGAGAGGGCTGAGAACGCACCCTTGTGGGGCCCCAGTGTTGAGGATCAGCGGGGTGGAGATGTTGTTTCCTACCCTCACCCCCTGGGGGTGGCCTGTCAGGAAGTCCAGGACCCAGTTGCACAGGGCGGGGTTGAGACCTAGGGTCCCGAGCTTAATGACGAGTTTGGAAGGTACTATGGTGTTAAAGGCTGAGCTGTAGTCGATAAACAGCATTCTTACATAGGTATTCCTCTTGTCCAGATGGATTAGGGCAGTATGCAGTGTGATTGCGATTGTGTCGTCTGTGGACCTATTGGGACGGTAAGCAAATTGGAGTGGGTCTAGGGTGTCAGGTAGGATGGAGGTGATATGATCCTTGACTAGTTTCTCAAAGCACGTCATGATGACGGAAGTGAGTGCTACAGGGCGATAGTCATTTAGCTCAGTTACCTTAGCTTTCTTGGAAACAGGAACAATGATGGCCCTCTTGCAGCATGTGGGAACAGCAGACTGGGATAAGGGTTAATTGAATATGTCCGCAAACACACCAGCCAGCTGGTCTGCCCATGCTCTGAGGACGCGGCCAGGGATGCCATTTGGGCCGGCAGCCTTGCGAGGGTTAACACGTTTAAATGTTTTATTCACGTTGGCTGCGATGAATGAGAGCCGGCAGGTTTTGGTAGCAGGCCGTGTCGGTGGCACTGTATTGTTTCCGGTCGCCTTAAAAGCAGTGGTTCGCGCTTTCAGTTTTGCGCGAATGCTGCATCAATCCACGGTTTCTGGTTGGGGATGGTTTTAATAGTCACTGTGAGTACAACATCACTGATGCACTTGCTAATAAACTCGCTCACCCGAATCAGCATATTCATCAATGTTGTTGTCTGACGCTATGCGGAAAATATCCCAGTCCACGTGATTGAAGCAATCTTGAAGCGTGGAATCAGATTGGTCGGACCAGCGTTGAACAGACCTGAGCACGGGCGTTTCCTGTTTTAGTTTCTGTCTATATGCTGCGAGCAACAAATTGGAGTCGTGGTCAGATTTACTTTGACTCTACTTTGTCTCTATACTGACGCTTAGCTTATTTGATTGCCTTGCGGAGGTAATAGCTACACTGTTTGTATTCGGTCATGTTTCAGTGTTCATTTGTCCATTTTATTTTAACACTGGAGAATTTGCTTGTGGTATGCTATCAGGACCAAAACTATAAGCTTGTTTTACTCCATTGTTTGTAAACAATGTAATTGTTTTGTTGTTTTGTTTATGAGTTGTTTTTAGAATCCCAGATTGACCCTTTAAACAGCAGCCAAACCATCATTTCACAGCTCTTTCTTGAAATGAAGACCACATGTTGCTGTATTTTTAAGAAATATCTTGGTGTGGATTGAGTCATGTATTGAATGTGAACTGCCATTAATAAACCTGCTCCACTCACTAGATTTCATCTCCCCAGGTGTGAGATTCATGAGCTAGCAGGAGGGGAGGATGAATTAATCTTTGACATTGCTCTCTCAGCTAAATTTTTGCTTTCTCTCGCACTCTCTTGTTCTCTACCCATTGTTTTTCCTCCCTCTAGGGCCTATGCAAATCTAGCCTTCCGTCAAAATAGTTTCAACAGCCAACAGAGGGGGCCTATTTATTTAGCTTTTAAAAACAGTTCCATTAAAGTGTATTAGCCATAACGATAATGGGCTCCACAGCACAGCTGCACATTAGAATTGCATTAGAGAGGCCAGCATTACTTTTTAATAAGCCTAGCCTCTGGAAATTTATAAAAATAGAGAAATAAGCAAGCCTTTTACTGAGTTCCCTTGTCCCTCTGTCTCCCTGCTTGTTTGTTTACCAAAGCCTCTTCTCCTCTCACTACTGACAGGCTGGATCACTGTGGCTGAGCCTCTGGCTCCCATTTTGTGTTCCTCCAGTCTGTCTGCCTCTGTAGTGTTGATCAGCAGACTGTGTCCCAGACTAGACTAGACAGCCCTTTGATGTTCCCAGACACCCAGACCAAACCCTGCTCTCAGAGGCTCGGAGCCCCCAGGCCTCCTGCCCTGGCAGAGATCGGGAAAACAAACAGTGAGGTAGATGACTCACAGGCAGGCTAGGTGAATCTCAAAGGCCTCTGAGGGAAATGCAAACTCAGGTTAGATTACAAAACTGGCAAATTGAAGCATTATAATAATCCCCTACCTGTCCCTATGCATCTATTACTTTATTATATGTGATTTTTCATTGAAGAGCCAGAGCAACCCAGATTTCGGACATTAGCCACAGAGGATCTTGTTATGGGAATACTTGCATGCAACTAATATGTTTTTTTTAACGAAATATGTAGGTACATTCAGATGCCCTACACACAATCTGCCTGAGAGGGTTGAAGAAACGTGTTTCATCTCTGTGTTTGTTGAATGAGGAAACCGAAGCGTGTCTAATAGAAACTTCTCTCCTGTTTAAAGGTAAGTTAGGTTGTTCTCAGCTTGCCTGAGGCTCTAGCCGGAGCAGACAGATAAGAGCTGACACGGTAGCTACTCATTACTGTCTCATTAGCAGCCCAAGGACAAGGTAAATAACCCTCACTACCCACTAACACACACAGACCCCACAGGACCCACTTCCCAAATACACATCTGACATCAGCAACACATTCATATATTTACCCCTGTAGCGTAGTCTATTTCTGAACATATTTGGCGAGCCAGCTGGGGGGTTGGATGTTATAGCTTGGGCTCATTCCAAAATGGAACCCTATTTACTATATAGTACACTAATTCTGACCTGAGTGCTGGTCAAAATAAGTGCATACACAGGAAATAGGCTGCCATTTGGAAGGCACACTGGGACTTTGTTGTGGTTCAGACACTAGCTAGCTCAGAGCTGTTGATGCGTATGCATTCATAAACAGGTGATGGGGCTGTGTGTGGTCGTTTCCTGAGGAAAATACAGGATATTTTCAGTCTACTAATACAATAAGAAATGTCATAGCACTTATATGCCACTGGCAAATGCTTCTATGCAGAGCGACTTACAGTATGGTGAGTGCATACTTAGCATGTGTATGTGATTCCCACGGGAACTAAATTCTAGTACATCAGAAGATGTTCAATATTTGTTTTCACCGTTCATTAACAATTTGATTAATTAATGAAAATACTGTAGCTTTAATCCAGGGCTCTCCAAGCCTGTTCCTGGAGAGCTACCTTCCTGTAGGTTTTATCTCCAACCCTGATCTCGCGCCTGGTTAGTTACAACTGGGGTTGGATAAAAAAAAACTACAGGACAGTAGCTCTCCAGGAACAGGGTTGGAGAGCACTGAGATGTATTCTATAAAGCAGTTTGAGGAGTTAGCAAGGTAAGTTGAAGTTCAACTCGGGACAACCTGTCGTACGAAAGTGCCTCACCTTTTAGCCAGATACATTTACAGCTGAAGTTGGAAGTTTACATACACTATACCCAAATACATTTAAACGCAGGTTTTCACAATTCCTGACATTTAATCCTTGTAAAAATTCCTGTCTTAGGTCAGTTAGGATCACCACATTATTTTAAGAATGTGAAAAGTCAGAATACTAGCAGAGAGAATGATTTAGTTCAGCTTTTATTTCTTTCATCACATTCCCAGTGGGTCAGGAGTTTACATACACTCAATTCGTTTTTGGTAGCATTGCCTTTAAATTGTTTAACTTGGGTGAAATGTTTCGGGTAGCCTTCCACAAGCTTTGGCCCATTCCTCCTGACAGAGCTGGTGTAACTGAGTCAGGTATGTAGGCCTCCTTGCTCACACACACATTTTTCAGTTCTGCCCACAAATGTTCTATAGCATTGATGTCAGGGCTTTGTGATGTCAGGGCTTTGTGAGGGCTTTGTGAGTACCTTGACTTTGTTGTCCTTAACCCATTTTGCCACAACTTATGCTTTGGGTCATTGTCCATTTGGAAGACCCATTTGCGTCCAAGCTTTAACTTCCTGATTGATGTCTTGAGATGTTGCTTCAATATATCCACATCATTTTCTTACCTCATGATGCCATCTATTTTGTGAAGTCCACCAGTCCCTCCTGCAGCGAAGCACCCCCACAACATGATGCTGCCACCCCCGTGCTTTGCGGTTGGGATGGTGTTATTTGGCTTGCAAGCCTCCCCCTTTTTCCTCCAAACATAACAATGGTCATCATGGCCAAACAGTTCTATTTTTGTTTCATCAGAACAGAGGACATTTCTCCAAAAAGTACGAACTTGTCAAGATTGGTGGGTACTGGGTCAGTGAGTCAGGCGCAGGAGAGCAGAGATGTGTGGACAAGGTATTTAATAACACACCAGCACCAGTAACAAACGATACAAAGTGCGGGAAACAATACCGGTCTCACAAATAAAACGGGTGTAAAACACAGAACCCGGCAAACAATCAACCAGCCGTATAATAACCAATTTGAACAATGAATGTAAACACACACAAACATGGGGTAACAGAGGGTTAGAAAATGAACATGTACTAGGAGAATTGAAACCAGGTGTGTACGCCGAGGAACTTAAAACTTTCCACCTTCTCCACTACTGTCCCATCGATGTGGATAGGGGGGTGCTCCCTCTGCTGTTTCCTGAAGTCCACGATCATCTCCTTTGTTTTGTTGACGTTGAGTGAGAGGTTATTTTCCTGACACCACACTCCGAGGGCCCTCACCTCCTCCCTGTAGGCCGTCTCGTCGTTGTTGGTAATCAAGCCTACCACTGTAGTGTCGTCTGCAAACTGTGGGGATAATTTTCAGAGGCAGGGACTGGGACACTAGTCAGGATCGAGGCAAAGATGAGCAGAGCAAAGTACAGAGATCCTTGATGAAGACCTGAAAATATATGTGCAGCAATGCTCGCCAACGCTTCTCCAATCAGACTCAATGCTGTAATCGATGCCAAAGGTGCTTCAACAAAGTACTGAGTAAAGGGTCTGAATACTTATGTAAATGTGATATTTCAGTTATTTACATGTAATAAATTAGCAAACAATTCTAAAAACCTGTTTTTGCTTTGTCATTATGGTTTACTGTGTGTAGATTGATGAGGAAAAAAAGGATTTAATCAATTTTAGAATAAGGCTGTAAACTAACAAAAATTGGTAAAAAGTCTTGGGGTCTGAATACTTACCGAAGCAATGTATGAACCTCTACAGGATCGGTATCCCCCCCGTGGGACGGATGAGCTAGCATAGGCTAATGTGATTAGCATGAAGTTGTAAGTAACAAGAACATATCTGATATTGGCAGACAGCTTCAATTCTTGTTAATCTAACTGCACTGTCTAATTTACAGTAGCTATTACAGTGAAAGAATGCCATGGTATTGTTTGAGGAGAGCGCACAGCTATGAACTTGAAAATGTATTCATAAACCAATTTGGCATATTTGGACAGTCTTGACACACAATTCTGAACATAAAGGCAACGGTTCATTGGAACAGTCTAAAACCTTGCACATACACTGCTGCCATCTAATGGCCAAAATCTAAATTGCACCTGGGCTGGAATAATACATTATGGCCTTTCTCTTGCATTTCAAAGATGATGGTACAAAAAAACACATGCCTTTTTCTTTGTATTATCTTTTACCAGATCTAATGTGTTATATTCTCCTACATTAATTTAACATTTCCACAAACTTCAAAGTGTTTCCTTTCAAATGGTATCAAGAATATGCATATCCTTGCTTCAGGTCCTGCGCTACAGGCAGTTAGATTTGGGTATGTCATTTTAGGCAAAAATTGAAAAAAAGGGTCCAATCCTTAATATATCACATTATACATTTGGTGATGACAGAATGCATTTTAAACTTCTCACAATGTGATACATTTGTATGACTTAATAAAAAAAAAAGATTGATAGGAGTTGGGAAAGGTGCTTGTGCATTGAAATGCACACCAAAGACGGCATTAACGATAAGTTATAAAATAAAGACAACATTTCTAAAAGCCTTTTTCAAACCATGACCTGCTGAATTTGCAAGATACAATTTCTTACATTTTGATTTTGGCACAAAAGAAAAAGTGGTACTGACTCGACCATTGATTTACGGTTCAGCATTGTCTCTATTTGGCGATCGACTAGCCATGTGCGACATGTACACACAGTTACAAGCATGCTACAATTAGTGGCAGGGGGACAATAAATATCTACCATCATAGTACAGGTGAAGCCTGGGCTGGAATGTGAAGCTGGTTAGCTTTAGAAAACCATGATTGGATCTAGCTTTCTCATAGGATACCCCTCTGCTCTAATCAGTAATGTTTACCATGATGAAATTCACAACATGGGGCCAATTCAGTTGCCGGGCATGTTTACATAGAATGGTAGACCTGCTGAGTTTCAGATGTAGGATCTTAATTGAGCCAGTTTGTTACAGCAGGAAAATCATCCTGCAGCAATGGGAAATGTGAATTATTATGGGGATTATAGTTCATGGACATCTTTGTAGAGGTTCCTACATTTTTCATATGGGAAAATCTAGTCTGACATTTCAAAGTGGAAATTACAAACTTCAGAAGCCTTTTAAATCTCAAATACACTACAGGTTTTAAATCTCCTGCAACAGGGTGATGAAATTAAGATCCTACATGTGTATCTTATTGTTTAACCTTTATTTTACTAGGCAAGTCAGTGAAGAACAAATTTACAATGACGGCCTACCCAGGCCAAACCCTAACGACGCTGGGTCAATTGTGCGCTGCCCTATGTGACTCTCAATCACGGCCGGTTGTGATACAGCCTTGAATCGAACCAGGGTCTGTTGTGGCGCCTCTAGCACTGAAGGCCCTAAAGGTGAGGTGGAGGTGGAGTCTTACATCTAGGTAAAAGTGTGATACCAATCAGGCCCCCAAGGACTGATTTAGATAACTGATAAGTGTTTAGTGATAATCCAGAGATTGTGTATATGTGTATTCATCCTAGCTTCCTGTTATAGGTCCTGTAGCAAATGTTATAAGTCCTGTCCGAAAGAGTTCTGGTCAAAAGTACTGATATACAAAGAGAAAACGGTGCCATTTGGAACACAGACCTTAGCTGCAGGCCCCACATCTACCTCCTATATAATACCAAGCTGAACTCATTAATCATTTAGGGAAAGCAATTTGCAGAGCACCTGTCCCAAGCAGGAGGCTATAAGGGCCTCCAACAGTGGAGGCTGCTGAGGGGAGGATGGCTTATAATAATGGCTGGAAGGGAGTCAATGGAATGGCATCAACCACATGTGTTTGATACATTTTCATTAACTCAATTCCAGCCATTATTATGATCCATCCTCCCCTCAGCAGCCTCCACTGGCTTCCAATGGTAGGAGCACTGCAGCTCTAATGGGTCAAACAACCAATTAGTGGAAAGAAGATCAGAATTGGGCTGCATGTGTAAACGCAGCCTTAGACCCTGTGTTAAAAGCCTGTAATTTCCAGGTGTAGTGTGTGCTTAGTGTTTAGTGTAGGGAGAGGAGAACTGCTGATTGTGATTAATGGTGCTGCTGCGAGCTTCCTCACTGAGCCAAGGTCTCTGGAGTCTTTACTCTCAGGGATCGACTTAACATGGACATGGCCAGTCAGGGTTCCTGAGCAACAACAATACTAGATATCAAGCAACAAGATAGCAGACCTGACCTCATCAACAATAAAAGTTACAGTAAATCACAACTTACATAAATAGATATATTGTTTTTATTAACACATACAAATGCATGTGAAAACGGAATTGCAGTTCATACCTCCCTCTAAAATCAGCTGTTGGTAACTACATTTCTTCCCATCTTACTGCAATCTATTCTTCCTGTTTTCTTCTTTCTAGGATGCCAGCTTAGCAGAGCAGGGGCGAATGCATAAAGGATTACTGCTGTTTAGATGCCAACCCTCCTCTCAGAAGAGTGTCCAGAGTGCCATGCAGTCAGCACTGGGCAGAGAGAGGACACAGGATGCTGTTCTCTTCTGGGCTCACAGCAGTTAAGTCCTACAGCGTTGCCAGCCAGGGACGGACTGCGATCAGTAATCAGGCCAGGCATTTCTAACATAGTTCTAGCTCATTTTTGCCCTAGTGAAAACCACACTGGCAAATTTTTGCCCTAGTGACAACCACACTGGACCATTTTATTCCTTGAGAGGCCCATTTTGACCTATCTAGTGGAAATCACTCAGTTCTGCATCCAGGATGAGACTCATCTCAATAAACTTCAACCTGCCAATTTTTTTTGCCGAATAACGATAATTCTGTGCAAAACCCCCAATTCACACTGTCCCACTGAGCTAAAGATGGACCAGCTCATCTAGCATTTGCCGGAATTGCCCTTTGGCCAGTCCGTTTCTGCTGCAATTCTGGGAGAAAACCATCCCCTTCCTCCTCTTGTTTTCTGAGCTGAGCTTATGAGGACCTCTCAGCTGTGATCATAACAGGAATCATAGCAGACATCTTCTAGTCCCAACAGACGTTTTAGAATGCTTCCCCTATGAAACCAAATTAGTTTTTCATATAACGACACTCTCCTCCCATGAGATAGACTGGAGGAGAGTGGAGAGTTCAGCTGGAGATTTGAAGCATTTGTGCTCAGAGGGGTCTGTATGTGGAATAGCAATAGTGTTTGAAATAATTATGTTGGGATAGATACTGTATGAGTTTCATGTGTGTTGTTAGGGGTATTGACAAGCTGGGCATGATGTGTTCATGTGAAAACCAGCTACAGTACCAGACAGATAGACATTGTTCCAAATGTGGAGTAAAACTATTGCCTACCTAGTGCACTACTTTTGAGCCCTATGGGTGCCATTTGGGACATAAACTTAGGAAAGGAATCTGTCATCACACTTCAAATGGTCATTTTTCCCTTTATCCCTGAGGACAAATGGAAGTACATCTGCTCCTTATCATCCAATGCCAGGGACTCATCATGGACTCTGAAACCTCTCTCTACAGTATCAATACAGGCATTGCTGATAAATTGATTGCATTTTCCCATCGAACCTGATAGAGACAACCTTAAATGTAACCAGTCAGCGACAATGACCTTGCAAAAGTCAAGTGAGTTAAATTTCCAAAGCATTCATTAAAAATACATTATATAATACACTATATAAAATACATTTGAAACTAAACTTAAGTAATGAGAAGTTTAACAGGCCTGAACAGAGAACAGAGATGACATTACAGAGATGACATTAATGACAGCTGTAGAGAGGCTTGGGGAGTTTGTGGGGAGTTTGTGTGTGTGTGTATGTACAGCAAATGCTTTTTTAGTGTAACATTTCTAGTGTTGATTAAGGTGTTAAATTAACTCTGTAAGTGTTAAATTACACTCATTTGTGTAGAAAAACCCCAGTGTTGGTGTTAATAACCAGTGCTAAACCAAAACTATGCCCATCATATTACTGATAATGATATTTCCCAGCATGCTCTATTGCAGGTAGATTTTTAGAGATTGAAACAAACAATTCTATGTTTTTGCATATACATTGATTAATTAATCTTATGCTACTCAAAAATAAATAAAATACATTTTTCTAATCTCATCCAATCTGCTACTTGGACTTGTTGCACTTGTTACTGAAATGGTTGTTCCAGTTAACATGATTTTGGTAGTCTTGTATCTTACTTCTTGAACTTGGCAGTCATTCTGAATTGCGTGCGTGCGTGCGTGCGTGCGTGACTGACAAAATATTTTCTTCAGGGGGCCTCAAGGACTTGACTAAAATCAAAGAGTTTGTTATTCTTCAGCTTCTGAATATTCTCCTGTGATATTTCAATTACATGCTGGGAGTTAGTTCACTTCTTAGGGAGCGGCTCTCGAGGTGACGGTTTTGGAGAGTCTGGCGTGCCCAAAGTAAAATGCCTCCCACTCAGGTCCAGAAAATAGGATATGCACATAATTAGTACTGTTGGATAGGAAACACCCTGAAGTTTCTAAGAGTGTTAAAATGTTGTCTGTGAGTATAACAGAACAGATGTAGCAGGCAAAAACCCGAGGAATTTCTGTCCTTGAAAAAGTGTTTTTGACACATTGGCTCATTTTGAACCCCTCCCTATTGAAACAGCTATATATAGGAGTAAGATTGCAGTACCTATTGCTTCAACTGGATGTCAACAGTCTCTAGACAGGGTTTGATGATGTTAGAATGCTCTGGATGGTAATAGAAGAAGAATTTCGAACTACATCACCAGATGTAAACAGAAGAGGATGCGCGTTCACGGGCTCGCACACGCTGTGTTTTTTTCCTTTCCTATCGTCCAGTTTATATTCCGGTTGAAATATTATAGTAAATATACATAAAAGTGTTCCTAAGGATACATTATCAATGATGTTTGATTGTTCTTGGACAAGTGTATAGGTATAGGTTGAACACGTTCTCTTCACGGTTCAATGGGCGAGTGGACGCTGTACTTTATGAACATAACGCGCCAACCAAACAGAGATTTATGGATATAATAAATGACTTTTTCTAACAAAAGAACCATTGGATGTCTTCGTTGGACACTTGGGAAGCCCTCAGCAGAAATTCTTCAAAAGGTAAGGGATTTGTTTTTGCTGTGAAATGTATTTTGTGTGAACCGCGATGGTTTATGAATTCATGCTAATGGAAAAATATTGGAGGTGCTACCCTCAAACAATCAAATGTAGTGCTTTCGCCGTAAAGCCTTTTTGAAATCTGACAACGCTGTGATACTGCCAAGAAGCAGAGCTTTTGATGACTATGCAACACTTGTATATTGATGAATGTTTAATAATTCAACTTTTGGATTTTGAATTTGGCGCCTTTCATTTCACCGGGTAGTGTCGGGAGTGCCCCACCACTCCCTAAGTAGTTAAAGTGTAGCTTTAGTATGAGAGACACACAGCACAAAATGTGGGTGTGAAACACATGGATATAATGTATGTTTGGGGTGTAAGAAACAAGTTGTTCAAGCAAAGGCAGTGTAAAATGTATTTAGGATGGACGAACTGCCATAACACGGATTGATCTACATTAAAATAGTTTTTCAATCATGTCATTGTATTGTAGGATATGTAATTACGCATTTGTAGCATTAACCCATTACAGTTTAAGCGATGTCTAAACCAGGGGGGTCTACTAAGCTATATGGAATTGTATTAAGAATGTCATACCATTGATCATATTGCTATTTGATTTTGAATTTTTAGACCCCTTGAGGAAACAAAAAAATATTTTGATTATTTGATGAAATGCTTTATTTGGCCTCAATGCTATTAGTATAAACAAATTAATTGAATAACAGATTACCTACATGGAACAACAGATAAATAAATCAAAAGGAAGTTTGTTCTGAAGTGTCTGTCCTATATCCGAGAGATATAAGATAGATCAGGAAACATATTTATATATTTCTTTCTCCATGTATTTAACCCCTTATTTTTAGCACTAAACAGTCTCCATATATACTTCCATAAATCTTTTCAACTGGTACTGGGGGACCTTCCGACGAGTCTTGTCATGCCTGTGGCAAAACATGTACGTATTCATGAGAGTCTCACCTTTCCACACAGGGGTCATATTAGTGTGTAGCCCAAACTCTTCGGACGCTAAAGACAGATGTTGGCATATCGGCTGTACCGACTTCAGACAAGTCCCAAGACGCTTGTGGGGGACGTAGAGCAAGCTCTGTCACCTTTCACCGCATATACCTCTAGTTTAAACTGACATACTTTTCTGGGGATTTAATTATTATGAGAATTAGATTTCTGCGGGGGCGCGGGCATCGACTCTAGGGCATAAAGAACATGATGAACCCAATTCAAAAAGTTCCTGACTGAAATATCACTTATATTATTAAAAAAAGAAGGCAAATGTGTCATCCCAATTAAATTGGTTCGTTATTCATTACTAGCTAATCTCTATAAGGCTTGAGGAAGGAGTTAGATTGGCATAGTAATGAAAAAAGGAAGAGAGCTTCTAATGTAAGGGGAGACAAAGCTAGAGGAAATTAGCTCACATTTGATAGCTATGGCTATTGTTCCACACTTTATGGTTTGAGTGAGGTGCATTATATCAGAATAACCTCTTCATTTCATACTATAGATGGATGGTAACACAAAACATTTGTGTAAGGGGCTTTAATTGATGGTTTTCCTTTTCAACCTTATTGGTGGGAAAGACTGGGCCTGAGAAATGAGTCCATGGCAATGGATTGACTGACTGGAGTCGTCTGTGTGATGTTTTGGTGTTAGACTGTGCTCTTGTTTAAACATACTTTCATGGTTTTGTTCAAGTTGCCACCATTTGCCACCAGCCGTATAAAGACGAGTGTATGTATAAAACCCATAATGTTAATGGACTGTGTGGAGATTGTTTCATTGTCATCAGAGACAGTTCTGTCCGTGGAGAAAGTTTGGCCTGTCATCTTTTAGGTAGACAGGAGCAGGACAGAGACTAGAAGAATACAATACTAATTCATGAGGCAATGCACTGCCAGCCACCATTAATCTCATGCCACCCCAATGCCTTACTATTAAACATTTATTTCATTTGCATACAAATCGGAATTCCAAAGTAATCTGATGTCAAAGCGAATGCCAGGGAGTGAAAAGTTTCTCTGGGTGTGTATCCCTGACTTGCTGATGTGTGGCCGTGTGACTGCTGGCCGTTCAGTGTTGAATTGAGAATGTCTAGCAAGGTCAATTTCATTTCCAATGTTTGAAAGATGAGGTGAAATAATCTATCATTATCCCACATTGAGTTCTGAAAAGAACAAATCATCATACACGTCATCACATATGTCACATGTCCTTGTTGTCTCTGTGTTGTTGTGCTGTTTGTTGCTAATTGGCTACCTGTCAAACATTTCATTTTTACTTTTAATAATTGTTTAATTAAAACTCTGCATTTAACAAATCTACAAACGTCTTAGTTTTGTGCTCGCCCTACTTTTTCCATTCAACTTTCTCAGCAAGGACGCTTTATCTTGACATTATTCTACAGGACCTCCGCCAACTGAAAAAGCTAAGTAGTAACATTAACGCTGTGCCATCTAATTGCAGTTGCTGTACTCAAAATATGCAGGAGAAATGTTGCCTTATGGTGAGGATAGCCGAGTTGCAAGCCCAGATTCAGATGCAATCATTAGGCAAGGGCAATTTAAGTGTAGGAAAGAATGAAATGGTGTCTTTGCCACCAATAAGTACAGATAGTAGTATAAATCTGTAAAGAAATGCTCTTGGCATTCTCAACTGGTGTCGCTCATTCAGACAACAGAAACAGAAATGTTCAACCGGTTATCCCCATTAAGCAATGAGTCGGAGTCAGAGGCCAGGCCTTCTCAGGTCTCTCCTCCACCTGTTATGGGGTCTGAGCCTTCCACCATTAGCTTTAAGCACCAGCTGTCAGAGCACCTGTACATAGCCCATCTGTAAATAGCCCAACCAACTACCTCATCCCCTACTGTATTTATGTATTTATCTTGCTCCTTTGCACCACAGTATTTCTACTTTGCACCCCAGTATTTCTACTTTGCACCCCAGTATTTCTACTTTGCACAGTCATCTACTGCACATCTACCATTCCAGTGTTTAATTGCTATATTGTAATTACTTCGCCACCATGGCCTCCCTTATCTTATCTCATTTGCACACATTGTATATAGACTTGTTTTCTACTGTATTATTGACTGTATTTTTGTTTACTCCATGTGTAACTCTGTGTTGTTGTATGTGTCGAACTGCTTTGCTTTATCTTGGCCAGGTTGCAGTTGTAAATGAGAACTTGTTCTCAACTTGCCTACCTGGTTAAATAAAGGTGATTTTTTTTTTTATTAGCTTGGACAAATTGAAAGCCCTAGTCATTGGCGACTCCATTACCCGCAAAATTTGACCAAAAATTGTCATCCAGCAATAATACTGTTTACCAGGGGGCAGGGCTACCGACGTAAAGGCTAATCTGAAGATGGTGCAGGCTAAGGATAAAACTGGCGAGTGTAGAGAGTATATCGATACTGTTGTCTACGTCGGTACCAACAATGTTAGGATGAAACAGTCAGAGGTCACCAAGCTCAAGTGTCGGCATCGAGTAATTGTCTCTGGCCCCCCTCCCAGTTATGGGGAGTGATGAGCTCTACAGCAGTCTCACAACTCAATCGCTGGTTGAAAACTGTTTTCTGCCTCTCCCAAAAGATAGAATTTGTAGATAATTGGCCCTCTTTCTGGGACTCATCCTCAAACAGGATCAAGCCTGGCCTGATGAAGAGTGAATGACTCTATCCTACCTGGAGGGGTGCTCTCATTTTATCTATCAACATAGACAGAATTCTAACTTCTCTAGCTCCACAACGAGATAGGGTGCAGGCCAGGCAGCATGCTGTGTAGTCAGTGTAGTTTTCGCATTGAGACAGTGACTGCGCCTGGATCTTGGTTGGGAAAAATCTATACTTGGCGGTGTTCGCCTTAACAATCTCACTGGAAGACCTCCTCCATCCATGTAATTTTTTTATATAGACTGTGATAATACCTCACAATTCAGAATAGGACTACTTAATATTAAATCCCTCACTTCCAAGGCAGTCACAGTCAATGAACTAATTACTGATCATAACCTTGATGTGATTGGCCTGAGTGAAACGGCTTTAGCCTGGTGAATTAGTTAAATGAGGTCTCTCCTCCAAGTTACACTAGTGACCATATCCCCTGTGCATCCCGCAAAGGCGGAGGTGTTGCTTAAATTTCAGTCTTGTCTCAAGGAAGTAAGTTAGTGGTCTGTTGAGATCCCTCTAGGGGTGTGGGGGGCTGTGCTTTGGCAAAGTGGGTGGGGTTATCTCCTGCCTGGTTGGCACTGTCCTGTTGGCCCTGTCCGGGGGTATCGTCATACTCGGCCACAGTGTCTCAGACTTCATCATCAAATCAAATGTATTTATAAAGTCCTTCTTAGATCAGCTGATGTCACAAAGTGCTGTACAGAAACCCAGCCTCAAACCCCAAACAGCAAGCAATGCAGGTGTAGAAGCACGGTGGCTAGGAAAAACTCCCTAAAAAGGCCAGAACCTAGGAAGAACCCTAGAGAGGAACCAGGCTATGAGGGGTGGCCAGTCCTCTTCTGACTGTGCCGGGTGGAGATTATAACAGAACATGGCCAGGATGTCAAATGTTCATAGATGACCAGCAGGGTCAAATAATAATAATCACAGTGGTTGTCAGGGTGGAACAGGTCAGCACCTCAGGAGTAAATGTCAGTTAGCTTTTCACATCCGATCATTCAGAGTATCTCTACAGATGATACCCCCGGACAGGGCCAAACATAGCAGGATATAATCCTGTTAGGGAGCAGCAGCAGTGTTCAGAGTTTTGGAGAGTCTGGCGTGCCCAAAGTAAAATGCCTGGCACTCAGGCCCGGAAACTAGGATGTGCACATCAAATATTTGTCACATACACATGGTTAGCAGATGTTAATGCGAGTGTAGTGAAATGCTTGTGCTTCTAGTTCCGACAATGCAGTAATATCTAACAAGTAATCTAACAAATTCACAACAACTACCTTATACACACAAGAGTAAAGGAATGAATACGAGTATGTACATATAAATATATGGATGAGTGATGGCTGACCGGCATAGGCAAAATGCAGTAGATGGTATGGAGTACAGTATATACACATATATATATATGAGATGAGTAATGTAGGATATGTAAACATTATATAAATGGCATTGTTTAAAGTGGCTAGTGATACATTATTTCATCCAATAATTATTAAAGTGGCTAGAGATTTGGGTCGATGGCCGAACGGCATAGGCAAGATTCAGTAGATGGTTTAGAGTAGATGGTTCAGTGTATATATTTGATATGAGTATGTCGGATACGTAAACATTATATACAAAATTGTTTAAAGTGGCTAGTGATACATTGTTATATCCAATTCCTATATTTAACGTGGCTAGAGATTTAAGTCAGTATGTTGGCAGCAGCCACTCAATGTTAGTGATGGCTATTTAACAGTCTGATAGCCTTGAGGTAGAAGCTGTTTTTCAGTCTCTCGGTCCCAGCTTTGATGCACCTGTACTGACCTCGCCTTCTGAATGATAGCGGGGTGAACAGGCAGTGGCTCGGGTGGTTGTTGTCCTTGATGATCTTTTTGGCCTTCCTGTGACATCGGGTGGTGTAGGTGTTCTGAAGGGCAGGTAGTTTACCCCCGGTGATGCGTTGTGCAGTCCTCACTACCCTCTGGAGAGCCTTACGGTTGTGGGCGGAGCAGTTGCCGTACCAGGCGATGATACAGCCCGACAGGATGCTCTCGATTGTGCATCTGTAGAAGTTTGTGAGTGATTTTGGTGACAAGCTGAATTTCTTCAGCCTCCTGAGGTTGAAGAGGCGCTGTTGCGCCTTCTTCACCACGCTGTCTGTGTGGGTGGACCAATTCAGTTTGTCCGTGATGTGTACGCCGAGGAACTTAAAACTTTCCACCTTCTCCACTACTGTCTCCTCGATGTGGATAGGGGGGTGCTCCCTCTCCTGTTTCCTGAAGTCCACGATCATCTCCTTTGTTTTGTTGACATTGAGTGAGAGGTTATTTTCCTGACACCACACTCCGAGGGCCCTCACCTCTTCCCTGTAGGCCGTCTCGTTGTTGTTGGTAATCAAGCCTACCACTGTAGTGTTGTCAGCAAACTTGATGATTGAGTTGGATGCGTGCTTGGCCACGCAGTCATGGGTAAACAGGGAGTACAGGAGAGGGCTGAGAACGCACCCTTGTGGGGCCCCAGTGTTGAGGATCAGCGGGGTGGAGATGTTGTTTCCTACCCTCACCACCTGGGGCCGGCCCGTCAGGAAGTCCAGGACCCAGTTGCACAGGGCTGGGTCGAGACCCAGGGTCTCGAGCTTAATGACGAGCTTGGAGGGAACTATGGTGTTAAATGCTGAGCTGTAGTCGATGAACAGCATTCTTACATAAGTATTCCTCTTGTCCAGATGGGTTAGGGCAGTATGCAGTGTGATTGCGATTGCGTCGTCTGTGGACCTATTGGGACGGTAAGCAAATTGGAGTGGGTCCAGGGTGTCTGGCAGGAAGGAGGTGATATGATCCTTGACTAGTCTCTCAAAGCACTTCATGATGACGGAAGTGAGTGCTATGGGGCGATAGTCATTTAGCTCAGTTACCTTAGCTTTCTTGGGAACAGGAACAATGGTGGCCCTCTTGAAGCATGTGGGAACAGCAGCCTGGGATAGGGACTGATTGAATATGTCCGTAAACACACCAGCCAGCTGGTTCTGCATGCTCTGAGGACACGGCCAGGGATGCCATCTGGGCCGGCAGCCTTGCGAGGGTTAACACATTTAAATGTTTTTCTCACATTGGCTGCGGTGAAGGAGAGCCCGCAGGTTTTGGTAGCAGGCCGTGTCGGTGGCACTGTATTGTCCTCAAAGCGAGCAAAGAAGTTGTTTAGTTTGTCTGGGATCAGGACGTCATGGTCCGCAACGGGGCTGGTTTTCTTTTTGTATTCCGTGATTTTAATGGTTTTAAAGGTTTTAATAGTTGCTATGGGTACCACATCACCAATGCACTTGCTAGTAAACGCTCACCGAATCAGTGTATACATCAATGTTGTTGTCAGATGCTGTCCGGAACATATCCCAGTCCACGTGCTCGAAATAATCTTGCAGCATGGAATCAGATTGGTCAGACCAGCGTTGAACAGACCTGAGAACGGGCGTTTTCCTGTTTTAGTTTGTTTGTAGGCTGGGAGCAACAAAATGGAGTCATGGTCAGACTTGCCGAAAGGAGGGCGGAGAATAGCCTTGTATGCATCACGGAAGTTGGAATAACAATGATCCAGGATTTTACCAGCCCGGGTGGCACATTCGATATGCTGGTAAAATTTCGGGAGCCTTGTTTTCAAGTTAGCCTTATTAAAATCCCCAGCCACAATAAATGCAGCCTCAGGATATGTGGTTTCCAATTTACATAGAGTCCAATGAATTTCTTTCAGTGCCGTCGATGTGTCAGCTTGAGGGGGGATGTACACGGCTGTGATTATAATCGAGGAGCATTTGATTGTAAGGAATTCTATGTCAGGTGAACAAAAGGTCTTGAGTTCCTGTATGTTGTTATGATCACACCACGTCTCGTTAATCATAAGACACACACCCCCGCCCTTCTTCTTACCAGATAGATGTTTGTTTCTGTCAGCGCAATGCGTGGAGAAACCAGGTGGCTGTAC
The DNA here is from genome assembly GCA_030435695.1 of Brachymystax lenok tsinlingensis. NCBI lineage: Eukaryota > Metazoa > Chordata > Actinopteri > Salmoniformes > Salmonidae > Brachymystax > Brachymystax lenok. The sequence continues at coordinate 17,634,304 of CM059785.1, forward strand.
CGACTCCGATAACGTGTCCTGAGTGAGCCATGTTTCCGTGAAGCAAAGAACGTTGCAGTCTCGGATGTCTCTCTGGAAGGCAACCCTCGCTCTGATTTCGTCCACTTTGTTGTCCAGAGACTGGACATTGGCGATTTATTATACTCGGGAGAGGTGCACAATGCGACTGTCGATGTAGCTTGACCAGAAGACCGTTCCCCCTTCTCCTGCACCGCCGTTGTTTTGAGTCGCCGGCTGGGATCCAGTCTATTGTCCTAGTTGGGGTACCAAACAGAGAATCCGCTTCTGGAAAGTCGTATTCCTGGTCGTAATGTTGGTAAGTTGACGTTGCTCTTATATCCAATTGTTCCTCCCGGTTGTATGTAATAAAACTTAATATTTCCCGGGGTAACAATGTAAGAAGTAATACATAAAAAAACCGCTGTGAGATTGCCAAGATACTAAGCTTTTGAACAGTGTGCAACACTTGTATTTTCATGAATGTTTTATTTTACTACATTTGTAATTTGAATTTTCCGGATGTTGTCATGGCTGGGGCAATAGCGCCCCACTGCTCCCTAAGAAGTTGATATAACCCCACCCACTTTGAAAGAGCACAGCCCCCACACCACTAGAGGGATATCTTCAACCACCAACTTACCATCCTGAGACAAGGCCGAGTATAGCCCACAAAGTTCTCTTCCACGGCACAACCCAAGGGGGGGTGCCAACCCGGACAGGAAGATCACGTCAGTGACTCAACCTACTTAAAACTAGTGCATTAGTGGTAGTAGAGATCATAGGAACACTTTCAACATGCATGTTGAAACTGTGAAATATAGTTATGAACACTTTTCAAGAAACTAGGTCTAAAATCATGTTTGATGCAAATTGTAAGTCATTTTTAGTTCTGAACCGGTAGTATAGATGATAGGACCGCTATGACACCATTTTGAGCATGTTGCATCTGTGAAATATAGTTATTCACAGTTTTCCAGAAACTAGGTCTAAAATCATGTTTGGCTTAATTTGTAAGTTAAAACTAGTGCATTACTGGTAGTAGAGATCATAGGAACACTATGAGACCATTTTAAGCGACGCACCCCTCCTAGGGACAGCATGGAAGAGCACCAGTAAGCCAGTGACTCAGCCCATCTAATAGGGTTAGAGGCAGAGAATCCTAGTGGAGAGGGGAACCGGCCAGGCAGAGACAGCCTTCACACTCCTGGGCCAGACTACACTCAATTATAGGACCTACTGAAGAGATGAGTCTTCAATAAAGACTTAAAGGTCGAGACCGAGTCTACGTCTCTCACATGGATAGGCAGACCATTCCATAAAAATGTAGCTCTATAAGCCCTGCCACCAGCTGTTTGTTTAGAAATTCTAGGGACAGTAAGGAGGCCTGCGTCTTGTGACCGTAGCGTACGTGTAGGTATGTACGGCAGGACCAAATCGTAAAGATAGGTAGGAGCAAGCCCATGCAAATCTTTGTAGGTTACCAGTAAAACCTTGAAAGGTTAGCAGTAAAACCTTGAAATCAGCCCTAGATTTGCCGCTCCCTAAATGGTTAAGTGCAGGAACTTGACTTACCCAGTTGCAGCCCACTTTTTGGAAGCAAACTACTCAATTTCATTCCTACGTTGTATCGGCATTGAGGGGTGACCTTGACAATTTATTGCTAAAACGAGAGGCTGCCTGGATCTTTAATTTAAAGACCCTTGCTCCATTTGGTCTCAACGTAGACTTTGATCTGACACCATTTTTGTGATTATTGTGATTTTGCTATTCATTGTAAATGTTTGTAGGCCTATGTAGCCAAATTGTATCTATGATCGTATGCTATCATTCATGTTATTTTTATATCTAAGAATTAACCAATGATATCAGGCCACACCCGGCAATGATTACAGACACCTGTGTGTGTCCTTTGATAGTATATAAACGAGTGACCAGCAGTGTTTTTCATTATACTTTGATGTAGACAGCTTGTCTGTTGAAAATATGGATATTAGGTTATTAAATTATGGCATCTGAGCTCCTAGAGTGTGCGGCTCTCCTTTTCTTTTTAAAACTGTAACTCGACTACTCAGGAACATTCACTGTCTTCCTACTAGGCAACTCCAGTGTAGATTGGATCTTGTGTTTTAGGTTATTGTTCTGCTGAAAGTTGAGTTAATCTCCCAGTGTCAAGTGGAAAGCAGACTGAACCAGGTTTTCCTCTAGGATTTTGCCTGTGCTTAGCTCCATTTCATTTTTTTCATCCTCAAAAACTCCCCAGTCCTTAACAATTACAAGTATACCCATAACATGATGCAGCACCCACTATGCTTAAAAATATGAGTGGTTCTCAGTAACGGGTTGTATTGGATTTGCCCCAAACATGACACTGAATTCAGGACAAAAATTTTATTGCTTTGCCACATTATTTGCGGTATTACTTTAGTGGCCTGTTGCAAGTTTTCAAATATTTGTATTATCTACAGGCTTCCTTCTTTTCACTCTGTCAATTAGGTTAGTTTTGTGGAGTAACTACAATGTTTTTTATCCATCCTCAGTTTTCTCCTATCACAGCCATTAATTACTTAGGGAGCAGTGGGGCGCTAGCTAGTTAAATTATTAAACATTCATCAATATACAAGTGTTGCATAGTCATCAAAAGCTCTGATTCTTGGCAATATCACAGCATTGTCAGACTTCAAGGTGGGTCTCATAAAACGCATAATATCGCTAATATAAAATCCCTTACCTTTTGAAGAACTTCTGCTGAGGGCTTCCCAAGTGTCCAACGAAGACATCCAATGGTTCTTTTGTTAGAAAAAGTAATTTATTATATCCATAAATCTCTGTTTGGTTGGCGCGTTATGTTCATAAAATACAGCGTCCACTCGCCCATAGCACCGTGAAGAGAACACAATCAACCTATACCTACACACTTGTCCAAGAACAATCAAACATCATTGATAATGTATCCTTAAGAACACTTTTATGTATATTTAATATAATATTTCAACCGGATTATAAACTGGATGATAGAAAAGGAAAAAAACGCAGCGCGCGCGAGCCCGTGAACACGCCTCCTCTTCTGTTTCTAAAACCGTTAAGATAATGTCTGTGAGTATAACAGAACTGATATAGCAGGCGAAAACCAGAGGAAAATCCATCCGGATTTGCAGGTTTTTTTGTAGATGACCTTTTTCTCCAAGCTTATGTATGTAGGACTGAGACTGCAGTACCTATGGCTTTCACTAGATGTCAACAGTCTTTATACAGAGTCTGGAAGGTCTAGCACTAAGCAGAACAGATAGGAAGAGGAAGTAGTGAAGGGACCACTTTTGTTTACAACTTTTGACGGGGCGCGAGATTGTGTACACGCCCCACTTTATTTTCCTTTCCTATTGTTCATGTTATCATCCGGTTGAAATATTACAGTAAATATACATAAAAGGATAGCTAAGGATACATTAAAAATGATGTTTGATTTGTTTGTAGGAAGTTTATAGGTATAATTTGAACGTGTTCTCTTCACGGTTCAATGGGCGACTCAACGGTGGATTTTATGATCATAACGCGCCAACCAAATGGAGATTTATGGATATAATAAATGACTTTTTCTAACAAAAGAACCATTGGATGTCTTCGTTGGACACTTGGGAAGCCCTCAGCAGAAGTTCTTCGAAAAGTAAGTGATATTTTTTTGCTCTTATATGGGTTTTGTGTGACCCGCGCGCTGGATATGGATTTATGCTAATGTGGAAAATATGTGGTGTGCTATCCTCAAACAATCAGATGTTGTGCTTTCGCCGTAAAGCATTTTTGAAATCTGACAACGCTGTGATATTGCCAAGAAGCAGAGTTTTTGATGACTATGGAACACTTGTATATTGATGAATGTTTAATAATTCAACTTTTGGATTTTGGATTTTGAATTTGGCGCCTCACATTTCACCGGGTAGTGTCGGGAGTGGTAGTTAAAGAGCAAATAAGTAGCGCTAGCGCCCCACTGCTCCCTAAGTAGTTAATGCCAGCTTCCTGTAAATTACTGTAATGTGAAAACAATGAAACACAGAAACAAACGAAGACTTCTAGAGGACTAAGCAGCTAACGCAGCTAATTCGTGTATCACTTTATCAGAAATACGTCATCAACGATGTCCGAAACTTTGTTTGATCACATGCTTTTTCAAACTGTGTTGCAAAATGCGAGATCCCACTGATTTTGCCATGGTTCCGGTTATTTCTTCGATTCCAAGCTGCTTTCAAACACCAACCTCTACTGGACACTGTATTGACATTATTTAGTAAGGATTTTGTACAGGTAGTTGCTCCTGACTGTTAGCTTTTCAGGTAGAGTATTGAACTGTGGAACATTCAGGGACGTGAGTGTATGAGGTTGAATCCTGTTGAAAGCACACAACTTATTTTTTTTATGTGAAGCCACACTTTCTGCACTGTCGTTCAAATAATTTGTTTGATTTAGTATTATACAATGGGTGGTCTAATCCTGAATGCTGATTGGTTAAAAGCGCCTGCCAGCCGATGTCTATTCCACAAGTTACCAGCGGCTAAATCTATGGCTAAATCATGAATCAGCTGGCATCATTTTTAAGGATATATACAAAGTAATGTAAATTGAAAAAATATCAAATGAAACAAAGTACAGCTAATTTGCAGTCTTTACAGCTCAAATCAAATAAAATCAAATTGTATTGGTCACATTCACATGGTTAGCAGATGTTAATGGGAGTGTATCGAAATACTTGTGCTTCTAATTCTAACTATGCAGTAATATCTAACAAGTAATCTAACAAATTCACAACAACTACCTTATACACACAAATGTAAAGGGATGAATAGAATATGTACATCTGTCAAGGCTCTTGTGTAGCTGGTGCATAAAAGTCAGGCACAGGAGAACAGTACTAAACTGCACCAGCCGGAAAGAAACGGCTTAACACTAAACAATCACACACAAGGACATGGGGGAAAACAGAGGGTTAAATACACAACAGATAATGATGGGGAATGCAAACCAGGTGTGTGAAAAACAAGACAAGACAAATGGAAAATTAAAAGTAGATCGGTGATGATTGTAACGATCTTCAGTGACGGACCAAGGCGCAGCGTGCCGGGTTGAGTTAAACATATTTATTAGTCAACTCACTAAAAACAACAAACGAAGCGCAATAGGTGTCGCACCAACGGCACATACACAGAGTCAACTTCCCACAAGGAAAGGAAGAAAAAAAAAAGGGCTACTAAAGTATGGCTCCCAATCAGAGACAACGATGGACAGCTGTCCCTGATTGAGAGCCCTACCCGGCCAACAACAAAGAAATACAAAAACTAGAACATAGAATGCCCACCCCCAAATCACACCCTGACCAAACCAAAAAGAGACATAAACAGGCTCCTACAGGTCAGGGCGTGACAATGATTAGAAGACCATTGACGTCGACCGCAGAATGCCGCCTGAACGTGGAGGGGAACCGACTTCAGTCGAAGTCGTGACAACATCTAAATATATGGCTGAGCAATGGTGGGCAGCATAGGCAAGATGCAGTATATGGTATAGAATACACTATATACATATGAGATGAGTAATGTAGGATATGTAAACATTATTAAAGTGCCGTTATTTAAAGTGACTAGTGATACCTTTATTAAGTCCATTTATTCAAGTGGTCAGAGATTTGAGTCTGTATGTTGGCAGCAGCCTCCTTATGTTAGTGATGGCTGTTTAACAGTCTGATGGACCCATATAGACACCGGAACAGTGTTAAATTAACACACTGCTTAGTGTAAAGATTTATTCAAATATTTCCCAGAGTGCCTTGTCTTTTGAGTAAATTGTTGAGTTACCACAGATGACTGTATTTGTTAGTGACAGAGACATCCTTGTTGCATTCATCCATTTTCAGTCCTATGGACTTGAAGTGAGATACTAAGCGAGTATGTTATTAAACACAAGAACAACATTTCATTAACACAATACCATATGTATTTCATAAGGCCTTAATAAAGGGTATAGTTGTATCTGAATACAGGGTCCTGAAATAAGTGATGGGGAAACTAAGCTTCCTGAAGCATTGAACATTTCCAGCCAATTGTGTCAAAAATACGTTAATTACTCTAGACTTTCATCAACACGTTGTACACTAGTGGTACCCGCTGGTCAAAATCATTTAGAGCAACCAAATTATTATAAATAATAATGCCATTGTGTGTGCGCAGTGTAGCCTTTTGTCTTCAACCAAAACCAATACCAAACCAATCAGGTTGTTGTTTGACAAAACAAATCTTTTTACATCATTGATCACGTGCTTCTGATAAAGTGACACAAGTATCGGCACACTGCTTTGAAGTAAACTCCTTACTGATTTCGATGCATGCCTCAGAGCAGCAATATTACATTTAACATCACTACTATTTACTAGTGATGAGAAACCGAAACTTTCTGAAGGCTTTGGCGCTTTCACCGAATTGTGTCGAAAGACGATTCATTACTCGGTGCTTCATTATTTGTTCACAATGCACAATAGGGACTTCTGCTGGTTAGCAATAAATAGCAGTCTATGATTATCAGATAGAAAAACAATTCTCCAATGTTTTCATCAGCGGTAAGTCGTCGGCTTTAGGCTTTAATGAGTTGGAATACCAGGCTTGCATCTTATATCATGCTTCCCTTTTTTGCCCTCAAGTTTACTATTTTTCAAAAATGTAATCTATGGCATTATTTAGGATGCCTAAAGCTTATAGTATAATAAATAAATCAAATGATTTGAACAACAGTGCAGAAAGTGCAGATTTATTTTTCTAAATAGTGTGTCTTCAATGGGACTCAATGTTATACCATCACGTCCCTGAATATTCCATAGTTCCCTACTGAATAGTCCATAGTTCCCTACTCCACCTGCTAAGCTACTGGTTACGAGAAATATTTTGTGCAAAAACTGAAATATATTGTTAACTTCTTAGGGAGAGGCAGTAGAGGTGACGGTTTTGGAGAGTCTAGCGTGCCCAAAGTAAAATGCCTGCCACTCAGGCTCAGAAAATAGGGTATGCACATAATTAGTACTATTGGATAGGAAACACTCTGGAGTTTCTAAAAGTGTTAACATAATGTCTGTGAGTTTAACTAAGGCTTCTAAAATGACAGTGACTACAGATCAAAAAGACAATGCTAGCCACTCAACAATTAAAGGTTTGAGACTTTCTGCTACTCAGGTATGTCCCCTAAATAAATTAAATTGTTAGGGAACCACTACCAAAAATGCAGTATGGCACTGTGTTCTGAATTACAGTAAATTATTGCCAGCAACTGGTCAGTAAGTTACTGTTGTTTTTCAGGACAAGGTTTGTAGAATGTTTTTCAACAGCACAATGAGCCAACACACCTATAGGCGGTGTAAGGGCTATTTGACCAAGAAGGAGAGTGATGGAATGCTGTATCAGATGACCTGGCCTCCACAATCACCCAACCTCAACCCAGAGTGAAGGAAAACAGCCAACAAGTGCTCAGGATATGTGGGAACTCCTTCAAGACTGTTGGAAAAGCATTCCAGGTGAAGCTGGTTGAGAGAATACCAAGAGTGTGCAAAGCTGTCATCAAGGCAAAGGGTGATTTGTTTAACAATTTTTTCGTTACAACATGATTCCATATGTTATTTGTTATTTCATAGTTTTGATGTCTTCACTATTATTCTACAATGTAGAAAATAGTAATAAAAATAAAGAAAAACCATTGAATGAGTAGGTGTGTCCAAACATTTGACTGGTACTCTATAAAACATAGTTAACTACTTAGGGAGCAGTGGGGCGCCAAATTCAAAATCCAAAAGTTGAATTATTAAACATTCATCAATATACAAGTGTTGCATAGTCATCAAAAGCTCTGCTTCTTGGCAATATCACAGCGTTGTCAGATTTCAAAAAGTTTTTTTCCCTCGAAAGCACAACATTTGATTGTTTGAGGATAGCACCTACAATATTTAACCATTAGCATAAAATCATAAACCAGCTCGGTTCACACAAAACCCATTTCACAGCGAAAACAAATCCCTTACCTTTTGAAGAACTTCTGCTGAGGGCTTCCCAAGTGTCCAACGAAGACATCCAATGGTTCTTTTGTTAGAAAAAGTCATTTATTATATCCATAAATCTCCGTTTGGTTGGCGCGTTATGTTCAGAATATCCAATCACCCATTGAAACGTGAAGAGAACATGTTCAAATATACCTATAAACTTTTCCTAAACAAATCAAAGACCAGCTATAATGCATCCTTAGCTATCCTTTTATGAATACTAGCGATAATATTTCACTCGGATGGTCACCTAAACGTTATATAAGTAAAATAAAGTGGGGCGCACACCCAGACTCGCGCCCGAGAAAACTTGTTGACATTTCAGGTCCCCTTACCATTTCCTGTTCCTATCCATTCCTCTTACTTCAATCACTCTCAGTCTTTGTATATAGACTATTACCATCTAGTGGAAGCCATAGGTACTGCAATCCAGGAGCTGGATTGCCTTAAAGTCAATGGGGAGAGTGTCAAACAGAGCAAAGGTCACCAAAAACTGCATTTCCGGATGGATTTTCCTCTGGTTTTCGCCTGCTATATCAGTTCTGTTATACTCACAGACATTATGTTAACACTTTTAGAAACTTCAGAGTGTTTCCTATCCAATAGTACTAATTATGTGCATATCCTATTTTCTGAGCCTGAGTGGCAGGCATTTTACTTTCGCATGCCAGACTCTCCAAAACCGTCACCTCTGCTGCCGCTCCCTAAGAAGTTAAGGTATTTTACTCTGAATTCTATAGTGTTTTACTGTTGAAATTACAGAAGTGTCAGTGTGCTTTAAAACATTTACGGTAGTTTACTGTGCATTCTATAGTATTCTACTGTTGAAATTACGGAAACAAAGGTAACTACAGTGTAACTATTTCTGCCATCATAGAGCTATACTACCATATGATTGTGTTCCTGGTCAATCAAAGACATTACAGTAGTTAAGCTGGCTTTGATTAGAATCAGGCTCGTTGGTTCTCATTCATTCCTTCACAGCTGGGCAGCCCGGTTGACTTAATGTCTGCTGCTGATTGGCGTCTTCTCATTCTGCAGAAGTTGGCATCCTAGTCAATCATTGACCCACTCAGAGAGGTGGCACAATGATGTGAAATATTCACCACCAGCCAATGGAGGCTACTTAAATAGTCTAAGACCTTCAATCATCATAAGAAAAAATTGCTCCCTTTCTCCTTTCAAAGGTTTTCCTTTCCATTTCTCATCCCTCACTGGAACCAACAGGGTGATAAGACTTTGATCCCAATCCACATAACCGTGTCATAGCACCACTCACATAGTGAGCATATACTGTTAACCTTATAAAACGTTACAAATAAATCCATTATCCAACATTATGATATATATTATGACAAACATCTGCTCAAAATGATGTGCAACTGACATACACTAGTAGCTCAGGATATACTACACTAGATAATGATGCAAATATTTAGATTCATAAATGTAAAATGTCTGAGCATTATCATTTCTGTCTGGTGTAAAGGATGTAATCATTCTCCGTCTTGATTTACAAAGCAAATGGATAGAGAGCTTAAAGATTCACTCATAATCCTCCTTTTAACTATCATTAGTCAGCTCACTGTGCTAGTCAGTACAGTGCCCTCTGGTCTATATGCTAATGTGAGATATGCTCCTTCTCATAACAGGTTACCAGTGTGCTCTGCTGCTCGTTACGCCTTAAATCTTTTGAGCCAGGCTGGTTGAATTATGAGAGAGGGGCAGGAAGAGCAATACATCATGTCTCATCATCTCAGCTTACCTTAAGTAGGTTAAAATCTCTGTAGACCAAGTGTAGACTTCAGTTGTTCACAAACCATCTACTCTACCTTACAGGGGAAGCCATAGTCCCAAAACGAATTTGTGTCCCGAATACGTCTAAAGGTTAACTTTTGTGTTACCAGTTTAATATTGAGTGATTAAAGTCAATTTAACCTTTCAAAGTCACCTTGTCAAGTATTGTGTTGTTTATTCAAACACAGTTTACAGCTCTGTAGTTTTCCATAAAAAAACAAAAGATAGAAAGGATGTACAGTATGCTCCTATCTAACAAATGGAGAAAACGATTCACAGAAGATATAGTCTGCATTACATAACATAACAAGTGACGATGCTATTGTTTTCATCTTTTGTATTGGATCTGTGCAATGTGGATTCTCATCAGCATTGTGTAGCAATTGTCTGTTTGTTTGATAAGTGTATCCCATTGCACCTCTAGAATAATACATCCAGCCAAGCATGAAACAAAAGTGTTGGTGCAAGATGGTTTCTCTACTCCAGTGATTACCAGAGAATGCAATGTAGCATAGCATTCATAATCACATAGTTGGTGCTAATTATAATAATACACATGACTTACAAATTCACTTCCAAAGACTCACTTCCCTTCATGGCATAAAACAATCCAGTGTAGGCTGCAGCCATTCAAATACAAAACAACAAATTATCCTACCGTACATTGAAATGAAACCAGTAACTATTGTATATGATTGGGAAATTGTGTATGGATATCATGAAAAAGTGACTTAGTCTTTTGTTTTTCAGTCATGACTGATGAGGCATGAGAGAGTCAATTCAAATGTTATTGGTCACATACACATGGTTAGCAGATGTCATTGCGAGTGTATTGATATGCTTGTGCTTCTAGTTCCGACAGTGGAACAATATCTAACAAGTAATCTAACAATTCCACAACTACTACCTAATACATACAAATCAAATATATACATGTAAATATATGGATGAGCAATGACCGAGTGCCATAGTCAAGATGCAATAGATGGTAGAAAATACAGCATATACATATGAGATGAGTAATGCAAGATATGTAAACGTTATTAACGTGGCATTATTCAAGTGACTAGCGATCCATGTATTAAAGTGGCCAATGATTTCAAGTCTGTATGTAGGCAGCAGCCTCTCTGTGTTAGTGATGGCTGTTTAACAGTCTGATTCTCTTGAGATGGAAGCTATTTTTCAGTCTCTCGGTCCCAGCTTTGATGCACCTGTACTGACCTCGCCTTCTGGTCGGTGGCGGGGTGATCAGGCAGTGGCTCGGGTGGTTGTTGTCCTTGATTATCTTTTTGGCCATCCTGTGACATTGGGTGCTTTAGGTGTCCTGGAGGGAAGGTAGTTTACCCCGGTTGATGCGTTGTGCAGACCGTACCACCCTTTGGAGAGCCCTGCGGTTGTGGGCAGTGCAGTTGCAGTACCAGGCAGTGAAACAGCCTGACAGGATGCTCTCAATTGTGCATCTGTAAAGGTTTGTGAGGGTTTTAGGTGACAAGCCACATTTCACCTGGGAGTGGCCCAACACAAAGTCCAGGACCCAATTGCACAGGGCAGAGTTGAGACCCAGGGCCTCAAGCTTAATAATGAAGTTATTTGTGGCTGGTGCTAACAGTCTATATTGTGAGTCAGTGTTGGTGTGAGATACGCAGGGGGCAGAAACAATGAGGAAAGGGATCATGGCACCTGAGAGGGAAGGATTTGCAATGGTAATCTCCCTGTTTGGCCAGGCCCCCATTCTTACCCCTTTAGCTGCTTGGAAGATTAAATGTTTATCAAGCACATGTCGTGACTTGACTTTAACATTAATCTGAAGACTTATTTAATTGATTACCTAAATGTGATTAATTGTTACCCAAAGAAATTCATCATGTAACAATTAACTCATTAGGATCTGGGGCACCACAAGAGCAGTTCTTTAAAGACTTACCATTTCCCAAATTAAACTCTAAAGGTATACTTATCACATCTATAAACAGTCAACTTATTAATCATAACCTCGTATCATGTCACCATTCTGAACAGTCATAACCTCCTTGCATCTGCAAAAACCAGAGCCTTACTTATGATTCAGTACTACACAAATTGGTTTAATTATTTATTTACTAGTTAATTAAATGGTAACTCAGAATTAACATACACACTTAATACGTTAAAACAGGTCCCTAGCAGTCTGACAACAAAATGGCTGCTTATTACAAAAGACATGGAAAGGGCAACACTTAACGTTGGCACATTTAGAAACTACTCTCTCTTTATAGTTCTCTCTCTCCTATACTTTGCACACAAACTGCAGCTCGCTTGAATTAACAAGTCATGAATGTATTTACGTGAAATGCCTTGGTTTCTCTCGGTGGACAGGGCCTTGGAAAGGGGGTTGGGCCTTTTCACAGCACGCTTGCAAGGCTTTGATTGTCCCAAAATGGTTCCAACCAGTCTTCTCTGTAGTTGTCCGGTATCCGGTGACTTGTAATTTAGTCCGGAACAGAACTAAAGAGTTGAAATTCCTTCCATTCGCTCATGAAGCTGCCTCTTTAAAGATGGTTCCCAGTGGGGTGATGAGAGTAGCGTAATACAATAGTTTGAGCAGAGTAGTAGAATAGTGGCGTTCCCATTTTACTTTGGGCACGCCAGACTCTCCAAAACCGTCACCTCGGGAGCCGCTCCCTAAGAAGTTAACTAACCTCCAAACGAGCTTCAATGCCATACAACACTCTTTCCGTGGCCTCCAACTGCTCTTAAACGCTAGTAAAACCAAATGCATGCTTTTCAACCGTTCGCTGCCTGCACCCGCCCGCCCGACTAGCATCACTACCCTGGACGGCTCTGGCCTAGAATACGTTGGCAACTACAAATACCTAGGTGTCTGGCTAGACTGTAAACTCTCCTTCCAGACTCACATTAAACATCTGCAATCCAAAATTAGATCTAGAATCAGCTTTCTATTTATCAACAAAGCCTCCTTCACTCATGCTGCCAAACTTGCACTAGTAAAACTGACTATCCTACCGATCCTCGACTTTGGCGATGTCATCTACAAAACAGCTTCAAATACTCTACTCAGCAAACTGGATGCAGTCTATCACAGTGCCATCCGCTTTGTCACCAAAGCCCCTTATACCACCCACCACTGCGACCTGTATGCTCTAGTCGGCTGGCCCTCGCTACATACTCGTCGCCAGACCCACTGGCTCCAGGTCATCTACAAGTCCCTGCTTGGTAAAGCCCCGCCTTATCTCAGCTCGCTGGTCACCATAGCAGCACCCACCCGTAGCACGCGCTCCAGCAGGTATATCTCACTGGTCACCCCCAAAGCCAATTCCTCTTTTGGCCGCCTTTCCTTCCAGTTCTCTGCTGCCAATGACTGGAACGAACTACAAAAATCACTGAAACTGGAGACACTTATCTCCCTCACTAGCTTTAAGCACCAGCTGTCAGAGCAGCTCACAGATCACTGCACCTGTACATAGCCAAACCAACTACCTCATCCCCTACCGTATTCATTTATTTATCTTGCTCCTTTGCAGCCCAGTATTTTTACTTTGCACATTCATTTACTGCACATTTACCATTCCAGTGTTAAATTGCTATACTGTAATTACTTTGCCACCATGGCCTATTTATTGCCTTACGTTCCTTATCTTACCTCATTTGCACACATTGTATATAGATTTTTTATTGTATTATTGACTGTGTGTTTGTTTACTCCAATGTGTAACTATGTGTTATTGTATGTGTTGAACTGCTTTGCTTTATCTTGGCCAGGTCACAGTTGTAAATGAGAACTTGTTCTCAACTTGCCTACCTGGTTAAATAAAGGTGAAATAAATAAATAAAATAAAACAACAACAAAACATATCAGAAAGTCTAAGCCAACGGTTCGCACTGAGTATAGCTGTCTGTGTGTGTATAAAAGTCTTAATTACACTTCACTTTAAAAGAATAATTGAAATGATTCTCTCCCAATGGAGACTCTGTAGCAGCTTGTCATATCAAAACTAAGAGTCAGAGAAAAACTCTGTTTTCTGTCTGCAGCTCTCTCTGAAGTCATCTGAGAAGTAGGAAGTGCTGAAATCTCAAATAAATGAGAGAGAGAGCGAGAGAGCGGTAGAAAGAGGGAGAGAGAGCGAGCGAGAGGAAAATACATGAAAGGAGGAGGAATCAGAATTCTTTACTGATCTCTCTCACTATGAAGTTACAGCATTAACTAAGGCGTTTCAAAGAGCTGTCAGTCTAGGCGAGGTCAGGAATGTAAGTTACCTGCCCACTCAGCCTGTCTTTCAAACTTCCTGGTTGTTAGAAAATACTTCTCAGAGTGACCATTCACAACCTTTAAATATGTATTTTTAATTATGACATATTTCCTTAGGATGTCACTTGGTGAAGTCCATGGGATTAAAAACAGATGAATGTAACGTACATGTTTCTCTCACTAACAAATACATTCATGGGTGGTAACTCTACAACTTACTCTAAAGGCAAGGAATTCAGGGAAATATTTCAAATAAGACTTTATACTAAGCAGTGTGTTAATTTAACACTGTTCCAGTGTCTATGAGTCCATAGATGAAACCCTTTCAGTGTTGATTTAAGACAAATAAGTGCTGTGCACTTAACAAAAGACACACCAGCTCAAAGAGCTCTCTCCATGATTATGAAAAATTGCTATGAATTAAAGGCAATTTTCACAAAATGAGACACTAGGTTTAGGCTCACTCTGACTAAGGAGGGGTTGGAGAGAGAAATGGTTGGACACTTTATAATAACACAAATGTATACACCATTATAAATGTATATCGATGCTTTATTAACGACTATGATCCTTCTCTGGAATAAGCACTGTTCCATGGGTGGGTGGTCTGGTGTGTGTGTGGGTGCGTGGGGTTGGTGGTCTGGTGTGTGTGTGGGTGCGTGCATGCTTGTGTTGTGGTTGATGAAACACTGTTCATCCGGTACAAACAGAATTGGAACAACACTATTGTGTGCTGCTCGTTATTTGCCATCCTTATATATGAGGATAAAGAGCAACACTTTAATGCTGGAGGGCTAAAGTGGGTTATAGACCCTCCAAGAAGGACAGTGTGTGTTCCAAATGGCACCTTTTTACCTATACAGTGCACTGCATTTGACCAGAGCTCTATGGGCTCTGGTCAAAAGTAGTGCACAGATCTGCTGCTTACTTGAGGGTTTCAAATACTGACAGCAGCCTCACCACACATCTTTTAGGGTAATGTTGCCAGTTTCAACCCCCAAATCCTGCCAATCAAAGTTAATTAAGGAAAAGGTGTACTCAAACACACCATTCAATTTCTATAATATTTTGACATCAACAAACAAAGTTAATAAATATAATTTTTCTGGGCACCATCCATATATTATATACAGTACATGGTTATTTTTCACACATCACTAATTTCACTTGAAATCCAGCTCCAACAAACAAGTAGAGCTCCTGCAAGCAATTACATACAGTGAGGGGAAAAGTAGTTGATCCCCTGCTGATTTTGTACATTTACCCACTGACAAATAAATGATCAGTCTATAATTTTAATGGTAGGTTTATTTGAACAGTGAGAGTCAGAATAACAACAACAAAAATCCAGAAAAACACATGTGAAAAATGTTATAAATTGATTCGCATTTTAATGAGGGAAATAAGTACTTGACCCCTCTGCAAAACATGACTTAGTACTTGGTGGCAAAACCCTTGTTGGCAATCACAGAGGTCAGACGTTTCTTGTAGTTGGCCACCAGGTTTGCACACATCTCAGGAGGGATTTTGTCCCACTCCTCTTTGCAGATCTTCTCCAAGTCATTAAGGTTTCGAGGCTGACGTTTGGCAACTCGAACCTTCAGTTCCCTCCACAGATTTTCTATGGGATTAAGGTCTGGAGACTGGCTAGGACACTCCAGGACCTTAATGTGCTTCTTCTTGAGCCATTCCTTTGTTGCCTTGGCCGTGTGTTTTGGGTCATTGTCATGCTGGAATACCCATCCACGACCCATTTTCAATGCCCTGGCTGAGGGAAGGAGGTTCTCACCCAAGATTTGATGGTACATGGCCCCGTCCATCGTCCCTTTGATGCGGTGAAGTTGTCCTGTCCCCTTAGCAGAAAAACACCCCCAAAGCATAATGTTTCCACCTCCATGTTTGAAGGTGGGGATAATGTTCTTGGGGTCATAGGCAGCATTCCTCCTCCTCCAAATACGTTGAGTTGAGTTGATGCCAAAGACCTCCATTTTGGTCTCATCTGACCACAACACTTTCACCCAGTTGTCCTCTGAATCATTCAGATGTTCATTGGCAAACTTTAGACGGGCATGTATATGTGCTTTCTTGAGCAGGGGGACCTTGCGGCCGCTGCAAGATTTCAGTCCTTCACGGCGTAATGTGTTACCAATTGTTTTCTTGGTGACTATGGTCCCAGCTGCCTTGAGATCATTGACAAGATTCTCCCGTGTAGTTCTGGGCTGATTCCTCACTGTTCTCATGATCATTGCAACTCCACGAGGTGAGATCTTGCATGGAGCCCCAGGCCAAGGGAGATTGACAGTTCTTTTGTGTTTCTTCCATTTGCGAATAATCGCACCAACTGTTGTCACCTTCTCACCAAGCTGCTTGACGATGGTCTTGTAGCCCATTCCTGCCTTGTGTAGGTCTACAATCTTGTCCCTGACATCCTTGGAGAGCTCTTTGGTCTTAGCCATGGTGGAGAGTTTGGAATCTGATTGATTGATTGCTTCTGTGGACAGGTGTCTTTTATACAGGTAACAAGCTGAGATTAGGAGCACTCCCTTTAAGAGTGTGCTCCTAATCTCAGCTCGTTACCTGTATAAAAGACACCTGGGAGCCAGACATCTTTCTGATTGAGAGGGGGTCAAATACTTATTTCCCTCATTAAAATGCAAATCAATTTATAACATTTTTCACATGCGTTTTTCTGTTTTTTGTCTTTGTTTTTCTGTCTCACTGTTCAAATAAACCTACCATTAAAATTATAGACGGATCATTTCTTTGTCAGTGGGCAAACGTACAAAATCAGCAGGGGATCAAATACTTTTTTCCCTCACTGTATTAGAGATGGCATGTATAAACAGTAAAAAAAGAGGTTTAGATAAAGTTTGCTAGGCATTTTTCTTTCCCAACGAAGAGGCTGACAATAAGTAATCAAATCTGTATTTTACTTTACCTCCATCCGATGCTCTTATTTCCCCAATACTTTCTCCATTAGGGGAAGTGATGAATTTCAACATGCGTTTACGCAACTTAGAGGTGTTCTTTTAGTAGCTCCTCCTTGTCTCTGATTATTCTCATCCAGCAGTAAATATCTCTCTATGGCGTCTCTCCTCCTATCCTCCGATAAAGCCTATAGCGCTGATTTTCACATTCTATTCACAAATGCCACCCTATTCCCTATATAATGCATTACTTCTGACCAGAGTCTATGGGGAGTAAGGTGCCAATTGGGATGCCGCCAAAGATTAAGACCATATGGTACGGGTACAAATGTAGGATCTTAATTTGATCACACTTTGTTGCTGAGAATTTTCCTGCTCTGCAGGAAATGCAGATGACCTACGTGATTTACAAAATTTCACTGAAAACCCACACTAACACACTGTTATATTAACAGTATTGCACTTTTCATGTGGCCTTTTTGGCCAGATAATAGTCTAACTAGCGATCAAGCAACATTATGGACTAAACGTTAAAATCCTGTTGTTGCAGGATTATTTAGCTGTGACAATCTACAGTACCAGTCAAAAGTTTGGACACACTTACTCAATCAAGGTTTTTATTTTATTTTAGATTCTTCAAAATAGCCACCATTTGCCTTGATGACAGCTTTGCACATTCTTGGCCTTCTCTCAACCAGCTTCATGAGGAATGCTTTTCCAACAGTCTTGAAGGAGATTCCACATATGCTGAGCACTTGTTGGCTGCTTTTCCTTCACTCTGCGGTCCAACTCATCCTAAACCATCTCAATTGGGTTGAGGTCGGGTGATTGTGGAGGCCAGGTCATCACTCTCCTTCTTGGTCAAATAGCCCATACACAGCCTGGAGGTGTCATTTGTTCTTGCGACTGCAATTGTAGAAACGTTCAAAGTTCTTGAAATTTTCCAGATTGACTGACCTTCATGTCCTAAAGTAATGATGGACTGTCATTTTTCTTTGCTTATTTGTGCTGTTCTAGCCATAATATGTACATGGTCTTTTACCAAATTGGACTATCTTCTGTATACCACCCCTACTGTCACAACACAACTGATTGGCGGAAGGAAAGAAATTCCACTAATTATCTTTTCAAGGCACATCTGTTAATTGAAATGCATTCCAGGTGACTACCTCATGAAGCTGGTTGAGATAATGCCAAGAGTGTGCAAAGCTATCATTAAGGCAAAGGGTGGCTATAAATAAAAATAAAATAAAAAAATGTTTATTTGTTTAACACTTTCATGATTCCATATGTGCTATTTCACAGTTTTGATGTCTTCACTATTTTTCTACAATGTAGAAAATAGTCAAAATAAAGAAAAACCCTGGAATGAGTAGGTGAGTCCAAACTTTTGACTGGTACTGTAAAGGTCAAATTAAGATTCTACATCTGTACAGTACTGTAGACAATAGTTAGATTCATTGCTTGGCCTGATGCTTTTTAATAAACACTTCACTAAACCTGTTTATCACAGGTTTAAGCCATCCATATTGGCTAGAGGTTTCTGTCTGTGGTAGGAGACCAGGCCTCTGTGGTATGACACCAGGAGTCTGCGGTATGAGAGCAGACAACGGGTCCTCATTAACATGCAGAGATTTGGTGGGAGGAGGAGGAGGAACGACTGCAGCGCATCTGATGAGATGTCTGAGTCATTCACCTTTTCAGACCAAATCAGACAGAGAGAGATGAATGAATGCATTAGTGATGAACATACTCTGACAGACAGCAATCAAGAAGGTCTTTGCAGATGGAGCCATAGATCATTTTTTTTCTTCTCTTCAATTTTGTTTGGAAGTTCCGCTAAATGTCAACATGCAACTATAAGGAAATAAGGAAAAAGAGCAATTCTTCCACCCTTAAATTGTGCCCTTTCCCCTGAGTGTTGACACTAAGAGAAAAGAGGAAGTAAAAACGTTTTATACTCACACTTCTATTGATTTATCCTTTATTGCTTTAGATTTATGAATGATTATAAATCTGATGGCATCTCTCATAATACTGTGACCGACCTTTAAATCAACCTGACAGCCTTATTATTGGTCTACTGGCAGAGGGAGGGAGGGAGGGAGGGAACGGCTCGGTTGGCGGAGGAGAAATATTGCACACTATTCCCTGTCATGAGGTGTTGATCAGGAGAGCTAGAAACTGATGGCGGAAGTTAATGCCGAGTTTGAAATGAGAAGTGCGTTGAGTAGAGTTGGAGAAGAGGAATGACCACAGTAGTTTCAAAGAATAGAATGAAAAATAAAAAAGTTTTGATAATTGAAGGGGATGATAGTATATCGGACAAGGAATTGTTTATTTTGGGATCCCAATTTTGTTTATGAGGAAATTTGTTTGGGAAATCTGTTTGGGGTCTCGAAGAGTGTGAATCGTATGTTGGGAAAAGTTAAATCAATCACAGTGAACATGAGTGGGCTTGTCCTAATTAATTGGGTGTCTGAGGAACAGAGGAAGAGGGCAGTGGGCCTCACAAGAATCGAGTCATCTGAAGTATCATGATTTGAACTCAGAGTGGGGCACCTGTTAAGGGAGTCATCTCTGGGGTTTCGATGGAAGTTATGTGAGGAAAATCGCACAACAGGAATACCAGGTGTGGTTTGTGCCTGTCGCTTGACTCGCATGGGGAATGGAAGAAAGGAAGAAAATGTGTTGGTTCCGTAGTTTTTTTATGATGAGCACCTCCCTACACATGTAAAGCTGGGGTATATGAGGTTTGACACCAAACCATTGCAGTGTAAATGTTTTAAAGGATTTGGCCATGTTGCAAGTGAAGAGTGAAGAACAGCCGAGTTGCAATTGTGGTGGGTATCATGACCCAGAGTGTGTGAGGTGCCTTGTAAGGGTGAAGGAGTTTGAAGTGGCAAAAGTTAGGGCATTTCATCGGATCTCTTATGCAGAGGAAATCAAAATAATTGAGAGAGCAAGTGATGTTGAAGAAATGGTAATGGATGCACCAATGCCCATAGTGAATAGACCAAGAGAACCAAGAGAACCAGACATAAAGAAAGTGAATTTTGTGGCATTCATTGCAACTGTGATAAACTGCCCTGCTCAATTAGAAAGGAAATCAAAGAAATTGGACATCATTGTGGCTGCGGCAGGAAAGTATCCAGGGCTTCAGGAATTCACAGCAGATTTAAAAGGGTTATTGGCGACGGAAGATGCGCCACCCTCAGAAGATGCGCCACCCTCCCAGGCTCCTGAGCCTGTGTATGGATCAGATTTTAACAGATGATCCAAGGAGCATGTTGTTGAGTGATTTTCAGGCAGTCAATATGAGTATTTTTAGCCACATAGATTGTCTTTTGGGATCTTTTATTTTCATCCCGCACAGTTGGTGGCGACATTGCGCCTTTTCGCTTGTAGTTCACCATAAAACCCAAAGAAGAAGGCGGTGTTGATCAGTGTAACATTGTCTTCAAACAATGTTGTCGATTTTTTCACTCACTCACTGAAGTCAAGAACTATTGGGAGCCACAGTAGTTCACTCACACAAGCACACAGGCAGGCACACATAAGCACACACACAGTAGATCCTTTCACTTCTCAAGCGTTTATGATTAGGACAGACCACAGTGGTTAATCATCATCAATATCACAGCTTTAGGAACTTGGTCTTATGACTAAGAGCTTATCATCATACAGCAAGTTATTTACAGACTTGAATGAGAGCAAGATGAAGATGACTGTATGTCTTTGAGTGTCTTACAGGACTTCATGAGAGAGTTGCTGCTATAATCAGAGGCAGTGTTCTTGTTCTTGGTCATCAGTGTATAACCTCTCTGAACCACTGACTCGTCTCTGTACAGCAGGAATGATTGAAGGGCAGCTTATACTGGGTCTCGGCTTAGTTCTCCCTTTAAAACCCTTCTGTGCAGAGTAATGTCCCTGACACTAAAGGTAGAGTAACGTGTGATGTTGCTCTACTGTACCTTTAGCTCTCTCACACGTTCATGTAGCACACAAACAGTACTGTATCTAAAATGGTGTTTACTGTACAAAACTTCACAAAGATATTGTGTAAAGTGAATGTTTAGAGAACGTTTGACATAAAGAAGCATGCATTAATGAGCTGTATACTGTAGCTAGTGTTGTTTCTTGAGAAACTTTGCGTAATTATTAAATATTATTATTAAAGGGAATAAGAGAGATATCCCTGACAAAGAAAGTGTGTAAAGGGAAAGGGATAAATATTCTTTAGTGTCTCGAGTGTCACTCTGACTCACTGCTGTCTCACCTCATTAAACATAAGTAATTACTCCTTGAAGACAGTAGCAGACCAGGAGACAGTCCTTTCCTTTTCAGACTCTCCTCCTCCTCTTCCTCCTCCTCCTCTCTACCCAACAGCCTACCACTCCACTCTTTGAGTGCTCATCTACTTTCAAATAAATATTCTAAGCAGCACACGATGGATTTACCTCATGAATAAAATGACAATGTTTAAAATGTCCTTCTCTCACTTTGCTGTCTCCTTCTTCCACTCCATGCTCTATGAAGTATTCTTAAAACTCACATTAATCCTAAAGAGGGGACTATTCCTAGCTTTCTGATGGGGGAAGATTTATCTCAGATACTGAAGATGTGACTACTGCCGCTTTATTGAGCAGCGATTGCTTTTTATTGGGGAGCCTTGGTTACCGCCCACTGCCTCCTTCTCCCTTCCCACTACCACCCCTACAACTCACCACTTCATGCCGTTTGATATTGCAAATGTTTATCCATGTAATTTCAAAGTTTAATCTATGTCTAATCCAGGTCAAACTGATTTAAATTATCCAGTATTCACAGTCCTACTGAAGCAGGAGATTAAAAAGCATATTGAGAATAACAGAGCAAACCCTTAGAGAAACCCTCGGCACATTGAAGGAATATTACATCACATCTGATAAGCATTGGCCACCGATTGAACTGATGTACTAAACACATTCTGAATCTTGCATTTAGTCTAAGTCAATGTCACTATTTGGTTCATTCATTGAAAGCATCTCAATTGCTGAAATAAAGAGTGTTAAACTATCATGTAAAACATTAGAAAGATCATGGTTAGAGTGAATGTTGGGTAAGTGCACTTCATATTTAAAAGGTATGTCTCATTTGATTGACACTCAGTCTAGATGTAATTCCGATAGTATTGCTATGAACTATGTCTAGAAATCTAATTAGAATTGGTCCTACAATCATATTTCTGTGGAGGTTTCATGTTTTATGGTCTTTGTGATACAGACCTGTCACAGCTAGGCTTCCAATTCCCGCCATATCTATAAATAGCAGAATGGGTAAACAAATCAATCTCTTGTCTGTCTGATATTGTTTTAGCGGTAACCCTTTTAGAGATGTATTTCTACACTTGTGATGGATACACTTTTTGTCTCCGCACTCTGTTATAAGTGTGAAAGTGAAACAATATACTTTCTCAATAATTTTAGAGGTATACTGTTGAACTACATATTTTAAGACATTTGCTCAATATTTATTGAGCACTACTACCTAGCTACTGTGTGTGACTGACTGTGGTTTCATCTAACTTCTACTACTTCAATTCAAGGGCGTACACACATTGATTTTCAGCATTGACCTTCAAGTTCTGGGCATGTGTAGACATGCTGATTAATAAGGGAGGTGTAAGCAGGGTCACTGTATGACAGGCCTGGAGTCAGTTTCTGCCATGTCTAATTAGTACAACTACAGGACCTCTTACAGGTAACAGATCAGATCTGTCTGGTCTAATTTACAGGACTACTGACACCGGGTCACCCATGAGACTTCTCTCTCTGCCATTGACTTTGCTGCTGTTTCACAGAAGTCAAACCTTTGCTGAGTAAGGTTTGATACATGCCACAACATTTCCAATGATAAATCAGGTGGGTCTAATCCTGAGTGCTGATTGGTTAAAACCACATTCCAGACAGTGTCTATTCCACAAGTTACCACTGGCTAAATCTAGGATGTTTAAATGCCTATTTACTTTGTTCCATCTGACTGCGCAATCCACTGTCTCATCAGCCCAGCCAGGTAGTTAATCAACTTGATATCCACTATAAAAAACATCTAGACATTATCTCACATTTCTTTTAGACTAACATTTAGTTTTCAACAGCAGAGATTTGTATAAAACTTGCTGTCTGTCTCTCCGACATTTGCAACATTGTTTCATAGTAATGAATGTGTGGGGAGTCGGGACGAGACAGACAGGCAAGCATCTTTTCTCAGCTAATCGAATTCATGAATTAGCTGGCATAATTTCTATGGATATACTGTACTGAATACAACGAAATGTAAATAGAAAACAGGTAAAACGAAACAATGCAGCTAGTTTAAAACCCTTGGGCCTTAGTGCATGTAATGTTTGTCCCCTCTGGAAAAGCCCAGTGTGTGCATTAAAATACTCCCAGTCTGGCTTTACCTGACACCCAGTGTCATAACATGTCATAATATTTCATAATAGCTGACATAACTTGTCATAACCTGTCATAATATGGTCATAACACTCTCATAACCTATATATTCACACCTGTTGTGACATATATTGCGTTATTCTATGACTGGTTATGAACCCTATATAAGAGTGTCAAAACCCATATTCAAATTAGTTTTTTCCCTGACAAGAAGTTTCCTTTCATTTGAAAGTTTGTTAGTTAAATTCTTTGTTGTTGTAATGATTTCTTTACGGTCAAGTTAAAAAAATATATAATTCTCCTATTTTCAATAACATGTAGAAAATACATCATGACCCTCCTGTGTCACTTTAATTGGACTAAGAAAATACACTTTATGACACTGTCAAGAAGCATTATGACCATCCTGTGTCACTTTAATTGGACAAAGAAAATACACTTTTTATTTATTATTATAATTTTTTATTTACATATTTTTCTCCCCAAATTCATGGTATCCAATTGGTAGTTAGTCTAGTCCCATCGCTGCAACTCCCATACGGACTCAAAAGAGACAAAGGTCGAGAGCCTTGCGTCCTCCGAAACACAACCCAGCCAAGCCGCCCTGCTTCTTGACACAACGGCCACTTAACCCAGAAGCCAGCCACACCAACATGTCAGAGGAAATGGTACACTTCTAAAAAATGTATACAACATAAACATACTGTTGACATGTAGGCTATGGTGTTATGGAATGTTTTTCCTTGTGTGGTAGGTTATGTGGTGTGATAACCAGCCATAAAATAGGTGTCATAACCAGGTGTCATAACCAACCATAAAATAACGCAATATATTTTACCACAGGTCTAAATATGTGTCATGACAGTGTTATGAGCATATTATAACAGGGTATGACAAATTATGTCAGCTGTTATGACATATTATGACGTGGTTATGACTGTGTCATAGCATGTTATGTAGCTGGGTGTCAAGTAAAGTGTTACCGGATGATGCTTTCTTAATTGCTCCATGATTTTATACTTATTTCATAAGTGGGCTCTACTGTGGTCAGTAGGAGAGTCTGAAAGTGTATTCAGCTTTGATCTGCGTCCTGAATTGCACCCTCTTCCCTACATAGTGTAGTACATTTTGCCAGGGCCCATAGCAAAATTGGTTTCCATTTGGGATGCAACCAAATCCTTGGATTGTCTTTTGGTATAGGTTGTTCATGTATCAACTGATTATATTTACACCCTTGCAGAGAATAAAGACTGACAATGTTCAGCATGTGGAGTGAAATATTTCACTGTGTTTTCATGTCGTCCTTTCTTCCGTAGTCTTTATTATCTATTTTGTCTGTGACAGAATATGAAATGTACTGTAGGTTTGTTGTGTTGCCTGATTATCTGGAATGTAATGTTACATATTGGCGTTTTGTTTCCCAACACCACAAACAGCTGTGCAGGGGAAAGATAAGTGGCAGTAAGTACTTTCTGCATCCCAAATGGCATCCTATTCTCTATAAAGTACAGACATTTTGACCAGGGCCCATAGGGTTTCGGTCAAAAGTTGTGCACTATGTAGGGAATAGGGTGTCATTTGCGATGCAGGCCATGTGTCTGTGTGTATCAGCATCTGAGAAGTGTGTGTGGAGCTGACAGGTTCAGAGTTCACCCAGAGAGGTATCAGAGGTATCAGTGGCCAAGGCTTGTCGCTCTGCCTGTCTCTGCCTGTCTCTCTCTACCTGTCTCTGCCTGTCTCCAGCCTCCTCTGTATGGCACAGTGTGAAAATTGTTTTTGTTTTTTAGACAAGTAATGAAAAATGTGTCTGAGAAGTTTCATGCATTGAGCTTTTGCGGTGCCAGGCTTAACAAAATAATTTACCAATAAAAAATGAAAAAACGAAATTGTTGATCTTTCTGTGTTGTCATAATTTTCCTTCATTTCGCAAGAAGCTGAATGTAATCTCACAGGAGAAAGCATCTGAGTGAGTGAAACAGCACCCCAATGTCTCTGTATGTATAGGCCATCTATCTGATGGGGTTTGGTCATAAACAGTATGACATTGTTGCAGCCCATAGCATTGAATTCAAGGGAAGCCAGCGTGCATTTAGCTTCCCATGATAAAATGTCAAATAATAGCCAATCAGCGTTGAGCTAAACTGAGTGAGCTCAACTGTAAATGGTCCTGGCGCACCGAAAAAAGTGTCAAGGGAAGCCAGCTTGGATTTGGCTTCACTCCTATCACAGAAAAATACGTAATTGACAGAAACAACTTGAATTGTTGCATCTCGTTGTGTTGTTGTCCTCCGGTGGCTACCTCCCCAAAATGTTCCCTTTCCTAAATTAGCCATGGAGGGAGATAGGATTTTAGACTTGTGTTTTTACTTAATTCTCCGTACTGGCCAATGACTTTTACAGTGATTCTGATCCAACCTTAAAATACATTGTGGCCCTGGACTGAGAGAATGGAAGTTCAATATGTAGCTAGATGTAGAAGGCTAATGTTAACTAGATAATGTTCCCCGTGAAAAGAAGTTAGCATTTTAGCCAGGTAGCCTAGGACAACAAAAAATAAAAGCGTGTACTGTATGACAGAGTTATATACCTTTCGTCAACATGAAAGAGAGGAGGATGACATTGTCCTTCCTCTACAACATGAGTCAACATGTGTTTTCTACTTGCACAAACGAACGCACACACACACACACAAATCAGAACCATAGACAGCCACATCATATTTAGCTTATGGTGCTTGGACTAATTCGTTTTTGGTATCTTTTAGTTGTCACCGTATTAGACTAAGCATTGGTGAGTTGAGGTGTTGAAATGGTGAAGTTGAAATGGTGCTGGAATAGTGGAGGCAGCTCCTGTTTTCTTTTCTCCAGTGGTTCTAAATCAACAGTTTAGTAGTCAGAAAATGTCGGAAACATTAAAAAACCTCTTAAAGGATCGGACCCTTTTTTTCAATTTCCGCCTAAAATGACATACCCAAATCTAACTACCTGTAGCTCAGGACATGAAGCAAGGATATGCATATTCTTGATACCACTTGAAAGGAAACACTTTGAAGTTTGTGGAAATTGAGAATATAGCACATTAGATCTGGTAAAAGATAACACGTTATCTTTGAAAATTGTGATGTGTGATGTAGGATTCTAGGTGTAATTTAGATGTTGTCCACAATATGGCAACAGTGTGTGTGCAAAGTTTCAGACTGATCCAGTGAAGAATTACATCACTACACAATATTTTGTATCAGGTCTGCCAGGAGTTTGCCCAAATGTGCTGAATTGGTCAATTTATACATTTTCAAGTACATAACTATAGAGAACATACAAAAATGCTATCGTAATAATAAAAAATAAGTTTACACACTCCCAGGAATGTCATACATGATGGATAATTTGCTTCCTTACAAAAAAAGACACTAACCTTCACACATCTAGGCCGGGCAGGGTTGGTGTGGAGCCAGAGACAGCAGTGGGGTCAAAGTGTAGAACCCAGTTCATACATTTGAATATAAAAATGTATTTTATAAAACAAAACTACGTTACATTTTAACTCTGGGACGCACAGGAAGACAAATCAGAGCAAGATTACTGAATGTAAATACATGACCTTCAGAGGTGAATGTATCAAACCAGTTGCCATGATAAAAGTGTTTTGTTGTTGCGCACTATCATCAAACAATAGCATGGTATTTTTTCACTGTAATAGCTACTGTAAATTGGACACTGCAGTTAGATTAACAATAATGTAAGCTTTCTGCCCATATAAGACATGTCTATGTCTCTGAAAGTTGGCTGTTGTTTACAACTGTCCCGGTTTATGGATAACGATCCAGTAGAGGTTTTAACTTTCTTGACCTTGTTGTAGGTCATGTACTGTAACTGTTTGTTACATGTAATATGCTTTGTGGACTTCACCGGACAGAGGTTGCTCTCCGGTTTTGTGATGAAACAAAGGCGTGGTTGAGTTTATTCTGCCACTGTGTTTTCTCATTGTCCCGGCCTTAGGCCTAAATATACCGATCGCAAGGCATATGAACTAAAAGGTTAACTTCTTAGGGAGCGGCTGCATAGGTGACGGTTTTGGAGAGTCTGGCGTGCCAAAAGTAAAATGCCTGCCCCTAAGGCCCAGAAAATAGGATATGCATTAGTACTATTGGATAGGAAACACTCTGAAGTTTCTAAGAGTGTTAAAATCATGTATGTGAGTATAACAGAACTGATTTAGCAGGCGAAAACCCAAGGAAAATCCATCCGGAAAAGCAGTTTCTTTTGTAAATGCCCATCTTCTCCATTGTGCCTATTGCATACAATCTTATGTAGGACTGAGACTGCAGTACCTATGGCTTCCACTAGATGTCAACAGTCAACAGTCAAAGACTGGGAATTCTAGGAGTGACCAGAACGGATAGGGACAGGAAGAAGTCACAGGACCACTTTTGTAAACAAGGTTTGATGCACGCGAGATTGTGAACGCGCACCACTTTATTTTTCTTTCCTGTCGTTCATGTTATCGTCCGGTTGAAATATTACAGCAAAAATACACAAAAGGATACCTAAGGATACATTAAAAATTATGTTTGATTTGTTTGTAGAAAGTGTATAGGTATAATTTGAACGTGTTCTCTTCACGGTTCAATGGACAACTCAACGGTGGATTTTATGATCATAACGCGCCAACCAAATGGAGATTTATGGACATAATAAATTACTTTCTCTAACAAAAGAACCATTGGATGTCTTCGTTGGACACTTGGGAAGCCCTCAGCAGAAGTTCTGCAAAAGAAAGGTAAGGGATTTTATATTAGCGATTTTATGCGTTTTTTGAGACCCACTTTGTTATGGATTTATGCTAATGCATAAATATTAGAGGTGCTACCCTCAAACAATCAAATGTTGCGCTTTTGCCTTTTTGAAATCTGACAACGCTGTGATATTGCCAAGAATCAGAGCTTTTGATGACTATGCAACACTTGTATATTGATGAATGTTTAATAATTCAACTTTTGAATTTTGAATTTGGCGCTTCACATTTCACCGGGTAGTGTCGGGAGTGGTAGTTAAAGAACAAATAAGTAGTTAAAGAGCAAATAATTAAATCATCACAAAACATTTTTTAACATGTTTTTTTTTCTGGCTTTGCTTCCCCAGTGATTTTACCCACGCATTGCTACTGATGGTATATAACATCAAATCCCCTCAAAAGTAACTGAGGACTTTATCTCAGGACCCTGAACCCCATGCAAAATGGGGTTCTGCTTCTACTTTGTCTGTTACAAAGCACTGTTTATAGTCTGTTATGATGTACTGTTTACAGTTTGTTATGAGCAAGGCTGTAATTACATATGGACCTCTGAAATGTTTTCGGAAGAAGAAAAAAAATATATACAAAAAATCAAATCAAAATATATACAAATATTTTGGCAACTCAGTCGGGGTCTCAACTTAGTGTTGAGAGT
The DNA here is from genome assembly GCA_030435695.1 of Brachymystax lenok tsinlingensis. Lineage (NCBI taxonomy): Eukaryota > Metazoa > Chordata > Actinopteri > Salmoniformes > Salmonidae > Brachymystax > Brachymystax lenok. The sequence continues at coordinate 17,663,222 of CM059785.1, forward strand.
TAGAATAGTAGAATTCACGAGGTGCCATTTCGAAACTATATGTCACTCACTGACAGTCACTCAATTAAATGTGTCTAGACGGCTATCTAAACTTGTAGTTATCATGTCCAACTTACAGACCGGGTATGCAAGGGGATCCTTTTGATTTTGTTAGTGACACTCACTCACTCTGATATCATATTATGGGATAAATCAGGGCAATGTCACGTTCTTCAAAAATGACAGACCAAGGTGCAGCGAGGCATCCAGTATACATGTTATATTTATGCAACGTAACTGGGACAAAACAACAAAACTAAGATCGTAACATATACCACAGACTTACAACACACAGACGCTATGCCTAAACAATAACCCACGACATACTATTGAAAACCCCAAACATATATATGGTTCCCAATTAGAGACAACGACACACAGCTGCCCCTAATTGGGAACCATTACTCCAACATAGAAATAGAACACCTAGAACTCAAAAAACCCTTCACCAAAACGAAACCTAAACACGCCAGCCTAAAACTCTGGCCTGGACGTGACAGTACCCCACTCCAAAGGCGCGGACTCTGACCGCGCCACAAAAGTCCATGGGGGGGTCTTTTGATCCCAGGAGGCCCTGGGCTATTAACCAGAACTCTGGTGCGAGGAGCAGGAATCGGCCGTGATGGGCGCCGTGATAGGCTCATGACGAGCACTGGGACTCTGATGCAGGGAGCAGGAACCGGCCGTACTGGACTCACGAAGCGCACTGGGACTCTGGTGCGAGGAGCAGGAACCGGCCGTACTGGGCTCACGATGCTCACTGGTACTCTGGTGCGAGGAGCAGGAGCCGGCCGTACTGGGCTCATAACGAGCACAGGAATCTTGGAGCATGGAACAGGGACAGGACGTGCTGGGTCCACGACGGGCACAGGGATCCTGGAGCGTGGAGCAGGGACAGGACGTGCTGGACTCTCAAAGCGCACAGGGGGCCTGGTGCGCGGAGCCGGAACAGGACGTGCTGGACTCTCTAAGCGCACAGGGGGCCTGGTGCGCGGAGCTGGAACAGGACGTGCTGGATCCACTACACGAACAGGGATCCTGGAGCGTGGAACAGGGACAGGATGTACTGGATCCACAACACGCACAGGAGACCTGATGCGTATAGCCGACACCCCTCTCCCAGGTTGTTCACTCATCCTGGCTTCACCGATGAGGGGAGCTGGAATGTCATGCACCGGGCTGTGTGCGTGGACAGGAGACACCGCACGCAGAGCCGGCGCAGGATATTTCGGTCCCAACAGGCGCACTGGAGACCTGGCGCGCAGAGCCTGCACCACTCTTCCAGGCTGCACACTCACCCTAGCCCGACAGATGAGTGGCGCTGGAATTTCGCGCACCGGCCTATGCATGCGCACTGGAGATACCATGCGCACAACTGCATAGCACGGTGTCTGCTCAGTGCGACGCACCCTCCAACGCTCCCTCCAAAGAGCACGAGGAGTTAGCTCAGGAGTCCCTCCTGAACCGGCCAAACTCCCCGTGTGCCCCCCCAAAAAAAATTTGGGGGCTGCCTTTCGGGCTTCCTAGCCAGGCGAGGTCTAACAAACTTTTCCTTCTCCGGGTTCCATACTCCATATCGATCCTCATAATATCGCCGCTCTGCTATCGCTGCTTCCAGCTCCTCTCTAGGACGGCGATATTCTCCAGGCTGATCCCATGGTCCATCATCCTCCAGTTCTTCCTCCCAAGTCCTGAACTCCCGGGTCTCTCGCTGTTTGGTCTTTTTATGTTGGGTTATTCTGTCACGTTCTTCAAAAATGACAGACCAAGGTGCAGCGAGGCATCCAGTATACATGTTATATTTATGCAACGTAACTGGGACAAAACAACAAAACTAAGATCGTAACATATAACATAGACTTACAACACACAGACGCTATGCCTAAACAATAACCCACGACATACTATTGAAAACCCCAAACATATATATGGTTCCCAATTAGAGACAAAGACACTCAGCTGTCCTTAATTGGGAATCATTACTCCAACATAGAAATAGAACATCTAGAATTCAAAAAACCCTTCACCAAAACGAAACCTAAACACGCCAGCCTAAAACTCTGGCCTGGATGTGACAGGCAAAATGTGTAGAATTGCAGGAAATGTGCTTTAAAATTGCGAAAGAAATGCCCACCCTATGGCAAAATGTGTATTATTCCAGAATATTTGCTGTAAAATTTTTGAAATTATTCTGCAAAGCAAAGTCATTTGTTAATTTTTTGTTAATATAATTTTTTTGTTAACTTAATCCCGGTGCGGAGTTAACTTGAGGTAATGTTTAGCGACTAATTGTATAGATAATAGTCTAGATAATAGTCTATGTATTTGTAGATCGACTGAGGTGAATGAAGCTAAAGCAACCAATGTGATAATGGCTGGGGTAATTTTTTGCTTGTTTTTGCTGTTGTCCAAATAGCATTTTAAAGTTTTTTAATTGTATAGAAATGCACTAAATTATCTTCAACTTTCTTAAAATGTATTGGAAATTTAGAAATGTATATTAGTAGCTTAGTCAGTTGAATGAAAGAGAGCTAACTGAAAACTGTGTTGAAAAGAAAAGCACCAAATTAACTAATTATTTTAAACCTTATGTTCAAGGTGTCAGACTCAATTCATTCTTCTCACCACACCTTATCCACGTCCCAAGGTTTAAAAGAATACACTACACTACTAGACCATGTGTGTTGTGGTTGTTCCCTATGAGCTAAATAGGCTTCAGAAGGTACACTAGGCCTACACTTTGCCATTGCAGCTCCCTATGAGCTAAATAGTCAATGTTGCGTTATGTGACTACCATGATTTACTACATTTCTGGTCACTTTACATGAAAAGTGGTGGGACCATCATTATAATACATTCTAAACAACTACCATGCTTTTCATGTTTCACTACATGCTGCTAGTGCTAAACCATGGTATTGTTGTATTGTACAACAGTACAATGTTGCATTTCTGTACCATGGTAATACAATGAAAAAAAACATTTCTTTGGGTCACTACCATAGCAGAACAACACCATGTTACTGGTGCAAATACCACAGTGTTTTCCTGCCATGGTAGTACAAGGAAAGAAATACCATGGTATTATTATTCTTTTTTGGTAACTACCGTGACAGGAAAATACCATGGTATTTGTACCAGTACCATAGTATTTTCCTGCCATGGTAGTAACCCCAAAAACATGATAGATCCCATGGTATTTTTTTTTCATTCTACTACCATGGGACATTTTTGTAAGAGGACTAATGGTTCAAATAGATAGAGAGTTCAGTACTGTTTTTCAAAGCTGTCAAGTCCAATGATGTCATCATTGGACTTGATGAGGTGTGAAGTCTCCTAGGCCAGGCTGACTCTTGAGAGGGAAGTGACGGGACACAGTAACTATGCTGTCCCTACTGATATACAGTGTATTCCATACAAATTGATATTAATAGCAATATTGATATAAAATAATACTTAAAATCAAGTAATGCATCATACGGGCAATGAAGATAACACCATTTCCATGAAAGCAATTTCTATGGCAGCAATTTAATTTTAAGTAGCACAATTTGCCAATATGTTTGCTTAAAAAAGTGTTTGTTTTCAGTGCCTTTCGAGAGATGTTGAATGGTGGCAGTGCAGAGAGAGGCATTTGCAGTAGTGTGTTGTGGTGTTGGCCACTCGGAAAACAATCACATCTTCTCCATCCATTGTTCAGTGGCCACTACCTAAGCTCATATTAGGCCTGGCAGCTCTCTGTGGGAAAAGCAGTGAAAAGATGATAGCTGTCACAGAAAGAGAACAGGGGTCATACAAGGTTAACACATAGTGTATCTGGGGAAAGAGGGAGGGCAACAGTCAATAAATTAAACATAGGTGGGAAAAAAAAACTATTTAATGTCTGTCATCTACGCAATATTTATTTCAGATGAATCAGACTGAAAGTATCCATTCTATAGTATAATTTTTGTCTTTATCTGTTGTTGTTCAGTACTATCTTTTGAGTTGAAAGAAGTGAAGGAATAACAATTCTGGGAATTGGTCCAGAGAAGGAATTTATTATGTCAATTGTTGTGGCACAATATTAAATTAGAAATTGTAGTTTTCATTTGACTTAGAATTTGAATTCGAGATGAGTTGATTTGACTTTGAATTGCAGAACTGCTCAGCAGTTTTGAATTGAATTTATGCTGGAAAAATGAAATGAATTGATCAAATTTTTAGGGAGAGGTCACTGAATTGGAAATACTAATTTGTGGAATTGACCACAGCCTTGTATAATATAAGGTATCTATCTGCTCAGTATGACTTAGAAAATGTCAATGATTGAAACAAAGCAAACACACAAAGAAAAAAAACTAACTCCAATAGGAATATGTACAAACAGTAAAAAAACATTCATACAAAAAAAAGCCAAATGTATGCAATCTATATGCAATCCGATATATAGGCATTGGGACTGTATACAGAGCCTCATTGTTTACGATTTTAACATCAATCTATTGGGATTTAACTACCATGCTTTTAGTCTCAAATGACTTTTATCTCCAATGTGGGCTATTGTTTTGAAAAAAGCAATCAATGCATGCTTTATGTCCCTGTGATGATAAGGTTGTACATTATTCAAAGGGTCGACCTCTGTTTCAACATGGGAGTAATTTATTTCAATGGACTTTAATAGAACATTAGAAAAGGACCCCATTCACAGGCAAACCTCGTATTAGTCTATCTGCTAATGGTTTAGCTCCAAGTTATTCAGAACAAACACTAGAGTTGAGCAATGCCAAAATAGGAATTAAGAATACATTTGCAAGTTAATTGTCATGCAAATGAATCCAATGAAAGTTCAAAGCGGTAAAACAAAATGTAGTCAGGGCCATGGATGGAAGGTAGGCTAGATACAGTACACCAAAGGGAACAAAACTATGAGCTTATATAATACAACCAGCCATAATATGATTTGGCACCTTTTGTTTACCATTCTGATTGTATGCATGGGATCACTTGGTAGAGAACTACGCACAAATAACAGCCTTGGTACAGGCGATTGTAATAGCTGGTGTTGAGAAAAATAATAACAAGTGGCAATGTTTAGGAATTAGAAATGGCAAATAATACCTTAGGATTATATCAGAGCCCGGACTTGAATCCGATCGAACATCTCTGGAGAGACTTGCAAATAGCTGTGCAGCAATGTTCCCCATCCAAGCTGACAGAGTTTCAGAGGATCTGCAGAGTTGAATGAGAGAATCTCCCCAAATACAGGTGTCAACTTGTAGCATCATACACAAGAAGACTCAAGCCTGTAATCGCTGCCAAAGGTGCTTCAACAACGTACTGAGTATAGGGTCTGAGTACTTATGTAAATGTAATATTTCAGTTTTTAACTTTTTATTAATTTGAAAGTTCTAAAAACCTGTTTTTGCTTGGCTATTATATTTCACTCGGATAATAACCTACACGATACAGAAGGTAAACACCGTGCTGCTCGCTCCCGGGCATCTCATGCACTACACAGAAAGGATATCCTGGTATGTCATACAGAATCGACAACCTTTTGACTCTCTTCCACTATAAACGCTCCATTACACTGTCCAGAGACTGTCGACATCTAGTGGAAGCCATAGGTCCTGATACCTCAGTCCTATCTACTTGAGTTTTCAATAAACAGCCATTCTAAGTCAAGAAAAGTCAAAAGAAAAATAATTTCCGGACAGAAATGTCTCAGGTTTTTGCCTGCTATATCAGTTTTGTTATACCCATAGACATTTTGTAAACGGTTTTACAAACTTCAGAGTGTTTCCTATCCAATAGTACTAATGCATATCCTAGTTTTTGGGCCTGAGTGGCAGGCATTTTACTTTGGGCACGTCAGACAGGCGAAAATTCGGAAAATGGGACCCTAGGAGTTAATTAGGCAATACAAATATGATGTGCCTAAATTGAAAAGGAATTTAGTTGACCAGATCCCTATCTAGTGGACTATATAAGGAATAGGGTGCCATTTTTGACAAGGGCTTCTTTATCTCCTCTCTAAGGGCTTTATTTAGTACTCTCAGGGGAGAAGAGGTATTAATTTCACACTGGCACATAACCCCTCATACGACCAGATTATGTATTTGATTACACATTATGGACCCATCCTGTCTGGAATCAGAACAGTAGACAATTACACCCACCCAGGTCTGGTAATGAATGAATGCACGTCAATACAAAAGGTAATTTCCTAATACTATTCAATCATACTGACACGTGGTGAATCCCCCTCTGCCCCAACGGAATGGTTTAGACACATTTATCAAAACAGATTCATCACATTGATGAAACCTCTGACTCAAACAAACTACTATGTAGAAGGCAAAATGAATTATTTTGTGACTGAGATAGCAGAATGCTGCCAAACTTTAGGATAAGAAATACAGTACAATATACAAATGTGATGCAGAGCTGAGATGTAGCAACAGCGAGCTGTGTAATTATTATCTAGATTTCTTTAAAGACAGGAAAAGGGTTGCCAAATGATTAGAGAGATTACGATAGATAGAGGGTGGAGAAAGAGGGAGAGATAGAGAGAGAAAGAACGTCAGTGAGTGAGAAAGAAAAAGTGAGTACGAGAGAGAAAGAGAGGAAGTGAGAGAAAATGAGAGTGTAGAGAAAAAGAGAGAACAAGAGAGAGGAAGGGTGCCGTTGTGTATAATTCAATTTACAGCTGCAGTGGTATAATCTCCGTTTAGGGCCGTTTGGCAGAATACTGATCTCATATTCTAGAGACATAAATGCATAAAATGATTATCTACCTCCGGTTTTGATGGAAATGACTCAAGCCTTCCTCTGCCCATGCATAAATTCAACCCTGTCCCCAGTCTATTCAGGCGATTGTGATGTTGCTGTTTAATTTATACAGGTGGTTAGTGTGTGCCCTAGGTCCCTGATTCAAAACACCATTCTGACCTGCATTCACAACAATTTTTCCTTTTTTAGACTCCGTCAATCCACCGTTGACCTGCTATGTCACAATATAATGCCATGCAAAATAAAATACTGAGCAGAGCAGTCTGTGACTGTGGCTCCTTGGCTAAACTGTGTTCAACACAAACAAAATGTGAAATGAAATGTGTGAAATGTCACACTATTACAGCCTGACATTCTGTTCTTGTTGATCACACATATTACAACAGGCATGTCCCTTTTGCTTTGCATCCTTTCTGCTCTGTGCTTCCACACCCCAGTCCCGTGGGCTGCCTTCCGCCAGTCACCTGCCTGCCTGCCTTTGAGGGTTCTAATTCAGAGTGTTGGGTTTGTTTATGCTCTGAGGGTAATTATGGTTATCAGTCATTTCAAGGTTCCGGAGCGTGACAGTGGTTCTAGCACTCTGGAGTCCATTCTAATTATCAATTCTGTGTGAGGCCTAGCATTTATGGGGTATTACTTTATTCCCCCTCACTATTGTTCCATATACTGTGATGTTCCATTGCCCTCACAGCAGCCATAAGCTGACATCATTGTGTGTTAAGTTTGGATTCCATGACAGGAATTCAAAGACATGGGGTTATCCTGAAACCAACCTTTGATAATTTCTTCAGTCTATCTCAAGGACACCATTAACTTTTTTATTTTTATTTAACTAGGCATGTCAGTTAAGAACAAATTCTTATTTACAATGACGGCCTAGGAACAGCAGGTTAACTGCCTGTTCAGAGGCAGAACAACAGATTAGTACTTTGTCAGCTCGGGGAATTGAACTTGCAACCTTTCGGTGATTAGTACTTTGTCAGCTCGGGGAATTGACTTTGCAACCTTTCGGTTACTAGTCTAACGCTCTAACCACTAGGCTACCCTGCCGCCCCAATGATTGCCTAAATATAAATATAAATACATGCTCAAACACAAATTCCTTAATTCACAGAAGGGTGATAGGTTACCCTATCTGCAGTGGTTGTACAGTAGTTCCTGAGAATGTTAAGACTCCGGTGGTAAAGAAAATATGAGTTCTATTAAATTATAGACTTTGAAAAGGCAAGATTGTCTTGTAGTCTCTACTGCTGAGAGGGTTTGAAGAATAAGATGGCACCGACAGAGATGGTCGCTTCGCTTCGAGTCTTATTACATACAGCCGGGAAGAACTATTGGATATAAGAGCGACGTCAACTTACCAACATTACGACCAGGGATACGACTTTCCCGAAGTGGATCCTTTGTTTGGACCACCACCCAGGACATTGGATCTAATCCCAGAAGCCGACCCATAACAACGGCTCCGCAGAAGTGGCAGATGGAGCGGCCTCCTGGTCAGGCTCCGTAGACGTGCACATCGCCCACCGCTCCCGAATATACTACTTGCCAATGTCCAGTCTCTTGACAACAAGGTTGATGAAATTCAAGCAAAGGTTGCCTTCCAGAGAGACATCAGAGATTGTAACATCCTCTGTTTCACGGAAACATGGCTCTCTTGGGATATGTTGTCAGAATCGGTTCAGCCACCAGGCTTCTCCATGTATCACGCCAAAAGCGATAAACTCCTCTACGGGAAGATGAAGGACGGGTGTGTATGCTTCATGAATAATGACTCATGGTGTAATCATAACAACATACAGTAACTCAAGTTCTTCTGCTCACCCGACCTAGAATTCCTTATAATCAAATGCCGGCCATATTATCTCCCAAGAGAATTCTCATCAGTTACCGACACAGTGGTATCATTCCCCATCAAGCAGACACCAAGATGGTCCTCAAGGAACTTCACTGGACTCTTTGTAAACTGGAAACCTTATATCACAGACAAACTGAAATGGTCCTCCCACACAGACAGTGTGGTGAAGAAGGCGCAACAGTGCCCCTTCAACTTCAGGAGACAGAAGAAATTTGGCCGGACAAACTTTTACAGATGCACAATCAAGAGAATCCTGTCGGGCTGTATCACAGCCTGGTACGGCAACTGCACTGCCCTCAACCGCAAGGCTCTCCAGAGAGTGGTGCGGCCCGCACAACGCATCACCGGGGGCAAACTACCTGCCCTCCATGACACCTACAGCACCAGGTGTCACAGGAAGGCCAAAAACATCATCAAGGACAACAACCACCCGAGCCACTGCCTGTTCACCCAGCTACGATCCAGAAGGCGAGGTCAGTACAGGTGCCTCAAAGCTGGGACCAAGAGACTGAAAAACAGCTTCTATCCCAAGGCCATCAGACTGCTAAACAGCAATCACTAACTCAGAAAGGCTGCTGCCTACATTGAAACCCAATCACTGGCCACTTTAATAAATGGATCACTAGTCACCTTAAACAATGCCAATTTAAATAATGCCACTTTAATAATGTTTACATATCTTATATCTTACATTACTCATATATGTATATACTGTATTTTATATCATCTATTGCACCTTGCCTATGCCGCTTGGCCATCAATCATCCATATATTTATATGTGCATATTCTCATTCAACCCTTTTAGATTTGTGTGTATTAGGAAGTTGTTGGGAAATTGTTAGATTACTTGTTAGGTATTACTGCACTGTCGGAACTAGAAGCACAAGCATTTCGCTTCACTCGCATTAACGTCTGCTAACCATGTGTATGTGACCAATAAAATTAGATTTGAAGAAGTCAGGTAGGTGAAGGAGATATGAATTCTATACCTTGAAAAGGCAACATTGTGTTGTAATGCTGCTGGTGTCAAGGACATAATCGCATAGGATAGGGACAAAGCACTTAAAGAAGAGACAGTGCCACAAAAAAGCTCACCCTGCTGCACATTTACTTATCTTGGGGATGGCTGCACTTCAGACTGTCTGCTCCCAGACTAAAGGGGAATTTTAAGAAAATAAAATACAGTAAACAAAATAGTAGATATGTGTTCGCTAATAGAACTCTACATTTCTGTTTCACAAGGTCAACCATGTAATACATTATTCAAAAGGTTGCAAATTTAACCCCACCCTTCACAAAAAGCTTCTGGTTTGAACATAGATATTGAAGCAAACAATTCTGAAAATAAACCTGCAATAGAGCAAGCTGGGAAATATGATAATGACGGGCGTGGTTTTGATCAAACATACATTTGTAATTTTACTCAACATGCTTGTTCAAATTCAGCTCACTTCATGCAGAGTTTCTTAATTCAACGTAAAATTAAAAGACAAACAGCTGCAATAGGATTGTGAGTTTGCTCAACATTTGGGCACATAGTGTCTTCATAAAGTATTCACACCCCTTGACTTTTTCCACATTTTGTTGTGTTACAGCCTGAATTTAAAATGTATTAATGTATTGTTTTTTCACTGGTTTACACACAATACCCTATAACATCAAAGTGGAATTATGTTTATCGAAATGGTTTCACATTTATAAAATTTTTAAAAATGAAATGTCTTTCATCAATAAATATTTAATGTTGTTATGGCAAATGGCAAAAGTCACATAATACGTTGCATGGACTCACTCTTTATATAATAATAGTGTAACATGGTTTTTGAATTACTACCTCATCTCTGTACCCGACACAGTACGTACAATTATATGTGAGGTCCCTCAGAAATTTCTAACACAGATTAACCATAAAGATCAAGTAGGTTTTCCAATGCCTCACAAAGAAGGACACCGATTGGTTGGTAAGAATAAATAAAGCAGACATTGAATATCCCTTTGAGCACGGTGAAGTTATTAATTACACTTTGGATGGTGTATCAATACACCCAGTCACTAAAAAGAAAGAGGCTTCTTTCCTAACTCAGTTGCCGGAGAGGACGGAAACAGCTCAGGGATTTCACAATGAGGGTAATGGTGACTTTAAAAAAGTTACAGAGTTCAATTGCAGTGATAGGAGAAAACTGAGGATGGATCAACTACACTGTAGTTACTCCACAATACTAACCTAATTGACAGGGTGAAAGCTTGTACAGAATAAAAATATTCAAAACATGCATCCTGTTTGCAATAAGGCACTAAAGTAATACTGCAAAGATTGAGGCAAAGCAATTAACTTTGTCATTATGGGGTATTGTGTGTAGATGGGTGAGAAAAAAAAATATTTAATACATTTTGAATTCAGGCTGTAACACAACAAAATGTGGAATAAGTCAAGGGGTATGAATACTTTCTGAAGTCACTGTAAGTGAACCAACATAGTGTTACCTTCACAGCAAAAATGGCTAGTGTTCCATAGTGTTGATTTTTTCAGTGTAACATTTCTGGTGTTGATTCAGGTGTTTAATTAACTCTGCATGTGTTAATTTAACACTCACTGGTGTAAAAGAACCCCAGTGTTAGTGTTAATAACCAGTGTTAAACCAAAACCACACCCATCATTATCTTATTTCCCAGCATGCCCCATTGCAGGTTGATTTTTAGAATTGTTTGTTTCAATATACTGTATATGTTTTTGCATGTACATTGATAGATTAATTAATCCTATGCTACTCAAATATAATTAATACATTTTTCTGAACTAATCCAATTTGTTAGTTGGATTTATTGCACCCATTGCTGAAATGGTTGTTCCAGTTCAGATAGTTTAGGTAGTCCCATGTGTTATTATTTTTAAGATGACCGTTGTTTTGTACGCAAGCTCAATTTGGAGTCCAATAGTAATGACACATCACTTTTTAAACCTGCGTAATGTATATTGCAGGCCTGATGTTTCCTGTAAAGCATTAGTTTCAGGTAGTGATGAGAGCTTTCTGAAGGCTTTGGAGCTTTCACCAAATTGTGTGGACCACTGGGATTATTATTTGACCATGCTTGTCATCTATGAAGGTTTGAATATCTTGAAGAACGATCAGGTCTTTATTAATGGCCATATATTCTAATAATCTCGATCAGGCACAGCCAGAAGAGAACTGGCCACCCCTCAGAGCCTGGTTCCTCTCTCGGTTTCTTCTTGGGTTCCTGGCTTTCTAAGGAGTTTTTTTCTAGCCAATGTGCTTCTACATCTGCATTGCTTACTCTATTGGGTTTTATGCTGTGTTTCTGCATAAGCACTTTTTGACATTTGCTGATGTAAAAAAAAGGCTTGATAAATACATTTGATTGTTAAAAGGGAAGAGTTAAAAAAAAAAAAAAAAAAAAAAAAACTGTGTCTGCATCCCAAATGGCATCCTATTCAAATGTTCTTCTAACCAGGGCCCACTGACCAAAAATATGAGCTGAAATATAAGATCCCAAAAAACAATCTATATGCCCAAAAAATGTATTTGTCACGTCCAGGCCTGAGAAGACAGGCTGGAGGGTTTAGTTTTGTTTTGGTGTAGGGTTTTTTCTGTTCTAGGTTATATATTTCTATGTTGGGGTAATGGTTCCCAATTAGAGGCAGCTGAGTGTCGTTACCTCTAATTGGGAACCATATATATATGTTTGAGCATAGCTTTGTTTGTGTTGTGTAGTTTGGGCAACGTTACGATCTTCGTTTGTTTTGTTGTTTTTTGTCCCAGTTACGTTCTAAATAAATATGTATACAGGATGCCTCGCTGCGCCTTGGTCTGTCCTTCACGGAGATCGTGACAGTATTCCTCTCAAATTTAGTTAGTAAGTATTTTTCCTTCGCCAAAATAATCCATCCACCTGACAGGTGTGGCATTTCAAGAAGCTGATTAAACAACATGATCCTTACACAGGTACACCTTGTACTGGGGACAATAAAAGGCCACTCTAAAATGTGCTGTTTTGTCACACAACACAATGCCACAGATGTCTCAAATTTTGAGGGAGCGTGCAATTGGCATGCTGACTGCAGTAATGTCCACCAGAGCGGTTGCCAGAGAATTTAATGTTAATTTGTCAACCATAAGCCACCGCCAACGTTGTTTTAGAGAATTTGGCAGTATGTCCAACCGGCCTCACAACCAAAACCATTTGTATGGCGTCGTGTGAGCGAGCAGTTTGCTGATGTCAACATTGTAAACAGAGTGCCCTAAGGTGGCGGTGGGATTATGGCATAAACTACGGACAACCAACACAACTGCATTTCATCGATGGCAATTTGAATGCACAGAGATACCTTGACGAGATCCTGAAGCCCATTGTCGTGCCATTCATTCACCGCCATCACCTAATGTTTCAGCATGATAATGTACGGCTCATGTCACAAGGATCTGTACACAATGTTCCAGTTCTTCCGTGGCCTACATACTCACCAGAAACGTGACCCATTGAGCAGGTTTGGGATGCTCTGGTTTGACGTGAATGACAGCATGTTCCAGTTCCATCCAATATCCAGCAACTTCGCACAGTAATTGAGGAGTGGGACAACATTCCACAGGCCATGTGTTTGATGTATTTGATACCATTCCACCTATACCGCTCCAGCCGTTACCACGAGCCCGTCCTCCCCAATTAACGTGCCACCAACCTCCTGTGATATATATATATATATCACTCTGGATGGGTTACCTCAGACGTTCAACACCATAGTACCCTCAAAGCTCATCAATAAGCTAAGGACCCTGGGACTAAATACCTCCCTCTGCAACTGGATCCTGGACTTCCTGACGGGCAGCCCCCAGGTGGTAAGGGTAGGTAACAACACATCCGCCACGCTGATCCTCAACACAGGGGCCCCTCAGGGGTGCGTGCTCAGTCCCCTCCTGTACACCCTGTTCACTCATGACGGCATTGCCAGGCACGACTCCAACAACATCATTAAATTTGCCGATGACACAACAGTGGTAGGCCTGATCACCGACAACGACGAGACAGCCCATAGGGAGGAGGTCAGAGACCTGGCCAGGTGGCGCCAGGACAACAACCTCTCTCTCAACGTGACCAAGACAAAGGAGATGATTGTGGAATACAGGAAAAAGAGGAGCGAGCATGCCCCCATTCTCATCGACAAGGCTTCAGTGGAGCAGTTTGAGAGCTTTAAGTTCCTTGCTGTCCACATCACCAACAAACGAACATGGTCCAAGCACACAAAGACAGTCGTGAAGAGGGCACGACAATACCTATTCCCCCTCAGGAGACTGAAAAGATTTGGCATGGGTCCTCAGATCCTCAAAAGGTTCTACAGCTGCACCATCGAGAGCATCCTGACTGGTTGCATCACTGCCTGGAATGGCAACTGCTCGGCCTCCGACCGCAAGACACTACAAATCAAATCAAATCAAATTTTATTTGTCACATACACATGGTTAGCAGATGTTAATGTGAGTGTAGCGAAATGCTTGTGCTTCTAGTTCCGACCATGCAGTAGTATCTAACAAGTAGTCTAACAAATTCACAACAACTACCTTACTCTTTACAAGAGTAAAGGAATGAATACGAGTATGTACATATAAATATATGGATGAGCGATGGCTGACCGGGCATAGGCAAGATGCAGTAGATGGTATGGAGTACAGTATATACACATATATATATGAGATGAGTAATGTAGGATATGTAAACATTATATAAATGGCATTGTTTAAAGTGGCTAGTGATACATTATTTCATCCAATTATAATTATTAAAGTGGCTAGAGATTTGGGTCGATGGCCGAACGGCATAGGCAAGATTCAGTAGATGGTTTACAGAGGGTAGTGCGAACGGCCCAGTACATCACTGGGGCTAAGCTTCCTGCCATCCAGGACCTCTATACCAGGAGGTGTCAGAGGAAGGCCCTAGTCATAGCCACCCTAGTCATAGACTGTTCTCTCTTCTACCGCTCGGCAAGTGGAGCGCCAAGTCTAGGTCCAAGAGGCTTCTAAACAGATTCTACCCCCAATCCATAAAACTCCTGAACATCTAGTCAAATGCTTACCCAGACTATTTGCAGTGCCCCCCCACCAATTTACACCACTGCTGCTCTCTGTTGTCGTCTATGCATAGTCATAACTCTACCTACATGTACACTACCTCAACTAACCGGTGCCCCCGCACATTGACTCTGAACTGGTACCTCCCTGTATATAGTCTCGCTTTTGTTGTTTTACTGCTGCTCTTTAATTACTGCTACTTTTATCTCTTATTGTAATTTTTTTTATCTGCATTGTTGGTTAGGGGCTTGTAAGTAATTATTTCACTGTAAGGTCTACACCTGTTGTATTCGGTGCATGTGACTAACAACATTTGATTTGATTTGATCAACATCATCTCCAAAGATGGTTCTCTTCGACCTTTGTTTCACTATAGTGAACACTAAGTGAGGGAATATGAAATTAATTGAGATATTCTTAATGTTTTGCTTACTCAGTTTACAGTATATTGACTCAAGCTATACCGTACATACAAAGCTGTGTCTCTGCATTGATTGACCTACAGACACGTACCATGGATATACTGTATATGGAGCTACAGTATATATACAGTACCATACAATGCTGGAGTCTGTGCATTGATTGCTCCTCAGTAACATACAGTATATGGAGCTATCCTGTAAACTGCAAGTCTTTCCATTGATGGACCTTCAGTTCGTTACTATGGTAATATGCATTAATTTAAACCACAGCCCATACCACAAAACAACTTCCTCATTCACACTTCATTCCCTACTTAAGGAGCCAAACATTTTAAAACACAGCTTACTTGACACTTTAGATTATAATAGTGCTGCATGTGTAGTATCTGTATCAGACTAGTGAAATATAACAGGAGAATATTCTTCTTCCCTCTGACGAGGCATCTCATCACTGACTCTGCAGAACATCGCTGGGTAAACAATTCCCCCTGGTGATGGTAATGAATGGTTGGGCCGCGGAGAGAGTAAAGCACAGGAAGATTTACTCCCCTGCTCCATCCCATGACTCTCTCTCAGCTTCTCTCTTTATCTGCCTCTCTCAGCCACTCTCTCACTCTCACTCTCTCAGCGTTTCTCTCTCACTCTCATTCTCTCTCTATCAGCGTCTCTCTCTCACTCTCTCTGTCTCTCTCATCTGTTTCCATGCACCAAGCCACAAACTCAGCTTTATAGGATGCTGATCCAATGCCGTGACTGAAGATATGAATAATTAATAATAATAAAATCTACTTGACAATGCAATCTATCCATCTATTATTTATCAAATATAACATTTTCTGTAAATACCAATCATCTAGTTATGTCAACTTACATCCAGTTATGCCAATCTAAGTCTTCCGTCATTGTCATTATTCTAGTATTTTTTCAATGTATGGAAAAGAATGTACTCTACTCCCCTCCACTCCCCTCCTGGGACAGGGTTGCCTCCCAAAAATCTCTCCTTTCTCCCGAGGTGTGGACTCATTCACTTCCCTTCTTGGATTTGAAAGGAAATTACTGGTACTGTATATGGAAACTCCATGTAGCCCATGCTTGCGCCAATCCAGGGCTTTTAAATTTGTGGGTAGTATGAACGCGTACACACTTCAGGAAGGAGAGATTTTTGGGAAGCAACCTGGATAAAATTATTCTCCACAATTGAACGTTCGCTAATCCCCACCCCCCTTAGTTACTGTTGCAACCTCAGACAAAAAAAGTGTTTCTAATGCACAATGAAGTTAAACACAGACTACACCTTGCTAATCAGGAGACTTGTCTTGTATGTTGAGGTGGAATGTCATTACAATTGCTTTATGGGAACTGGGTAAAATGAACGATGCAATGTGGCTAGTCACTGGATGGCTCTGAATGCACTGTCAGCATACAGCCAAAGTTAGTAAACACTTTTGGAGAAAACTTGTACTCTTAAATTGTATCCTGAAGTCGACAGCAGATCAGAGTTGTATTCATAATATAGCTAACTTAGCTAGCTAACATACATAAAACAGTTATATTAACGGGCTAGCTAGCTGTGTTAGCAGCGTTGGGTGTTCAATTAGACTGAGCTAGCAAACAACATAGCCACAGGAAGTATGGGTGCTGAGGATGCTGCATCACCCCCTGATGAATTAATAAAAAATGAATAAGCCTAATAAAAGAAGATTCTCAGCTATGGCAAACAATGTTGCAAAACGTATAACTTTGAATTAGAAAAACAGGCTCTGCATTTCAGGAATAACAGTAGCAAGTACTCCTGTTACACTGTTCAATTATTTAGACATTTAAATAATTTGTTTTTGTAACGACTTCAATGGATTATCAAATGTGAGCTTGTCCGAGGTGTAAGAGGTGACGACAGTTGCTATCCATTGTTTGCCCAACATTCTGGGGTGGGGCATAGCAAAAGGTTAATTGAGGTTTCATTTAACAGCAATAGGGGAAATTGTCCCTCTGACAATCTCTATTTTCATGTTCACTGCACCGTTGCTCTGACGTTTTTACCAAAGCAGATCTCAACTCATTTTAACTTCTTAGGGAGCGGCAGCAGAGGTGATGGTTTTGGAGAGCCTGGCGTGCCCAAAGTAAAATGCCTCCCATTCAGGCCCAGAAAATAGGATATGCACATATTTAGTACCATTGGATAGGAACCACTCTGAATTTTCCAAAAGTGTTAACCATTTGTCTGTGAGTAAAACAGATCCCCGAGGAATTTCTGTCCTGGAAAAAGTGATTTTGACACATTGCTCATTTGGAACCCCTCCCGCATGAAAATGACCATATAAGGGCATATAAATGCAGTACCCATCGCTTCCTTTAGATGTCAACAGTCTCGAGACAGTGTAAATTTTCATTTTGGATGCTTTAGACCAGAGAATAAGAGCAAACCAGGAAGTGTACTTTTTATGTCAACAGTACCCAGCGCGCGCTCCCGACAAGGCGCGCTGTGTCTGTCACTCTGTCTCACTCGTTTCCTTCCTGCTAATGTATTTCTGCTGTTGTTTTTTTGTTGAGTACATTCTTTTCTTGTAGAGTACATTCTTTTCTTTATCGATCAGTTTATATTCCGGTTGATTTATAATAGTAAATATACGTAAAAGTGTTCCTAAGGATACATTTAAAACTATGTTTGATTGTTCTTGGACAAGTTTATTGGTATAAGTTGAACGAGTTCTCGTCACGTTTCAATGGAGGAGTGGAGGCTGTCGTTTCTGATTATAACGCGCATACCAAATGGAGATTTATGGATAAAATACATTACTTTTTCTAACAAAAGAACCATGGATTGTCTTCGTTGGACACTTAGGATGACCTCAGCAGAAGTTCTTCAGCAGGTAATTGATTTGTTTTCGCTGTGAAATGTGTTATGTGTGTGCCATGATGGCTAATGGATTCATGGCTATGGGAAAAATATGTGAGGTGCTACCCTCAAACAATCAAATGTGCTGCTTTCGCCGTAAAGCCTGTTTGAAATCTGACAACGCTGTGATATTGCCAAGAAACAGAGCTTTTGATGAGTATGGAACACTTGTATATTGGTGGATGTTTAATAATTCAACTTTTGGATTTTGAATTTGGCGCTAGGGCCCCAGCAATCCCTGAGAGGTTAAAACACTTATAATTAGCATTTTCCTAACAGTAGTGTTCCTTTAAAAACCAAAAGCCTTCTAGTGCATTGTTAATTGTCTAGAACTTCTTTACTCCTATTTAGGGAGGGGAAATGTCGCCAGGATCTAGATGCACTTTTAAAATATGTTAACAAAAAACAATAATCTTATAAAGTTAATATTCTCTGTCTGGTATTATGACTGGTTCTGCATTCCCTTTGTCTACAGTCGTGGCCAAAAGTTTTGAGAATGACACAAATATACATTTTCACAGCCTGCTGCCTCAGTTTGTATGATGGCAATTTGCATATACTCCAGAATGTCATGAAGAGTGATCAGATCAGATGAAAGTCCCTCTTTGACATGCAAATGAACAGAATCCCCCAAAAACATTTCCACTGCATTTCAGCCCTGCCACAAAAGGACCAGCTGACATGTCAGTGATTCTCTCGTTAACACAGTTGTGAGTGTTGACGAGGACAAGGCTGGATATCACTCTGTCATGCTGATTGAGTTCGAATAACAGACTGGAAGCTTCAAAAGGAGGGTGGTGCTTGGAATGGTTACCTGGAATGAAGCACGTGCCATCATCATTGCTTTGCACAAAAAGGGCTTCACAGGCAAGGATATTGCTGCCAGTAAGATTGCACCTTCAAGGAGAGCGGTTCAATTGTTGTGACGAATGCTTCAGGGCGCCCAAGAAAGTCCAGCAAGCGCCAGGACCGTCTCCTGATTCAGCTGCGGGATCGGCGCACCACCAGTACAGAGCTTGCTCAGGAATGGCAGCAGGCAGATGTGAGTGCATCTGCATGCACAGTGAGGCGAAGACTTTTGGAGGATTGCCCGGTATCAAGAAGAGCAGCAAAGAAGCCACTTCTCTCCAGGAAAAACATCAGGGACAGACTGATATTCTGCCAAGGGTACAGGGATTGGACTGCTGAGGACTGGGGTACATAATTAGTACTATTGGATAGGAAACACACACACCGTTAAAATAATGTCTGTGAGTATAACAGAACTGATATAGTAGACGAAAACCCGAGGAAAATCCATCCAGAATTGCAGTTGTTTTTTTAGATTACCTTTTTCTCCTGTCTGCCTATGGGATTCAATGTTATCTAGGACACAGACTGCAGTACCTATGGCTTCCACTGGATGTCAACAGTCTTTAGACAGGGTTTCATGACGTTAGGTTGAATTAGAAGCAAATAGAAGAAGAATTTAGAAATGGACCCCGGAACTCAATAGAATGACATGCGCGTTCACGGTCTTGCGCGCTCTGTGTTTTTTTCCTTTCCTATTGTTCACGTTATCTGTTACGTTCCCCAGTTTCTGTGTTGTGGTTTTGCTTGTATGTGTGTGTTTCAGGATGGCTTCCTGAATTCCCCCCATTACTAATTGAAGCTGACCCCGCCCCCTCGTCAGGATACAGCTGTATCCCATTAGACTCCTTCTCCAGCTATATAAGCCAGTGTTGTGTTGCTCAGAAGAAGAGAAGGCTGAGAGAAGAGGCTGATTGATGAGGTTTATGGCTGAGGATGAAGTGTTTGTTTGGTTAAACCTGAGTGTTGATTGTTTCTGATAGAGCTGATAGTTATTGCTCAGACAGGTTATTTTTGTAATAAATTGTAACCGGTCCTGCTGGTGTGTTCTATCAAAAGGTCTGTATTGATTATTTGAAATTGTTTGTATTTTTCTGTGTTTGTTCCCAGGGGGGAAGGGGAAGGCACCTAGGGAGTGCTTAGGCAAGAGGCCTGCGGGCATACATAACCCGTAGTATTTTACTGTCTATGCACACTAGGTAAGACCTGCACGGACCACCCCCTGTATTTTGGTTAGTGCACCAGGTGGTGCTAAGTTAGGTAAATTGTGGGTAAGCCGGTAAGGTAGGAGAGGGGGCTTTGATCTTTACTTTCTCTGCTTTGGTTCCGTTCAGCCCCTTTTCCCCAAAATTACCATGTGACGGAATAAATTCCTTGTTAACGGTACCGCTTACTGCTTTTGTCATCCTTAGTAGCACCTACAGTCCCATACCTCTTTCACTCCGCAGGGAATTTAGAGCAGCAGGGAGTTGCGTTCCCTCCTCCAAGAGGCGTAACGTAACATTATCGTTCTCTTCACGGTTCAATAGGCGACTCAACGGTGGATATTCTGAACATAACGTGCCAACCAAACTGAGATTTATGGATATAATAAATGACTTTTTCTAACAAAAGAACCATTGGATGTCTTCGTTGGACACTTGGGATGCCCTCAGCAGAAGTTCTTCGAAAGGTAAGTGATTTATTTTAGCTCTTATATGGGTTTTGTGTGACCCGCGCTGGATATGAATTCATGCTAATGCATAAATATTAGATGTGCTATCTTTAAACAATCAAATGTTGTGCTTTCGCCGTAAAGCCTTTTTGAAATCTGACAACGATGTGCTATTGCCAAGAATCAGAGCTTTTGATGACTATGCAACACTTGTATATTGATAAATGTTTAATAATTCAACTTTTGGATTTTGAATTTGGCGCCTTACATTTCACCGGGTAGTGTCGGGAACGGCCCGCTAGCGCCCCCGTTTATCCCTAAGAGGTTTAATTCCATTGAGAACTTGTGGTCAATCCCCAAGAGGCGGGTGAACAAACAAAAACCCACAGATTCTGGCAAACTCCAAGCATTGATTATGCAAGAATGGGCTGCCATCAGTCAGGAGGTGGCCCAGTAGTTAATTGACAGCATGCCAGGGCGGATTGCAGAGGTCTTGAAAAAGAAGGGTCAACACTGAAAGTATTGACTCTTTGCATCAACTTCATGTAATTGTCAATAAAAGCCTTTGATACTTTTATGAAATGCTTGTAATTATACTTCAATAGTCCATAGTAACATCTGACATAAATATCTGAAGACACAGAAGTAGCAAACTTTGTGGAAATTAATATTTGTGTCATTCTCAAAACTTTTGGCCACAACTGTACAAAGAACTGTCGGTGTTATGTAGGTGCGACCCAGTCCCCAGAGTGGTCTTAAAGAACGTTATACAAAATTGTTATTTTCTCTTTGACATGAACTCTGCCCTTCACCATCATGGCATGTTAAGATTAGAAGCCTCCTCCTTAAGTTTGTTTTATTTACTGCCCTAGCACACTCTGCCAACCCGGATGTCCTAGCTGTGTCTGAATCCTGGCTTAGCAAGACCACCAAAAACCCTGAAATGTCTATCCCTAACTACAACTTTTTCCGACAAGATAGAACTGCCAAAGGAGGCGGTGTTGCAAACTACTGCAGAGATAGCCTGCAGAGTTCTGTCATACTATCCAGGTCTGTACCCAAACAATTCGAGTTTATACTCTTAAAAATCCACCTTTCCAGAAACAAGTCTCTCACAAGTCGCCACTTGCTATAGACCACCCTATGCCCCCAGCTGTGCCCTTGACACCATATGTGAACTGATCGCCCCCCATCTATCTTCAGAGCTCGTGCTGCTAGGTGACCTAAACTGGGACATGCTTAACACCCCAGCCATCGTACAATCTAAGCTTGATGCCCTCAATCTCACACAAATTATCAATGAACCCACCAGGTACAACCCCAAATCAGTAAACACAGGCACCCTCATAGATATCATCCTATCCAACTTGCCCTCTAAATACACCTCTGCTGTTTTCAACCAAGATCTCAGCGATCACTGCCTCATTGCCTGCATCCGTAATGGGTCTGCGGTCAAACGACCACCCCTCATCACTGTCAAACGCTCCCTAAAACACTTCAGCATACAGGCCTTTCTAATCGACCTGGCCCGGGTATCCAGGAAGGATATTGACCTCATCCCGTCAGTAGAGGATGCCTGGTCATTCTTTAAGATTGCCCTTCTCACCATCTTAAATATCTCCATTCCAAAATTAAATCTAGAATCGTCTTCCAATTTTGCAACAAAGCATCCTCGACTTGTCATTGACTTGGCGATGTCATTTATTAAATAGCCTCCAACACTCTACTCAACAAATTGGATGCAGTCTATCACAGTGCCATCTGTTTTGTCACCAAATCCCCATATACTTGTAAGGGGTGCATACTGGCGGTAGAGAAGTCAGGCGCAGGAGAGCAGAACTGTGTTTTCACAATGGAGCAGTTTAACTTCTTAGGGAGCGGCAGGTGAGGTGACGGTTTTGGAGAGTCTGGCGTGCCCAAAGCAAAATGCCTGCCACTTAGGCTCAGAAAATAGGATATGCACATAATGAATACTATTGGATAGGAAACACTCTGAGGTTTCTAAAAGTGTTAACATAATGTCTGTGAGTATAACAGAACTCATTTAGCGGGCAAAAACCCGAGAAATATCTATCCGGAAATCAATTTCTGGTGACCTATTGCTCTGTTTGACACACTCCCTATTGAATCCATTTGTAACCAGGACTGAGATTGCAGTACCTACGGCTTCCACTAGATGTCAACAGTCTATATACAAAGACTCAATCAAATGTTGTGCTTTCGCCGTAAAGCCTTTTTGAAATATGACAACGCTGTGCTATTGCCAAGAAGCAGAGCTTTTGAGGACTATGCAACACTTGTATATTGATGAATGTTTTAATGATTCAACTTTTGGATTTTGAATTTGGCGCCTTGCATTTCACCGGGCAGTGTCGGGAGTGGGGCGCTAGCGCTGGCGCCCCACTCCCGACACTACCCGGTGAAATGCAAGGCGGCAAAACACTTTTAGAAACTTCAGAGTGTTTCCTATCCAATAGTACTAATTATGTGCATATCCTATTTTCTGGGCCTGAGTGGGTGACATTTTACTTTGGGCACGCCAGACTCTCCAAAACCGTCACCTCGGGAACCGCTCCCTAAGAAGTTAATAATAAAACCCACCGGAAAACACAGTAAACTTACGAAATAAACAATTCCGGACAAGGACATGAGGGAAACAGAGGGTTAAATACACATGTAATGAAGGAATTGAAACTAGGTGTGTGGGAAGACAAGACAAAACAAATGGAAAATGAAAAATGTATCGATGATGGCTAGAAGACCGGCGACGCCGACCGCAGCCCGAACAAGGAGAGGCACCAACCTCGGCGTAAGTCGTGACAATACTACCCATCACTGCGACCTGTACGCTCTCGTTGGCTAGTCCTCGCTTCATACTCGTTGCCAATCCCACTGGCTCCAGATCATCTACAAGTCTTTGCTAGGTAAAGCCCCGCCTTATCTCAGCTCACTGGTCACCATAGCAGCACCCACCCGTAGCACGCGCTCCAGCTGGTATATCTCACTGGTCACCCCAAAAGCCAATTCCTCCTTTGGCCTACCTTTCCTTCCAGTTCTCTGCTGCCAATGACTGGAACGAACTACAAAAATCACTGAAGCTGGGGACTCATATCTCCCTCACTAGCGTTAACCACCAGCTGTCAGTGTAGCTCACAGATCTCTGCACCTGCACATAGCCCATCTGTAAACAGCCCATCCTACTACCTCATCCCCGTACTGTATTTATTTATTTATCTTGCTCCTTTGCACCCCAGTAACTTGAACATAAATCTTCTGCACATCTACCATCCCAGTGTATAATTGCTATATTGTAATTACCTCGCCACCATGGCCTATTTATTGCCCTAACTCCCTTATCTTACCTCATTTGCACTCACTGTTTATACAGTGAGGGGAAAAAAGTATTTGATCCCCTGCTGATTTTGTACGTTTGCCCACTGACAAAGAAATTATCAGTCTATAATTTAAATGGTAGGTTTATTTGAACAGTGAGATACAGAATAACAACAAAGAAATCCAGAAAAACGCATGTGAAAAATGTTATGAATTGATTTGCATTTTAATGAGGGAAATAAGTATTTGACCCCCTCTCATTCAAAGATTTCTGGCTCCCAGGTGTCTTTTATACAGGTAACGAGCTGAGATTAGGAGCACACTCTTAAAGGGAGTGCTCCTAATCTCAGTTTGTTACCTGTATAAAAGACACCTGTCCACAGAAGCAATCAATCAATCAGATTCCAAAATCTCCACCATGGCCAAGACCAAAGAGCTCTCCAAGGATGTCAGGGACAAGATTATAGACCTACACAAGGCTGGAATGGGCTACAAGACCATCTCCAAGCAGCTTGGCGAGAAGGTGACAACAGTTGGTGCGATTATTCGCAAATGGAAGAAACACAAAAGAACTGTCAATCTCCCTCGGCCTGGGGCTCCATGCAAGATCTCACCTCGTGGAGTTGCAATGATCATGAGAACGGTGAGGAATCAGCCCCTGCTCAAGAAAGCACATATACATGCCCATCTGAAGTTTGCCAATGAACATCTGAATGATTCAGAGGACAACTGGGTGAAAGTGTTGTGGTCAGATGAGACCAAAATGGAGCTCTTTGGCATCAACTCAACTCGCCGTATTTGGAGGAGGAGGAATGCTGCCTATGACCCCAAGAGCACCATCCCCCACCGTCAAACATGGAGGTGGAAACAATATGAAATGGAGGTGTTTTTCTGCTAAGGGGTCAGGACAACTTCACCAATTCAAAGGGACGATGGACGGGGCCATGTACCGTCAAATCTTGGGTGAGAACCTCCTTCCCTCAGCCAGGGCATTGAAAATGGGTCGTGGATGGGTATTCCAGCATGACAATGACCCAAAACACACGGCCAAGGCAACAAAGGAGTGGCTCAAGAAGAAGCACATTAAGGTCCTGGAGTGGCCTAGCCAGTCTCCAGACCTTAATCCCATAGAAAATCTGTGGAGGGAGCTGAAGGTTCGAGTTGCCAAACGTCAGCCTCGAAACCTTAATGACTCGGAGAAGATCTGCAAAGAGGAGTGGGACAAAATCCCTCCTGAGATGTGTGCAAACCTAGTGGCCAACTACAAGAAACGTCTGACCTCTGTGATTGCCAACAAGGGTTTTGCCACCAAGTACTAAGTCATGTTTTGCAGAGGGGTCAAATACTTATTTCCCTCATTAAAATGCAAATCAATTTGTAACATTTTTCACATGCGTTTTTCAGGATTTTTTTGTTGTTATTCTGACTCTCACTGTTCAAATAAACCTACCATTAAAATTATAAACTGATCATTTCTTTGTCAGTGGGCAAATGTACAAAATCAGCAGGGGATCAAATACTTTTTTCCCTCACGGTAGACTTATTTTTTATTGTATTGTTGGCTGTATGTCTGTGTATTCCATGTGTAATTCTTTGTTGTTGTATGTATCAATCTGCTGTGTTTTATCTTGGCCAGGTCGCAGTTGTAAATGAGAACTTGTTCTCAACTAGCCTCCCTAGTAAAATAATAAAACATTGTGTGCTTTATTTTGGTTGAATCAAACAGAGGGTTTGTTGAACTCTAAATATGGCTCTGTTGTCACCTATCCACAACTCTGTCATATATCCATGTTGTATACAGTGGATGCTGCTGAGAGGAGGACAGCTCATAATAATGGCTGGAATAGAGCGTATGGAATGGCATCAAACACATGGAAACCATGTATTTGATACCATTCCACTTATTCTGCTCCAGCCATTACCGCAAGCCCGTCCTCCCCAATTAAGGTACCACTAATCTCCTGTGTTGTATACAGTGCCTTCAGAAAGTATTCACAATCCTTGACTTTTTCACATTTTGTTGTGTTACAGCATGTGTCAAACTGATTCTACGGAGGGCCGAGTGCCTACGGGTTTTCACTCCTTCCTTGTACTTGATTGATAAATAAAGGTCACTAATTAGTAAGGAATTCCCCTCACCTGGTTGTTTAGGTCTTAAAAACTAAAACCAGTAGACACTAGACCCTACATTGATACATGGTAGTCTCATATTTCAGTCTTTTATATCCCCTCTGGCTGGATTTCAATTGGATTTACACATCACTTTGCAAACCAGCATAATGTGACAGGTCACGTGAATAACCCAACCTTGGGATTACCAAAACTTGTTAATTTAACCATCAATTGGGTTTTTATTCACCTCCATTCTGGGTTGACCAATCACCTGGGTCTTTTTAATGTATTTCATAGGTTATTTTCAGGAGGCGTGCCTTATTAGGGGTGTGGCTTTTATGTAGTTATTTTTGGCCACCTGTGACAGAAAATGTCCATCCAGTTGCTCACGTTAAGTTTGTACACTAGAATGTTACGTTTCCTGAACATTATTGTGCATTATATATTCTAATAAATAAATATGAACATTTATTTACATATTGCAACAAAGTGGTTACCAACACATTGCGATTTGCAAAGTTTAAGAAACTCATACACCGCTATAACCTATTTGAAACTACACAAACGACAGTATTTGACCATAACATGAGACAACAATTGAGCACAACAGATGAACCGGATTGACATTTACACTCATTGGTGGCCTAAAAATAACTTCCTAAAAGCCACGCCCTTACTAAACCAAGCCTCCAGTCTTCTGATTTGGCCCACTGGGTCATATCTCAATATCCCAGCATCAACAAACCAACCTTGCTCTTTAAAGAAAACAAAAAAAACAACTAAGTGACCCAATGCCTGCAACCCAGCAGTTGGGTCATTCAAACAACCCAGTATTTTTTTAGCACGTAACCCCTCAAACCAATGCTTTATGGAATACATTTTTGTGTTGTATTAAAGAATACAATTTTAATAATAACATTAATTTAGGATCTCACTTGGTGAAGTCCACAGGACTGAATTTGGGTGTGTGCAACAATAATGTCTATGTCAGTAACAAATTCAGTCATAGGTGGTAACTATGATTCATTCAAAAAACAAAACATTCTGGGAAATATGCAAATGAAGCTTTACACTACGCAATGTGTTAATTCAACAATGTTTAGTGTGAGTCCACACTTTCAGTGTTCATTTAACACTGGGGAATTTGCTGTGTAGGTGAAGGTATCAAATGCAGATAGGTAATCTAAATAACATTAACGTAACCA
Organism: Brachymystax lenok tsinlingensis; assembly: GCA_030435695.1. Taxonomy (NCBI): domain Eukaryota; kingdom Metazoa; phylum Chordata; class Actinopteri; order Salmoniformes; family Salmonidae; genus Brachymystax; species Brachymystax lenok. The sequence goes on from CM059785.1 coordinate 17,690,444, forward strand.
TTTTATGTAAGTAAGAAAGCTAAACATTATCAGCTATCCTTATTTTGATTTGTAAATCCTGACAGAACCAATGTCTCCTCATGGAGAGACATTATGGAAAGGCAATTCCATGGATCCTGGCTGCACCTTAGATTTCAGTCACGTCTCTGTCCACCCCCCACACAGCTGTCTGAAGGCAATTTGTCTCCCCTGATAAAACGGGCACACAATGGCAGAATCAATGGCAGTAATCAAACACATTCAATCAGGTCTTTGTGCCTGTGACGAGATGGCGGCGTTACCAAAGAGAGGAGCGTCTCTCTATTCTCATCACACCTGGACTAAATGTAGGGAATAGGATGCCATTTGGGATGCATCCTTTAAATCCACAGGACTTATATTTACATTCAGGGCTACATTATATCCCCTACTATTATCAGGTATTGGCATTGAACACTATGGAGAGAAATTGCTTCATTTTCGCAACTATACATGACCAGACATGGAATATTAGACGACTGACACAGGACTAGTTTACATAGGACTAGTTTTAAGCCTCAGTAAAACGTTTGAGTGCAACTTCATTGTAGTCTGATTACAGTATAGGGTGTAGTTGTCCCTAGACACTGATCTTGGGTCAGTTTTGCATTTTCTCCACTAATGGCTAAGGTTAGGGGGAGCGTAAGCTGATCCTAGATCTGTACCTAGGTCCTAGGAAAAACTTCACCCTGGAGCAATGGTAAAGCTTAACATGCCAAATATGTCCAAACTCACATACTTCATTTTAATTTCAACCATTTGATATCTATGATGTATTAAGTGCCTTGCTAAAGATTGATGTAAAAAAATGCAAACCTGACCCCTTCTTACTACAGCTCTCTGCACCACTCATTGTTGAACCTTTAACCTGTATTTTTAACTTGATTTGAAAAGTGACAATGTCCCACCCTGCATAAAGGCAGAGATCTCTCTGACTTAGATAATTAGCACCCAATCTCCAAGTTATTTTGCCTAGCCAAGGTACTAGAATATCTGACCAATCCCAGCTAATAACTTTTTTTTTTACTTCTCACTCTATTCTAAATATGCACCAGTCTGATTTTAGATATGGATATAACACTGTTTCAGCCACTATTCTTGTTTAAGATGGTGTGTTAAATTGCCTAGATCATTAAAAGAAACATTGTGCTGCCCTATTTTATTCCAAGGCATTCAATATTGTTACCAATTCTCTACTCATTAAAAAACTGCCTGAAATGGGCCTGGACAAGGAGTCTTGTAAATGGTTTAAGAGCTATTCGCACACAGGACACAATGTGTGCTTTCTGATGGTGTCAAATCTAGTTTCCTCAATATTACAAAAGGTGTACCATATTGGGACCTGTTCTCTTTACTATTTATATAAATAATATTGGTCTATGTATTAAATCCTGTAATAATATTAATCTGTGTGTATGCCATTGCACCAACTGTTGACCAAGCTATGTTGGAGCTGCAATCTGATTTTGTTGCATTACAGAAAGCCCTTGTTGATTTAAAACTTGTACTTAATGTGGGAAAAACTAAATATATGTTGTTCTCTAAATGTCTCAGATAGGCTACATATTTACTGATTGGATGACTCTCTCATGGAGCGAGATCCCGCCTATAAATATCTGGGCGTCTGGATTGATAAAGATCTAACGTTTAAAAAAACATACTGATGAGCTAGTGAAAAAAGCTACCATTTCAAGTGGGCTTCTTTTTTAGAAATATATCTTGCCTCTTAATAAACAGCAGCTTTCCTGACAGTTCTTGACTATAGTGACACTATTTACCAGAATGCAACAGCCACTACTGTTAAACCATTGGATGCCATCTAACATAGCGCCCCCCGCTTTATTATACAGTAGGAGACAGTTTTAATACTCATCACTGCATCCTGTGTCAGAAGGTCGGCTGGACATCAATAAAGTTCTGTAGAGCACTTCCTTACTCCCTTCTCGTTTACAAAGCTCTGCTCCATAAGTTTCCAACAGACCTCATTTTTCTGTTGAAATATAAAATATGAGATATCAACCTGTTTGCAAGGTTGGTTAACTCTTGAGGTCCCACCTCCTTCACAAAGTTCTGTAAATTTAGTTTTAATGCACCATAGTTACGGAACACCATACAAAACCAATTACACCTGGATTCCCTGGTGCCGATAGGGCAGTTTTCTGTTGTTAAATGAGTTTACTGAAGTGAGAAATGGACTATCATTACTTGTTGTAATAACCTGATGTAAGGTATTTATAGCTGTCTTGTAGTTTTTAATCTTTATGTTGTTGTGTTGATGGAATTTTGTCCTCAGGGCACCATTACAAATGAGTCACTGGTCTCAATTGGGTTTTCCTGAATTAATAAAAGTAAATAAAATAAAAAGACAGCATCACTTTTATAACATCTCTTATAACGTCTCTGTCTGGAATGAGAAAAAGAAGCTTGCATATACTGTAGTAGGGAGTCGTCCTATGTAGGGACCAAGGCTGACTAAGGCATAACAAATTCATAAGTAGGTACGCATTTAGAAAATACTAAGGTGCGTTGAGGGGAGTGGTGCACACACAAGTCAGAGTAGACGTTTCTTCTTTTCTTCTTGTTCCAGCCCAAAGACAGATAAAATCAGTTGACTCCTAGTGATTAGGGGCCAATCTCTCTGTGGTGCTGATGGCCCTGCTTCAATTTGCAGTCTAAATGTAATGGCTGCCAGACAGATTCAGGGCTATCGGAGGGAGAATCACACATTTCTCCAGGCTGTAATATTTACTCTGCTAAGCCAAGGCTGTTTTTATGTCCTGATAATCATCTCCAGAGTGAAAATTGGTGAGACTGGTGAGAAAGAAATGAAAATACATATATTGATGTAGTCAAGTTATGGATATGATACAGACGGTGGCCAGACCTCTCGAGCTCCAGTGTTCAACCCAACATGTCGTGTCTGTCTTCACTCTATCCCAACACTGTTACTATATGTGTTTAAAAACACACATGTTTTTTTGTATTTGTTTGAGAGAAAGATAGGAAAAGTTATTTTGTATTCTTTCCATTTCTGCTCCTCATTTTGATTTTGATTAAATTGCCTTGAATCGATTTTGACCCTCACCTTTGCAGCTTCTCTGTCTGTCATCTCTTTTGCAAAACCTGTCTAATCCGAATACATGCAATGTTTGCAACTAAAGCCCATCTTAATGGCACCTTTTCAAATTGTCTCTTTTTAAGCCACATGCAGCACATTGTAAGCCCCAAAGGCATTTTTAACTCAAATACTGTTAGTAAATTGTATATAGTCAATTAAAAATCATTATTACGAAAAATGTTTAAATGGTACTGGCTCAAAACCTAAATGAGAAGTCACACCAACTACATTTTTTAAAGATATGGTAACAATTAACTTTATTCCCAGCATGCTCTATTGCTGGTAGATTTTTTGGAATTGTTTTTAATGTCTATGTTTTTGCATGTACATTGAGTGATTGATTGATTAAATGTCATGCTATACAAAGATACATATTTGTTTTCTAAACTAATCAAATAATATAATTTTTGCATCCGTTACTGAAATAGTTGTTCCAGTTAAAATGACTTAGTTGAGGTAGTTTCCTCACATTGTACTACGTTTTGGAAGTCAATGTAAATGCAGGATGTGGGTGAATAGAAATGTAAACTATTGGATAGCCTAATGCTGACTGTGTTCCAAAAGGAAATACACATTACTTTACAAGCCAGCTTAATGTGATTTACAGTTATGATTACAAAATTCTGGTAAATCTCCAAAGTTGACCAGAAATCCCGATTGGAAGACCACTGGAATCTTTTGGGGAAGGGGGGTTGTCGAATTTGGCAACCTTACTTGCAGGCCAGATACTGATACTGTTTTTGCATGTGCATTGAGTGATTGATTGATTAAATGCTATGCTACACATATGTAAATATTTGAAGTTTCTAAGAGTATTAAAATATTGTCTGTGAGTATAACAGAACGGATATGGCAGATGAAAACCCAAGGAATTTCTGTCCTGGAAAAAGTGGTTTTGACACATTGCCTCATTTAGAACCCCTCCCTTATGAAAATGCCCATATAAGGGCATAGGAATGCAGTACCTATTGCTTCCTCTGGATGTCAACAGTCTCGAGAAAGTGTTCTGATTCTTTTTAGATGCTTTTAGAGCATAGAAGAAGACGAATAAGGAAGCGGCCACACAGATGTCAATAGAAGAAAATGCGTATTCCCGGCTGGCGCGTTCTTTGGTTTTTTCCTTTCTTATCGCCCAGTTTATATTCCGGTTGAAATATTATACTATTTATACATAAAAGTGTTCCTAAGGATACATTTAAAATGATGTTTGATTGTTCTTGGACAAGTTTATAGGTATACATGGAACGAGTTCTCTTCACGTTTCAATGGAGGAGTCGATGCTATATTTTCTCATTATAACGCGCCAACCAAACTGAGATTTATGGATATAATACATTACTTTTTCTAACAAAAGAACCATGGATTTTCTTCGTTGGACACTTGGGAAGCCCTCAGCAGAAGTTCTTCAAAAGGAAATTGATTTGTTTTCGCTGTGAAATGTGTTTTCTGTGAACCGTGAAGGCTTATGAATTTATGGTAATGGGAAAAATGTTAGGTGCTAGCCTCAAACAATCAAATGTGGTGCTTTCGCCGTAAAGCCTTTTTGAAATCCGACAACGCTGTGATATTGCCAAGAAGCAGAGCTTTTGATGACTATGAAACACTTGTATATTGATGCATGTTTAATAATTCTACTTTTGGATTTTGAATTTGGTGCCTTGCATTTCACCGGGTAGTGTCGGGAGCGCCCCACCACTCCCTACGAAGTTAACTTCTTAGGGAGCGGCTCCCGAGGTGACGATTTTGGAGAGTCTGGCGTGCCCAAAGTAAAATGCATGCCACTCAGGCCCAGAAAACAGGATATGCACATAATTAGTACTATTGGATAGGAAACACTCTGAAGTTTCTAAGAGTGTTAAAATAATGTATGTGAGTATAACAGAAGTGATATAGCAGGCAAAAACCTGAGGGAAATCCATCCGGATTTGCAGTTTTTTTTGTAAATGAGCATTATCTCCATTGTGCCTATTGCATACAACTTTATGTAGGACTGAGACTGCAGTACCTATGGCTTCCACTAGATGTCAACAGTCAAAGACTGGGAATTCTAGCAGTGACCAGAACGGATAGGGAGAGGAAATTGTCAGGCAACCACTTTTGTAAACAAGGTTTGACGCGCTGGAGATTGTGAACGTGCACAACTTTATTTTCCTTTCCTATCGTTCACGTTATCATCCGGTTGAAATATTACAGCAAATATACCCAAAAGGATACCTAAGGATACATTCAAAATGATGTTTGATTTGTTTGCAGAAAGTGTATAGGTATAATTTGAACGTGTTCTCTTCACGGTTCAATGGGCGACTCAACGGTGGATTTTATGATCATAACGCGCCAACCAAATGGAGATTTATGGATATAATAAATTATTATTTCTAACAAAAGAAGCATGGAATGTGTTCGTTCGACACTTGGGCCCTCAGCAGAAGTTCATCAAAGGTAAGCGATTTTATATTAGCAATTTTATGCGTTTTGTGAGACCCGTGTTGGGTTATGGATTTATGGTAATGCGTAAATATTAGAGGTGCTACCTTCAAACAATCAAATGTTGTGCTTTCGCCGTAAAGCCTTTTTGAAATCTGACAACGCTGTGATATTGCCAAGAATCAGAGCTTTTGATGACTATGCAACAATTGTATATTTATGAATGTTTAATAATTCTACTTTTGGATTTTGAATTTGGCGCCTCACTGCTCACGGTAGTGTCGGGCGCCCCACTGCTCCCTAAGTAGTTTTTAAGGTCCTGGAGTGGCCTAGCCAGCCTCCAGACCTTAATCCCATAGAAAATCTTTGGAGGGAGCTGAAGGTTCGAGTTGCCAAACGTCAGCCTCGAAACCTTAATGACTTGGAGAAGATCTGCGAAGAGGAGTGGGACAAAATTCCTCCTGAGATGTGTGCAAACCTGGTGGCCAACTACAAGAAACATCTGACCTCTTTGATTGCCAACAAGGGTTTTGCCACCAAGTACTAAGTCATGTTTTGCAGAGGGGTCAAATACTTATTTCCCTCATTAAAATGCAAAGCAATTTATAACATATTTCACATGCGTTTTTCAGGATTTTTTTGTTGTTATTCTGTCTCTTACTGTTCAAATAAACCTTCCATTAAAATTATAGACTGATCATTTCTTTGTCAGTGGGCAAAAGTACAAAATCAGAAGGGGATCAAATACTTTTTTCCCTCACTGTAGGTTAGTCATTAAAATCGTTTTTCAACTTTCTATGTCGGTTAGGACATCTACTTTGTGCATGACACAAGCAATTCTTCCAACAATTGTTTACAGACAGATTATTTCACTTATAATTCACTGTTTCACAATTCCATTGGGTTAAACGTTTACATACAGTAAGTTGACTGTGCCTTTAAACAGCTTGGAAAATTCCAGAAAATGACGTCTTGTCTTTAGATGCTTCTGATAGGCTAATTGACATAATTTGACTCAATTGGAGGGGTACCTGTGGATGTATTTCAAGACCTACCTTCAAACTCAGTGCCTCTTTGCTTGACATCATGGGAAAATCTAAATAAATCAGCCAAGACCCCAGAAAACAAATTGTAGACCTCCACATGTCTTGTTCATCCTTGGGAGCAATTTCCAAACGCCTGAATGTACCACGTTCATCTGTACAAACAATAGTGTCATAAAAGTGTTAAAATGTTGTCTGTGAGTATAACAGAACTGATAAAGCAGGCAAAAACCCGAGGAATTTCTGTCCTGGAAAAAGTGTTTTTTGACACATTGCCTCATTTTGAACCCCTCCCTACTGAAAACAGCCATATCTGGGAGTAAGATTGCAGTACCTATTGCTTCCACTGGATGTCAACAGTCTCTAGACAGTGTTTGGTGATGTTAGGTTGCTCTGGATGGTAATAGAAGAAGAATTTTGAACTAGTCACAGGATGTAAACAGAAGAGGAGGCGCGTTCACGGGCTCGCGCGCACTGTGTTTTTTTCCTTTCCTATCGTCCAGTTTATAATCCGGTTGAAATATTATAGTAAATATACATACAATTTTTCCTAAGGATACATTATCAATGATGTTTGATTGTTCTTGGACAAGTGTATAGGTATAGGTTGAACGCGTTCTCTTCACGGTTCAATGGGCGAGTGGACGCTGTATTTTATGAACATAATGCGCCAACCAAACTGAGATTTATGGATATAATAAATTACTTTTTCTAACAAAAGAACCATGGATTGTCTTTGTTGGACACTTGGGAAGCCCTCAGCAGAAGTTCTTCGATAGGTAAGGGTTTTTATATTAGCGATTTTATGCGTTTTATGAGACCCTTCTCCCCCGACTGCTCAGTTTGGCTGGGCGACCAGCCTTGGTGGTTCCAAACTTCTTCTTTACAAGTCAACTTTACAATTCAACTTTAACATTCAATAGAAAAGGGAAAATGTGATATTGTTGGAGGCATGGCTTAGTGGGGTGGTAAATTTAAGTATAACTTACTCAAAAAAACTGTGTTTGTGTTACTCATATGATCATAGTACTGCTCACTTCAGTTATTTAAGTTTCTTAACTTAATTTTATTAATGCTGTGGTCATTAGAGAGAGATCCCAAATGGCCCCTATTCACTATTTAGTGTACTACTTTTGACCATACCCCAAAAGGCCCTGGTCAAAAAGGGGAATAGGGTGCCATTTGGGATTCACTCATGGTCCAGATAGGTGTGTGTGGAGTAGAGGACATCACAGCAATCTTTCCCGTTGTTTTCAACCTTTCTTTTTTACTTTGGGCCAAGAATAAAATACATAGTGAGAAGATTACAATGTTTTTTTGTTTTGGGCCAGGTACTTGAAACCACATAGATCAATGTTTCATATTGGTACAATATGAGTAAATACATTAATAATTGGTCAAACCATACAGCATACAGCCCAGCTGTCTGAGTTGAAGGCAGATTGCTGTTTGATTAATCTATAGCAAGATTAGAAATAAACCAAATTACGTCTGGTAAACAAATAACTTCTAAAGTAAGTCACACAGCCTACATTTCCTAATAAGAAAACATGAGGCGCACACCAAACCCACTCAGATGTGTAATTACCTCCACACATTTAATTCAAAATGGCTACTCTCTAAATATAGAGATAGAAAATAAATGTCTAGTTGGATAGAAAAATATATAATATTTCCTGTATCTAGAAGGGAGAGAGAGATAGATAATTTTCTATAGAGTAAAAAAGCATTTATAATATAATCTTTGCAATATAAAATCGATGACCTACGCGGAAGATTAAACTATCAACGGGACATTCAAATCGAATGTCTTATGCTTCACAGAGTCATGACTGAACAACGACATTATCAACATGCAGCTGGCTGGTTATATACTGTATCGGCAGGATAGAAGAGCGGGGTCTGGTAAGACAAGGGGTGGCGGACTATATATTTTTATAAATAACAGCTCGTGCACGATATCTAAGGAAGTCTCAAGGTTTTGCTCACCTGAAGTAGAGTATCTCATGATAAGCTGTTGACCACACTATCTACCTAGAGAGTTTTCAACAGTATTTTTCGTAGCTGTCTACATACAACCACAGACTGATGCAGACTAATTAAGCCCACCACCATAGTCCCTGTGCCCAAGAACACTAATGTAACCTGCCTAAATGACTACCGACACTGACACTAACACTGACGTCTGTAGCCATGAAGTGCTTTGAAAGGCTGGTCATGGCTCACATCAACACCATTATCCCAGAAACCCTAGACCCAATCCAATTTGCATACCGCACTAACAGATCCACAGATGATGCAATCTCTATTGCACTCCACACTGCACTTTCCCACCTGGACAAAAGGAACACCTATGTGAGAATGCTATTAATTTACTACAGCTCAGTGTTCAACACCATAGTGCTCTCAAAGCTCAGCATTAAGCTAGGGAACCTGGGACTAAACACCTCCCTCTGCAACAGGATCCTGGGCTTCCAGACGTGCCACCCCCCAGGTGGTAAGGGTAGGTAACAACACATCCGCTATGCTGAACCTCAACACGGGCGTCTCTCAGGGGTGCGTGCTCTGTCCCCTCCTGTACTCCCTGTTCACTCATGACTGTACAGCCTGGCACGACTCCAACACCATCATTAAGTTTGCCGATGACACCACAGCGATAGGCCTGATCAATGACAACGATGAGACAGCCTATAGGGAGAAGGTCAAAGACCTGGCCGTGTGGTGCCAGGACAACAACCTCTCCTTCAACATGATCAAGACAAAGGAGATGATTGTGGACTTCAGGAAGAAGAGCACCGAGCACACCCCCACTCTCATCGGCGGGGCTGTAGTGGAGCAGGTTGAGAGCTTCAAGTTCCTTGGTGTCCACATAACCAACAAACTAACATGGTCCAAGCACACCAAGAGAGTTGTGAAGAGGGCACAATAATACCTATTCCCCCTCAGGAGACTGAGGTCCAAGAGGCTTCTAAACAGCTTCTACCCCCAAGCCATGAGACTCCTGAACATCTAATAAAATAGCTACCCAGACTATTTGCATTGTCAGCCCCCCACACACTTCTACTCTGCTGCTACTCTCTGTTATCATCTATGCATAGTCACGTTAACTACTTAGGGAGTAGCGGCGCGCTACCCGGTGAAGTGTAAGGCGCCAAATTCAAAATCCAAAAGTTTGAATTATTAACCATTCATCAACATACAAGTGTTGCATAGTCATCAAAAGCTCTGATTCTTGGCAATATCACAGCATTGTCAGATTTCAAAAAGGCTTCACGGCGAAAGCACAACATTTGATTGTTTGAGGATAGCACCTCTCCTATTTTCCACATTAGTATAAATTCATATCCAGCGCAGGTCACACAAAACCCATATAAGAGCTAAAATAAATCACTTACCTTTCGAAGAACTTCTGCTGAGGGCTTCCCAAGTGTCCAACGAAGACATCCAATTGTTTATTTGTTAGAAAAAGTCATTTATTATATCCATAAATCTCAGTTTGGTATGATCAGAAAATCCACCGTGGAGTCGCCCATTGAACCGTGAAGAGAACACGTTCAAATTATACCTATACACTTTCTCCAAACAAATCAAACATCATTTTTAATGTATCCTTAGGTATCCTTTTATGTATATTTACTGTAATATTTCAACCGGACGATAACGTGAACGATAGGAAAGGAAAATAAAGTGGGACACGCTCACAATCTCGCTCCCGTGAAACGTTGTTGACAAATGTTGTCCCTTCACTCCTTCCTCTTCCTATCTGTTCTTCTTAGTGCTAGAGCCTCCAGACACTGTATTAAGCCTGTTGACATCCAGTGGAAGTCATAGGTACTGCAGTCGCAGTCCTAGTTAAAATAGAAATCAATAGGCAGCCTGGACAAAAAGGTAATGTACAAAAAAAACTGCAAATCCGGATGGATTTTTCTCTGTTTTTGCCTGCTATATCAGTTCTGTTATACTCACATACATTATTTTAACACTTTTAGAAACTTCAGAATGTTTCCTATCCAATAATCCTAATTATGTGCATATCCTATTTTCTGGGCCTGAGTGGCAGGCATTTTACTTTGGGCATGCCAGACTCTCCAAAACCGTCACCTCTGCTGCCGCTCCGTAAGAAGTTAATAACTCTACCTACATGTACATATTACCTCAATTACCTCGACTAACTGGGGCCACCACACATTGACTCTGTACTGGTACCCCCCCTGTATATAGTCTTGCTATTGTTATTTTACTGCTGCTCTTTAATTACTTGTTACTTTTATTTCTTATTCTTATTTTTGTTTTTAAACTGCATTGTTGGTTAGGGGCTCATAAGTAACCATTTCACTAAGGTCTCATCTGTTGTATTCGGCGGATGTGACTAATTAAATTTGTTTTGATTTTGATTTTAAGTGAAATTAGTTTCTAAATGTTCCAATGTTAAGTTAAGTGTCTCTGTCCCTCTCTCTCTCAAATCAAGTCAAATACAACAGGTGTAGACCTTACAGTGAAATGCTTACTCTCTCTGCCCTCTCCATGTCTTTTGTAACAAGCAGCCATATTGTTGTCATTCAGCTAGGGACCTGTTTTTAACACATTAAGTGTGTATGTTTATCCTGTGTTACCATTTAGTTAGCTAGTAAATACATAATTATACCAATTTGTGTAGTACTAAATCATAAGTAAGGCTGATTTTTTCAGATGCGAGGAGGTCACGACTGTTCAGAATGATGATATGATACAAGGTTATGATTAATAAGTTTACTGTTTATAGATGTGATAGGTAAAGACCTTTAGAGTTTAATTTGGGAAATGGTAACTATTTAAAGAACCACACTCGTGGTGCCCCAGATCCTAATGAATTTACAGTTTTTTTCCCTGCATCTCAGATAAAAAATGCCTGTCAAACACCTGCCAATCACCACCCACCAAGATGACCTCAGTACCCTGGTGCCTTCTGTGCTGTGCATTATGTTCTGTGCGTGCTGTCTGGATCTTTAGCACTCACTCACTCCTCCTCTTCTCCTGATCCAATATCCCAGTCCTCTCTCCGTTTGGCTTCAAAGTCAAAGTCACCATTATTAGTCAGTTGTACAACCGAATGCCTTCAACCGAAATGTTTCTTCCGCATTTAACCCAACCCCTCTGAATCAGAGAGGTGCGGGGGGCTGCCTTAATCGACATCCACGTCTTCGGCGCCTGGGGAACAGTGGGTTAACTGCCTTGTTCAGGGCAGAACGACAGATTTTTTCCTTGTCAGCTCGGGGATTCGAACTTGCAACCCTCCGGTTACAAGTCCAACGCTCTAACCACTAGGCTACCTGCCGCCCCTTAAAAAAAGGAACAGTGGGTTAACTGCCTGTTCAGGGGTAGAACAACAGATTTGTACCTTGTCAGCTCGGGGATTTGAACTTGCAGCCTTTCGGTTACTAGTCCAACACTCTAACCACTAGGCTACCCTGCCGCCCCACAGGTGTCCGCTTCCGGTACTGCTACGACAGAGCATATTCCCCAGTGCTAATTTAACACTGAAAGCATGGACCCGTGTAGACATTGTATAGTGTTGAATTAACACACTGCTTAGTGTAAAGCTTTATTTGCATATTTCCCAGAGTGCCTTGCCTTTTGAGTGAATTGAAGGCTTACCAGCCATGACTGAATGTGTTAGTGACAGAGACATGATTGTTGCATCATCCATTTTTAATACCATGAATTTCACCAACTGAGCGCTAAGTGAATATGTTATCATTTCAATTAAACAATGCCTTGTTTTGAAGGCTTAGTCTAGAAAGTAATGGGTTGTTTGAAGGAAGCAACTGTTGGTTGCAGGCATTGGGTTACTTAGTTGTTTTTTGGTTTTTTAAAACAGCAAGGTTGGATTGTTTTTACTGGGTTATCCAAAAGACTGGGGGCTTGATTTAGCAGTGGCGTGGCTTTCAGGAACTTAGTTTTGGCCAGCCGTGAGAGTAAATGCAATTTCCGTTCATCTGCCTGTTAAGTTACATTTGAACTCTGACACTTTGTTAACTTTGATGAAACTTGCGGAAGAGTTCATTAATATCCAATGTAAATTACAATATGGTATTCCCAATGGGATAGTAACCACATTGTTACAATATGTAAATATAATCTTGTAATAATTGAATACGTAGTTTGCAATAACCTTAAAATAAAATGTGACATTGCAGTGTAAAAACGTAACATGACCAACAGGGTTGACATTTACTCCCTCAGGTGTCCGAAAATATATATATTAAAGTCCCTCAAAAGCCTCCTGAAAATAACATGGATTACATTAAAAAAAGACCCATCTGCTTGGTTAACCCATCATGGAAGTCAATAAAAACCCAAATTATGTTTAAATTAAATTCACGCAACCTGCCACATTATGCTGGCTTGCAAAGTGATGTGTTAGTCCTATTTAAATCCAGTGTGGATATGCAACCTTCAAAATAATTTGCACCCACAACCTGTATTTAGAATGAATGACAGGGTTATGAAGACTGAAATATGAGACTACCAAACGCATATAAACTGGAAAAGAAACATTTCAGGAAGTCCAAATATCATATTAGATTAGTTTAGAAAATGTATGACATTTATAATTGAGAAGCATATGATTAATTAATCAATCAATGTACACGCAAAAACATAGATATTGAAACAAATAATTATTCAAATCAGCCTCCAATAATCCAATAAAGGATACTGGAAATATTATAACGATGGCCATGGATAAAGGGCTGTGCTGACAAAATAACTTTTGAGGTTAAACTCCCATGTACCGAATAAAGAATACAATATAAATGGGTTTCCATCGCATTTTCAACTCTACTGATGGTTTTGTATTTTGTATGTGACATGTACTTTCTTTGAATAAAAAGGTTGGATGGAATCTGGTTATAGTTGATTTAACACTGGAGAATGTGCTGTGCACCAGGTTTCGGGTCAAATCCAGTAAACTTAAAAAATGAAGAGTTGGGCTTTTAGGGTTAGGTTATCAATATGTTAGCACTTTCAGAATTAATGAGAATGATTTGAAATGTAATTTCAGTCAAAAAGAAAAAGTGGAAATTTTTATCAAATCAAATCAAATTGTATTTGTCAGATGCGCTGAATATAACAGGTGCAGACCCTAAAGTGAAATGCTTACTTACAAGCCCTTAACCAACAATGCAGTTTTAAGAAAATACCTAAAAAAAAAAAAGAGATAAGAATAACAAGTAATTAAAGAGCAGCAGTAAATAACAATAGCAGGGCTATATGCAGGGGGTACCGGTACAGAGTCAATGTGCGGGAGCACTGGTGCTGAGGTAATTGAGGTAATATGTACATGTAGGTAGAGTAATTAAAGTGACAATGCATAGACGATAACAAAGAGTAGCAGCAGCATAGAAGAGGGGGGGACAATGCAAATAGTCTGGGTAGCCATTTGATTAGGTGTTCAGGAGTCTTATGGCTTGGGGGTAGAAGCTGTTTAGAAGCCTCTTGGACCTAGACTTGGCGCTCAGGTACCGCTTGCCGTGCGGTAGCAGAGAGAACAGTCTATGACTAGGGTGGCTGGAGTCTTTGACAATTTTTCCGACACCGCCTGGTATAGAGGTCCTGGATGGCAGGAAGCTTGGCCCCAGTGATGTACTGGGCCGTACCCTCTGTAGTGCCTTGGGGTCGGAGGCCGAGCAGTTGCCTATACCAGGCATTGATGCAACCCGTCAAGATGCTCTCGATGGTGCAGCTGTAAAACCTTTTGAGGATCTGAGGTCCCATAACAAATCTTTTCAGTCTCCTGAGGGGGGGAATAGGTTTTGTCGTGCCCTCTTCACGACTGTCTTGGTGTGCTTGGACCATGTTCGTCTGTTGGTCACATAGTAGTCCTCAGCTCTATGTTTACATGATTAGTCACCTTACATGAGGCTTGAAGATTCATGTTATGCTAGACTAGACCTTAGCTCAGTTAGCTAACACAGCATTTAGTCTCCCTGATTCAACACACAGTTGGTTACATTGCCTCTAATAGACGCTTCAGTGGGGATCCAGCCTCAAGGTCCTCCTCATGCATTTTTAAGTGCATAATATGGTTCTTGGAATGATAATGTAAAACTAAAGGCTTCAAAGAAAAGTTGACTAAAGACCTCAAAGAAATGTCAGACTTCATTGAACCAATAAATGTGTTCACCTCCTCCCAAAAACATGTCAAGTTCTCTCTGAGTGAGACTTCTGCATCGTTTGTGTCCCAAATGGGGCACTCGCTGGCAATTGCACCATAGGTCCCCTACTTGAAAACAAAATAATAATAAATAGATAAATAGTCAAGTAGTAGTTACTTTCCTGTTTCTATTTCCCTGTTTTCTGACATGCTCAATTGGAAAAGCTTTAAAGTAGTTGAATGTGGCTGTGGTCATGCATGTTTCAGTTCAAAACAAGGTTTTGTGCCAAATGGCACCCTACTCCCTATTTAGTGCACTACCCATACGGCTCTGGTCAAAAGTAATGCACTATACAGGGATTGGGGTGGCATTTGGGACACATTCCCAGTTATCATCATGCTTTGCATAATGGGAAATACATGTACAGAGAGAGCACTTTGATAGACCTTAGAGGACTAAGGAAGACAACAAGTGTCCACTGAATGTGTAACCAAGTGTTTTCCCTAATTAATTGGTGGTGGTGCATTAGGCGTTGCATGTTATTGACTAAGTTGCACAAAGCAGTATCATGAATATGGGAGCTACATGTTCAATTATGTAGCTAAAAAGTAATTAGAAGAAAGTACAGTATGAGTAATGTCTCAAAACAACCACCAATTTTAAAATAGCTAGTGTGTGTGTATGTTTGTGTGTCTGTGTGTGTCTGTGTGTGTATGTGTGCGCACAAGTGTGCGTGTGTGGCTAGGGGAAATTACTAGGCAGAAAAACTGGATGGTTGCATGAACAAATGTGCTATACACTGGTGAGAAAAACAAACAAATGATCAATGGCTCACAGGTGTGACTATCGCCACATTTGAGGTAGTGTGTGTGTGTGTGTGTGTGTGTGTGTGTGTGTGTGTGTGTGTGTGTGTGTGTGTGTGTGTGTGTGTGTGTGTGTGTGTGTGTGTGTGTGAGAGGCTGCCATGGGAACACATGCAGCAGAGAAATCCAATTAACTAAGATGATAAACTGACATTCAAACGTCGCTCTGCCAGACTGTCTCCTTGTTAGGATGCTGTGGACTATAGCATGGTCTGTTCATGTGTCAGGTGCCTGGTTTGTGCATGTGTTTCACTCATTCAGGATTAGATTCTCTAATGAATAGTTGGACTGTACATCTTACCTGAAAAAAGAGAATCCATGCCATTTTATGACATTCTTTTGTCAACATTTTGTCATGCATTCTCCCAATTCTGACTGTAGACACCCAGGCTACATCAATGTACATTTCCAGTTCTATGCCCTTTACCTCTGTTCTCTCATAACTATAAATAAACTATGGCCCAATCCCCAATGTACCCCTACACCTTATGCACTTGTGGAGATCTACATGTAAGAGGATTTGTCAGGTGTAAGCAGTATGGTAATACATCTACCTTGCCCTTTGATCTGCTACAGAAAAGTTTTTCCATATTACTTTTACTAATAAAATCCATTGAGATCTCCTCAAGTGCATGGGGTGTAGGGTTTAGGGGTCTACTTGTGATTGAGCCTAGGTCTATCTCTCTATAATTAATTTGAGTGCTCCAGTCCCTCCGCCAGCACCAGCCATCATTTGAGAGAGGAACAGGCCATTAGTGAAGGAGGATAAAACTGCTGCAGCATTAAAGGAAGCCAACCCTTTTCAAGATCGGAAGAGGCTTTGATGGTAAAAAGAACCACAAAGGAGAAGAAGAAGGAGAAAAAATAAGCATACAATTATGGGGGCAAGCGTTGCTAAAAGCCCAAGACGGTCTCATGCTGGTCCATTGTATGTGTTGAATATGGGACACATTACTGTGCCTGCTGGTGCACTTTGCTACTGGTAGCCAGTGTAGCTAGAACCTTTGTGGTTCCTCCATTCACTCACAGACACCTGGGCCCATAGTCATAAAGCGAATAGGAGTGCTGCTGGTCTTTTGCTATTTTGTTTTCCTTCTCCATTTTTCTGTCTCTGTATCTTTGTGGTACTTTTATTTGTTTTAGATATGCACTTGATGTGAAACGTTTAGTTAGCTTGTTATTAAAAAGCGCTCTATGAATAAAGTTATTATTATGATCTAGGATCAGTTCAGCTTTTTAGATCATCATTAATAAGATTATATGGACAGGGAAGACAATATCCTAGATCCCCTAAGACTCTTTGTAAATACAGTTCCAGGCATGGTAGTAGTCTTATGTATGGCCTGTATAGAAATACAGACTCTTCTTTGAGATTCAGTGAGGTAAAAATACCAGGTCAAGGACTCCATTACATGGTGCCCATCCACTTCAAAGCTCAAGAACACATGTTTTTATAGGAGTATGATGTATGTATGATTCATGGTGGAGGTTCTAGTCATATATAATTATTCTATTTAGAAATAATACACATTCTAGAACTCATTCTAGTTCTGCGGTTCTAGTACTCTTCTGCAGATGATGTTTGGTGTTATGAAAGCAATACACAACATGATGTGCATTACAGGTCATACAGAGGGTGTGAAAAGGCATGAACCTCATACTATGGCTTCATCAGAAATGGCACCTTCTTCCCTTTATAGTGCCCTATGGGCCCTGGTCAAAAGTAGTGCATCATGAAAAAATAAATCATCATAAAAAAATAACCTTGCATTTGTCTTTTTCTACTAGCACTGACTTGCTGATAACTTCATTAGAGGAAAAATGTACTTACTACAACTGTGATGTGGTTGTCTCACCTAGCGATCTTCAGATGAATGCATTACTGTAAGGACTCAGACACACAAATAGCGTTCGCTGAGTACTTAGGACCTCTGAACATTATTTGCAGAGAAGACTTAGCACCTCTGAACATTATTTTCCGAGAGTACTTAGCACCTTTGAATGTAATTTGCCAACGGAGTGCGCACCGATTTTACATGTAGAATCGTGAAAAATGTTGGCAGTCAGACTTTTACAGCAGGTGGTCCCTAAAACATTGATCTACCGTTCGGCAGATGAATGCTAGATCCACACTCGGTGCGATGTGGGTGAGCCTTAAGTCGCTCTGGATAAGAGCATCTGCTAAATAACTACAATTTTAAATGTATAATGTGGGGTGCCATATGGCACACAGGCTCAGACTTAACATCACAGCATCGCTACCTTTTCATGATTTTCTTATTAAAAGTTCTTAGGGCTAGGGTCCCGTTTTCCGAATTTTCGCCTGTCTGACGTGCTCAAAGTAAAATACCTGCCACTCAGGCCCAGAAACTAGGATATGCACATAATTAGTACTATTGGATAGGACATACTCTGAAGTTTCTAAAACTGTTAAGATAATGTCTGTGAGTATAACAGAACTGATATAGCAGGCAAAAACCTGAGACATTTCTAATTGGAAATCATTTTTCTTTTGACCTTTCCTCACTTTGAATGGCTGGTAATAGAATTTTCAGGGAAATAGCTCCCAGGTTGCAGTACCTATGGCTTCCACTAGATGTCCACAGTCTCTGGACAGTGTTTGAAGCATTTATCATTGAACAGAGCTGAAGAAGAATAGGTTGAGGGAATCACAGATGTCAATAAGTTTTCCTGGGAGCGAGACCGTGAGCGCACCCCCCTTTATTTTCCTTTTCTATCGCTTAGGTTATCATCCGAGTGAAATATAATAGCCAATATAGATAAATGGATGCCTAAGGATAAATTATAAATTATGTTTGATTTGTTTGGGCAAAGTTGATAGGTATAATTTGAACGCTTTCTCTTCACTGTACAACGGGCGAGTAGACTGGAAATGCTTGGTTGATTATCTGAACATAACGCGCCAACCAAACAGAGATTTATGGATATAATAAATTACTTTTTCTAACAAAAGAACCATGGATTCTCTTGTTTGGACACTTGGG
The DNA here is from genome assembly GCA_030435695.1 of Brachymystax lenok tsinlingensis. NCBI lineage: Eukaryota > Metazoa > Chordata > Actinopteri > Salmoniformes > Salmonidae > Brachymystax > Brachymystax lenok. The sequence continues at coordinate 17,709,050 of CM059785.1, forward strand.
ATGCCCTCAGCAGAAGTTCTTCAAAAGATAAGCAATTTATTTTAGCTCTTATATGGGTTTTGTGAGACCCGCGCTGGATATGAATTTATGCTAATGTGGAAAATATGAGAGGTGCTATCCTCAAACAATCAAATGTTGTGCTTTGGCCGTAAAGCCTTTTTGAAATCTGACAACGCTGTGATATTAACAAGACTCTAAGCTTTGCATCCATATGCAACACTTGTATATCCATGAATGTTAAATATTCTGAATTTTATTTTGAATTTGCCGCGCTTTGTTTGCTCTGAAAATGAACCCGCTCACGGGATCGAATCCCTAAGAGGTTAAATGAAAGCAAGCTTTTATTTTATACTTACAAGACCATCAGGCTTGATTTAGCTGGTTTGTCTTGTAGTAATATGTAACATGCCTGTATTTCCTTAAACATTTATTTTAAATCAAATCAAATTGAATTGGTCACATACCCATGTTCAGCAGATGTTATTGCGGGAGTAGCGAAATGCTTGACTTCCTAGTTCCAAAAGTAATATCTAACAATACACAACAATATACACAAATCTAAAAGTAAAAGAATAGAATTAAGAAATATAAAAAATATTAGGAAGATTAATGTTGGAGTCCGGAGTGTACATGCAGTACCTGTCAAAAGTTTGGACACACCTAATCATTCAAGGGTTTTTCTTTATTTTTACTATTTTCTACATTGTATAATAATAGTGAAGACATCAAAACTATGAAATAACACATATGGAATCATGTAGTAAGATAAAGTTTTAAACAAATCAAAATATATTTAATAATCTGACATTGGATAGGTTCTCTAAATCCCTGTTATTAGTAATTCTGTACATAGCTGTCCAACTTCAGTAAAAGAGTATACATTCCCAGATTTATACATGGCAGAATAAATATCAAAACAGATGAGAGTACTCATAGATTTGGAACAGAACATACATTTTTAGTATTGATAGTGTGTGAAGTACCATTTTTGCTGCTTGCATTTTAATTGGCATAAGTTGTTTGTCAGCTCCACATGGGCCAGCATGCATTTCTCTGTGACAGGTGCATGCCCACAATCCCCCACTCTGCCATAAAGCACTGTATCCTTGGGCAGTTCCATAGGGATGGCGAGCATCTCACGGATGAGGGCAACAACCTATTCCTTTAGTCTGAGAGCTGGTCTCTACTCTGTTCTAGCAAGACGCACACAGTAGTACACACCACCACACACTCTGTCTCTTGCCTGCCACTCCATGAACCACCTAAGGTTGATGTCTGCGCCCGTGTGGAAATATAGATAGCCTAATAAAAAAATCCACGTGAACATCTGTCAATTTAAGCTAGAGATTTTTGCATTGGCTGTGTCTCAATCCACCACTGTTGCACCAATGTTGCACCTGCATCTGTGGTGAAAGGTGACAGAGCTAGAGCTGTGTTTTTCAGACCATGAGACACCCTCGAAAATCGGTCTTCTCACAAATTTGTCTGTAGCATCAGAAGGGTTTGGATGAGACTCTGACGAACACAATGGTGTTCTCCGTTTTGCTCTACGGCCTACACAAGTGTCATGAGACTCGTCTGAAGTCGGTACAGCCGATCTGTAGGGTCCGAGCCCTTTGGGCTAAGCACTAATATTACCCTTCTGTGCAAAGGTGAGACTCTCACGAACATGTACATGTCGGTTGTTTCGGGATTATCTGTTGTTCCATGTAGTGAATCTGTTATTCAATGCATATGTTTGGGCTAATAGCAGTAACAAAAACATCAAATAGATAAATGATCCTTGGTATGACCTTCTTAAAACAATTACAAATAGCATAGTAGAACCCTCCCCCCTTCCCCGGCTTAGACAGGGGTAGACTCTGATCGGTTAAGAGCGACCTAATAAATGGAAATAAGTGTGTGTGTGTGTTTGTGCGTGCGTGTCGGGAGGGGGCTGTCAAAACTTTGAACAAAATAATGGTGAAAATGTTTCCTCCTGGCGGCAAACTCACAATCTTCAGATCCACAGGTGGTAACTCAAACCATTACACTATGAACCCTGTTCTTAAAACATTCATTTTGACAGACCATTTAAATTGCGTTTGTTCCAAAATGATTTTTTGTTCATTCACTCAGTGCTGACTGATTGAACGTTTATTTCTCTTCATTGGTTAAAATGCAGTAGTCTAAAACAGTTTGTTGAAAACAGACTCATTTAATCACATAGCTAACCAAATTAGCAAGCATGTAATGGTTCACAATTTAAGCAAGCATTTAAGCAAGCAGAAAAGGGGTTCGATTAGTCTGCCCCGGAGTACACCGGGCTATTGCCCATCACGTCATCGGGCGAAGCGGGGAGGGAAGGCAGATAAAGCATTTTTATCAAAAGCAATCGGTTTTGCAGGTGAAAACACAAAATCCTACTCATTACTACATGTGCTGTCACTTTTGAGCCAACTTCGCCATTGGACAGAGTGGGGCACCTGGCTCATGCCCGGGAGGCAGCCCGGTTCCAAATTGAATGCTCTACACAGCACCGACTACAACCCTAGGGTATGACAAAACACTGTTGAGGGTAGTGCACCACATGATGCAGTCCACATCATGTATCATTCACATCAGCCCTCATATGCTTTTATTTTTTATTGAATATTTAAAACATACAACATACTTGCTGTGAAGCCGCTCAACAATTACATCACAGGTATGACCTTCTTAAAACAATCCTCCCCCCACCCCCATTGATATGCCACACCTATCAAGTGTATGGATAATCTAGGTAAAGGAAAAATGCTCCTTATCAGTGATGTAAAAAAAAGAAAAATCACAAAATTTGAAAGAAATATGTTTGTTGCGCATATGGACCATTTCTGGGATCTTTATTTCAGCTCATGAAACATGGGACCAACACTTTCCTGTCCTGCATGTTGCTTTTATATTTTTGTTTAGTATTTATGGTTAACTTCCAAGAACATCTCCAATTAAAAAAGGAGTGTGTTGACTTACCACACTAGGGCCAATCCTCTGGTAACGGAGTGTGTTGACTTACCACACTAGGGCCAATCCTCTGGTAATGGAGTGTGTTTACTAACCACACTAGTGCCAATCCTCTGGTAACGGAGTGTGTGTTTTATTTGTAACACTGCTACATACAGAAGCATTATATTAATAACAATCGCGATCACCCACTCCTTCCTCCAACTATCAACTGGAAAATACACACATCAAAAACACACAATAGCCATTCCCTATGGGCCATGGTCAAAAGTAGTGCACTACTTAGAGAATAGGGTGCCATTTGGGACAAACACTACAGTATGTCTTTAAATAAGCTTCTCTCATTGATGGCCCTAATAGCTTCCTGCTTGGGACAGGTGCTCCGTAAATTGCTTCACCTAAATGTTTAACTATCTGAGATTCATATGGTGGTGTGTGTGTGTGTGTGTGTGTGTGTGTGTGTGTGTGTCAGCGTGCATCATTGCATGTGTGTGTGTGTGTGTGCATACATGCGCACGCCTGTGTGAATGCAGTGTGAGAGGATGTTCCCATCCATCCCAGCCATTCAGTCCTCCGTATTCTAAACACGTTCTGATCTTGTGGGCTAGTTTGCCTCCCTAGTGTTGACATTAACAGATTAATAGATTGATTAAACATTTAAGGGGAGCCAGCTAAATTGGAAGGAACGTGAGCCATTGTTGGCAGCTGGTGCAATGAAATAACACTAACAAAAGGAGACAATCAACCTTTGTGTTTATGTAAAGTGAGTTGCTACCCTTATATAAATTTACATGCATGAGACATTAAATAGATGTTCCCTTTTCTCTCTCTTGCAAAAAGCTAACAAACAAACAACCAACAATGTGGTTTCATAGGTCCATATCTTCTCCAGACAGTTATGGTAAAACACAGGGTGTGTCCCATTTGGCACCCTATTCCTTGTATATTGCTTTTTTTTACCGGAGTCCTATTGGGGAATAGGGCTGAGGGTCCCCAGCTGACAGCTGCAATCCTCCAGGTGAGTGAGTGGCAGGTGGCTCTACCTCCTGAATACAGCCTGTCATAACGATGGAGAGGGAGACAGCTACTGTAGGGGTGAAGTGACCTGTGACTGTTTAACCTGCTAAACCAGCTGAACAACACATGTTAACGTAGGTTTGGAATGATGAAGCACTGGCCGGGTGAACTCAACATACTGTTCCTCTTCCCCGTCTCTTTTGCTCCTCCTCTCCTCTCCTCTTCTTCCTCCTCTTCTTCTCTCCTTTCCTCCTCTCCTTTCCTCCTCTCCTCTCCTTTCCTCCACTTCTCTCCTCTTCTTTCTCTTCTCCTCTCCTTGAATGACGTCCAAATACTGTGTCTGAAAACGATCCCTCTGACCAGGTAAGCTAACAATTCTGACCTGCCAGCACGCTGCACGTGTACAAATATGTAATATCATCAGATCGTTAGTCAATTGGTATGCTGTTTTCATAGCATCTGTCTATAGCCTCTCTCTATAGCCCTTCTATAGCTCATAGCCCTGATTTGTTGACCAAGGGGACCTGAACAATCTTACACAACAAATACAATAATGAAAAAAACTATATTTTCTGTCAAGGATGTGCCTTCTCTCTGCCATCTCTTGCACTGTGCTCACTCATAAATCCAATTTATGTTATGAGGGTTGATGGGTGAATACATAAGTCCATGGATTTTTTTAAATGTTTTTTTGAACTCATGAGTAGAACAAGTATCTGAACCAGAAAAGCTTTAGTATAAACGGCACTCTCTCATACATTCAGGTAAACAGAGAAGAATTTCAGAAATGACACAGATGGAATCCTTTTAACAAACACTACATTACCAAAGGATTGGCCTTAGCGTGGTTAGTCAACAGTGGGTACAGGAGTTAGAAACACACTGCAATAGACCAAAAACAATGACAATTGTAATTTCAAACGACACCCTTTTCTTATTTGGTTGTGACCAAAATAGCTTTTTACATTGCCAAGGTGCAGCCGTTACAAGCAGGCTTGACTACTGTAATGCTCTCCTGTCTGGTCTACCAAAGAAAGCCATTGGTCAACTGCAAACATACAGAATGCTGCAGCACGGGTACTGACCAAGACCAGACGGAGTGCACACATTACACTGTTTTTAAAGTCTCTGCACTGGCTGCCTGTGTGTTTTACAATTAATTTGAATCTTTCTTTTAGTAAAAAAAAAAGACAATCGACAATTGTGCACGCCAATACATGTCAGACATGCTTTTGAGTTATGTACCCAGTAGGTCCCTCAGGTACTCTGGCACTGGCCTTTGAACTATCCCAAAGCCTAGGACCAAGAGGCATGGAGAAGCAGACTTTAGTTACTATGCCCCCTGCATCTGGAATAGCCTGCCAGAGAACCTGAGGGGGTTCTGAAACTATTTTAAAGAGATCTTAAAACACACCTCTTTAGCTTTGCTTTTCATTTGGGTGCTTTTTTAGTCTTTCAGTTTTTTGTTCTCTTATGTTTGTTGTGTAGTTAATATTTATCTTTCTATTTTCCTTTTTTTGGAAGCACATTGCATTGCATTCATGTTTGAAATGTGCTATATAAATAGAGCTGATTTGATGTCCTTGTGACACGCATGCAACTGTTTTCCATTGTTAGTTAATGTCTCTCTCCACAAAGGCAGCATTGTTCTTGTACCACATCAGGGCCCATGCATTTAGTCTATAATTGAAAAATGTGCTTGCCAATCAATTCATTGCCTTGAAAATAACAGTCATATTCTCTCGTGTTCAGAATCTCATTACCAATTCCAGTCTTCTCCTGGGAAGATTATGCACCTGAAGTGGATGTCTATCACTTTCCTGTCCAAATACAGACAGACAGACAAACAGACAGACACAAGCACACACACTATCTGTTACTTTCCTGTCCACCGCAGAGAACAGGGTGAGCCCAGGGGACTGTGGTGCTGCAGACTGAGCATCCCCAGTCCTGCAGTCTGTGTACAGTAGCAGCCTGGCCAAGGACATGGCACATCAATATTATTCTGTCATCTAAACCGATACTGACAACACCGATGCTGAGTCACCAAGGATGAGAATAGTGCCCAAGTTTTGTCAAACACTTTTGAACCACTATCTATCACACACTACTGGAGGTAGTGAATATTATGCTATGTAGGGAATAAGATGCTATTTGGGACGTAACCCATGAAAGAAAGAATACTCAGAGTCATTTGTTTGAAACACTACCTGTTAATATGTTGTTACTACAGTTTACTGTGTAGTTACAAATGTTAAATCATCTTAGTTATATGTCATCTATGGTATTGTGATTATTTTTGTAGTGTTCTGGTATGATGGTTACAGAAATGCTGCCAAAAGACATAGTATTTGAAATATGTATTTCACTTACTTCTGAGTATGTAATTTGTATTAGACTGGGCTGAACTACACTCCAATGTATTTTGTAACAAGATACTGTAATTTGTATTTTTTAAATGGAAAATACTTTTCTATACCATTTTTTGTAGAGGTTCACTTTTTTTGTGACCCCCTTTCACCCTGCATCAGAAGTCTGATGACACTATGGTGTGAAAAAAGCATCTGCTAAATTATGTGAAAAATATGTTTGTATGTAAAAATGAACAGTTGCAAAGCATGCTGATCATTATTCCGATGATCTCCGCTGCCAAATCAAAGCCAATAACAAAACCCAGCGTCCTTTGCAGTTTATTTTGGTTTGGTAATTTTCACATATTTGACCCACCACCTGGATTCGGTCCTATGTAGCATAATTTGAAATTGTGTTTTTTTACATTGGATAAAAGTAAAGACTCCGGGCTATAAAATTGTATATCATACACTGCAGTTGAGGAACAATGAGAAGGTAATTCTGTTTTAAAAGTTGATAAACTTGTAAACCCACTTTTGAGAAAATGGCCTGTGAATGTTTTGGTACATTCACAGGCCAGAGCTCTTCTTTGTCTACACACATTCAACATTGTTCACACCCTCTTAAGCCTTAGTCCAACCCATCTCTTTTAGGATTCACAGTGTAGAAAACAACCAAAGATTTCAAGACTAAAAGTGGTGAAAGTAGTAGCAAAATTGTCTAGTAAAAATAAACGTTATCTAGTCTTTGGCCTATATCCAAATCTGACTTTGGTACAGGTCATGTTGTTTTTCACATTACTGTCTCTGGTAAACACACACTATATCAAATACAATTGAAGTTTATTTGTCACATGCACAGGCTACAGAAGGTGTAAATGGAACAGTGAAATGGTTACTTACATAGCGGAGTCTTTTGTTTAGACATATACAGTAGCTAACAATGAACCAAAATTCCAATTGTGAACTCTGACTGGGAAAAATCTTTGAACGAACATCCAACTTGGAATTCCATCTCGGGAATGCTGGACTTTTTCTAGAGCTCCTACACAGATCATACATGTAATGTTAGCTAGCGAGCCAGCCAGCTAACGTTAGCTAGCTAACAGTATGCTTTTACTTGCAATGAAAACGACTGACAAAATTAGAAATGTAAAATATCTGAAAATACAGCTAGACTCTTACCAATATACATGGATGAACGCTTCTCCCTCTGTCATGGATGCCATAGTTGCCCTTAGTTTAAAGATGTAATCTGGAGAAACAGACTTCTTTCTGTGTTCTCTTTTTGGATCATCTCTCTGCTTTCACCGGGCATTCCACTGATTTCATAACTCGGTCAACTTCTTCCGTGACAACGACAACATTTCTTCGTCAGAAGACTCTACAATGTCTGATTTATTGAATTTTTTAAACCTAAATCAGGGATTTCCTCATTGTCTGATTCATTTTCAGAGTCAGAGAAAGTCAACATGGCACGATCATCCTCCAGAAAGTAGTCCATCATAACGTTTTCCCACTGAGCATTATTAACTTCAGGGCAGCAATGTTGAGAGCACTAGCATAACTTTTTCAGTACTTCATGATATTTAAAATAAAAAAAAGCAGCGTTAGACAGGATTATCCACACATAGTTAGCATCTCATGTTATAGACAGAAGCCTCCTACATGGCAGACCAATCCAAACTCATCTCTTGGCATGTCCAGCCCATCTATTATCTTAGCAAATAATAGCTAGCGGGAAGGTTCCTGTATTTTTCCATGGCTAAACCAACTAGGCTCATTATTTAACCATTTTATTTGTATTTACAGATGGAATACACGTTTGTTATTAACTAAGGCACATGAACATTTCAGAAATAATTTTTGCCCAAAAATGTATATTTTGATCAAAATAAACATTTAAATGCTTCTCCTGTGAAGTAGTGACGTATGACATTCGCCTAGTTTCTTGAAACGGGTTACATATCTAGTTAGGGAGCGGCGGCAGTGTTGGGAGTTTTGGAGAGTCTGGCGTGCCCAAAGTAAAATGCCTGCCACTCAGGCCCAGAAACTAGTATATGCACATCATTAGTACTATTGGATGGAAACACTCTGAAGTTTCTAAAACTGTTAAAATAATGTAAGTGAGTATAACATAACTGATATGGCAGGCAAAAACCTGAGCAAAATCCATCCGGAAAAATGCTTTCTTGTGACATGCCTTCTTTTCCAGTGGTTGTCTATGGGATCTGCTGGATTCCAGCTCCCAGGTTGCAGTACCTATGGCTTCCACTAGATGTCAACCGTCTTTAGAAAAGGTTTCAAGAGTTTACCTAGAAAAACAGCCGAATAGAAGAAGATTATATAAGTGGAGTGAGGAAGTGATTTCTGTCTGTGGCGCGAGGGACCCGGGAGCGCGCACCTCGGTATTTTACTTTACTATCGTTCAGGATATTATCAGTGTGAAATATAAGCGTTAATAAACATAACAGTGTAGCTAAGGATCGATTATAAACGATGTTTGATTTGTTTAGACAAAGTTGATAGGTATATTATTTGTCTTGTGTAATGGGACGAGTGGACGGTGGATTTTCTGAACAGAACCCGCCAACCAAACTGAGTTTTATGGATATAAATAGGGACTATTTCTAACAAAAGGAACATTGGATGTCTTGCTTGGACACTTTGGGTTGCCCTCAGCAGAAGAATATCAAAGGTAAGCAATTTATTTGAGATATTTATATGTGTTTTGTGACACCCGCGCTGGTTATATTATTATGTGTTATGAGAATTTTGCTATCTCAATTGTTGACATAAACTATCACTCAAGTTTTGAATAATTCCAAGAGGTTGTAAGGCTCTGGTCAATAAAGAATTTAGACAAAACCCCACATCTGCAATTGGTCCAGAAGTGTTTATTCATGAGAATTCTGATCTTAAAAGGTGTACACAGTCTTTTATATAGTACAATGTTGAAATACAAAAAATACAAAGGCCCCAGCATATTCCCCACCCTTTCCAGGAAATAGTGTTTTCCCACAGTACCCATTCATTCCTTATCACAATCTTTCCAACATAAGTCAACCTTGGACAGCTCCTAACCGTCCCTAGGACCAGAAGCCTTCCCACATATGTCTGATTAGAACTAAGAATACTTTGTTCTCACAGATACTCTCTAGGTCAAATTGTAGCCAGCCTGTTCCACTCTCCACAATATTCATTTCTAGACACACACATGAATTGGACTACCATTTTGTCTTATAACCCTATCTCTATTGCGTACATTTTCAGAATGGAATATATATAAAACTGAATAAAATGTGATGCAAATTGAGATTTCCTTCACATCAGCATGTTTCTGTGCTGTAAATGCCAAAGGCTATGCAAACCAGGTTGGATTAATGCTGTTACTGACCCTGTTCATGCTCTCACTTACAGGCTTCTAACAGGACTGTCTGCCAGCATACCCACACACAAACATCCCTGCGGGTTTCACAGCAGACAAGTCTCTAGAGCATCATGTTGTCTGGCTGTGTTACTTCTGTATTCTGATCCTCACCCAGGCCTGTTTTCCACTGTCATCGTGTTCTGATTGGAACATTGGTGTAATCACTGAGGGGACTGTCAACAGAACTAGAATGATCATCCTCTTTCTATGGTTCTGTCACTCATCTCATTGTTACAACAGAAGCCATGATTTCAGGGTGGTAGCAGGAGTGCCAGGTACAATGCTTTGCAAAATGACAGTCCGACATCAACAATTCACACCATGTATTTATGGCTCTTGAAATGGTCCTTCTGTGTTTATAGATGGAGTGACTTTAAAATGCATAGAACTAAACTGGTTTGTCTATGTACAGACAGACTGCTACTGAAGGGTTGTGTCAGTGATGGTGTTGGGTGGTAATACTAGCAGTGGTTGAAGAGGCATGTGGTTATAGAAATATAAAATACTCTGGACGGTTCTGACTTAGAATATGTGGACAACTACAAATACCTAGGTGTCTGGTTATACTGTAAACTCTCCTTCCAGACTCGGCGGTCATTTACAAAATAACCTCCAACACTCTACTCAGCACGTTAGATGTAGTCTATCACAGTGCCATCCGTTTTGTCACCAAAGCCCCATATACTACCCACCACTGCGACCTGTATGCTCTCGTTGGCTGGCCCTCGCTTCATATTCATCGCCAAACCCACTGGCTCCAGGTCATCTATAAGTCTTTGCTAGGTAAGCCCCACCTTATCTCAGCTCACTGGTCACCATAGCAACACCCACACGTAGCACGCGCTCCAGCAGGTTTATTTCACTGGTCATCCCCAAAGCCAACACCTCCTTTGGCCGCCTTTCCTTCCAGTTCTCTAATGCCAATGACTGGAACGAATTGCAAAAATCACTGAAGCTGGAGACTTATATCTCCCTCACTAACTTTAAGCATCAGCTGTCAGAGCAGCTTACCGATCACTGCACCTGTACACAGCCCATCTGTAAATAGCCCACCCAACTACCTCATCCCCATAATGTTATTTATTTTTGCTCTTTCACCCCAGTATCTCTACTTGCACGTCATCATCTGCACATCTATCACTCCAGTGTTAATGCTACATTTTTATTATTTCGCCACTATGGCCTATTTATTGCCTTTTCCTCCCTAATCTTACTACATTTGCACACACTGTATATTTTTCTATTGCATTATTGACTGTACGTTTGTTTATCCCATGTGGAGCTCTGTGTTGTTGTTTTTGTCGCACTGCTTTGCTTTATTTTGGCCAGGTTGCAGTTGTAAATGAGAACTTGTTCTCAACTGGCCTACCTGGTTAAATAAAGGTTAAATAAATTATAGATACATTTCTGTGGTGTAAATGCAATGCACGCACATGCATGCACTCAGGCATACGCACGGATGCACACACACACACACACACACAAACAAACAAACACACACACTAACACTTGTTCTCATGAATCATATTATGGGGGCATTTCTGCGGTCACTAGCTGGCACAGCCACAAAGTCATAAAATCTGAATTTAAACCTAACCTTAACCACACTGCTAACACTAATGCCTAACCTTAAATTTGGACAAACATTTTTTTATAATATAGAATTTTGCAGTTAGGCCATCTAGTAGAAATCCCTCAGTTCTGCCTCAAGGACAATACTCATCTTAATAAATGTCAACCTGCCACACACATCTCCCAACCCACAGCCTGTTTCTGATATATCCCCCCATCTCTCCCCACAACCTCACCAGGGGATGGAGGGACCTGCGTGTAATCCAATGAGATCTGACAACTCCTTACCTTTCATAGCATGCAGTAATTATTATTTTATTCACTTTCAATTTGTTGTGTTACAAATCAAATGGCTGTCTTCCATTCTACTAACATTTGTCTTCAGGGCTCTCCGGTGCTGTGACATGTTTTATCTGGAAACACGTATTCCTGGTAAAGACTGACAGGAATGTAAATGTCTATCTGGGATAGGAGACACATACAACGAGCCTTAGCTCATCAATATGTGCTGTGTGTATGAATTGGCAACTTAAAGGAACATTTCACAATTTTTCAACTTCACATTCATCATCTCCAGCACCAGCCCAACATCAACACGTGGAAATTGCTCGTTTCTACATTTTGTAGTAAAAAAGATAGAGGAAGATAATTGTTTCCATTGACATCATCAGTGTGATTTTAACCAATTATGGGTATGCATTGCCTACTGATTGCCTACTAAGTGATTGATGATGTCATTGGAAACATCTTTTTTTACTACAAAACATAGAAAAGTGCAATTTTCTCATGTTTTAATGTTGGGGTGGTGCTAAAGATTAAGTTGTAAAAAATATATGATATTTTCCTTTAAATGCAAAAACTTTACTATGCCTTATCATTCCAAAGAGAAAACAAAAATACTAGCCTTCCTCTGTTGCCAATTGTTATGTACAAATGATGTACAGTACAACAGAAAAACAACACCAACACATTTGATTGTTTGATTGTTCTTTGTAGTAGTTATTTTGTTTCGATGCATTTTCTATACAAGCTTCAGCAACATAAAAGTCTGAGACACTAGTTGTGGCCAAGTTCTCATGTTTTATCTGCCAAAGTGTTGTGTTGAGGTACATCCTCCCTTTTCTGTCAAATAACTGTTTGTTTGTACCTGTCCATCATTCTTTCCTCTCTCACACCATTCACCCCTTCTGTCACACAGGATTTCACTTGAGCCTTTTATTCATTGAGGTTAGATGCAATGCAATGGCTCTGGACTCTCTGACCTCCTTCAGTACAAAGGATCCCAAGCCATGTCATGCGACATAGCTCTAAAATGACAGCCACCAAGATTGTGCTTTTCTTTGACAGATGAATAAACAAATTTCTGCACATTAATATTTCCTCACGAACCCCCAGACATATCACAATTTTTGCTGTCGATCTAAAATTGCTATGCCCTGAACCAGGGCTTAAGGATTATGGAGAAGTTGAATCAGTTATGCTAACTATCGAATACATAAAATAGTTGTAACAGCTGGGGTTCCCTGAAGAGACGTTTGTGAAGTTGCTCTAATTCCTATGCAGTAACAACCACTGTGGAATCAACATTGTATTAACATGTTGCTGCATATACCATGCTGCAATCTCAGTCAACACGTTATTTTACATTATCGTGATTCATTTTGTAACATAAATCATTCAGAGAGAAAGAGAGAGAGAGAACCATATTGCAATGAACACGATGGGAGACAGAGAGCTGATTTCAAGCGCAGGGCGCAGCAGGTGTTTATTTGTAAAGGACCACAAGATGAGGCAGGTAGCTTGGTCCAGGGGAAGGCAGAAGGTCATACACAGGGGTCCAAAACGGAAACTGTACAGGCAGGGAAAAGGCTAGTAACGTCATCTGGGAGATTAGGTATAGGTTGAAATCCAATAGGCTAAAGTACAGGCAGAGAATAAGCAAAAACTATCATACACACGAGAGGAGTACATTACGGGAAATCCAGCACTCCGCCTATAAGTGTGTCACAAAACAAACAATACATCTCATTGATGGAGTGCAAAGAACTGAACTAAAGTGTGTGATAATGACATACAGGTGTGTGAACAGGTGATCAGAATTCAGGTGATTGGGATCTGGAGAGTGAGCTGCATTCAGGGGATCTGTGTTTGAGAGTGTGAGCTGGAAGTGGGCTGGAAAGTGAGCAGCAGTTCAGGGGATCTACGTGTTTGAGAGTGTGAGTTGGAAGCAGACGTTACACATATTACAAGCCTGTGACGTGAATAGAGAATAAAGTTTTCCAGGGAGGTGAAGTTTAATATGTCCTTTGAGAACCGGGGTTTCTCCCAGTCTGCTGTGTCTGATAGGATGTGTCACCAGCAAAGGGCAGTAGTATAAGTACAGTTGCTTTGTAGTGTAATGGTCATAAAATGTAAAATAGCTTGGTGATGCATTTACTGCTGTCCATAAAATGATACTCATCACAGAGTTGGCCTAAAAACACACTCTGTCCTCTTCCTTAACTGAGACTGTTGTCTAAACTTTATAGAGTAATATGTGTGGTTGGGTGAAAACATTATACCTACAGTATTTGAATGTTATTTTCATATACATCCTCATCATTAGTCACTTACTATGATTGGTGGATGTTAAAATGACAAAATGCAAACTGTCCCTCACTCCACCCAACCCCAAAATCGCAGTTCTTAATAATTCCGCGATTCTAGCGATCTCCATTAAATTACATTGAGATGAAATGTTAGTTTTGAAATCAATGTTTTATTTTCTAGACAATGCAATGCAATGCAATGGTAAATAAAGGGGTCTGACTCCATTATAGTGTGACTCATCATCATTAACACAGTTGGTGCAGTGAGTGCCATCGTAATGAGAATGAATAATCTGGTCTGTAGGAAGGGCAGGATGCTGGTCAGCACATAGACGCCCACGCTTTGTCACCCTTATGGCATCCTATTCCCCCTACTCCCTTTGGGACCTGGTCAAAATTAGTGAACTATATAGGGGATTGGATACCATTTGGGATGCACACCCAGTTTCCTTTTCTACAACTTCCACACAATGTCCACACTGTCAATATCACTGTCACTTCAAGTAGAAGTCATCTTTAGGACCATTTGCCCTTGTATGGTTCATCCAGGTGATGGCTATCTGTCTCCACTTGTTCTGTGTTGCAGCCATTTGCACTGAGGTCATTTCAGCCATCCAGTTGTCGCTGTTCGTGGTGCTGAACATATAAACCACTACAAACAACAAATTTACATAATCTACTAACATATTAATATTCAGATTACTCAAGTGTGAGGAGAAACAATACATGTTACACACTATGTATTCACCCAATGGTTTTCACCTCTGTGCTGTAGAGTAACTTTTTTCACTGAAATAATTATTTTAGCAATGGAATTGTACGCATATAGACAATTTAATTTCAAGCTGCAGTGATGCTCAACCTTCCAATACACTATTTACTTGTGTATACACTGTACACTTTGCCTTCAGAAAGTATTTACACTCCTTGACTTTTTATACATTTGATTGTGTTATAGCCTGAATTAAACATTTATGAAATAGATTTTTTTTGTCACAATATCCCATAATGTCAAAGTGGGATTATGTTTTTCAAAATGTTTACACATTAATTAAAAATTAAAAGCTGAAATATCTTAAGTATTCAACCCCTTTGTTATGGCAAGCCTAAATACGTTCAGGAGTAAAAATGTGCTTAACAAGTCACATAATTATGTTGCAATAGTGATTAACAATTATTTTTAATGACTACCTCGCCTCTGCACCCAACACATACAATTATCTGTAAGGTCCCTCCGTCAAGCAGTGAATTTCAAATACAGATTCAACCACAAAGACCAGGGAGGTTTTCCAATGCCTCCAAAAGGGTACCTATTGGTACCTCACAAAAAAGCAGATTTTGAATATCCTTTTGAGCATGGTGAAGTTATTAATTCAACTTTGGATGGTGTATCAATACGCCCAGTCACTACAAAGATACATTTAAAGTCGGAAGTTTACACCATACATTTAAACTCTATTTTTCACAATTCCTGACATTTAATCCTAGTAAAAAATCCCTGTCTTGGGTCAATTAGGATCACCACTTTATTTTAAGAATGTGAAATGTCAGAATAATAACAGAGAGAATGATTTATTTCAGCTTTTATTTATTTAATCACATTCCCAGTGGGTCAGAAGATTAAATTCACTCAATTAGTATTTGGTAGCATTGCCTTTAAATTGTTTAACTTGGGTCAAATGTTTCAGGTAGCCTTCCACAAGATTCCCACAATAAGTTGGGTGAATTTTGTCCCATTCCTCCTGACAGAGCTGGTGTAACTGAGTCAGGTTTGTAGGCCTCCTTGCTCGCACATGCTTTCTCAGTTCTGCCCACAAATCTTATATAGGATTGAGATCAGGGCTTTGTGTTGGCCACTTCAACACCTTGACTTTGTTGTCCTTAAGCCATTTTGCCACAACTTTGGATGTATGCTTGGGGTCATTGTCCATTTGGAAGACCAAGCTTTAACTTCCTGACTGATGTCTTGAGATGTTGCTTCAATATATCCACATAATTTTCTTTCCTCATGACGCCATCTATTTTGTGAAGTGCACCAGTCCCTCCTGCAGCAAAGCAACCCCACAACATGATGCTGCCACCCCCGTGCTTCACGTTTGGGATGGTGTTCTTTGGCTTGCAAGCCTCCGCCGTTTTCCTCCAAACATAATGATGGTCATCATGGCCAAACAGTTCTATTTTTGTTTAATCAGACCAGAGGACATTTCTATAAAAAGTATGATCTTTGTGCCCATGTGCAGTTGAAAACCGTAGTCTGGCTTTTTTATGGCAGTTTTGGAGCAGTGGCTTCTTCCTTGGTGAGCGGCCTTTCAGGTTAAGTCGATATAGGACTCGTTTTACTGTCGATATAGATACTTTTGTACCTGTTTCCTCCAGCATCTTCACAAGGTCCTTTGCTGTTGTTCTGGGATTGATTTTCACTTTTCGCACCAAAGTAGGTTCATCTCTAAGAGACAGAACGCATCTCCTTCCTGAGCGGTATGACGGCTGTGTGGTTCCATGGTGTTTAATCTTGCATACTATTGTTTGTACAGATGAACGTGGTACCTTCAGGCGTTTGGAAATTGCTCCCAAGGATGAACCAGACTTGTGGAGGTCTACAATTTTTGTCTGAGGTCTTGGCTGATTTCTTTAGATTTTCCCAGTATGTCAAACAATGAGACACTGAGTTTGAAGGTAGGCCTTGAAATACATCTACAGATACACCTCCAATTGACTCAAATGATGTCAATTAGCCTATCAGAAGCTTCTAAAGCCATTACATAATTTTCTGGAATTTTCCAAGCTGTTTAAAGGCACAGTCAACTTAGTGGGTACAGTGGGTACACTTCTGACCCACTGGAATTGTGATAAAATGAGTTGTAAGTGAAATAATCTGTCTATAAACAATTGTTGGAAAAATGACTTGTGTATTTCACAAAGTAGATGTCCTAACTGACTTGCCAAAACTATAGTTTGTTAACAAGACATTTGTGGAGTGGTTGAAAAACGAGTTTTAATGACTCCAACCTAAGTGTATGTAAACTTCCGACTTCAACTGTATGTTTCTGAGTGGCCTTGTTACAGTTTTGACTTAAAGTTTCTTGAAAACCTATGGCAAGACTTGAAAAGGGCTTGCAATGATCAACAACCAACTTGAATAATTTTTTAAATAATATTGTATTGACTCAGGAGTGTGAATACTTATGCAAATGAGATATTCCTGTATTTCATTTTCAATAAATGTGCAAGAATGTATAAAAACATATTTTAACCTTGTCATTATGGGGTATTGTGTGTAGATGGGTGAGATAAAAAAAAATGTAATCCATTTTGATTTCAGGCTGTAGCACAACAAAATGTGGAATAAGTCAAAGGGTATTAATGCTTTATGAAAGCACTGTATATGCATATGTTAGTACAAAGTCATGGACTGTAACTTAACTACTCTGCAGTGGCCAGAAAGTGACCGACAGATGCTTCAGGTGCAGAATCTGGTTTGAAGGTTTGAAGCTACTACTTTTATATATATATATATATATATATATGTATATTTTTTTTACTTTCTGGGAAATCAGAAATAATACACACTAAAAACGATTGTACAAGAGAAAAGATGGCCAAATTTCACTGCCCATAGCCTCGACAGGAAGATTGATCCCCCCCACCCTTCAGTAGTGGTTCTAAAACCCATAACAGTGTCCTGACTGTCAAGATAAGACAGCTATTCCCCATTTTACAGACAATCAGCATTTGTTGTTCCACTTTGATCACTCTGCAGGGCCAGGGCTTCACGCTGCCAATAGGGTTTATATGTCCTGCCTGTTGTTGCTGCTGCTGCTGCTGTTGTAACCAACTATCACAAATTGTCATGCGAAAAATGTGACAGACAAAAAAGTCAATTTGTTCGTGTCCACCACACGATTTTGTATACAGTGCATTTAAGTCACAGATTAAGTCAGTAGGTTAGTTAACCCCTAACCTTGACCTCTAGCCTAACTAACGTTGGCAATCTAGTTAACCTAGCTAACGTTAGCCGCAACAAATTGGAATTCTTTATGAAGAAAATGTTGTACTAGACACAAATGCGTCAGGAAGAAAATCGTTTGGTGGACACAAAGAAAATACATTTGTCGTGTGTCACAAATTTCGAATAAGTAATTGGCTCTATTGGTTCTATTTCATAATAATCTCTGTGTTGGCTGTTGATGCTGTTGTTGTTTTTATTTCTGTGATGAGTGTATGGTAGTACACATTTGAAGGTGCAATCTTATAGCTGTTCAATTAAAAACAAATGAAGGATTGTAGCTTCAAGTACAATTTCTGATGGGGATTCTTTTACCTATGTTTACCTGAGGTCTAGAGACAGGGGAGAGGGGTTTTACGTCTGTCCTTGTTATCTGGTGTGGTCAGGGCCTGGTGCTGCTGTCGGATCCTCTGGGTAGAGCTGTCTGCCACGGATCTGCTCTGTGGAGAGAACAGAGACAGTGACCGTGGAGCATGACAGGACTGAGAGGGTCTGTCTCTTGTGGGTCCTGTGGGTTTGTTTCCCTCCACCTCCACCTGCCCAAGTCCCCAATCTGTCCTCCTTGAGCTCCTCAGGTGGAGTGGAAAAGTGGGCAACAAATACTGGGATTCATTCATAGTGGCAAACATTTAATAGTACCCATCAATCATTGTTTGAAACAGCAGCAGTTTGATGTGCTTGACTATATTTTCTGCACAACTGCTTTTTCAGCTCCAAATACAGATACATGCATGAAAGGTATTATAGAAAATAGTTGATTTGAATGAACAGAACTTTATGTAAATAATAGTTTATTTAGACACGTGCTTACACACACACACGATAACATACTCAGTATACACACACACGTATACATGGATTTTGTGTTGTAGATACGTGGTAGTGGAGTATGGGCCTGAGGGCACACACTTAGCATGTTGTGAATTCTGTAATGAATGTATTGTAATATTTTTTAAATTGTATAACTGCCTTAATTCTGCCAGACCCCAGGAAGAGTAGCTGCTGCCTTGGCAGCAGCTAATGGGGATCCATAATAAATACAAATACAATAGCAAGCAGATAACAGGGGCAGGATGGGTGTCCCTTGGCGTTAGTTTACAGATAAAACTTCAGTGGACACTTCACATTGAACCCTCTATAGTCATTAAGCCTGAAAACATTTTCCAGTCAATGTGTTTATGAAAATGATTTTTCTCTATTTTCAACCAAAATAGAATTATGCGAGAGGAAAATAGGTCAGCTGTTGCTTAGGACAGAAAACTATCACGATCCTGCTCCTCGATCCCTCTTTTTTGGCTGGTTTGACAGCCCTGGGCGAGAATGCAATTGTCAAAGAATTTCAAGGCAGAGCTAGCTTTCACATGGCCGGGATGATAATGCACAATAAGACCAGATGGGAGGGAGAAGGGTGGATGTGGGGTGGGGGTTTTCATTCAGCCATGGGCTAGCTAGAGGAGGAAGAACTGCCCATCTTACAGATGCAGCGATGCAGTGGCTTATTTGGGCAATGAGGCAGTGGAGTCATTACTAATGAGTCAAACATACAAAATAACAAATCAGAATACCTCCAACTCATCCTCTTAACTCTTCTGGTAAACTGTCAATGGAGGGATAGATGGTGTCATATTTCATTTTACAGATTCATATTCATTCATGTGTTCACGTGTATCTGTATCTGTTTCATTGTGCGACAATACAGTGCAAAATTCGGTATCATTTAATGTAGAAGGTCTTCTTATAGCAGTATGCTGCTTTCTAACTATGAAGTAGTGGTTTAGCAACATCATTTTATTTTGTCAAGCATACCTACAGACACCTGACTAACTATGGGGGCCCTAAGGGGCAAAATAGCGTCCTATAAACACTAAAACAAACAGGGTTTCCAATGTAAATTCACGTTTTGGAACATTTTTACAAAGTACTTTTAAAATACTGGTAGTCTGGTTCCTTGTTGATGACACTGCGTGTGTAAAAGTGCCCCTTCAGTATTTTACAGAGTCATGAGAGGGTATTAAATATTCAACCAGACTGATGTTTCTCTCAAAGGCATCCTCCTGAGTTGTAATCGTGTCCCTTAGCGAGACAGAGTCTTGTGAGAGATCTTTCGAGATCTTTGCCTTCAATTATTCAAAGCATTAAACATTTTTAAGGTCGTGAACAGTCAAAATTTGTCATGAAATTGGATGAGATTTGAAGGAAACCAGATCAAAGTACGATGACCAAAGTTAGAAAAATGTCTGTGGCTTCTACAATGATAAAGTTTGATCATAAAGTTACTAGTCCCTTCCCCCATGTCAAGCACTTGATTCATTATTAAGGGGACAAGGTGGCATCACCTTAACTCTAATTTTAATACACCAATGGTAACATGATATTCTCTTACCTAATTTAAATAAGTACTGCCTTGTAACCAACATCGGAGAAGGCATGTTTGCAGAGGGTCATGTTTTGTATAGCTAGATAGCTACTCTAGTGGTACCACAATTTTACTTTAGGGGGATGTACAACACTCAAACACAGTTGTCAAGTAAACACATCTGTCAGTACTGTGAAGCGCATCACAAGAGACAAGCCAAACAGGAAATGTATAAATAAATATTTATAATTTATGAAATGTCAATGTTTGAGTTGCTTCATGTATCATTGCTTGAGATTATTTTACTGCAACACTGTTTACTGCATCCAAGTTGCTTGACATAGGCGTTTGAAAGAGCTGTCAGTCAAGGTGACTATAAGCTCCCCGCCCACTCAGCATGTCTTTTTAAATTTCTTGTAGTTAGCCATGAGAGAAAAAGTACAATTCAGAATGACTTTTCAGGACTTAGCAGGAACCTGCTACCCCAGTGAGTGGCCATTGCAAGTCAAAATATGAACATGAATTCTGATGTCAGTTGGTATGTTGTTAAAGTGCATTTTTCTCTGGGACTCTGGCGATTGGTTAACAAAGTGTGTGTTGTAATTTCTACACCTGATCTATATGCTGTGACTAAGGTATTATACCTTACACGGTATTATACCCTACACCTGATCTATATGCTGTGACCATTTATTATACCTTACACAGTCACCATTCGAAGACTGTAATGCAGTAAAAAGCTAGCCATGAGAATATAGCTGTCTGGATGAGATTGTAAAAACTGTTGTATCATACATATCCCTACTACAACAGGGATGACATATCAGGTCCTTAATTTCTGTAGGCAGTTTTTTTTGTCAGAATGACTACCAATTACATTAGCTTTACCCTCAGAACAACCTCTTCAGTTCTCCAGCTTGTGCAGGAGTAAATCTGGGGCTCAGAGAAAATGCAACTCCAGCAGTATAATTTATCTTCCTGCAGCTAGCTGGCCTTTAGCTCTTCAGATCCTAGACAAACAAAACCAATGCATCACTTCTTAGACACAATGAAAGAGAGACGTGTGAGTAAATCCAGTAACAAGGTTTAACAGGGCCATAGAATTAGGGCCCAATTCAACCAGATCTGATTTAGCCATCATCTGCATGTTTTGCCGGTGTCAGAGGTGGAACTGCATTACAGCTGTCACATCCACAAGTGGCTCCCGGCATTATACCTAAAGTGTACATTCCATTTGGCTGCACTACGTCGCATAAAGATAAATCCTATGCAGTCTTCTTTACAAGTTTAAACACTGGAATATGAGATGAAATCTACACCTTGATCATGCTTTTCAATTTGAGCGTCATTATGTCTATAAAGCCTACACTTTCACAGTTTTAACTTCTAACGAGTGGGACAGATGTGGCTTTTTGACAATTATCACAAGAGCAGCTGTGAAAACCTCCAATACCGTGAAAACATCAGCTATGCGGATGTCGGTTATCGCTGGTTAACGCTTGATCTACCATCTTGGTGTCATGTTGTTTTGCTACCGTGCTATGTCTTTGTCTTAGGTTTCTCTTTATGTAGTGTTGTGGTGCATCTCGTCGTGATGTGTGTTTTGTCCAATAATTGTATTTTATTTTGTATTTTTAATCCAAGCCCCTGTCCCCACAGGAAGCCTTTTGCCTTTTAGTAGGCCATCATTGTAAATAAGAGTTTGTTCTTAACTGACTTTGCCTAGTTTAATTAAGGTTAAATACATTTAAAAAAAATAATAATCTGATTGGATATAGGCCACAGTTTTACCTGCATTTGTGTTAGTCACGTCATTTCTATGTGCAACTTTAAGCTTCCAAAAAGAAGTGACTGCACCAACAGACTCCTTAGTAAGTAATGAACTGTTCTCTATCAACGCCGTACAAACTGCCTGAGAAACGTTACTCTACGCACTGCTGTCAGACTGTAGCTCTCACATGTTTTTCAAAGAAGTCAAGGGCGCTCATCCCAAAAAATTATCGTCAAAGGAAAAAGGTGCAACACTCGCTCACCATTAGAAACTCATTATTTTATATTTTAAGAAGCTTTTTAACTTTGCTTAAATTAAATATTGAGTTATTAATGGTGAGCGTGTGGCACCTTTTTCTTTTCAAAGTGAAAATTAAAAGTAAATGTTCAATAATAGCTTTTTATTTTCTTGATTAGAAAAGTGTATTGTTGAACATTTATTTTTAATTATCATTTTGAAAAGGTGCAACACTCGCTCACCATTAATAACTCAATATTTTATATTTTAAGAAGCTTTTTAACTTTGCTTAAATTAAACATTGAGTTATTAATGGTGAGCGAGTGTCGCACCTTTTCCTTTTCAAAGTGACAATAAAAAATGTTCAATAATACACTTTTCTAATCACGAAAATAAAAAGCTGTATCATGTTTGTTTTTATGCCCCGTATTATGTGTTTAAATGCTATTTTATATGTAATTGTCTATTATGTAAATTGTGAGCAAGAATCAATGAAGTCAAAGAATTGTTTGCTTATTCATTCACCCAAGGTTTTATATAAATCATAAACTAATTTAAAAAAAAAATCACCTGTTGAGTTTAGAAAAATTATTTGTTAATCAACAATGAAACATACTGGTTGTAACTAAGTATAAATATACTACGAATAACGAAATACCAACAACATGCCGATTGCATGGTGTTCATGACCACAGTTATATTTTAGCCTCTCTCCTCTCATTAAGGGTGTGTTTCTGTCTAATAGAGGACCATCTGTCTTTGGAGTCCTGATAGGCCATAATGGGGGTGGGGTATTAATAAACAGAGCCCATGGGCCCATGTGTGTCCAATTAATAGTTTTTAGCTTTAAAGGGTGTGTGTGTTTGTGGTAAACAATGAGTCTTTAATCATCGGTGGTAGGACCTGGTGGAGCCATGTGACAGGGTGAGGCACAACTCATTACTCTGTAATGCTAATAGTCCCTCATATTACATCCACCCTGTGTCACTGTGGTCTTCCTAGTGTGTGTGTGTGTATGTGTGTCTATTTTAACGCCAGCTCCATGACATGAGATACACCTGGTGTCCCTGTGCTTTTCCAATAGCAGTTTATTTTTACTTACTGTTGCTTTCTCCCTTAGCTGTACGGTCATTCCATTTGATTTCAATCACGTTTTGACCTCACCCCTTTTGATTTGAACAAAACTTTCCATACATATTTGCACATGGTAGAATTGGACAGAACATACCTTTTTGGACCTGAATGCCAAAACATTCAGGAGATAGAGGTGCCTAAAGTTGACCCATTTTGCACACCCCACCATACCATGAGACATCCATGGTAGGGGGGATCATAGCTATATTCAATACAATTCACAAGTTTATTTAAAACCTATGTTTAAACCTTTATCATGGTTGGTGTCTTGACGGATTTGTCCAAAATCGCGTGACATAAAACATTACTTTTCTGCCCTTCATTTATGGCAGTGTAAGTTGTCATTATATAAGCATTAATCATTTAAATTAGACATTGAACTTGAACCCTGCAAGAATCCTGGATCTAGCTGATGGATAGTTTTTTGTGAAGAGACCTCACAAATACAGTGTAACTACATAACATTCACTGACTCCTTATGGAAACAAACTATGTATGCGATTGCAAAATAAAATGCCTGTAACAGTCACCTTACCTTGATACTTTAAACCTACATTGATACTATCATTAATGTGGTTCTTCATTAATTATGCATAATACCTGTTGGATTTGCATTTGGTATTTAGTTGATTAGTTACGCCGTGATATTTTCACACATCATCATCTCTGGATATAATGACAATAAATTACATTTCTAATATGATCGGGTAGGAAAATACATTTCCTCAATTTGGTGCTTGAAAACTAATTTTTGATCAGTTTTTGTGAGAGATGTTGCCACTTTCGTTTGTTTCCCGGCACTTCAATCGAAGGGTGTTATATTATGTGAGGATGACATGTGAGGATGTTGGCTTCAACTTGATTTTCAATACAACTCCTTCCATTAAAAAAGGAACCTTCTTTTTGGTCACTTTAATTACAAAAACAGCAAAAGTGAGACAAAAAAATAGTGAGAATAATGCTACCGCTATTCATTGCTTTATTATGTGCCTGAGTCGGGCACATACAGTACCAGTTAAAAGTTTAGACACACCTACTCATTCAAGGGTTTTTCTTTATTTTCACTATTTTCTACATTGTAGAATAACAGTGAAGACATCAACACTATGAAATAACACATATGGAATCATGTAGAAACCACAAAAGTGTTAAACAAATCAAAATATATTTTATATTTGAGATTCTTCAAAGTAGCCACAATCCAGGTGACTACCCCATGAAGCTGGTTGAGAGAATGCCAAGCGTGTGAAAATCTGTCATAAAGGGATTCCTACTTTGAGGATACTCAAATCAAAATATATATTTTGATTTGTTTAACAGTTGTTTGGTTACTATATGATTCCATATGTGTTATTTCATAGTTTTGATGTCCTCACTATTATTTTAAAATAGTAAAAATAAAGAAAAACCCTTGAATGAGTAGGTGTGTCCAAACTTTTGACTGGTAATGTATCTTCATACCTCTTTTTCCTCTTATCTCAACCATCCTTGTCCCTGGGGAGAACTACCAGGGTTAAACTATTTACTTTCTGAGCTGCCTGCATGGCTTTTACAGCTACATTGGCCTACTGGAGACAGGTACTTCACTTCACCATTATATTGTATTGCACTTACTTGATCATACTACCTATAGTCAACATGGTCTCATTAGAATATGTCAAAATAGTGCCATGGTAAAGTCTTAACAATTCAACTGTTTATCTAATATACGTATGTATTAGACCATTAGCATTAGATATGTGGTAAGGCAACATGATATGGACAGTCAATCGAGTGACATTTCTCCCTTTACATCAATTCCTCTGGTAATGTGTATGACCCATCCTTGTAAATGCTTCCCTGCCTATCAATCCTCATTATAACCAGAGTCCACTGGCAGACAGATGTCTCATTCCCCCATAGACGAGACATTGAGCTAATGCTAAAGCACATTTGTGTTCTCATTCCTGCTATTCCTGTCTGGAATATGACCGCCATTGGCTTAAAGGACAAGCCCCTGCCATCATATATTTCTGGAAAGCTGCTTGGCTATTGCAGTTTGTACTCATTACCGTTACCTACAGTGGTATAAGAACTATAGCCTCAGTGCTGCCCCTGATCTTCCTGCTAGAGCTGTCGGCCATTCCCTACTGTTTTTCTATTGAATACAGTGTACTGTGAATACATTAGCGATGTCCTAATAGTATCATTAGGACCATTCAAAGTTAGCCTTGTTGTTTTTCAGTCAATTGCTCATGAAATGGATTAGGAATAGACTATTTCGACAAATTAGACCCATTTCAGGAAGCTACCCATACGTCGCACGTTACTACTTTACAGTAGAGGAATTTGAAAGGTGGGTGGGGTATAAATGCCTTCTCGAACTTGTGAACTTTCATGTGCCTTAATAACAGACTTGTATAATATCTGTAAATATACGAATACAACTGTTAAACTATGAGCCTAGTTGGTTGAGCCACGGAAA
The DNA here is from genome assembly GCA_030435695.1 of Brachymystax lenok tsinlingensis. NCBI lineage: Eukaryota > Metazoa > Chordata > Actinopteri > Salmoniformes > Salmonidae > Brachymystax > Brachymystax lenok. Next base: position 17,734,955 of record CM059785.1, read on the forward strand.
AATACTGAAACCTTCCCGCTAGCCATGATTGGCTGAGATAATGAATGGGCTGGACATGCCGAGAGAGAAGTTCGGATGGGTCTGCCATATACATTCTTCATATACATTCTTCCGTGAGCTGCTCAGTATGCATAGATAATCCTTGTGACCGCTGCTTTTTTGAAAGCTATAAAGTTAGCCATGGAGAACTGCAAAAGTGTTGCTACTGCTCTCAACAACATTTCTGCCCTGAATTTAGCAAGCGCTATCGACAAAGATCAGTGGGAAAAAGTTGTGATGGATTAATTTCTGCACAAGTGTGAACTGGAGTAACTTGACACAACACAGGCCAAACAAGCTACACAAACAAAATAGAGTTAGCTAAAGGGGTTCCAGTCTGCCGTGAAGCGTCCATCCATGTATACGGGTAAGAGTCTAGATACATTTTCAGACATTATACATTGCAAGATAAAGCATACTGTTAGCTAGCTAGCGGAAATTAGCTAGCTGGCTCACTAGCTAAGGTTAAGTGTATGATCTGTGTAGTAACATTATATATATCTCAAAATATATATTTTGAGATTGGTTAGCCTTAGCTACCTGCAGATTCATACTACAGCATGTCATGCAAGTTGGCTATGTTAATCCTTTTGTATTGCTAGTAGTACGAGTTGGGATTATGGTTAATTGTTTAGCTAGATACATGTCTAAACAAAGGACTCCACTTCGCCAGATGATTAAATGATCCATCAAGTTAGCCAGGTGTGTCAGGGGGTGATTATTACATTTTATGAACATGTGTCTAGGCAATAGTGACCCATCCACTTAGCTAGATGTGGCGTGGTTATAGCATTTCTTTCACATGACCCATCAATTTAGTGTGTGTGTGCAAGTGTGTGTGCAAGTGTGTGTGTTGCAGTTCATGACACATTCAAACCGGTGCGCCTGGCACCTACTACCATAACCTGTTCGAAGGCACTTAAATATTTTGTCCTGCCCATTCACCTTCTGAATGGTAAACATTCACAATCCATGTCTCAATTGTCTCAAAATCAATTGTCTTAAAATCCTTCTATAACCTGTCTCCTTCCCTTCATCTACACTGATTGAAGTGGATTTAACAAGTGACATCAATAAGGGGTCATAGCTTTCACCTGGATTCACCTAGTCAGTCCATGTTATGGAAAGAGCAGGTGTTCATAATGTTTTGTACATTCAGTGTCAAAACATTTTGTACACATTTGTGTCCGACGACCTCAATTCAGTGTTATGTTGCAAAATTTGAAATTGTGTTTTTTACATTGGATAAAAGTAGAGACTCAGAGCTGCAAAATGTTATATCATACACAACAGTTGAGGAACAATGGGAAAGTAATTATCTTTTGAAAGTTGATAAAATTGTAACCAACATTCCCTCCAAAAATGTTTGGCACTGAGCAAATTTCAATTCTACTGACTGCAAACTTTAATGTTGTGAAAATGGAGAACATGCATCCCATAACATTTTAACATGGAAATAGCTGTTCTATCATTCAGGCTACAGTAGTAGCCAAGGTGTGGTGTTCTATGTAGGCATACATTCATTCCATGAGACTTAAAATAACAAAAAAACATGCAGGGCTTGACATTGACTTGTTTATCCACTTGTCCTTCGACAAGGAGGTAACTGAAAATGTTGTTGTGTTGTTTGATGCAAGAAAACACTTTACAAATTTAAAAATAAACAATATTCCCATAGCTTACTCAAGCCTGTCTCAAAATACAACACTGCCCCTTTAAGACAAACAAACGTTATTTACCTGACATCAAAGATGTCTACAAATGTACACGTTTTGTGCTCTTGTTGGAAGCAATCACTACCCTATTGCTGACTACAAATGATCTATAACTGGGCTAATAACTCCCTAACTGCACCTGTACACAGCCAACCTGTAAATAGCACACTGAACTACCTCATCCGCATATTATTTATTATCTTCTTGCTCTTTTGCACCCCAGTATCTCTACTTGCACATCACCATCTGCACATCTATCCCTCCAGTGTTAATGGTCAATTGTAATTATTTCGCCTCTATGGCCTATTTATTTCCTTACCTCCTTACTCTTCTACATTTGCACACACTGTACATAGATAATTTTTTTCTATTGTGTTATTGATTGTACATTTATTTATGTGTAACTCTGTGTTGTTGTTTATGTCGCACTGCTTTGCTTTATCTTGGCCAGGTCGCAGTTGTAAATGAGAACTTGTTCTCAACTAGCCTACCTGGATAAATAAAGGTGAAATAACAAAAATAAAAAGGATATGAACAAAATGTGCACACGTGGCTCTCGGCTTTGCTCTCAAAACAAAACCATCTACTCATGACCACTCATGCTGTAAACACAGTTCAATGTAAATGGCACAGATCCATATATGGCAATGGTCTATTTGCGTATACGCCTACTGCAGCTCAGATTTTTTCATGCCACTACTGTCTATGTAAAGTACGGGCTGAGTAGTGCAGGTCAATGCAATAGAATCTTTCTCCAATGCGTTCTGCCTACAAAAATATCTCTTGCATAGTTTGGTTTGTTTCGGTATGTTGCATTGAAAGTGGCTAATATTGCGTTGAATTGATCACAATTGCCACAGTTAAAGAAAACATTGATAGTGTTAACTTCTTAGGGAGCGGCAGCTGAGGTTTCGGTTTTGGAGAGTCTGGCGTGCCCAAAGTAAACTTTTCAACTTTTGGATTTTGAATTTGGCACCTTACATTTCACCGGATAGTGCTCCCTAAGTAATTAACAGAGAAAACTCTAGAACTGGACTGGAACACCTTAAACTCTGTTTTGTTTGTACAAATTGTTTGGCCTGCGTTGTGTCAATTCACTCCAGTTTTCACTGACCATGTGCAAAAAGCAGAAATGTTGTTGAGAGCAGTAGCAACACTTTTCCACTCCTCCATGGCAAATGTTATATCCTTTCAAAAAAGATGTGGTAGCAAGGATTATATACACATACTGAGCAGCTCATGCTATAGACAGAAGCATGTTACATGGTAGACCAATCCAAACTCATGTCTCAACATGTCCAGCCCATCCATTCACAGGAGAGACATTTGAAAGTATTGTTATAATTTTTTTATCAAAATATATTTTGATAAAAATGTATTTTCAGCCAATCATGACTAGCGGGAAGGTTCCTCTCTATTTCCATGGCATACAAATTTGTTATTAAGGCGCATGAAAGTTCACATGTTCCAGAAGGCATTTCTGCCCAAAAATACATTTTGATAAAAAAATTATAACAATACTTTCAAATGGCTCTCCTGTGAATTAGTGACGTGCGATATATGGGGTCATTTTATATATATATATATATATATATATATATATATATATATATATATATATATATATATATACACACACACACAGTACCAGTCAAAAGTTTGGACACACCTACTCATACAAGGACTCTTGGCATTCTCTCGAGAATGCCAAGCGTGTGCAAAGCTGTCATCAAGGCAAAGTGTGGCTACCTTGAAAAATTTGTTTTACTTCTTAGGGAGCGGCTCCCGAGGTGACGGTTTTGGAGAGTCTGGCGAGCCCAAAGTAAAATGCCTCCCACTCAGGCCCAGAAAATAGGATATGCACATAATTTGTACTATTGGATAGGAAACACTGAAGTTTCTAAGAGTGTTAAAAATATTGTCTGTGAGTATAACAGAACTGATATAACAGGCGAAAACCCGAGGAATTTCTGTCCTGGAAAAAGTGTTTTTGACACATTGCCTCATTTTGAACCCCTCCCTACTGAAAACAGACATATATGGGAGTAAGATTGCAGTACCTATTGCTTCCACTGGATGTCAACAGTCTCTAGACAGTTTGATGATGTTTAGTTGCTCTGGATGGTAATAGAAGAAGAATTTCGAACTAGTCATCGGATGTAAACAGAAGAGGAAGCGCGTTCACGGGCTCGCGCGCGCTGTGGTTTTTTCCTTTCCTATCGTCCAGTTTATAATCCGGTTGAAATATTATCGTAAATATACATTAAAGTGTTCCTAAGGATACATTATCAATGATGTTTGATTGTTCTTGGACAAGTGTATAGGTATAGGTTGAACGAGTTCTCTTCACGGTTCAATGGGCGAGAGGACGCTGTATTTTATGAACATAATGCGCCAACCAAACTGAGATTTATGGATATAATAAATGACTTTTTCTAACAAAAGAACCATTGGATGTCTTCGTTGGACACTTGGGAAGCCCTCAGCAGACGTTCTTCAAAAGGTAAGGGATTTGTTTTCGCTGTGAAATGTGTTTTGTGTGAACCGCAATGGTTTATGAATTTATGCTAATAGTAAAATATTGGAGGTGCTACCCTCAAACAATCAAATGTTGTGCTTTCGCCGTAAAGCCTTTTTGAAATCTGACAACGCTGTGATATTGCCAAGAAGCAGAGCTTTTGATGACTATGCAACACTTGTATATTGATGAATGTTTAATATTCAACTTTTGGAATTAGAATTTTGTGCCTTGCATTTCGCCGGGTAGTGTCGGGAGTACGCCCCACTGCTCCCTAAGTAGTTAACACTTTTTTGGTTACTACATGATTCCATATGTGTTATTTCATAGTTTTGATGTCTTCACTATTATTCTACGATGTAGAAAATAGTAAAAAATAAAGAAAATCCCTTGAATGAGTCGGTGTGTCCAAACTTTTTACTGGTACTGTATATGCACAGTACATTATTAGATTTGTTTAATCACACATTTATAGGCAAATTTGATATATATATATTTTTCATGTTTTGTACAAATATTTTTTATCAATTTCATCCATAGCAATTTGTTATGAATATTTCTCTGTTATTTATTCAAAATGTAGTGTTACTGTGATACTCAGAGGCTGAGACATTGGCGGTTGAGCAATTTTGAAAAAACGGTACGATCTAAGATGGCCACCGATATGGGAGATACAGGCAATATGAGCGCCTGTGTCAGAATTTTAGCTCTAACTTTGGAACTATATGGGCTATCAACTCAGTTCCAATTGCCTCTGATAGATGAGACTCTCAACTTGATATAGTGACATTGACTGAGCCACACCCCCAGGGGACAAATCTGGGGTGGCTCCATAGCTATATATCTACCTCTGTGCCAAATTTGTGCTTTTATCACAAAGTCTACTATTGAGTCAACATTTTCAGCTTAGCCACGCACCACTAGTACATGAAATAGAGATTATTTTTCATTCCTCCATATTAATGCAGACATCATGGTGAATGTGACTGTTTACACAATCCTAGGCTTGTTGTAATTTTTACAAAAACTGTTCTTTCCAGTTTATAAAAAGACAGACTCAGAGCTTAAATGGTATATCATACACTGCAACTGGAGAAAGTAAAGTGGAAAGTAATGTTGCTATGGAAGTTGAAATACTTAAGAAAAAATCTTTACTGCAAACATTACAGTAATATACTTTTAAACCAACGTTTAGGATTTACGGTAACATATATATATATTTTTTTACAGTAACTTACAGATGGTTGACAGTAAGTTACCGGAAAAAATTTTTAGAGTGTAACTACAATTGAAGTGCCCTGGCTTGCCAATCAGTTCAAAATATTGACGAGTGACTGGAGTGACCACCCGGGAGCTGTGTGGGAGAGCCGGGGCAGATCAGCTCAATCAGACCGCGCAACTGAAAGACGTTCATTCTGACATTATAGGATTGCATTAAATATGATAAGGTATGCATGCATATGATTGGACAAAACAGATGAAAAGGAGCTTCACATTGAATGTCCATGAGTTTCACGTGGATTTCTCGTGTCGTCACATTTTCGTCAACTAAAATGAAAACTAATTTGTTGCAGTTATCATGACACAAGGCGAGACCAATATGCAGACACAGGAGGCAGATGGTTGGAGTCTTACAATGGTTATTAATTCAAAAAGAGTAGGCAAGAGAATGGTCGTGGACAGGCAAAAGGTCAAAACCAGATCAGAGTCCAGGAGGTACAGTGGCAGACAGGCTTGTGGTCAAGGCAGGCAGAATGGTCAGGTAGGCAGGTACAAAGTCCAGAAACAGGCAAGGGTCAAAAGAAGGAATAATTATATTTCTATGGTACGAAGTAGGGGCAGAGTGAATAGAACTAGAAAAAGGACTAGAAAAGAGGACTAGAAAAAGGAGAAATGCATAAAAAAACGCTGGTTGACTTGGAAACATACAAGACGAACTGGCACAGAGATACAGGAAACACAGGGATAAATACACTGGGGAAAACCAGCAACACCTGGAGGGGGTGGAGAGAATCACAGGGACAGGTGAAACAGATCAGGGCGTGACAACTGTTATCGTTTTTTTCATGGCACCTCATTGTATTTATTAGTTTTCATTATAGGTTATTAACGAATATTTTTCGTTTAATGTGGTCGAAATTAACTTTGAAGCAGCTTTTTTGGAGGAAATTTAGAACACATTTAGAACATGCATTGAATGATCAAGTTCCCATGGTTCTATCCACTCTGCCCCTACTTCGTACCATAGAAATATAATTATTCCTTATATTTCTGTGATTGGTACGGTCTTCCACTAACTGGCACCCTATTCCCTTTATATTGCCCTACTGTTGACCAGGCCAACAGGGATCTTACAGTTTCACCAGTGTCCTCTTCCCATGATGGAATTGAACTCCCTCTCTGCTCATGCATCATAAGCTAAGGGACTGACAGATAGTCAAATGCCTTGTGTGGTACATGCATCAGTGCATCCTGATGGCCCAGAACCTACAGAGCTTAGCTGGAATCTACAGGGAGATATCTTTCTAACAAAAGAATCAGCTTTACCGTGCTATCCCCATTTAGCATGCACTCTGCCAAGCAGGCTTTAATCCCAAATGGCACCCGACTCCCTATAGGACTCTGATCAAAAGTAGTCCACTATAAAGGGAATAGGGTGCCATTTGGGATGAAAACTTTGAGTGTAAGTTTAATTTCAAGATTTAGGCAACAAAAGAGAAAGCTGTCCTTGTTACTTACTCCAAACGAATGTTAAGAAGAACACACTGTTTAGGAACAAGAACAGCCTTTTCACTGCGTCTAATATAAGAGTCTCTAGTCTGAATCACATTGAATCTGTCAATAACACTTGATTTGGATAGTCCACTACATATAACGTGGGACTTATTGAGAAGAAGAAGAAGATAATTTAAAATCAGGACACATTTGTTGACAGTAACACACAAGAGCTTTCCATTTATAGAATGATAAGTGCTAGGGACCTCAAGGTTAGGCCCGGGGAGAGGAGAGGTAAGGAACAGTCTTTTCTGGCACACTCATTCCCCTTTACACATATTTTTCTCTCTCTCGCTCTCTCTTTCTCTGTCTCTGTTTTTCTCCATCGAAACTGCATTCCTCCTACAGTAATGTCTTCATTGAAGTAAGAAACTTGTGTAACTAAAATGGATGACTGAATAGATTGTTTCGACTGGAGCCAACCTATTCTTTCCCCTGGTTTTCTATTGATCTGAATTATCCATTTTTTTATTCCAGTTTAACAGAAGGCAACAATGCCAAAATACTTTTAGCTGAAAAGTATCGGAATTGAAGATCGATTTTTTCAATGTTCATATTTTAAATTGTAGCAGCAATTTGAGGGAATTGAAATGTCGGATGCAAACAAAGGATATGTAGTCTAGTGCACAATGTGGAGGAACATTGTGCAGAGAGAGCGAGAAAAAGAGAGCTGAGACAGGTACACAGCAGGTTTGCTGAGGATTCACAGTCTACTTCCAGACGAACTCACTTCAACACAATAGATTCAGAATGGGAAATGGATAAAAAGAACAGTTTGTAGAAGTGACAAATGTTTACTGTGCTTACAAAGTACTGCAAGAAGACAGGTGACTGAACAACTTTAGCCAGTTATTTATGATACAAGAACCAAATATACAGTATTTGGCCTATTTTCTAAAAGTTTAACATCCAGACATACACAGTAGGGAAATGGGAGTCACACTTTATTTGGATAGTCAGAATAGTCCATCTGTAGATGCTCTACAGATGGTCAAACTATCAACAAAATATATATTGATAAGCAATTGCTTGCTAAGGCTACGTTTAGGACTAGGTTTAGAACAAGGGTTAGGGTAAGGGTTAAGTTTAGGGTTAGGGTTAGGATAAGGGTTAAGGTTAGGGATAGGGTTAGGGTTAGTATATAGTCTGTAGATCAGGGGTCTTTAAACTTATTCTAGCATGAGAGCAACCTTCAAAAAAGTAAACGTTGCGTGCGACAATTGTTTTTATAGCTTTCAAATAGGCACATTCTTTTACAACTCTTCTACGAGTCCTTGGTGTTCAAGAGATTTGTTTTCTGTCAATAAACCTGGTATACTAGGCTACGGCAGGGTAGCCTAGTGGTTAGAGCGTTGGACTAGTAACCGAAAGGTTGCAAGTTCAATTCCCTGAGCTGACAAGGTACAAATCTGATGTTATACCCCCTGAACATGCAGTTAACCCACTGTTCCTAAGCCGTCATTGAAAATAAGAATTTGTTCTTAACTGACTTGCCTAGTAAAATAAAGCTATTTATTTTTTAATAAATACATTTGAGGGGTCTGGTATTTGTGTATTCTGACCATTTAATAGGTCCGATGTTTTTTGGGTGGGTTTAAGCTGGTGATATCAGTTGTTTTGCATTGGATGCGTCTCAATCCACCACTTACGCCATTCCGTATGTGGGATGTTCTTCATATCAAATCAAATGATATTTGTCACATACTGTATAGTGAAATGCTTACTTACAAGCCCTTAACCAACAATGCAGTTTTAAGAAAATACCCCCCAAAAAGTAAAAGATAAGAATAACAAATAATTAAAGAGCAGCAATAAATAACAACAACGGGGCTATATACAGGGGGTACCGGTATAGAGTCAATGTGCGGGGGCACCAGTGTCGAGGTAATTGAGGTAATATGTACATGCAGGAAGAGTTATTAAAGTGACTATGCACAGATAATAACAGAGAGTAGCAGCAGCGTAGAAGGGGGGCAGTGAAAATAGTCTGGGTAGCCATTTGATTAGCTGTTCAGGAGTCTTATGGCTTCGGGGTAGAAGGTGTTTAGAAACCTCATGGACCTAGACTTGGCGCATCGGTACCGCTTGCCATGCGGTAGCAGAAATAACAGTCTATTACTAGGGTGGCTGGAGTCTTTGACAATTTGACTTCAAGAGTGTTGGAAAACCATTCCAGGTGAAGATGGTTGAGAGAATGACAAGAGTGTGCAAAGCTGTCATCAATGCAAAGGGCGGATACTTTGAAGAATCTCAAATACAAAATGTATTTTGATATGTTTAGCACTTTTTTGGTTACTACTTGATTCCATATGTGTTATTTCCAGTGGCGATTTTAGCATGTTATGCCAGCAAAGCCACTACACAACACCACCCTAACCAATACATTAATTGCACTATAACGGTGACAAACGATGTCCACAAACTGTTAGGGCATACATAAAGCTGTCCCAACAGCAGTCCCAACATCTTACCACTGCTACACCTGGCTATCAGCGGAGTCTTGTCTGGCAGCAAAACAGTTCATTCAGCCTCATTTACTGACTTAAAAAAAAAAATTGCTGATATGGCAGACTTTCTTTAACAAATGTGGTTTCTAATGACAATTGAGATGTACAAACTATGGCATAAGGGGACGACAAGCGGATAAAAGGCTATCCGTAATTTCGATAAAGATTTAGATTTCACAAGACTGGGCAGGGGTGCAGCCATGGGCAGGGGTGGAGCCAGGCCCAGTTTTTTAAACACAAAAGGTCTTTATTACAGACATAAATACTCCTCAGTTTCTTCAGGTGAAGAAGCCGTAAGTGGAGATCCTGGGCTGGCGTGGTCACACGTGGTTTGCGATTGTGAGGCCAGTTGGACGTACTGCCAAATTCTCTAAAATAACATTGAGGTGGCTTATGGTGGAGAGATATTAACATTCAATTCTCCTGCAACAGCTCTGGTGGACATTCCTGCATTCAGCATGCCAATTGCACGCTCCCTCAATACTTTGTCCCAAGCATGAGTTGCACCTGTGTAATAATCATGCTGTTTAATCAGCTTTTTGATATGCCACACCTTGGCAAAGAAGAAATCCTCACTAAGAGTGATGTAAACAAATTTGTCCACAACATTTGAAAGAAATAAACTTTTTGTGCATATGGAAACATTTCTGGGTTCTTTTATTTCAGCTCTTGAAACATGGCACTAACACTTTCCATGTTGCGTTTATATTTTTGGTCAGTATATAGACAGCCAAGCAGGAGGTAAAGGAAAAGGAGCAGGAGGAAGAGGCAGCAGGAGGAACAAGAGAAAGACGACGAGGCTGCAAAAGAGAAGGAGCCTCAGGACAGGAGTCTCTGGAGACGGTTTCACAGAGATAATTGCTGAATCAGAAGGGATGGTGTTCCCCTGTGCAGTGTAGAGCCAGTGTAGGTAATTGGGATGGGAAGGAAGCCTGCTGACAGCGCAGTAGAACGTTTACACAGACTAATGGTGAGGAAGTAGTCACTAACACTGTTTGGAAAAGACAAAACTAGAGACAGGGAAAAGGGTCAAATGGCACCCTATTCCCTATGTAGTGCACTTCCTTTGGTCAAAGGTAGTGCACTAAATAGGGAATGGGTGCCATTTGGGACATATGCAGAGTGTGATGTTTGGTTGTAATAACGTAGGAAGGAGGTAGACTGGGGAGTGACCAAGTCACTCAGAGGTAGAGAGGTATAGGGGAGGGAGAGATTTTGTTGCGTGCCTGACTAGCATTACCACGCTACTCTGGAGAAAAGTGTCTATATGCTTTGGGGAAGCATGGGGAATTTAACTGCGACTGTAAACATCCACTTTGATCAGCTTGATTTTCTAGCTGGTAGAATCCTGTTGTGAACTTTCCTACACTTCGTGGCCCAATATCGACTGTCTGTATCTACATCCCAAAAGGCACCCTATCCCCTGTATAGTGCAATACATAAGGAATAGGGTGCAATTAAGGATGCGTGAACTTTCTGAAGAGTCCTCATGGTGCTATTAATGAAGAAACTGTGTCAGGAGCTCTTCTTAGACCTGCCATCACCTCCTCTTCAAGCTACACTCACAGGTAGCTGGAACAGATAATAGCACTGAGGTAAGGTACTACACACCAAATGTATTTAACCAGGAAAAGCCCATTGAGACCCATAGTCTCTTTTTCAAGGGAGACCTGGCCAAGAAGGCAGCAACAATCAATATATTACATAATTAAAACATACAACAACAATACAACATGATCCAGCCTAAAAAAAGCATTTACACTCCTCAGTAACAGTCTCCCATCAATATTTTAAATTAATTCAGTGGCACTAACATATCTAGTTGAAGCATGGATTGTAGACTATTCCATGCCTCTGGTGCACAAGAGGAGAAGGCAGTCTTGCCAAATACTGTGAATGTCCTGGTAACTTTAAATAGCAACCACCTAGCAGACTGGGTGTGGTAACTGCTGGTGGTGAAGGAGACCAGACTACAGAGGTAAAGAGGAAGTTTGTAGATGAACACATACAAATGTATCTTTCTGCGCATGTAAAGTGAGGTCCAACCTATCATTTGGTACAAGGTGCAATGGTGGGTGAGTGACTTATCATTTGTAATAAAGCTCAAGGATGGGCCAGTCATACCTAGTGTTGATTTTTCAGTGTAACATTTATAGCATTGATTCAGGTGTAAATCAACTATGCTGTAAAATAACCCCAGTGTTGGTGTTAATAGCCAGTTAAACCAAAACTAACATTAACATTTTCCCCAGCATGCTCTATTGCAGGTTTTTTATTTGTATTGTTTGTTTCAATATCTATGGTTTTGCATATACATTGATTGATTAATGAATCTTGTGCTACTCAAATATAAAAAACATACATTTTTCTAAACTAATCCAATCTGTTACTTGGATTAATTGCACCTGTTACTGAAATATTTTTTTCTAGTTTAGATGGTTTAGTTAGTCTCATATCTAATTCTTCCCAACCCGGCAGTCATTCTGAATAACTAAATGTTGGATATCCCCACTCTGGCTGAATTCCAATAGGAATTACACAGTAAAGTGACTTGCAGGCCTGATGTCTCTAAACCATGAGTTTCAGGCCACTGACTAGCACAGGAAGCTGCTGAGGGGAGAACGGCTCATAATAATGGACGGAATGGCACAAACGTAATGGCACCAAACATTTGGAAACCATGTGTTTGATACCATTCCTGTCTCCTCTTCTCTTCCGGCGCTGACAGAGATGGCAGCCTCGCTTCACGTTCTCAGGAAACTATGCAGTATTTAGTTTTTTTATGTATTACTTCTTACATTGTTACCCCAGGAAATATTACGTTTTATTACATACAACCGGGAGGAACTATTGGATATAAGAACAACATACACTTACCAACATTACGACCAGGAATACAACTTTCCTGAAGCGGATTCTCTGTTTGGTACCCCAACTAGGACAATAGACTGGATCCCAGCCGGCGACTCATTACAACAGCGTTGCAGGAGAAGGGGGAAACGCGTCAGTCTTCTGGTGAAGCTACGTAGACGGGCGCATCGTGCACCTCTCCCGAGTATTTTAATTGCCAATGTCCAGTCTCTGGACAACAAAATGGACGAAATCAGAGCGAGGGTTGCCTTCCAGAGAGACATCCGAGACTGCAACGTTTTTTGCTTCACTGAAATATGGCTCACTCAGGACACGTTATCAGAATCGGTACAGCCACCTGGTTTCTCCACGCATCGCGCTGACAGAAACAAACATCTATCTGGTAAGAAGAAGGGCGGGGGTGTGTGTCTTATGATTAACGAGACGTGGTGTGATCATAACAACATACAGGAACTCAAGACCTTTTGTTCACCTGACATAGAATTCCTTACAATCAAATGCCGACTGCATTATCTACCAAGAGAATTCTCCTCGATTATAATCACAGCCGTGTACATCCCCCCTCAAGCTGACACATCGACGGCACTGAAAGAAATTCATTGGACTCTATGTAAATTGGAAACCACATATCCTGAGGCTGCATTTATTGTGGCTGGGGATTTTAATAAGGCTAATTTGAAAACAAGGCTCCCGAAATGTTACCAGCATATCGAATGTGCCACCCGGGCTGGTAAAATCCTGGATCATTGTTATTCCAACTTCCGTGATGCATACAAGGCTATTCTCCACCCTCCTTTCGGCAAGTCTGACCATGACTCCATTGTGTTGCTCCCAGCCTACAAACAGAAACTAAAACAGGAAACGCCCGTTCTCAGGTCTGTTCAACGCTGGTCCGACCAATCTGATTCCATGCTGCAAGACTGCTTTGAGCACGTGGACTGGGATATGTTCCGCATAGCGTCGGACAACAACATTGATGTATACCGTGGATTGATGGCAGCATTCGCGCAAAACTGAAAGCGCAAACCACTGCTTTTAACTACTTAGGGAGCAGTGGGGCGATAGCGCTAGAGAACGCGTTCAACCTATACACTTATCCAAGAACAATCAAACATCATTGATAATGTATGCTTAGGAACACTTTAATGTATATTTACTATAATATTTCAACCGGATTATAAACTGGACGATAGGAAAGGAAAAAACCACAGCACGCACGAGCCCGTGAACGCGCCTCCTCTTCTGTTTACATCCTGTGACTAGTTCGAAATTCTTCTTCTATTGCCATCCAGAGCAACCTAACATCACCAAACACTGTCTAGACTGTTGACATCCATTGGAAGCAATAGGTACTGCAATCTTACTCCCAGATATGGCTGTTTTCAACAGGGAGGGGTTCAAAATGAGGCAATGTGTCAAAAACACTTTTTCCAGGACAGAAATTCCTCAGGTTTTCGCCTGCTATATCCTTTCTGTTATACTCACAGAAAACATTTTAACTGTTTTAGAAACTTTAGAGTGTTTCAGATCCAGTAGCATATCCTAGTTTCTGGGCCTGAGTGGCAGGCCTCAGCTGCCACTCCCTAAGAAGTAAAGGAATGGGTAAGGCTACCGGAAAAAGGCTACCGGAAAAATGACTGAATACAAACAGTGTAGCTATTCCATCCGCAAGGCAATCAAACAAGCTAAGCGTCAATATAGAGACAAAGTAGAGTCACAATTCAACAGCTCAGACACGAGAGGAATGTGGCAGGGTCTACAGTCAATCACGGACTACAAAAAGAAAACCAGCCTCGTTGTGGACCATGACGTCCTGCTCCCAGACAAACTAAACAACTTCTTTGCTCGCTTTGAGGACAATACAGTGCCACCGACACAGCCCGCTACCAAAACCTGCCGGCTCTCCTTCACCGCAGCCAACGTGAGGAAAACATTTAAATGTGTTAACCCTCGCAAGGCTGCTGGTCCAGATGGAATCCCTGGCCATGTCCACAGAGCATGCGCAGACCAGCTGGCTGGTGTGTTTACAGACATATTCAATCAGTCCCTATCCCAGGCTGCTGTTCCCACATGCTTCAAGAGGGCCACCATTGTTCCTGTTCCCAAGAAAGCTAACCGAGCTAAATGACTATCCCCCCGTTGCACTCACTTCCGTCATCATGAAGTGCTTTGAGAGACTAGTCAAGGATCATATCACCTCCATCCTGCCAGACACCCTGGATCCACTCCAATTTGCTTACCGCCCCAATAGGTCCACAGATGACGCAATCGCAATCACACTGCATACTGCCCTAAACCATCTGGAGAAGAGGAATACTTATGTAAGAATGCTGTTCATTGACTACAGCTTAGCATTTAACACCATAGTTCCCTCCAAGCTCGTCATTAAGCTTGAGACCCTAGGTCTCGACCCAGCCCTGTGCAACTGGGATCTGGACTTCCTGACCGGCCAGCCCCAGGTGGTGAGGGTAGGAAACAACATCTCCACCCCGCTGATCCTCAACACTGGGGCCCCACAAGGGTGCGTTCTCCAAGCCCTCTCCTGTACTCCCTGTTTACCCATGACTGCATGGCCAAGCACGCGTCCAACTCAATCATCATGTTTGCTGACGACACTACAGTGGTGGGCTTGATTATCAACAACGACGAGACGGCCTACAGGGAGGAGGTGAGGGCCCTTGGAGTGTGGTGTCAGAAAAATAACCTCTCACTCAATGTCAACAAAACAAAGGAGATGATCGTGGACTTCAGGAAACAGGAGAGGGAGCACCCCCCCCCCCTATCCACATCGATGGGACAGTATGGGAGAGGGTGGAAAGTTTTAAGTTCCTCGGCGTACCCATCACGGACAAACTGAAATGGTCCACCCACACAGACAGCGGGGTGAACTTCAACCTCAGGAGGCTGAAGAAATTCGGCTTGTCACCAAAATCACTCACAAACTTCTACAGATGCACAATCGAGAGCATCCTGTCGGGCTGTATCACCGCTTGGTACGGCAACTGCTCCGCCCACAACCGTAAGGCTCTCCAGAGGGTAGTGAGGACTGCACAACGCATCACCGGGGGTAAACTACCTGCCCTTCAGGACACCTACACCACCCGATGTCACAGGATGGCCAAAAAGATCATCAAGGACAACATCCACCCGAGCCACTGCCTGTTCACTCCGCTATCATCCAGAAGGCGAGGTCAGTACAGGTGCATCAAAGCTGGGACCGAGAGACTGAAGAACAGCTTCTACCTCAAGGCCATCAGACTGTTAAACAGCCATCACTAACATTGAGTGGCTGCTGCCAACATACTGACTTAAATCTCTTGCCACTTTAAAAATAGGAATTGGATGTAACAAATGTATCACTAGCCACTTTAAACAATGTTGTATATAATGTTTACATATCCGACATTACTCATATCAAATGTATACACTGTACTCTAAACCATCTACTGAATCTTGCCTATGCCATTCAGCCATCGACTCAAATCTCTAGCCACTTTAATAATTATAATCGGATGAAATAAAGGTATCACTAGCCACTTTAAACGATGCCATTTATATAATGTTTACATATCCTACATTACTCATCTCATATGTATATACTGTACTCCATACCATCTACTGCATCTTGCCTATGCCGATCAGCCATCGCTCATCCATATATTTATATGTACATACTCGTATTCATTCCTTTACTCTTGTGTGTATAAGGTAGTTGTTGTGAATTTGTTAGATTACTTGTTAGATACTACTGCATGGTCGGAACTAGAAGCACAATAATTTCTCTACACTCACATTAACATCTGCTAACCATGTGTATGTGACAAATAAAATTTGATTTGATTTGATTCCGCTCGAGTCATTACCATGGCCCCGTTCTCCCCAATTGAGCTTCCACCAACCTTCTTTGCTGTATAAGTTAAAGCCCTCAAAATAAGAACCTGATGTAGTAGGTATTGTGTTCAATAATTTAATTTGAATGAAAACATTTTCTTAGGATCTCACTTGGTGAATGCCACAGGACAGAACAAGGAATGAATGCAACAAACTTGTCTGTGTCACTAACAAATACAGAGTCATGGCTGGTAACTCTGCAATTCACTCAAAAGACAAGGAACTCTGGGAATTATGCAAATAAGGCTTTAAACTAAGCAGTGGGTTAATTTGAACACTGGACCAGTGTTCAATTTAACACTCAAGGCTTGATTCAATTAGATCCGCTCAAGCCAAAGCTGATGCTTTGACGGTGGAACTATTTTAGAGTTGTAAAATCCACAGGCATACCTAAATGATACGCATTAAGACGAATCCCATGCAGCGTTGTTTACAAGTTTGAACACTGGAATGTAAGATGTAATCTACACCTTGATTTTTTTGTTTAATGGTTTTCAATTTGAGCGTTCTGAATGTGGATTCCCATGTTGGTGCCCACTGAAAGTTGTCAAAGCCACTAGTAAGGGGTTCTGAAAGACAACCATCATAGATGCTTACTAGGTTTGCCTCCAAAAAGAAAAACTAAAAGAAAAACACACAACAAGGATAGTGTCCGCTATCGCTGGTTAATGCTTGATCTGCTTGAATCCAGGCCTCAGTATTTATTTAACACTGGAGAATGTGCTGTCTAGTAACATATCCCCCAAAACTAGGTTATAATGTAATTCAGAGAAAAGGGGGAAAAATTCCCAGCGCAGATTCGCAAAGATCTGTTGTGTTCATTGTCCACAATGTGTGCCTCGGACAGAAAATAACAGTCAACACTAATGCAATTCATGGATGCTCCATTCACTTACAAATCAGCTGGAGCAGCAAAACGTCATGCAGATTGTCACGACTTCTGCTGAACTTGGTACCTCTCCTTGTTTGGGTGGTGTTCGGCAGTCGACGTCACCGGTCTACTAGCCATCACCGATGCTCTTTTAATTTTCCATTTGTTTTTTCTGTGTTTTCCACACCTGGTTTCAATTCCCTCATTACATGTTTTGTATTTAACCTCTGTTCCCCCCCCATGTCTTTGTGAAGGAATGTTTATTGTTAAGTGCTTGTGCACATCTATTTGAGTGGTGCGTTATGGGTTATTTTGTACCCAATTATTGTCTCGTTTTGTTTTGTACCGTTTTGGTAGAATTATTAAATAACTACGATTGTCACACAGTTTGCTCTCCTGCGCCTGACTTCTCTGCCACCAGTTACGCACCGGCTTGACACAGATGTATCATCCCTCCAGTAGGTTTGTGTGTGTTGCAGAACCAGCAGCATCCAGGACCCTCCTCAGTCATAAAGCCTGGGCTCTATATGGGAACAGTATCGTCATCAGCATCAACCTTCCCCTTGCAGGTTTATATGGTGATGGAGGTTGATGTCTCTGTCTTTTTCCATTGTTTTATCAAATTGAATATCTAAGGCATTTATTACTTTCATTCTGCTCGGAAAATAAATCTGTAAATGTATTTGTCCTTTGGAAATCAACTATAGGCAAATGTAATAAAGTTTGTTTGTGATGATATGCAATGTCCTTTGATAGCGGTCCCGCCATATTCTTTATGAGCACTTTATTAATCAAAACATTAGTCAACTTTTGTTGCGCAATGATAGGAATATAAAATGTCTGAATGTAAAGTAGACAAGGCCTGTCAACGTGCTGACACTTCAAAGCCTCTGCAATATAAATCTTTCTACATCAGCCATTGGAACAGTAAATTGTACTTTTTATTTTGTTTCTATTAGAGACTGTGTTCTTGAACCAACCCCACTCACACATAACAAAAAGTGCAAGCTGAAAAAAATTGAAAGCAATGACAGCTTAAATATAAAAGTGAGGCAACAATCTCCTTTTGAACAAAGAAAAATAGTGTAAAAACATTTGCTGGGTATCTGGCTCACCATGATAGACAAATGAGCCGTGTTCTTATTGAAGCCTTGTTCTTATTGAAGCCTATCTTCCTACCAACAAAGGGAATCCAGGGCGCACACAAACCAGTAGGGAGGAAGGCCGAATTCTGATCGCTGCATGGTGACAAGTCTGTAGTTGAAGAGTGTTCCTCTTTGATTGTGTTGGGGACCCTCTACTATCCTCTCCCTCTGTCTATTGGGGGACAATTAGGGCAGTACAAAACAGTCAGGGCCAATCATCGTTGTGTTAGATAAAAAACAAATCACACACACACACAAGCACTGGTATTTCTCTATTAATTTCACAGGATCAAAAGATCAATCTTCACTGGACTTACTTATTAAATATCAAACTTAGATTTTGGCTGCTGTATAAGGTGTGGCTTACCAGGGGCTTGGGTCAAGACGTTTACACAGATCAGACATGGACAGAGTATGATTAGCTCGGTTTCAAGGGTGTTTATTAATAAAATAATCAAAAGAAAAGGATAGGTCTCCCTCATGAGACCCTCTCCAGGATACCGTCTTCTGGGCTCCAGGTCTTGCTGTATCCTGTCGGGTACAAAAACTCAACTCCCTTGTTTTAGCTCGGGCACCGTCTCCAACTACACAGAAGTTACCTTACTTCCCCCAGTCCTCCCTGTGTGCTGCCCTTCTGGCAGCTTTATGGGCCTTGCACAGCTGGTGAGCAATCCGCCCTTGATTACTCACTAGCTCCCAATCAGCCCCAATTAGTCCTGTCCATAGAGCCCGTCGAGACCTGGCACGTCCAGTAGATGGAGCCACTGCCTCGTGATGTATACTCCATCTGTTACCAGGCCTCCCCCTGGTAGCTGACCTGCTGTACACCCCCCCTTAGCTCTGTCGGGGAAGGGGCGGTCATCAGTGCAACGTCTGTCTCCCTTCTCGATAGGGCATCCGCGTTTCCATGCTTTGCCCCTGACCTGTGCACAACAGAAAAAGAGAAGCGTTGAAGGGACAAGAACCACCTAGTGACCCGATCGTTTGTGTCCTTTCCCCTGGCCGTGACCAGGGTGAAGTGGGTAACTAACAGGTAATACTAGCGCCCACTTCACCGCCAGACACTCTTTCTCAACAATTGAGTATTTTTTTTCTCTCAGTATCAGCTTTCGGCTGATGTACATGATGGGGTGCTTCTCCCCATCGTGTATCTGGGATAGAAGGGCCCCTAGTCCCGTATCACATGCATCCGTCTGGACCACCATTGGCACCTGGAAATCGGGCGTAACGAGAATCGGATGGGAGCACAGCGCTTCCTTCAGACGGCTGAATGCCGCTTCTGTCTCAACCGTCCATTTCACTGTTTTCGGGAAGCGGGCCCTGGTTAGATCGGTGAGGGGGGAAGCTATAGCCGCAAAGTTGGGGATAAACCGGCTATAGTATCCTACCAGTTCCAGGAAGGACTTGACCTTCCTCTCCTGGGGCTCCGTGGAGTCGCTGGAATGTGGGTGGGGCTCCGTGGAGACCGAATGGGAGCACCCGGTACTGGTACAGACCGCCTGGTGTCGAGAACACCGTCTTCTCCCGGGAGGAGGCTGCCAATGTTACCTGCCAATATCCTTTGGTCAGGTCAAGGATGCTGATGTACCGGGCCTTTCCCAATCGGTTGATGAGCTCATCCACCCTCGGCATGGGGTAGGCGTTGAATACGCTTATGTTGTTCACACCCTGGGAAATCATTACAGAAGCGGAGGCTACCGTCTGGTTTGGGCACCAACACGATGGGGCTGCACCATGCACTGTGGGACTCTTCAATGACCCCCATCCTCAGCATAGCCTCCACTTCTTGTTTCACGGCCTTCCGTCGGGCCTCCGGAATTCGATACGGCCTCTTTCTTACCGTTTACCCGGGCCGGGTTCGGATGTGGTGTTCAATGAGGGTCGTGCGGCCCGGCTTCTCGGAGAACACCGCCGTGTTCCGATCGACAAGCTCCCTGAGCTCTTGCTTCTGGGCCGGGTCGAGGTCTCATTGCTCGGGACCACCACTGGTACTGTTGGCGTCCTGGGTCCCGACCATAACACGGCCAAGGCTGTCCTCTCGTGCCACTTCTTCAACAGGTTCACGTGGTAAGTCTGTTGAGGTTTCCATCTCCCCCGGTTGCTGTATGTAGGCGTTGATAGGTCCCAGCTTCTCGACCACCTCGTATGGTCCGTGCCATGTTGCCAGGAACTTACTTTCGGCCGTGGGGATCAATACCAACACCCTGTCTCCCACCTGGAATTCTCGGGGCTGGGCTCCTCGATTGTAGACCTGGGCTTGGGCGCATTGGGCCTTCTCCATATGTTCCCTCACAACTGGCCATATGGCTGTCATCCGCTCCCGCATCGTCTCCACGTGCTCTACCACGCTGCGTAAGGGGGTCGGTTGGGCATCCCATACCTCCTTGGCGAGGTCCAGTAGGGCACGTGGCCTCCTCCCGTAGAGGAGTTCAAACAGGGAAAACCAAGCGGAGGATTGGGTACTTCTCGGATTTAGAACATAAGGTGGGGTAGTATCTGGTCCCAGTTTTTCTCGTCCTGCTCGATGACCTTCCACAGCATATGTTTGAGCATTTTGTTAAACCTCTCACTAAAGGCGTCAGTCATACAAAAGTTATTCTTAAATCAGAACTGGTTCTCTAGCAAATTAGTAAGAATGTCTCACCCCATGTTCAAGAATTTCCTTTTTTCCTTTATTCAGATTCCAACCGCTCACTTTTGGTTATTTGAAATATTGTGGTTAAACTCAAATATACTAATTGATAAAAAGACTCTATTTAAAAAATATATATAAAAAAAATAAGTATCATCTTTGTAAATTATATCATAATTTGGGGCGGCAGGTAGCCTAGTGGGTAGACCGTTGGGACGGTTGCTGGGTCGAATCCCTGAGCTGACAAGATCAAAATCTGTCTGAACAAGGCAGTTAACCCACTAGGCTGTCATTGTAAATAAGAATTTGTTCTTAACTGACTTGCCTAGTTAAATTAAAGTAAATAAATGAATAGGACTGGTGGAGTTATGTCACATATGCAGCTAACACAAATATATGGAAATGTCTGCTCTGCCCAAAATTACAACCAACTAATTGCAGCATTACCACAAAAATGGAAGAGGCAAGTGGAAGGGGGAAAAAGTATGTTTCCAAACACTTATTTTTCACAAGGGCGATTAGCAGGACAATAGACACGACGTGGTCCCAAAAACACCTCTCTGACATAGGGTCCAGCATTTCTCTTTCAATTTTATTCATATATTTAACCTTTATTTAACCAGCAAGCTCTGATTCTTGGCAATATCACAGCGTTGTCAGATTTCAAAAAGGCTTTACGGCGAAAGCACAACATTTGATTGTTTGAGGGTAGCACCTCTAATATTTATGCTTTAGCATAAATCCATAACCCAACACGGGTCTCACAAAACGCATAAAATCGCTAATATAAAATCGCTTGCCTTTGATGAACTTCTGCTGAGGGCTTCCCAAGTGTCCAACAAAGACAATCCATGCTTCATTTGTTAGAAAAAGTCATTTATTATATCCATAAATCTCAGTTTGGTTATGATCATAAAACCCTCCGTTGAGTCGCCCATTGAACCGTGAAGAGAACACGTTCAAATTATACCTATACAATTTCTACAAACAAATCAAACATAATTTTTTATGTATCCTTAGGTACCCTTTTGGGTATATTTGTTTACAAAAGTGAAACCTTGTTTACAAAAGTGGTCGCCTGACAATTTCCTGTTCCTATCTGTTCTGGTCACTCCTAGAATTCCCAGACTTTGTATATAGACTGTTGACATCTAGTGGAAGCCATAGGTACTGCAGTCTCAGTCCTACATAAAGTTTTATGCAATAAGCACAATGGAGAATATGCTCATTTACAAAAAAAACTGCAAATCCGGATGGATTTTCCTCAGGTTTTCGCCTGCTATATCAATTCTGATATACTCACATGCATTATTTTAACTACTTACGGAGTGGCTACGTAGGTAGGCTATGTCTGGCAGATGTGGCAACCTTACACGGTTGGCAAAGAGGCTAGTATGTGAAACGAAATACTATTTTATCATGTGTAATTGTTCAGTTTATATATCTTTAGTACAGTTGAAGTCGAAGTTTACATACACTTAGATTGGAATTATTAAAACTCGTTTTTCAACCACTCCACAAATTTCTTGTTAACAAACTATAGTTTTGGCAAGTCGGTTAGGACATCTACTTTGTGCATGACAAATCATTTTTCCAACAATTGTTTACAGACAGATTATTTCACATATAATTCACTGTATCACAATTCCAGTGGGTCAGAAGTTAACATAAACTAAATTGACTGTGCCTTTAAACAGCTTGGACACCTGTCAATTCCAGACAATGATGTCATGGCTTTAGAAGCTTCTGATAGGCTAATCATTTGACATCATTTGAGGATGAACCTGTGGATGAATTTCATGGCCTACCTTCAAACTCTGTGCCTCTTTGCTTGACATCATGGGGAAAATCTAAATAAATTAGCCAAGGCCTCAGAATTTTATTTTAGACCACAAGTCTGGTTCATCCTTGGGAGCAATTTCCAAATGCCTGAAGGTACCATGTTCATCTGTACAAACAATAAGTATAAAGTAAGTATAAACACCATGGGACTACGCAGCCATCATACCGCTCAGGAAGGAGACGTGTTCTGTCTCCTAGAGATGAACGTACTTTGGTGTGAAAAGTGCAAATCAATCCCAGAACAACAGCAAAGGACCTTGTGAAGATGCTGGAGGAAAACAGGTACAAAAGTATCTATATCCACAGTAAAACAAGTCCTATATATCGACATAACCTGAAAGGCCGCTCAGCAAGGAAGAAGCCACTGCTCTAAAACTGCCATAAAAAAGCCAGACTACGGTTTGCAACTGCACATGGGAACAAAAACTGTTTGGCCATAATGACAATTGTTATGTTTGGAGGAAAAAGGGGAATGCTTGCAAGCTGAAGAACACCATCCCAACCGTGAAGCATGGGGGTGGCAGCATCATGATGTGGGGGTGCTTTGCTGCAGGAGGGACTGGATCACTTAACAAAATAGATGGCATCATGAGGAAAGAAAATTATGTGGATATATTGAAGCAACATCTCAAGACATCAGTCAGGAAGTTAAAGCTTGGTCACAAATGGGTCTTCCAAATGGACAATGACCCCAAGCATACTTCCAAAGTTGTGGCAAAATGGCTTAAGGACAACAACGTTGAGGTATTGGAGTGGCCATCACAAAGCCCTGACCTCAATCCTATAGAAGATTTGTGGGCAGAACTGAAAAAGCGTGTGCGAACAAGGAGGCCTACAAACCTGACTCAGTTACACCAGCTCTGTCAGGAGGAATGGGACAAAATTCACCCAACTTATTGTGGGAAGCTTGTGGAAGGCTACCCAAAGCGTTTGACCGAAGTTAAAAACTTCTTACGGCTAGGCGTCCCACTAGCGGGACACCTGTTAAACACTTCCGGTGAACTTTTTGAAAATCTTAATCTGATTTGCAATCCAAAGGGTTCCAGCTACAACATGCATGGTCGTTTTGTTAGATAAAATCCTTATTTACATCCCAAAAAGTCAGTTTAGTTGGCGCCATCGAGTTGAGTAATCCACTCGTTCAACATGCAGAGTAAGGAATCCAAAAAGCTACCTCTAAACTTTGTTAAAAAATGTCAAAATATGTTTCTATGTAATCCTCAGGTACCCTAAAATGCAATTAAACTATATTATTTAGTACGGAAAGAACTATGTTCAATAGGAAAATTAGCAGGTGCACGTCCTCTTCATCGCGCGTGCACAGACTGATTTCCAACTCTGACTCCCAGTACTAAAACTCGAAATTCTTCCTCTTTTGGGAAGAAAAAAGCCTGAAACCTTGAACAATGACTGTTGACATATAGTGGAAGCCATAGGAATGGCAATCTGGGAGCTGGTTTTGGATTTGACCATATACGTTCCATCGGAAGAGCATGGGCTCTCTCAAAAGAAATGAATCAGTTTGTTTTTTCTTTGGATTTTCTCCTACCGTATCTATTGTGTTGTAGTCTCATACATGATTTTACATTTCTCCAAACTTAAGTGTTTTCTATCCAATGGTACCAATCATTTGCATTTCATGGCTTCTGGGCCTGGGTAACAGGCAGTTTACTTTTGGCACATCAGTCAGGCGGAAATTCTGAGAAAAGGAGCCTAGCCTGAACAAGTTTAAACAATTTAAAGGCAATGCTACCAAATACTAATTGAGTGTAAACTTCTGACCCACTGGGAATGTGATGAAAGAAATAAAAGCTGAAATAAATAATTCTCTCTACTATTATTCTGACATTTCACATTCTTAAAAGAAAGTGGTGATCCTAACTGACCTAAGACAGGGACTTTTTACTTTGATTAAATGTCAGGAATTGTGATTTTTTTTTAAATGTATTTGGCTAAGGTGTATGTAAACTTCAAACTTCAACTGTATATCACTTCACTGCAACGTTACTTCAAAGAGGCGGTCCTTAGAAAAACGTTTTTCCAGCTCGACTGCTTCACGGCACAGACATGGCAAAAGAATTGCTGAATTTGTCTCAAGGAGGCGGATCTAAATACATCATTTTCATAGCTCTACGATATAGAATGTGACCTACACAAATCCTTTAACCTAAAATAAGTAAATATGTAATTTTGTGTGGAAGTCAAACATTTATTTTACATCGGAGGCAGACAAACTGCATGAAATCGAAAATCGATCCCTTTACACAGCCATTCTCTCCTTGTCTCTCACTAATGTCATGATATGTTTGGTAAAGTAATAAAGAAGTAATAAAGAAGGTGAAATATTTTGGGTAGATGTTCCTAAAACAGATAATTCACTACCGGGCCGTCATTGTAAAAAATAATTTGTTCTTAACTGAAAGGTCAATAAAATATAAAGTGCAACTATAGGTTATTTAGTGTGGTCTCAATCAAATGATCCATAGCCTAGACTACGAAGTGCATACTCGGAGAAGCACTGAACAAAGTTATATTTCTAAGATAGCTGCTGGGATGGTGTAAATAAAACTAGGCTGCATTACACACGGAAATGGATATTCCAACCCTGTGCCCCGACCTGCTCTGCTTTTGCTGATAAAACAAAAAAAAATGTGTGTGCTGCCTAACCAATGGTTGTGCTGAATAATTGCTGAATCAGAAGGGATAGTGTTACCCTGTGCAATGTAGAGCCAGTGGAGGTAATTGGGATGGGAAGGAAGCCTGCTGACAGCGCAGCGGAACGTTTACACAGACTAATAGGCAGCATGGAATGTCACTAACACTGTTTGGAAAAGACAAAACTAGAGACAGGGAAAAGGGTCAAATGACACCCTATTCCCTATGTGGTGCACTTTCTTTGGTCAAAGGTAGTGCACTAAATAGGGAATGGGTGCCATTGGGGACACATGCAGAGTGTGATGTTTGGTTGTAATAACGTAGGAAGGAGGTAGACTGGGGAGTGACCAAGTCACTCAGAGGTAGAGAGGTATAGGTGAGGGAGAGATTTTGCTGCGTGCCTGACTAGCATTACCATGCTACTCTGGAGAAAAGTGTCTATATGCTTTGGGGAAGAATGGGGAATTTAACTGTGACAGTAAACACCCACTTTGATCAGCTTGATTTTCTAGCTTGTAGAATCCTGTTGTAAACTTTCCTGCTCTCCGTGGCCCAATATCAACTGTCTGTATCTACGTCCAAAATGGCACCCTATCCCCTGCATAGTGCACTACTTTTGACCAGGGCCCATAGGGCTTTGGTTAAAAGTAGTACACTACATAGGGAATAGGGTGCAATTTGGGATCCATGCCGTGTCTGCATAAAACTTCTGAGGAGTCCTCCTGCTGCTATTAATGAAGAAACTGTGTCAGGAGCTCTTCTTAGTCCTGCCATCACCTCCTCTTCAAGCTACACTCACAGGTAGCTGGAACAGAAAATAGGTACTTCACAGCAAATGGGCCAGTGATACCTAGTGTTGATTTTTCAATTACTGTATGTGTGAGAATAACTGTCGGCCACTTGCAGAACAACCATCCTTAGTGAACCCACACAGAATGTTTCATTTGATTATACAATCTCCATTGCATTGTATAACTTGACACACCCCAGGAGCTGTGATGTACAGCAGGTCAGCGCCCCCACTGCTCCCTAAGTAGTTAATGCTTTAATATTTAATCATTTCCATATTCATTATATAAATAGGCCCATGTGCACCTTGATATTGGAGATGGAGGCGAGAAGACCCGGTTCACCAGCAACCCTCAATCCCTTTCGAACGCAGCTGTGCCTAACGGAGAAAAGGGGTGCACTATCCGGGCGTGTCTAACGGGGAAAGGAGCGGGTCGGGCAGAACACAGGCGACATGGAGATGCGGGGAACCGAGCTCGGGCGAGAGCCGAAGCCACCCTCCCGGCCCAGAACCCCACGTTGAGGGAAGGGAGAAGCGGAGGGCGTGGGCCCCCTACCCAGTCCTCAGAGAGTCATAGATACTCCTCCCGTTTACCCGTGCTTCATAGCAAAATTCCCCCTCAAGAGAATTAACATTACAGTAACACCAACTGGTAGGCTAATCACACAATTGTACAAAATGGTATAGGGAACTGGTGAAGAAAGTTACCCATCTACATACACATGTATTGTATTTACATATAACAATAGCAACAGGAATTATAAAAGTGAAATAAGTATTTGTTCTGACTTACATTTGGTCAAAAACGTACAAATATCAAATGAGAACAGTCTGATCTCCACAAAAGTCAACCTAACTAAGAAATACATTTCGTTGGTTGCCATGGTGTATAATCCAATAATAATTGGTAGGAGACATAAAAGGAAACATCAAAGAGTTTACCGGGAATCTCTAAATGAAAATACTGGCAGATCCATAAAATGTCCTTGTACAGTAGTAGATCTAATTAAATTTAGAGGATTCTAAATTAATATCTAAGGGGCTTTTATACAATTATAATGCAGGGTTAATAAAAAAAAAATAACTTTTAAAATGTATATGTAGTCTTGCTTGTCCCAGAGCAGCGCGAAACGGAGCTGAAATAGTTGACCACACGCGGGTAGGCTATTGCTTGTTGGGGGGGATTTTCACACCTACAGTAGCCGGGCTATTAAACTAATCGTTGGATAACAGATCGGCTCTCGGAACTCATTAACATGTTACTGTGTGTGTTTGGATTCTCTCTCTCACGCATTTGCTGTCTTGACCTCTGAATGCTCGGCTATGAAAAGCCAACTGACATTTAGTCCTAAGTTGCTGACCGGTTGGCCCCTCTATATAACCACTGTTTATATTATTTGACCATGCTGGTCATCTATGTATGTTTGAAAAAGAATCTAGCTTTCATGGCCATGGACTCTTATAATCTCCAACCAATGTGCTGAACCGCAACATGTTGGTGGACTCGGGTAAGATGGACTCTGATGGTTGAAGATGATGATCGATCGGCAAAAGCAGTCAACATCGCTCTAATCACAGTCAGAAGACAGTTGAAGAAACTTGAGTGGACTTATGGAAAGGCTCTGTAAGACATTTTATATATACCATTATTAGTATATATATTTTTTTTTCAGAACATTAACCATGTGTGTTCTCTTGTTTTTTTACTGTTCTGCAGTTCTGACCCAATGATTTGTCTGACAAACAAAGAACTTTGCTTACTGCAGGCCCAGGCATGGATCTAAACTGGTGAGAAATTCAATGACATCATCAAGAGATATGCTGGACCCTATGTCAGAGAGATTTTTTGGACCACATCATATCTATTGTCCTACTAATGGCCCTTGTGAAAAACAAGGGTTTGAAAACATGTTTTCAAAAGGCCTCCATGCAGGGTGGACAGAGAAGTTCCTTACTTTTTCCCCCTTCCACTTGCCTCTTCCATTTATTCCCATAGTAATACGTTATGGTTAGCATTGTACTGGGTCTAGACGCCAGCAGAGTAAGTAGACCTTTATGTAGTAAAATAAAGTTTTAATAAAAATAAAGAAATAAAAGACCAACACTTTTAACAGCACATTACTCAAGACTAGTGAGACTCATGTTGCATACGGTAGGCCTGCAGTATATAAAAAAATGTTTTTTAATCTCTACATGTAGGTCTCCTGATTTAAACCCAATCAAACTTGTTGCAACTAAATAGTAGAGTCCAACTCGTTCCTCGCCCTCTTCAACTCCGCCAATGCCGCCTGACTCTCCACCAATGACATGACTCTCAGCCATTAACTATATTTTGAAGATTGGAGGATTCTAAATGAATATCTAATGGGCGTTTTTTGTTAGGGCAAATCTGGTCTGTGAGAATAAGGGTCTAAGGGGTTTTTATATAATTATAATACAGGGTTAATAATAATAATCGCTTTGTAAATAAGCATGCATTATGAAAGGAAAATGGCATGCGCAAGAGACGGTGGTATATATTTTTATTTATCACCATTTTCTTTAACCAATTTTGGTCTTTAATGCAGGGCCGACAGACAAGTTCCTAACTTTTTTTATTTACTGAAATTGCAACCAAATTTCTATGGCTTGTTTAAAAATAACGATATCTTGGAGATTATTTCATTTCAAATAACCAAAAATGAGCGACTGTATTCTGAATAAAGAGGAAAAGGCAATTCTTGAACATGGGGTGAGACATTCTTACTCTTTTGTAAATAAAGCCAGTTTGTTATTTAGAATCATTTTGCGGCTTTGAGTCTCTACTTTTTGCTACGTAAGACAGATTTGAGCCGGTTGGTCACATTTCTCTCAAATGTTGTGCCCAAATTTGATTACATCCCTGTAGGTAGGCATTTCTCTGTTGTCAAAACAATTCATCCACCTGACAGGTGTGGCATATCAAGAAGCTGATTAAACAGCATGATCATTACACAAGTGCACCTTGTGCTGGGGACAATAAAAGAACACTCCAAAATGTGCAGTTTTGTCACAGAACACAATGCCACAGATGTCTCAAGTTCTAAGGGAGTGTGTAATTGGCATGCTAACTGCAGGAATGTCCACCAGAGCTGTTACTAGAGAATTGAATGTTTACTTTAACATAAGCCACCACCAACACCATTTTAGAGAATTTGGCAGTTCATCCACAGGCCTCACAACCCAGACCACGTGTATGGGGCTGTGTGGGCGAGCGGCATGCTGATGTCAACATTTTGAACAGTGTGCCCCATGGAGGCGGTGGAGTTATGGTATGGGCATGCATAAGCTATGGACAACAAACACAATTGCATTTTATCTATGAAAATTTGAATGCACAGAGATAACATACTACTGAGCCAGATCCTGAGGTCCATTGTCGTGCCATTCATTAGCCACCATCACCTCATGTTTCAGCATGATAATGTTGCAAGGATCTGTACACAATTTCTGGAAGCTGATGTCCCATTTCTTCCATGGCCTGCATACTCACCAGACATGTCAACTATTGAGCGTATAAGGGATGCGCTGGATCGATGTGTACGACAGTGTGTTCCAGTTCCCGTCAAAATCCAGCAACTTTGCGCAGCCATTGAAGAGGAGTGAGACAACATTCCACAGGTCACAATCAACAGCCTGATCAACTCTATGTGAAGGAGATGTGTCGCGCTGCATGAGGCAAATGGTGGTCACACCAGATACTGATTTTATGATTCACTCCCCTACCTTTTTGAAAAAGATATATGTGACCTACACATGCATATCTGTATTCCCAGTCATGTGGAATCCATATTTTATGGCCTAATAAATTCATTTTAATTGACTGATTTCCTTATATGAACTGTAACACAGTAAAATACTTTACATTGTTCCATATTGTGTTTATATTTTTGTTCAGTATAGTATGAATTAGTATGAACCTGGTGGCAGAAACATCTATGCCCTTCCCAACCAAGAGTTTGCAAGTTCAAATCCCCAAATAATGAATCTCTATGTCAAGTGTCCTTGACCACTGATAGTTTTACGTTGATGTTACGTTGGTGGTGATAATTGGACAATTACTTATTCGATTCTGGGCAGCTTTTAGAAATGCACAGAAATGCATTCTTGCCTATAAATCGATGGCCGTATCTCTTTCACGCACACAGATCTGGTGGTGTAGCTGTA
The DNA here is from genome assembly GCA_030435695.1 of Brachymystax lenok tsinlingensis. NCBI lineage: Eukaryota > Metazoa > Chordata > Actinopteri > Salmoniformes > Salmonidae > Brachymystax > Brachymystax lenok. The sequence goes on from CM059785.1 coordinate 17,765,391, forward strand.
ATAGCAGGACATTTCAGGTTGCTAGATTCCCAATGGTGGTCACAGTATAAGATTATACTTAAGTTTTTTACACTAATGGAAAACAAAGTATAGCAGCATACTGTCATTTTATAGAAATCATGCCGTCGAGGTTCAGGGCTCCCAAGTGGGGCAGCGGTCTAAGACACTGCATCTCAGTGCAAGAGGTGTCACTACAGTCCCTGGTTTGAATCCAGGCTGTATCACATCTGGTTGTGATTGAGAGTCCCATAGGGTGGTGCACAATTGGCCCAGCGTCACCAGGTTAGGCTGTCATTGTAAATAAGAATTTGTTTGTAACTGACTTGCCTAGTTAAATAAAGGTTAAATAAAAATGTTTAAAGTTGTTGTATAGACAGCTTGGTAGTTTAGCAACAGAAATGACATGTGTGCAACTGTGAGCTAAAACAGATGGGGTTAGCTTAGATTGTTAACAATGTTTATTTTTGTAAAATAAAATACAACTTATTGGGGAAACTATAACAAACTGTAAATACCTTCTATGGCATTATGTGAAGGATATTTATAATTTGTAATTTACTCCCCACGAATTTCAAATGCTACAAAACAGAGAGTTAACTCATAATAGATCCAGTGGGTATTAGGGAAGTGTATGGGATCAATATCATGTCAAATGTATTCACAAATGTAAATCACCAATCCACAAATGTAAATCACTTTCCACAAATGTAAATCATTAATCCACAAATGTAAATCATTAATCCACAAATGTAAATCACCAATCTACAAATGTAAATCGCTATACACAAATGCTATTCACTATTCACAAACAAACACCTTTTGATTTGTATTTGTAAATCGATATATATACACATCTATAACAGTCAAAGATTTACCCCCCCCCACACACACACAAACACACAAACACATATTGCTCTATATATGCTGCAAAGCATCTGTCTTTGACAATCCAGCCTGACGTCAGACAAAATGTATTGGTCTTGGAGCTGAAATACGATTGTGGAACTCTATCCATTTCTATATCCTGACAGAGCCAACAGTAATATCTCCAAAATGAAATAAATGATATAATTTATCATGGGAGCTAGTCTCCTCTTATTTGAGGTGTATAGCCCAATTCAATCAACTTTGGCCAGCCATCCATCTATCAGGCATCAGTACATTCTAATATAACTAAGGGTCATATTTTAGGTGGGTAATCTAACACTGTTCTATATTACTCCTTTACCGTATATTAAAGTGGAGGGGCCACATCCATATTCTTCTTCTTTATCGCTTCCTATGACATCAGCAGGGTGCGCATTATATGCAGTTCATCCACTGGTTATAGAATAGATAGGAAGAATGGAACACACCAGAGAAGGGTTATAGAATGGAATAGAACACACTAGAGAAGGGTTATAGAATGGAATTGAACGGAACTGTCACACCCTGATCTGTTTCCTCTGTCTTTGTGATTGTCTCCACCCCACTCCAGGTGACGCCCATCTTCCCCATTATCTCCTGTGTACGTAGACCTGTGTCCTCTGTTTGTCTGTTGCCAGTTCATCTTGTTTGTTCAAGCCAAACAGCATTTTGTGTCTCAACTCCTGCTTTTTCCAGTTTCTCTTTTCTCGCCCTCCTGGTTTTGACCCTTGCCTGTCCTGACTCCAAGCCCGCCTGCCTGACCACTCTACCGGACCCTGAGCCTGCCTGCCGACCTGTACCTTTGCCCCCCTCTGGATTACCCTGAGCCTGCCTGCTGCCCAGTACTGTTGCCCTACCTCTGGTTTACTGACCCCTGCCTACCTTGACCTGTCTATTGCCTACCCCTGTTGGGATATTAAACGATTGTTTATTTGATGTGGTCTGCATCTGGGTATTACGTTCATACCTGATAGGAACAATGGAACACACTAGAGAAGGGTTAGAGAATGGAATGGAACAATATTGTCAGGAGAGACAGGGTTGAAGGAAGAGGAGAGGGTCTGATGATTTACATTAAAGAACATATCCGATGTAAACAAATTGAGTGGTCATGTGATAATGAACTAGAATGCATTGGCCTGAATGTCTCCCCAAATGTCTTTTATCCTTATTGGAAATGTATAGACCACCTTCCACCAAAAGTGTTTTTTTATCAGTTTAGTAACAGTCTTAGTTAATGTGATTTTGTGAAAGAGTCATCTTAAATGGGAGATTTTAACATTAATTATGAAGAAAAGTCTTGTAGGAAAACCCTCAAACGGATCACTAATACCTTTGACCTTACACAGCTAGTTAAAGGGCCAACCAGGGTGACTTGTTGCTCTAAAACACAGGTTGATTTGGTGTTCAGTAATAAACCAGAGAGAGTGGCTGACTAAATCATTCAATATGTTTACTGGGCTATGTGATCATAATCTGACACTTATAGCCAGAAAGCTTTCTAAGAACAGGTTTAACTTCTCAACTGATAGAAAGCCGGATCAACTAAGACTGAATTAAATTATTTTGAAAACGCAATTAAGAGAATTAACTGGAATGGTCTCTTGTCCTATACAGATGTGGAAGCTGAGTCAGGTTTTTCTATCCACAATCCAGACTACAATAAATGGCTTCCTTAAGAAAATCAAATCCAAACCTGGCCAAAAGAGCACTCTTCCTTGGCTAAATGGAGAAATCTGGAAAATGATGAAAGAACGAGATGATGCTCTAAAAACAGCCCTAAAATCCAAATTAGAGCATGACACACGTAGGTTTACCGTGTTGAGAAATAAGGTGATGAAAGAAATCAGACAGATCAAGGCAAACTTTTTATTAACATAATTTGTGAAGGAAAGGGAAATTCTAAATTGATCTGGGAGAATCTAAAAAAGTTAACAGGGAAAGATCATAGTAACACTGCAAAATGACTAGAAATCATGGTGAATAACAATCTAACACAGGATGCAGTCGAAATAGCAATAGCCTTCTATTCCTAGTTTATTGACTCTGTCAGGGTACTGACACAGAACCCTTCCACTGGTTTCTTGGGCTCAGTGCTAGTGAATGACGCTCAACCTGTCTTCATCATAAGGTTTGTGGTTTCTGAGTCAAAGGTGAACAAGGTGATTAACTCACTAAAGAACTCTAAAGCCAAAGATGTGTTTTGGCTGGACTCTACCTTTCTTAAAAACTACAAAGAGCCACACATTGGCCCCATTAATAAGGTCGCCAACACATCTATTGGTCAGGGGGTGTTTCCAAGGGTAAGGAAGTCGGCCATAATAATGGCCATCTTTAAATCGGGTGACCCTGCTGACGTGAGTAGCTACAGGCCCATTAGTATACTACCGGTGGTGTCAAAGGTTGTGTAGCAGAACAAGTGATTGCCCACCTTAACAACAGCCCCTTCATATTACACTCCATGCAGTTTGGCTTCAGAGCGAAACACTCCACAGAAACAGCCAACTGCTTTCTTCTGGAAAATGTGAAGTCCAATATGGACAAAGTGGGTGTTGCAGGGCTGTGTTTCTGGACCTAAGGAAGGCATTTGATACTGAGGTTCTCATCACAAAATTGTCCAAGTTCAACTTTCCCCCAATGCCTTGAGATGGAGGAAACCATACTTTGAAGGCAGAACTCAGCGTGTCAGAGTGAGCAATGAGCTGTCGCCCACTCTTAGCTATGATGTGGGTGTGCCCCAAGGGTCAATACTTGGGCCCCTCCTGTTCAGCCTTCTGTCTGTACTGGGTCTGAAGTTCAAATGCATGCAGATGATACAGTGATATGTACATGCAAAGAGCAAACAAGTTGCACAAGAACTCACCACTGTAATGGTCCAGGTTACAAAGTGGCTCAGTGACTCGTGTTTGCGTCTCAATGTGACATAAAACTGTCTGCATGTTATTCACAAAGAGGGCAACATATGCTACTGAGCCAGATGTCTATGTGTCAGGCGAGAAGCTCCAGGTGGTATCTGATTTTAAGTACCTTGGCATCATACTTGATTCCAACCTCTCTTTTAAAAAGCAGGTGAAAAAGGTAATTCAAATAACCAAATTCAACCTAGCTAATTTCCAAGTTATATGAAATTGTTTGACTACAGAGGTAGCAAAACTGTACTTCAAATCTATGATACTCCCCCACTTAACATACTGGTGGACTAGTTTGGCCCAAGCTTGCTGTACAACATTAAAACCCATTCAGTCTGTCTACAAACAGTCTCTCAAAGTGCTTGATAGGAAGCCCAATAGCCATCATCACAGTTACATCCTCAGAAAGCATGAGCTCCTGAGTTGGGAAACTCTTGTGCAAAACACAGACGCATGTCTTGTATTCAAGATCCTAAATTGCCTGGCTCCCCCTCCACTCAGTATATTTGTTTAACAGAAAAACCAAACATATGGCAGTAGATCCACAAGATCTGCAATGAGAGGTGACTGCATAGTTCCCTTAAGGAAACACACCTTTACTCAATCTGCTTTCTCTGTGAGAGCTTCCCATGTCTGGAATACACTGCCATCAGACACACCTAACTGCACCACCTATCAAACTTTCACAAAAAACATGAAGAATTGGCTAAAGGTCAATCAAATTTGTGAACATAATCCCTAGCTGTGCATTTCCGCTTTCCATGTTGTCTGTGAAGTGTGGAAACACTGTTGCTTTTATGGATGTTGTCGTGTTGCTTTTTGTGCTATGTCTTGCTTGTCCTATGTTGCTCTGTGGGTGCTCACTGCTCATTGTGGTAAACCGTGGGGTGTTGGGTTGAGCGTGCAGAGGTCAACACAGAGACAGGGAGGTCTTAGTCCGAAAAACAACTTCACTAGGACAGAAAATAAACATAACAAAGAAAATCACGTCGCTTTTGCTCAGTGTTGGTCTCTCCCCGTCCGCCACAGTGCTCCTTTTATTTGGCCTCCATGGCTGGTTGGCACTTTCCCATAATTACCTCCACTTGGAGCTATCCGTGTCGTGGTGCCCAGCTCACGTACTCCCAGCAGAGGGAGCCAACGTTGCATCACGTACCTCCCCTCTATTACCATCCCCCTGGGTAGACCTCCTGGGATACCACATCATTGATTGTCTGTATTGTAATTGTTTTTGATATCCTGCCCAGGGACTGCGGTTGAAAATTAGCCGGTTGGATAAAACTGGCACTTTTACTTAAACGTTGATTAATGTGCACTGTCCCTGTAAAAATTAAATAAACTCAAACTCAATATAACATACTAGAGCAGGCTTATAGAATGGAATGGAACAATGGAACACACTAGAGCAGGGTTTCCCAAACACGGTCCTGGGGTCCCCCCAGGGTGCACATTTTGGGTTTTCCCAAGCACTACACAGCTGATTCAAATAACCAAAGCTTGATGATGAGTTGGTTATTTGAATCAGCTGTGTAGTGCTAGGGCAAACACCAAAACGTGCACCCAGGGGCCCCAGGACCGAGTTTGGAACAATGGAACACACTAGAGAAGGGCTATAAAATGGAAAGGAACAGTGGAACACACTAGAGAATGTTTATAGAATGATACGGACCACACTGATCCCTCAGTTCCGGAAACTCTCCATCTTTGTCCCTTTCAAAGTCACTATATGAAGGCCAGCAACAGAACAAACCCCTCCATCTTTGGGTGTATTTGTAGAACAAACACTATATATACAAAAGTATGTGGACACCCCTTCAAATTAGTGGATTCGGTTATTTCAGCCACACGCGTTGCTGACAGGTGTTTAAAAACGAGCACACAGCCACTCAATCTCCATAGCCTAACACAGATGGCCTTACTGAAGAGCTCAGTGAAATTCAACGTGGCACCGTCATCAGATGCAACCTTTCCCGAGTGGTGCAGTGGTGGCTTTATCACAACCGACCGTGATTGGGAGTCCAATAGTATTGTCCGGGTTTGGCCGGTGTAGGCCATCATTGTAAATAAGAATTTGTTCTTAACTGACTTTCCTAGTTAAATAAAGGTTAAATTAAAATAAAAAATATAACAATTCCAACAACTCCGTTTGTCCAATTTCTGCCCTGTTGGAGCTGCCCCAGTCAACTGTAAGTGCTGTTATTATGAAGTGGAAACATTTAGGAGCATCAACGGCTCAGCTGCAAAAGTGGTTGGCCACACATGCTCACAGAACAGGAGCAGCCGCACACAACCCTAAGATCACCATGCGCAATGCCAAGCACCGGGTAGAGTGGTGTAAAGCTCGCCGCCATTGGACTCTGGAGTATTGGAAACGCACTCTCTGGAGTGATGAATCATACTTCACCATCTGGCAGTCCGACGGACGAATCTGGGTTTGGTGGATGCCGGCAGTACGCTACCTGCCCCAAGGCATTGTGCCAACTGTTTTTTTTTTTCAAGTATTATCCACCTCGAATCCGGAATTCCCTAACAGAAGCTAACCAGCTCACTAGCTAACGTTGGTCCTGGAGCAATGCACCAATTAGCCTGAATCTAGCTTGTGCTCGGCACGTCTTCCGTCTGGCTGAAGAGTCCCATCAGCCACTCCTGGGCTACAACACCTATCCGGATCCGTTTTTTACTGCCGGTGCAGAGCCTCACCGGGCCTTCACGAGTGGACCACTGACGTTATCTGCCCGAGGGGGGTATTCAACCGGCCTCCGTCGCGACGTCACCTGGACGCCCATCAGCTAACTGCGGCCTGCTAACGTTTTGCTGTCTAGACCATATTGGCTGCTAGCTAAACAGGTCCATCGGACAATTTCTTGGGCCACTTTTACCTATTTTGTCAATTGGCCTGGTCCCCTTCACCACACGGAACCCCACAAACCCATCACGACTGGTCTACCGACGGAAACGCACGAGGAGGCTATATACAGACTTCCTCCGTCTTTGTTAGCCGGCCTGCTAGCCTTTGCTAGCTTGCTGTCCCCGGCTAGCTGTCTGAATTGCCGTGTCCCCAACCAGCCTCACTACTCACTGGACCTTAATGATCACTCGGCTAAGCATGCCTCTCCTCAATGTCAATATGCCTTGTCCATTGCTGTTCTGGTTAGTATTTATTGTCTTATTTCACTGTAGAGCCTCTAGCCCTGCTCAATATACCTTATCCAACCATTCAGTTCCACCACCCACACATGCAATGACATCACCTGGTTTAAATGTTTCTAGAGACAATATCTCTTTCATCACCACTCAATGCCTAGGTTTACCTCCACTGTATTCACGTCCTACCATACCTTTGTCTGTACATTATGCCTTTAATCTATTTTATCGACCCCTGAAACCTGTTCTTTTTACTATCTGTTTGGAACGTCCTAGACGACCAGTCATTATAGCTTTTAGCCGTACCCCTATCCTACTCCTCCTCTGTTCCTTTGGTGATATAGAGGTTAATCCAGGCCCTGCAGTGCCTAGCTCCACTCCTATTCCCCAGGTGCTCTCATTTGTTGACTTCTGCAACCGTAAAAGCCTTGGTTTAATGCATGTTAACATTAGAAGCCTCCTCCCTAAGTTTGTTTTATTCACTGTCCTAGCACACTCTGCCAACCCGGATGTCCTAGCCGTGTCTGAATCCTGGCTCAGGAAGACCACCAATAATGCTGAAATTTCCAACCCTAACTACAACATTTTCAGACAAGATTGAACGGCCAAACGGAGCGGTGTTGCTATCTACTGCAGAGATAGCCTGCAGACTTCTGTCTTACTATCCAGGTCTGTACCCAAACAATTTAAACTTTTACTTCTAAAAATCCACCTTTCTAGAAACAAGTCTCACTGTTACCGCTTGCTATAGACCACCCTTTGCCCCCAACTGCACTCTGGACACCATATGTGAACTGATTACTGTGCAGCCATATTCATTGATCTGGCCAAGGCTTTCGACTCTGTCAATCACCACATCCTTATCGGCAGACTCGACAGCCTTGGCTTCTCAAATGATTGCCTCGCATGGTTCACCAACTATTTCTCCGATAGAGTTCAGTGTGTCAAATCAGAGGGCCTGTTGTCCGGGGCTCTGGCATTCTCTATGGGGGTGCCACAGGGTTCAATTCTTGGGCCGACTCTCTTCTCTTTATACATCAATGATGTCGCTCTCGCTGCAGGTGAGTCTCTGATCCACCTCTACGCAGACGACACCATTCTGTATACCTCTAGCCCCTCTTTGGACACTGTGTTAACTTGTTAGGGATCGGCTCATGAGGTGACTGTTTTGGAGAGGCTGGCGTGCCCAAAGTAAAATGCCTCCCATTCAGGCCCAGAAAATAGGATATGCACATATTTAGTACCATTGGATAGGAAACACTCTGAATTTTCCAAAAGTGTTAACCATTTGTCTGTGAGTGAAAGAGAACGCATATGGCAGGCGAAACCCCGAGGAATTTCTGTCCTGGAAAAAGTGATTTTGACACATTGCTCATTTGGAACCACTCCCTCATGAAAATGACCATATAAGGGCATATGAATGCAGTACCCATCGCTTCCTTTAGATGTCAACAGTCTCGAGACAGTGTAAATTTTCTATTTGGATGCTTTAGACCAGAGAATAAGAGCAAACCAGGAAGTGACCTTTTTATGTAAACAGTACCCAATGCGCGCTCCCGACAAGGCGCGCAGTGTCTTTTTTATCGACTTTATCGCTCAGTTTATATTCCGGTTGATTTATAATAGTAAATATACGTAAAAGTGTTCCTAAGGATACATTTAAAACTATGTTTGATTGTTCTTGGACAAGTTTATAGGTATAAGATGAATGAGTTTGCGTCATGTTTCAATGGAGGAGTGGAGGCTGTCGTTTCTGATTATAACGCGCGAACCAAATGGAGATTTATGGATAAAATACATTACTTTTTCTAACAAAAGAACAATGGATTGTCTTCATTGGACACTTAGGAAGACCTCAGCAGAAGTTCTTCAACAGGTAATGTCGTGGCAAATGGTTCCTCAAAAATATGAAACTCTTACAAGAACTTGTGATTTCAAAAAGACTTTAATACATGTAACAAAGTCTTGAGCCGCCTCATGAAACGACTGACTCTACTCATCACAGGGCCCTGTTTATATACCTTCGTAGTACACGGGTACATTCCCATATATGAATAGGATTTCTCCTTGCCACTATTATCCTCCAATCCGAGCTCTTGCTTGTTTACGCCTAGTAACGCCCACCTCTGTTCCAAGTTTAGATTAGATTAGTGGCAAGGCCCTTAATGTAATACAAAAAATAATACATTTATCGTGAACATATATTTCCTGTGTTGGCCATTCTGTTGTCATCTTCTAGACCTTAATGTATTAAATCAATGGATTAAATCAGCATTACATCTTTCCCTGATACATCTATGATCTCAATGCCCTGTTCTCTGCATATGGAAAAATAGCTTGTCCTTGCCTCTCTTCACCACATTCTGTCTTCACACTTGCTTGCTGTCACTCACACTTGACATTTGGTTGGGCTATATTATTAGTCCTGCAAGCACTTGACCTTTAACTTATAGTTTCTGGCTTTCCTAAGTCCACTGTTCGCCTGTCTGATTATACAGACCCTGTTACTTGACTCTATTTCTGATTTTCAAACGTATGTATTTGGGGTCTCAGTTATGCAGTCCTGTCACAAGTCCAGGACAATCCTCAACACATGTTCTGCTCTACAGTGACAAGCCTATATGCATGTTTGTTAAAGGAAAGGAAAAAAGACAATTAATGTCATCAAATTATCCCCTACAGTAATTGATTTATTTTCACTGTGAAATGTGTTATGTGTGTGCCGTGATGGCTAATCGATTCATGGCTATGGGAAAAATAGTGAAGGTGCTACCCTCAAACAATCAAATGTGCTGCTTTCGCCGTAAAGCCTTTTGTAAATCTGACAACGCTGTGATATTGCCAAGAAACAGAGCTTTTGATGAGTATGGAAAACTTGTATATTGGTGGATGTTTAATAATTCAACTTTTGGATTTTGAATTTGGCGCCTTACATTTCACCTGGTAGTGTCGGGATTGGGGCGCTAGCGCCCCAGCAATCCCTGAGAGGTTAACTTCTTAGGCAGTGGTGGGGCGCTAGCTCTGCTAGCTCTGCTAGCTCTGCTTCTTGGCAATATCACAGCATTGTCAGATTTCAAAAAGGCTTTACGGCGAAAGCACCACATTTGATTGTTTGAGGGTAGCACCTTCACTATTTTTCCCATTACCATGAATTCATTAGCCTTCACGGTTCACACAAAACACATTTCACAGCGAAAACAAATCAATTACCTATTGAAAAACTTCTGCTGAGGGCTTCCTAAGTGTCCAACAAAGACAATCCATGGTTCTTTTGTTAGAAAAAGTAATGTGTTATATCCATAAATCTCAGTTTGGTTGGCGCGTTAGAATGAGAAAATATAGCCTCCAATCGTCCATTGAAACGTGAAGAGAACTCGTTCAACTTATACCTATAAACTTGTCCAAGAACAATCAAACATCCTTTTTAATGTATCCTTAGGAACACTTTTATGTATATTTACTATAATAATTCAACCGGAATATAAACTGGGCGATAAGAAAGCAAAAAACCACAGAGCTTGCATGGCGAGAGCGCGCGTCCTCTTCTATTGACATCTCTGGGGACACTTCCTGAATCCTCTTCTTCTCTGCTCTAATAGCATCTAAAAAAAATCTGAACACTTTCTCGAGACTGTTGACATCGAGAGGAAGCGATAGGTACTGCATTCATATGCCCTTATATGGGCATTTTCATAAGGGAGGGTTTCCCAATGAGGCACTCTGTCAAACCACTTTTTCCAGGACAGAAATTCCTTGGGGTTTCGCCTGCCATATCCGTTCTGTTTTACTCACAGACAAATGGTTAACACTTTTAGAAAATTCAGAGTGTTTCCTATCCAATGGTACTAAATATGTGCATATCCTATCTGGGCCTGAATGTGAGGCATTTTACTTTGGGCACGCCAGGGTCTCCAAAACGGTCACCTCGTGCGCTGCTGCCTAAGAAGTTAACTACCCTCCAGACGAGCTTCAATGCCATACAACACTCCTTCCGTGGCCTCCAACTGCTCTTAAACGCAAGTAAAACTAAATGCATGCTCTTAAACTGATCGCTGCCCGCACCTGTCCCCCCGTCCAGCATCACTACTCTGGACGGTCCTGTCTTAGATTATGTGGACAACTACAAATATCTAGGTGTCTGGTTAGACTAAACTCTCCTTCCAGACTCACATCAAACATCTCCAATCTAAAATTAAATCTAGAATTGGCTTCCTATTTCGCAACAAATCATCCTTCACTCATGCTGCCAAACATACCCTTGTAAAACTGACCATCATACCGATCCTCGACTTGATGTCATTTACAATATAGCCTCCAATACTCTACTCAGCAAATTGGATGCAGTCTATCACAGTGCCATCCGTTTTGTTACCAAAGCCCCATATACCACCCATCACTGTGACCTGTACGCTCTCGTTGGCTGGCCCTCGCTTCACACTCGTCGCCATACCCACTGGCTCCAGGTCATCTACAAGTCCCTGCTAGGTAAAGTCCTGCCTTATCTCAGCTCGCTGGTCACCATAGCAGCACCAACCCGTAGCACGCGCTCCAGCAGGTATATCTCACTGGTCACCCCTAAAGCCAATTCCTCCTTTGGCCGACTCTCCTTCCAGTTCTCTGCTGCCAATGACTGGAACGAACTACAAAAATCTCTGAAACTGGAGACACTTATCTCCCTCACCATCTTTAAGCAGCTGTCAGAGCAGTTCACAGACCCCTACACCTGTTTATAGCCCATCTGTAAATAGCCCAACCAACTACCTCATCCCCTACTGTATTTATTTATTTATCTTGTTCCTTTGCACCCCAGTTTTTCTACATTGCACATTCATCTACTGCACATCTACCATTCCAGTGTTTAAATGCTATATTGTAATTATTTGCCACCATGGCCTATTTATTGCCTTACTTTTCTTATCCTACCTCATTTGCACTCTTGTATATAGATTTGTTTTTTTCTACTGTATTATTGACTGTATGTTTGTTTTACTCCATGTGTAACTCTGTGTTGTTGTATGTGTCGAACTGTTTTGCTTTATCTTGGCCAGGTCGCAGTTGTAAATGAGAACTTGTTCTCAACTTGCCTACCTGGTTAAATAAAGGTGAAATAAATAAAAAATCTAGTTTGGTGGTGGAGGAAAAAATGACATTCTAGACATTTATGTGCTTCCAACTTTGTGGCAACAGTTTTGGGAAGGCTCTTTCCTGTTTCAGCATGACAATGCCCCTGTGCACAAAGCGAGGTCAATACAAATGGTTTGTCAAGGTCGGTGTGGAAGAACTTGACTGGCCTGCTCAGAGCCCTGACCTCAACCCCATTGAACACCTTTGGGATGAATTGAAAAGCCGATTGAGAGCCAGGCCTAATCGCCCAACATCAGTGCCCGACCTTACTAATGCTCTTGTGGCTGAATGGAAGCAAGTCCCCACAGGAATGTTCCAACATCTAGTGAAAAGCCTTCCCAGAAGAGTGGAGGCTATTATAGCAGCAAAGGGGGGACCAACTCCATGTAAATGCCATGATTTTGGAATGAGATGTTCGACAAACAGGTGTCCACATACTTTTGGTCATGTAGTGTACGTATATGAAAGCCAGTGGGAAACCCCTCAACCCTTGTAAGTCACTATATATAAAGGCCATAGAACAAAATATTCCAAAATTAATTCGACATCGGATACGAATTGGAGAGAGATCTGAGTGGTGGAGAGAGAGCTGAGCGGGGGTTATAAAAGGCCTTTCACTCAGACAAGCACATCAGGAATCCCATTTGATTCACACTATCATTCTCAGAAGAGGACACCAGGACCAACCAGCCCATACAACACTGTTTTCCAAGTCTGCATCCCAAATATTACTCTATACTTTTTTATCAGGGCCCATATGATTCTGGTCAAAAGTAGTGCACTATGTAGGAGTTAGGATGCCATTTGGGACACAGGCCAAGAGACCCCTCCATCCTTCCGTCCCTGCATCTCTTTGCTCTTTCTACATTTTATTTTAGCTTAAGAAATACTCATACTCCTACCAATTCCCCACGCCTTTCAGTGCACTTGTGAAATCAGGAGCGCAAATTAGGACCTTGATGGCTCCATCCAACTACAGACCAAAAAGCACAACAACATAATTGTAGTTGTGTGTTGAGTCATGCAGTTAAAAGCATTATGAATAGACAACCACTCTTTCCTTTCAATACAAAGAAACACAAAAATGAAGATTTTTCTGCTGTTGGTCTGCCGTTTTCCACTGATTTCACGGATTCAATTACGTCACTGCATGCATTTGTTTCACAGATATATACTTTCATCTCCTCCCAAGATGCATTTACTGCAGGCCTAAACATGTACACTGAGTGTTGAAAACATTAGGAACACCTTCCTAATAGTGAGTTGGACTCCCCAACCCCCCTTTTGACCTCAGAACAGCCTCAATTCGTCGGGAAATGGACTCTACAAGGTGACCAAATTGTTCCACAGGGATGCTGGCCCATGTTGACTCCAATGCTTCCCACAGTTGTGTCAAGTTGGCTGGATGTCCTTTGGGTGGTGGACAATTCTTGATACACATGGGAAACCTTTGGTCGTCAAAAACCCAGCAGTGTTGCAGTTCTTGACACAAACTGGTATGCCTGGCATCTACTGCCATACCCTGTTTAAAGGCACTTAAATATTTTGTCTTGCCCATTGAATGGCACATATACACAATCCATGTCTCAATTGTCTCAACGCTTAAAAATCCTTCTCTAACTTGTCTCCTCCCCTGATTGAAGTGGATTTAACAAGTGACATCAATAAAGGATCTGGACTAATCTGATCAGTCTATGTCATGGAAAGAGCAGGTGTTCATGTTTTGTACTCTCAAAGTATGTATACCTAGTGTAGCAAAGGTCCCTACTGTACACTATAACGTGCTTAGTTAAAGTGTGTTTGTTCTGCATGATCACCATTATGTTAAGTCTTCTGATCTGTATTACTCATGTGGGTGGTAAGCTCTCCACTTTAGCATGGAAATGCCTCAGTGAACTAACAGTGTACAAATTCTCCCAAGCAGAACATATGCCTGCGGGGCTGCTTGCCTTGCCACTGCATTACGCCTTAAGTCCTACACTACTGTATGCTCCACTTGGAACAAGCAGTACTCTGCTTCCTTCCTGCCTGAGTACAGAATAAGACTTCTCTTCACTTTGTTGCTTCCCTCCATGTGTGGAGGCTAAGTGCATCTGACGTGGTTATTGCCAGTTCAGGGATCACTGAAGTAGCCAGGAGAATGGTCCCACTGTACCAGTCTAAATCCCAAATGCCTGGCCCTGGCTCTATGTTGTATTTACGTGCATGATATTTAAAACAAAGCCACTCTTTAAAAGAGTGTGCTGTTGCAAATATGCCATTGTACTTTTATGTCAGGCTCTACACACCTCTATCCCCAGTCTCTCACTGACTTTAATCATTTATTTATTTCCCTAGCGATCAAGCATACCATAACGTGGCCTGAATGCAGAGTGTGGAGATCAGAGACACTGGATGACATTGACTCGTTCCACAGAGAGAGAACCATGCTCTTCTATCAGCACAGTGCTGTCCAAACATCTAGGTATCACTCCCTTCAATAAAGCTACCAGGGTTTGCCTTGAATATAGACACCTGGGTAACACTTTACTTGACACCCAATGTCATGATATGTTATGACATGGTCATAACCATATCATAATGTCATAACAACTGACATAACTCATTATAACCTGTCATAATATGGTCATAACACTGTCATGACCCATATATGTACACCTGTTGTGACATACTGTGTTATTTAATGGCTGGTTATGACACCTACATAAGAGAATCAAAATTCAAATTTGTTTTATTTACCTGCCAAGAAGTTTCCTTTTGTTTAAACGTTTGTTTCTTAAATCCTTTGTTGTTGTTATAATGATGTTTGTTTTCATCATATTTTAAATAACTTATAGAACATACACTTTATGACACTGTCATGAAGCATTATGACCATCCTGTGTCACTTTACTTGGACTAAGAAAATACACTTTATGAAACTATCAAGACGCATTATATATATATATAAACTCAGCATAAAAAGAAACGTCCTCACACTGTCAACTGCGTTTATGTTCAGCAAACTTAACATGTGTAAATATTTGTATGAACATAACAAGATTCAACAACTGAGACATAAACTGAACAAGACATGTGACAGACATGTGACTAACAGAAATTGAATAATGTGTTCCTGAACAAAGGGGGGGTCAAAATCAAAAGTAACAGTCAGTATCTGGTGTGGCCACCAGCTGCATTAAGTCATGCAGTGCATCTCCTCCTCATGGACTGCACCAGATATACCAGTTCTTGCTGTGAGATGTTATCCCACTCTTCCACCAAGGCACCTGCAAGTTCCCGGACATTTCTGGGGGGATTGGCCCTAGCCCTCACCCTCCGATCCAACAGGTCCCAGACGTGCTCAATGGGCTTGAGATACAGGCTCTTTACTGGCCATGGCAGAACACTGACATTCCTGTCTTGCAGGAAATCACACACAGAACGAGCAGTATGGCTGGTGGCATTGTCATGCTGGAGGGTCATGTCAGTATGAGCCTGTAGGAAGGGTACCACATGAGGGAGGAGGATGACTTCCCTTTAACGCACAGCGTTGAGATTGCCTACAATGACAACAAGCTCAGTCTGATGATGCTGTGACACACCGCCCCAGACCATGACTGACCCTACACCTACAAATCGATCCCGCTTCAGAATACAGGCTTCAATGTAACGCTCATTCCTTCAACGATAAATGTGAATCCGTGACTCATCAGTGAAGAGCACTTTTTGCCAGTCCTGTCTGGTCCAGCAACGGTGGGTTTGTGCCCATAGGCGACGTTGTTGCCGGTGATGTCTGGTGGGGAGCCTTTTTGAAATCTGACAATGCTGTGATATTGCCAAGAATCAGAGCTTTTGATGACTATGCAACACTTGTATGTTGATGAATGTTTAATAATTCAGTAGCTAGCGCGCCGCTACTCCCTAAGTAGTTATTAAGATAGACACACCTGAGTACAGGACGAAATTGGGTAAAATTTCTACCAAAAGTATTAATGACTATTCGGATAGTCCCAGACGAGGGATTATCTCCATTTGAGAAAGTATTTGGTAGATCTTTTAGAATGAGAGTTAGGAAGATACAGTAGCAGATCACATGAGAAGTTGTTTGCTAACCACACCCGTATGTCAGAGATTTTATGCCCAACAGAAGAACTACAGAAGGAGGTGAGCCATACGATCCAGCCAGGTGACTGGGTGTGGGTCCAGTCTCTGAAGAAAAAGGACTGGAAGGTCCATACCGGGTCCTGTTGGTGACAGCCTTCGCCGTAAGAATTGCGGAGAGATCCACCTGGGTTCATATCATACATTACAAAAGGGTAAACCAACCCTGCCACCACTGTTGAACAAACACAGAGTTAGGAGAGTCAGATCCGAGTACTAAAAGGGGTCGGGGGTTAACTCTCAACGAAGATTGGTGTCAGAACACCTTTCCTCGCTGTGGGAGTTCTTCAAAGTGGAGGTATGGGTTGGCTTTTGGCTGATGATATGTTCTCTGGGAAGGGGTGGGGCTTTACAGGAGTGCTGATCGGTCTGAGCTGTCTGATTGTGGGAGCCATATTCCTAATACACCATGACTTACCCGAGAAGGCAGAAGGTGGTAACATGACTCATAGTGTAGACGATGAGGATTTTGTATCAACAAAGTTTAAAAGGTCACTGGGACGGGACAGAAAGGAAGTGAGAGTAGAGTTAAGGAAGAATGTCTCAGTTGAGTTTTATGTAGACGAAATGGGGCCCTTGACCTCTTGGCAGTCTAGAAATATGGGCACTTATGGAAGATATCTGTGCAAATCACCGTGTAGTTCGTGGAATCAGGTCATAGCTCACACAGAGAGAAAGGTCTATGTAAACCCACACACCCAATATGGAAACAGATGGAGTATAGTAAAGGTGAGGGTTGCTGACTGTTATCCAGAGCAAGGGGGGTATTGCATAAAGGTACGAATCACCATTAAAAACGTGAAGAAAGAAGATCTCGGATTGTGGTATGTAGGTTTTGACCAGGTTTCGGTGGACACTATGGTACCCTTCCGGGCAGGAGAGGTTAGAGCCGATGCTAGTTCTACGGCCAGTCAGAATCTAAGCAGTACTCCTGACAGACTAGATATAACCAGTGTAGTCATCCAGGGCCAAGGACCAGTACGGATAGTTCAGACGTAAGACCTTAAGGAAGTGATTGAGGTTGAGACTGGGTTTGGGGTTTCCAACTTATGGTTGGAATGGATTCAGTATACAGCCAGATCAGTAGCTAAAGAAGAATGTTATGCTTGCGCCACAGCCAAACCTCAGTAGACAACCATCCCCTTTCCACTTGATGGAATTAATTTACCCAGGGGAATGGCCTGTATGGTAAAGCTGTTCATGAAAGCAGGAAAGCCAGACAATGACAGTTGCACTGATCTGCATTATTTGTATAGCAATGTGCCCTTTAGATCCAGGCTTCCTCCTTTCATAGTGGCAGGTGGAGACTATTATTGTTTGGCCCGGTACAACACTCATGGGAAAGAAGTAGGGGAAGTGAGTACATGCAATAGGACAGAGAATGTTACAACTGATGAGACTATGAGGGATCTGACAGGTAATGTGGATTGGATAAATTATATCTATTATAATCAACAGTATTGATGAATGTTTAATAATTCAACTTTTGGATTTTGAATTTGGCGCCTTGCATTTCACCGGGTAGTGTCGGGTGTGGCGCCCCACCACTCCCTAAGTAGTTATTAAAGCTTGTACAATATAAAAAGACTGTTCACATTTGGAGTCCAGAGCTCTCGTGAATAAATATTTTGACATTTGACAATTGTAGACTGGGCTTCTGTCTGTTTCATTTCAACCAGTATCTTCTGGGTTACAGACGGAGTAGTTTAATTGAAGTTCAGTTTATGAATATTGAGAACATAATTCTCGTAACAATAATTCGTAAAAATCCAAATAACTTTGAAAGACAGGGTCCTGAAAAAGGGACGTGGAAATCCAAATTTGAGATTTTTTGTTCCAACCGCTGTGTTGTGAGACACAGAGTAGGTGAATGGATGATCTCTGCATGTGTGGTTCCACAATGAAGCATGGAGGAGGAGGTGTGATGGTGTGGGGCTGCTTTGCTGGTGACACTGTCTGTGATTTATTTAGAATTCAAGGCACACTTAACCAGAATGGCTACCACAGCATTCTGCAGCGATACGCCATCCCATCTTTGTTGCGCCTAGTGGGACTATCATTTGTTTTTCAACAGGACAATGACCCAACACACCTCCAAGAAGGAGAGTGATTGAGTGCTGCATCAGATGACCTGGCCTCCACAATCACCTGACCTCAACCCAATTGAGATGGTTTGGGATGAGTTGGACAGCAGAGTGGAGGAAAAGCAGCCAACAAGTGCTCAGCATATGTGGGAACTCCTTCACGACTGTTGGAAAAGCATTCCAGGTTAAGCTGGTTGAGAGAATGCCATGAGTGTGCAAAGCCGTCATCAAAGCAAAGGGTGGCTACTTTGAAGAATATATATTTTTTTTTATTTGTTTAACACTTTTTTGGTTACTGCATGTTTTCCTATGTGTTATTTCATAGTTTTGATATCTTCACTATTATTCTACAATGTAGAAAATAGTACAAATAAAGAAAAAACCCTTGAATGAGTAGGTGTCCATACTTTTGACTGGTACTGTAAATGAAATATATCGCTCTTTTGGAGTAAATGCACTTATGTCGGCCTTTAGCGAAAGCCATGCCTCCAATAAGCTACACCTGCAATATTCTGATAGGCTGCTGCTGCTACAGTATAGCTGCCAATCATCAAGTGATGTGCATGTTGTCAACAGAAAAGTCAGTAACCAGTTGGTTACTAGCAATGATTGCTAGTTTCAGCAACTGTACTGTAGGTTACTAGGAACATTTTGCCAGTAAGTTACTGTACATTTTACAATAGCTTACTAACTAATAGTTTCCAGGTAAGAAATTACAAGTTCACAGCAAGTAGGTGTGTCCAAACTTTTGACTGGTACTGTACATATGTAATACTATGCAGACACTCTATCCAGATGGACTTATAGTCATGTGTGCATACATTTTTACAGATGGGTGGTCACGGGAATCAAACCCACTATCTTGGCATTGTAAGCACCATGCACTACCAACTGAGCTACAAAGGACAATTACAGAGCATATAAGCCAGATAGGCCTATCACGTACATGCTCTTATGTCAGTCAGTCATCTGTTAGAAAGAGGGTGTCTTGTCCTGCTCCTGAAATAAGTTCCTGCATCCATCCCAGTCATCAGAAACAGAGCATTGGGAAAGGTGCATGTCTGACATCAATGTGTACGCAATTACAATGATAATTTAATACGGTCAATATATAACATAAACCTACTGTTGACACGTAGGCTATGGTGTAATGCAATGTTTTGCCTTGTGTGGTAGGTTATGTTTTTTTTTAAATTTTATGTAGGTGTCATAATCACAACTAAAATAACGTTAATATACAGTATGTCAAAACAGGTGTAAACATGTGTGTCATGACAGTATCATGACCATAATATAACAGATTATGACAAGGTATATCAGCTGTATAATATTATTACATGGTAATGACGTTGTCATAACGGGTTATATCGCTGGGTGTCAAGTTAAGTGTTACCGACACCTGTCCTACCAGGCAAAGTCATGACCGTAAGAGGGAGGGTGAAGAGGACGGAACCATTGATATGTAGAAGAGTGAGAATAGGCCTTTGTTGAGTTAAGTGGAGGTCAACAGATCAATACATACAGTACATATAATATAGAATTTAAAACATATTGCAGCTCTTCTCAGAACCCTGTATGAATCTTTAAGGTTATAGCTCATGTTTATATAACAACATTGTATTTATGTGAAACACATCAATTGTGATGGCATACAATAGTTAAAAAGACGGGTAAAAAAATAGACCAATAAAGCTAACATAGACAGTGCATGAAGAATTTATATGGTCTTCCCACTGGGAATACAGAGAGTGAACAGTAACATAGACATAATGAAAATCCTCAGAACTTTTCTTTTTCCAGCGGAACTTTGAAGTCTTTAGAAGGTTCTACAAAATTCTCGGAATCTAACGTAGCTAGCACATCTACAAGCAGGGATATCAGAACATGTTGAAGGCATTTCAAAAGAAATGTTTCTTTCTTGGAAACCCGGGAGAAGATAAAGGGAGCTCAAAATAATCTTTGACTGTCAACTTTGTGGAATTGAACCAGGTATTTACCACTAAGCACCTTATCTCTAACTGTCATGTTATTAACTTTCCCATTGTTAGTGCTTGCAGAGCGAACAAATATCAAGATTTCCATGTAAGGTATCATATCAGGTATACAACCGGTATAAAGTATACAAGCTGAAAGAGAGAAGTGGATGCATTTTTTTCAACAACAATAACTGCATGTCCCAAACAATCAAATTAAAACAAACAGTGAAGGAAGAAAACAGTAAACACATTTTCTGGTGAGATTACAAATAGATGAAAATATCATATCATTGTCAAGTTCCAATGTCATCGGGACTGACACCGATCTAGAGAAAATGATAAGAGGTTCAGTTTAACTTAGTTCAGCTCAGCTCTAAAGTCATTGAGTTTAGGCATCTCCAGTCCTGTCTACCATGGCAATCTAAGTTTAGCTCAATTATCTGCCTCAGGGGCAGCAGGAGGAACCCTCTATTTTATTACTTTTGTGTTGAAAATCCCAATAGCACCCTTCTCCCTTTAAAGTACACTACTTTTGACCAAGGCCAGTAGTGAAATATATAGGGAATAGGGTGCCATTGGGACACTACCTCTATGTTATATGCACATTATGGTCCTATTTTTGATGGTGGTGTGAAGTTGTGTTTCAAGTTTCAAAATGTATTTGTCACATGCACAGGATACAGCATTAGATGGTTTGTGTTGGATAAGTACAGTTCGACAGTGGTCCTGTTCATATGTTGCACTGATATTGACATGCGGTACAGCATATGCGGTAATACAAACAAAAGTCATCATATGCCTAGTATGTAGATGCCTTTGCTTACAAGTATTGCATTCCATGAAGACCCAAAGTGTTGGTTCTCCCATGCAGCTAGTCTCAGCCCTGGTTGCACGCCAAATGGAATCCTGGTCAAAGGTAGGAAATAGGGTGCCATTTGGGACATAACCCTATGTTACAGAGAGCAGTGAGTGGTGTGAGTCAGTAGTGCAGAAAGGTTGCAGACTGATGAGCAGCTCAGAGAACACAGCCCGTTGATTATAGCAGCTTGAACTCTGTCTGCATCCCAAATTATACCCTATTACTTATATAGTGCACTACCGTTAACCAGGGCTCATAGTTCAATTTGTCTCCAGTTCAATTTAACGAAGCAGCAAATATGAACGCTTTGCTGATTCCAGTCCTGTTCCCTATTCCATTGTTTTCCTGTTGTAATTGAGTCACGGATGACTGAATAACTGACTGTCCCACTTCGAGCATAATAGTTCCATCCTCTCTCTCTGTGTCTCTCTTGGAGTAGCAGGATGGTTCAATGAAACATCACATTTACTATGGGAATGGCGCTGCCTTAGTATGTCAATGTAGTACCTCTTACTAACAGACCTGACAAATGGGGTGGGGCGGCCAAGAGACCAGAGGAGGCAGAACGGAATGCTTGAGTTTGGATGTAGAGTTTGAGCAGGGTGACATGGGAGAACTTGTAAAGGTTGAACACCAGACGGCTGTGGCGTTCTGGTTAAGTTGCATGGGTTTGATGGCACAAGTGGGGAGCCCAGCCAACAGAGATTTGCAGTAGTCCTGACGAGATATGACGAGTGCCTGGATTAGGATCTGTGCCGCTTCCTGTGTGAGGTAGGGTTGTACTGTACAGATGTAAAGCAAAACCAGCAGGAGCTTTGATGTTTGCAGAGAACAACAGGGTTCTTTGCAATCTGGAAGGGGGACACCGTGGAGTTGTCAACAGTGATGGAAAGGTCTTCATATTTTTAAGGATACTTCATTCTATCCTACCTGAAATACCCTCCCTTATTTTGGTAAACATATTGCAGTTCCCCTGCATTGTTTGATACAGCGTCTTTCATTAATAAAAAATGCCAGAGAAATGCCACAGAAAGGCACCCAGAATCTTATTTCCACTTTTTCCCCCCATCCATCTGCAGTAGAGAAGGCACAGAGAGAGAGAGCATGAGAGAGAGAGAGAGAGCATGACAGAGAGAGAGAGCATGAGAGAGAGAGAGAGCATGAGAGAGAGAGAGACATGAACTCTTGGTGAAAACAACAGGGGCCTGAGGATTTGTCGGTATGTAGTGCAGGAATTAACAGATTTGCAGTAGGCAATTACCAAGAGATTGCCGAGCCTCATGCACTTAATAAGCCAAAGAGCAGACAGAACACAATCTGATCGGAATTATGATGTCGTAATTTCCATATGTCTGTCATTATAATCCCGCCACCGCCTGCAGGTGTTATTGAATGAGAACAATCATTATGGGTTATATGTACAGTGCACAGACCCCTTCACTTTTTCCACAAAATGTTTGTTACGTTACACCATTACTATTAAATATTTCCCCCTCATCAATCTACACACAATACTCCATAATGAAAAAGCAAAAGAACGGGTTTAAAAAAAACGGAAATATAACTTTTACGTAAGTATTCAGACCCTTTACCCAGTACTTTGTTCAAGCACCTTTGGCAGCATTTACAGCCTCGAGTCTTCTGGGGTATGATGCTACAAGCTTCGCACCTGTAATTGGGGAGTTTCTCCCATTGTTCTCTGCAGATCCTCTCAAGCTCTGTCAAGTTTGATGGGGAGTGTCCCTGCACAGATATTTTCAGGTCTCTGCAGAGATGTTCGATCAAGTTTAAGTCTGGGCTCTGACTGGGCAACTCAAGTCACTCACGTCCCGAAGCCACTCCTGCATTGTCTTGGCTGTGTGCTTAGGGCCAAGTTATGAGCAGTGTCTGGTTTCCTGACGCTTCGCATTCAGGACAAAGAGTTCAATCTTTGTTTCATCAGACTAGAGAATCTTGTATCTGAGAGTCCTTTATGTGCCTTTTGGCAAACTCCAAGCGGGCTCTCATGTGCCTTTTACTAAGGAGTGGCTTCTGTTTGGCCACTCTACCACAAAGGCCTTATTGGTGGAGTGCTGCAGAGATGGTTGTCCTTCTGAAATGTTCGACCATCTCCATAGAGGAACTCTATCAGAGTGACCATCGGGTCTTCGTCACCTCCCTAACCAATGCCCTTCTTCCGATTCCTCAGTTTGGCCAGGCAGTTAGCTCTAGGAAGAGTCTTGGTTGTTCCAAACTTCTTCCATTAAAGACGGATGAAGGCCACTGTGTTCTTGGGGACCTTCAATGCTGCAGAAATGTTTTGGTAACCTTCTCCAGATCTGTGCCTCGACACAATCCTGTCTCCGAGCTCTGTGGACAATTCCTTCGACCTCTTGGCTTGGTTTTTGCAGTATATAGACAGGTGTGTGCCTTTCCAAGTAATGTCCAATCAATTGAATTTACCACCGGTGGAATCAAATCAAGTCGTAGAAACATCTCAAAGATGATCAGTGGAAAGGCGTCAAATTCAAAATCCAAAAGTTGAATTATTAAACATTCATCAATATACAAGTGTTGCATAGTCATCAAAAGCTCTGCTTCTTGGCAATATCACAGCGTTGTCAGATTTCAAAAAGGCTTTACGGCGAAAGCACCACATTTGATTGTTTGAGGGTAGCACCTCCAATATTTCTGCATTAGCATAAATTCATAAACCATCGCGGTTCACACCAAACCCATTTCACAGCGAAAACAAATCCCTTACCTTTTGAAGAACTTCTGCTGAGGGCTTCCCAAGTGTCCAACGAAGACATCCAATGGTTCTTTTGTTAGAAAAAGTCATTTATTATATCCATAAATCTCCGTTTGGTTGGTGCTTTATTTTCAGAAAATCCAACGTCGAATCGCCCATTGAAACGTGAAGAGAACGTGTTCAAATCTACCTATAAACTTTTCCTAAACAAATCAAAGACCAGTTATAATGCATCCTTAGATATCGTTTTATGAATATTAGCGATAATATTTCACTCGGATGGTAACCTAAACGTAATGAAAGGAAAATAAAGTGGGGCTCGCACCCAGACTCGCGCCCGAGAAAACTTGTTGACATTTCAGGTCCCCTTACCATTTCCTGTTCCTATCCGTTCCTCTTACTCCATTCACTCCCAGTCTTTGTATATAGACTACTGACATCTAGTGGAAGCCATAGGTACTGCAATCCAGGAGCTGCCTTGAAGTCAATGGGGAGAGTGTCAAACAGAGCCAAGGTCACCAAAAACTGTATTTCCGGGTGGATTTTCCTTGGGTTTTTGCATTCTATATCAGTTCTGTTATACTCACAGACATTATGTTAACAATTTTAGAAACTTCAGAGTGTTTCCTATCCAATAGTACTAATTATGTGCATATCCTATTTTCTGAGCCTGAGTGGCAGGCATTTTACTTTGGGCATGCCAGACTCTACAAAACCGTCACCTCTGCTGCCGCTCCCTAAGAAGTTAAACCCACACATTTACTAGAGGGACATGGTCTTTTGCCTGCTAATGCCTGCAATGCAGTGAAGAAAACGATATGACAACAATAACGTCTAATGTAACTGGCCCCTCTAACAGTACAACTGGCCCCAGCTTGGCCCCCCCAGTTGAAATGGTCTAGAACCGCCACTGGCTGTAGCATACAATTCTGGGGAAAGAATGAAGTATCTGAATACTTTCCGAATGCACTGTATTAGTTAACAAACCTGCACGTTCAATATGTTTATTGGAATGCTACTATTAGAAGGTTTTTTGTATCAAGTTGGCTACCATGCCACACATGTGGGTGGTATTGTGATTCTATAACACCAAATGATTGCCAAAGTATTTCAATTTGAAAGGTATAACATTTCAGCTCATTCAGAATGCTCCTTTCACACAGCAGCAGCTCTTCTCTCTAAAAGGTTGATCAATCATCATTAGAACCCTCATCTCACCGTCATTGACAGGTCCTGTCAACCTTGCATTGTGGAGGTGACGGCTATTGTAGAGCAGGCATGTGTATAGCAGACACCCAGTGTGCATCCCAAAAGACAACCTATTCCCTATATAGTGCACTAGTTTAGACCTGAGCCCTGTTTCACCTGTATAATAGTAGTGCACTATAAATGGAATAGTGTGCCATTTGGGATTTAGCCCCAGAGAACAGTACAGTCAAGCTAAGGTTTGCCTGACTTGCTGTTGTCTTTCACAAAGACACTTTAAAAGGGAATGGGATTGAGTGGATGATGCCAGGTTGGCACTGGGAAATACAGATGTGATACAGTACATCAAGGTGCATCTCCTTACCCAGGCAGAGTAGGGTACAATAATGCTGTCGCAGCAGACAACACGCAAGCACACACACACACACACACACACACGGTGAGTCAAGTTGTCTGTCTCAGATTATCTGCATACGACAAGGCCGGCCGGACCTCACATTATGAATGACACTGATTCCGTTCCTTATCTTTTCTACTGTAAACAGTTAAAAAATATGCTTAATTAAACAAATATAGAAACCAAAAGTGGCATGATGCCCTCTGCTAAAGCTAAAGTCTGACTGCCATTTTAAATCCCTGTGTTTGTTTTTGGATTCAGCATATCCAGGACTGGGACAACATGGTTTCATTGGAATAGGTCAAAAATAGTGACATTTAAGCACAGTGGTTATATATCACCATAGCTGATGTATTAGTTGTATGTCACCTGCAGTGACATTTTACACATACTGCATGTCACTATCCTTATGTATTTCATTCTGACTCTGCTTGAGTTTGTTTAAAAGAAAGCATGGCTCATTGTTAGCTGTCTTATGTACATTGCATGCATAAGGGTGAGTATTCATTTTGACCCACTGTGGTGTACTGTCCTTGTCCCAGCGTATCAGACAGAGACCATTAGAGCCTGTGATTTGGCTCTTGTCCTCAGGGATGCCTGAAGAGAACCTGTTATGGCTGTTCCCTCTCCTCCCCCATAACTCTCCCTATCTTCTCCACTTTCTAGTCCCCTCTCCTCCCTAAGCTCCACCTCTACACCCCCTCTACTCCCCCAAGCTCCAACTCTACTCCCCTCTCTCCTCCCTAAGCTCCACCTCTTCTCCCCTAAGCTCCGCCTAAACTCCACCTCTACTCCCCTCTACTCCCTAATCTCCACCTCTCCTCCCCTAAACTCCACCACTATTCCCCATCTACTCCCTCTCCTCCCCTAAACTCCACCCCTACGCCCCTTCTACTCCCCTTAAGCTCCACCTCTACTCCCCTTTCCTCCCCTAAGCTCCAACTCTACTCCCCTCTCCTCCCCTAAGCTCCACCTCTCTCCCCTCTCCTCCCCTAATCTCCACCTCTACTCCCCTCTCCTCCCCTAAGCTCCACCTCTACTCCCTAAACTCCACCACTATTCCCCATCTACACCCCTCTCCTCCCTAAACTCCACCTCTACTCCCCTTTCCTCCCCTAAGCTCCACCTCTACTCCCCTAAGCTCCACCTCTACTCCCCTCTCCTCCACCTCTACTCCCCAACTCTACTCCCTAAGCTCCAACTCTACTCCCTAAGCTCCACCTCTACGCCCTTCTACTCCCCTAATCTCCACCTCTACTCCCTCTCTCCTCCACCTCTACTCCCCTTTCCTCCCCTCTCCTCCCCTAATCTCCACCTCTACTCCCCACCTCTACTCCCCTTTCCTCCCTAAGCTCCAACTCTACTCCCTAAGCTCCAACTCTACTCCCCTCTCCTCCCCTAAGCTCCACGTCTACTCCCTCTAAGCTCCACCTTTGCTCCCCTCTCTTACCTCTCTCTTCCCCCTAAGCTCCACCTCTACTCTCCCTCTTCTCCACCTTACATCCCCCACTTCTCGCCCTTCTGAGAAGTATTCTTTACCATTACTAGACAGTCCACAACACCACGGACAGACAGGATGCATCCCAATTCCCATATGGCCCCTTATTCCTATTTAGTGCACTACTTTTGACCAGGGCCTAATGGCAATAGGGCGCCATCTGGAACACACTCACAGATCCATCCAACCTTTCTCTATATAGATTTATTGCCATGGCAATTGGACTGTCAGATACATTGAATATTTTCTCTGAGGCCCACCTCATCAATCACAATGTAGACCCAAGGACATATTTTCTGTTACAGTCATCTGCCATGCAGTCACAACTCAAATTGATTGACAATTTCTTCTTGCTCTGTCAGCCATTGTGTTCCTCACATCACAATGGAGTGGCTACGGTTCTGGACTTTCTGGAAGCCAACTTACTGTTGCTAAAAATACTGAGATTTCTGCGCATGCGGGATTACTAGCCTTTCTCCTTTCAGCTGCTCCGGACTCCGCTACCGCTTGTACACAAAACAGTTTGTACAAACATAGTTTGGTCTATTGTTACAGTAGGCTATTGCAAACAGAGGCAAGAAACCAACAGGGTGTTTCCCAATTGTTCTTTCAGAAGGGGAGTTACATGCAGTTATTTCGGCCAACTACAGTGCCTATTTATACCTCTTATTCTACATTTTGTTGTGTTACAGCCTGAATTCAAAATTGATTAAATCGATTTTTTTCTCACCCATCTACACACAATACCCCATAATGACAAAGTGAAAACAAGTTTTTTGAAATTGTTGCACATTTATTGAACATGAAATACAGAAATATCAAATTTACATAATTATTCACACCCCTTTGTTATGACACTCCAAATTGAGCTCAGGTGCATCCAATTTATTTTGATCATCCTTGAGATATCACTACAAGTTGATTAGAGCCCACCTGTGGCCAATTCAATTGTTTGGACATGATTTAGAAATAAACATACCTGTCTATATAAGGTCCAACAGCTGACAATGCATGTTAGAGCAGAAACTATACAATGAGGTCCAAGGAACTGTCTGTAGATCTCCGATATGTGTGTTGAGGCATGTATATGGGGAAGAGTATAAAACAATTTCTAGAGTGTTGAATGTTTCCAAGAGCACAGTGGTCTCCATTGAAAAAATATAGAACCGCCTAGACTCTGCCCAGAGCTGGCCCTCCAACCAAACTGAGCAACGGGCACTAAGGACCTTGGTCAGGGAAGTGACCAAGAACATAATTACCCCTCTGACAGAACTACAGAATTTCTTGACTGAGATGGAAAAACCTACCAGAAGGACAACTGTTTCTACAGCATTTCACCAATCTGGGCTTTATGGGAGAGTGGCCAGACGGAAGCCAGTCTTGAGAAAAAGGCACATGACAGCACGCCTGTAGTTTGCTAAAAGGCATGTGAAAGAGATAAGGTAAAAGATTCTGTGGTCTGATGAGACAAAAATGTAACCGTGTGGCTTGAATGCAAGCACTATGTCTGGAGGAAACCAGGCACAGCTCATCACCCATCTAATACCAATAATATAATGGTGCCAGAGGGGATGGCTGACGTTTCACGGGCTCCTAACCAACTTTGCTATTTTGTTAGTTTTTTCGCATTGTTTGTAACATATTTTTTACATAAAGTTGCTGCTACCGTCTCTTATGACCGAAAAGAGCTTATGGACATCAGAACAGTGATTACTCACCTCGAACTCGCCAAATATTTTTATTTAATGAGTCCGACGCAAAGGATATACTGCTTCCCAGAGAATTGTCCTCAAATCCCCATCAATCGCGTGAAGAAAAGACGGAGATATGTGAGGTGCAATGTGAGGATTCGTAGGCGAGTGAGTAAATTACCACTACCATCGGTTCAATTGGCCAACTTGAAATCACCGGAAAAAAAACTAGATGATCTACGGTCGAGACTATCCTACCAACAGGACATTAAAACCTCTAATATCTTATGTTTCACCAACTCGTGGCTCATCGACGACACGGATAATATAGAGCTGGCTGGGTTTTATTTTCATTGGCCAGGACAGAGCAGCCACGACGTTGGGTGTCTATTTGTCAATAACAGCTGTTGCGCAATTTCTAATGTTAAGGAAGTCTCAAAGTATTGCTCGCCTGAGGTAGAGTACCTCATGATAAGCTGTAGACCACACTATTTACCAAGAGAGATCTCATCTATATCATTCATAGCTGTCTATTTACCACCGCAAACTGATGCTGATACTAAGACTGCACTCAACGAGCTGTATAAGCCCATAAGCAAACAAGAAAATGCTCATCTAGAAGCGGCGCTGCTAGTGGCCAGGGACTTTAATGCAGGCAAACATTTTCCCTCATTTCTACCAGCATGTCACATGTTCAACCAGAGGAAAAAAAACTCTTGACCACCTTCACTCCACACACAGAGATGCATACAAAGCTCTCCCTCGCCCTCCATTTGGCAAATCTGATTATAATTCTATCCTACTGATTCCTGTTTACAAGAAAAAATGAAAGCAGGAAGTACCAGTTTCTTGCTCAATATAGAAGTGGTCTGATGTGGCGGATGTTACGTTACAGGACTGTTTTGCTACCACAGACTGGAATATGTTTTGTGATTCATCCAATGGCATTGAGGACTGTGCCACCTCAGTCACAGGCTTCACCAATAAGTGCATCGACGACGTCGTCCCCACAGTGACCGTACGTACTCAGAGCACGCGCAGACCAATTGGCAAGTGTCTTCACTGACATTTTCAACCTCTCCCTGACCGAGTTTGTAATACCTACATGTTTCGAAGAGACCACCATAGTCCCTGTGCCCAAGAATGCGAAGGTAACCTGCCTAAATGACTACTGCCCCGTAGCACTCACGGCGGTAACCATAAAGTGCTTTAACTACTTAGGGAGTGGCGGGGCGATAGCGGTGAAATGTAAGGCGCCAAATTCAAAATCCAAAAGTTGAATTATTAAACCTCTTACAGCTAGGGTCACATTTTCCGAATTTCCGCCTGTCTGACGTGCCCAAAGTTAAATGCCTGCCACTCATGGCCAGAAACTAGGATATTCACATAATTAGTACTATTGGATAGGAAACACTCTGAAGTTTCTAAAACCATTAAGATAGTCTGTGGGTATACCAGAACAGATATAGCAGGCAAAATCCCGAGGAATTTCTGTCCGGAATTCCTTTTTCTGTTGCCCTCCTCTCACTTTGAAGGCCTGGTAATAGAAGTCAATGGGGAATAGGACACAGGTTGCAGTACCTATGGCTTCCACTGGATGTCAACAGTCTCTGGAAAGTGTCTGGAGGAAAAAACCCTGAGGAGATCCTTATAGAAGAAGAAATACTACAGGAAGGGAAAAAGGTAAACAAACGTGCACGTTCACGAGAACGTGAGCGCGCCCAGCTTTCTTTTCCTTTTATAACGTTTCAGTTACCGTCCGTGTAAAATATGATCGCTATTATACATGAAAGAATACATAAGGATGCATTATTAATGATATTTGATTTGTTTGTGAAAAGATGAGAGGTATAACTTGAACGCGTTCCCTTCACTGTATGACGGGCGAGTAGACTGACAAAGCTTGGTGGAGTAGCTGAACGCAGAGAGGTTAAACATTCATCAATATACAAGTGTTGCATAGTCATTAAAAGCTCTACTCCTTGGCAATATCACAGGGTTGTCAGATTTCAAAAAGGCTCTACGGCGAAAGCACAAAATTGGATTGTTTGAGGATAGCACCTCCAATATTTCCTCATTAGCATAAATTCATAAACCAGCCCGGTTCACACAAAACCCATTTCACAGCGAAAACAAATCCCTTACCTTTTGAAGAACTTCTGCTGAGGGCTTCCCAAGTGTCCAACGAAGACATCCAATGGTTCTTTTGTTAGAAACATTTATTATATCCATAAATCTCCGTTTGGTTGGCGCGTTATGTTCAGAAAATCCAACGTCGAATCGCCCATTGAAACGTGAAGAGAACGTGTTCAAATATACTTATAAACTTTTCCTAAACAAATCAAAGACCAGTTATAATCCATCCTTAGCTATCGTTTTATGAATATTAGCAATAATATTTCACTCGGATGGTCACCTATATGTTATATACAGTGGGGGAAAAAAGTATTTAGTCAGCCACCAATTGTGCAAGTTCTCTCACTTAAAAAGATGAGAGGTCTGTAATTGTCATCATAGGTACACTTCAACTATGACAGACGAAATGAGGAAAAAAAATCCCGAAAATCACATTGTAGGATTTTTAATGAATTTATTTGCAAATTATGGTGGAAAATAAGTATTTGGTCACATACACAAAAGCAAGATTTCTGGCTCTCACAGACCTGTAACTTCTTCTTTAAGAGACTCCTCTGTCCTCCACTCATTACCTGTATTAATGGCACCTGTTTGAACTTGTTATCAGTATAAAAGACACCTGTCCACAACCTCAAACAGTCACACGCCAAACTCCACTATGGCCAAGACCAAAGAGCTGTCAAAGGACACCAGAAACAAAATTGTAGACCTGCACCAGGTTGGGAAGACTGAATCTGCAATAGGTAAGCAGCTTGGTTTGAAGAAATCAACTGTGGGAGCAATTATTAGGAAATGGAAGACATACAAGACCACTGATAATCTTCCTCGATCTGGGGCTCCACGCAAGATCTCACCTCCGTGGGGTCAAAATGATCACAAGAACGGTGAGCAAAATCCCAGAACCACCACGGGGACCTAGTGAATGACCTGCAGAGAGCTGGGACCGAAGTAACAAAGCCTACCATCAGTAACACACTACGCCGCCAGGGACTCAAATCCTGCAGTGCCAGACGTGTCCCCCTGCTTAAGCCAGTACATGTTCAGGCCCGTCTAAAGTTTGCTAGAGAGCATTTGGATGATCCAGATGAGGATTGGGAGAATGTCAGATGAAACCAAAATAGAACTTTTTGGTAAAAACTCAACTCGTCGTGTTTGGAGGACAAAGAATGCTGAGTTGCATCCAAAGAACACCATACCTACTGTGAAGCATGGGGTGGAAACATCATGCTTTGGGGCTGTTTTTCTGCAAAGGGACCAGGACGACTGATCCGTGTAAAGGAAAGAATGAATGGGGCCATGTATCGTGAGATTTTGAGTGAAAACCTCCTTCCATCAGCAAGGGCATTGAAGATGAAACGTGGCTGGGTCTTTCAGCATGACAATGATCCCAAACACACCGCCCGGGCAACGAAGGAGTGGCTTCGTAAGAAGCATTTCAAGGTCCTGGAGTGGCCTAGCCAGTCTCCAGATCTCAACCCCATAGAAAATCTTTGGAGGGAGTTGAAAGTCCGTGTTGCCCAGCGACAGCCCCAAAACATCACTGCTCTAGAGGAGATCTGCATGGAGGAATGGGCCAAAATACCAGCAACAGTGTGTGAAAACCTTGTGAAGACTTACAGAAAACGTTTGACCTCTGTCATTGCCAACAAAGGGTATATAACAAAGTATTGAGATAAACTTTTGTTATTGACCAAATACTTATTTTCCACCATAATTTGCAAATAAATTCATTAAAAATCCTACAATGTGATTTTCTGGATTTTTTTTCCTCATTTCGTCTGTCATAGTTGAAGTGTACCTATGATGAAAATTACAGGCCTCTCTCATCTTTTTAAGTGAGAGAACTTGCACAATTGGTGGCTGACTAAATACTTTTTTCCCCCCACTGTAAGTAAAATAATGTGGGGCGCGCACCCAGACTCGCGCCCGAGAAATCTTGTTGACAATTGAGCTCCCCTGACCATTTCCTGTTCCTATCCGTTTTGCTTACTCCTATCGCTCCCAGTCTTTGTATATAGACTGTTGACATATAGTGGAAGCCATAGGTACTGCAATCTCGGAGCTGGATTACCTTGAAGTCAATGGGGTGTCAAACAGAGCCAAGGTCACAAAAAACTGCAATTCCGGATGGATTTTCCTCTGTTTTTTGCCTGCTATATCAGTTCTGTTATACACAGACATTATGTTAACACTCTTAGAAACTTCAGAGCTTCCAACGTTACTCAAAACCCAAACTTAAATAAAAAAATCTTAAAAATAATAATAATGTGCAAGCTTTCAGATTGGGAGGCCCCCATTTCCCTGCCAGTTAGTGAACCCTCACCCATGGAAAGTTTGATCGCTGACCTCAGCAGCGATATAAACCCAAACTATGCCATAAGGGATAAACATCCTCCAAAATAAACCATCAGGCACAGATACTAAATGTTTAATATCCATAATTTTATGATTATTTATTTATTTATTTACACCCTCCAATTCCAACGGAAGCTGTCGACAGGTGTCCCGCTAGCGTTAATAAGGTGGTAACTATCTCAATGGTGGGATTTGCATAGGCTTTTAGGGAACTCATACACTTCTGTAAGCCTCATTGAAATTACAAAAATATCAATGTTCAGCATTTACATGTGATAACTATACAACAGAACAGAGAAGCAGGAATTGTATTTACTTTCACCTGTGGCTAAAAATAACAATCTGAAAGCCACGCCCCTACTAAACGCCCCCAGTCTTCTGATCTGACCCGCTGGGCCAAATCTCAATAACCCAGCACCAATAACCCAGCATCAACAACCCAACCGTGCTCTTTTTAAAGAAAACAACCCAGTGCCTGCAATCCAGTAGTTGAGTCAACCAAACAACACAGCATTAGTTGAGTGTACAGTCAGATAAGATGACATAACAATGGCTAAATGTCTCTATTGTCACCATTTCAATATATGGTAATGAGACACATTTTGGTGTTACTTCCTTCAAGGATCCTGTAATTCAGCCATAGAACACCATACGGACTTTGCTCCTGGCATCACCAGCCTCTCAACAATTATTTTAGTGGTTTAAAGCAGCCTCATGCATCTGTCCTCTCACTGTCTCTGGACCAGCCCAGGCTCTGGGCTGTGGTCATGCCCCCTCAATTAGAACATGTGATTTATTATGTAATCAGATTTATATCTCCTAGAGTGGAATAAATCTCAGACATCCTGTTTAGTCATTTAAAGAACCTGCAAGTAAACATTTCATTGGACAGTGTATTTTTTTTAACCTTTATTTAACTAGGCAAGTCCGTTAAGAACAAATTCTTATTTTCAATGACAGCCTAGGAACAGTGGGTTAACTGCCTGTTCAGGGGCAGAACAACAGATTTGTACCTTGTCAGCTCAGGGATTTGAACTTGCAAACTTTTGGTTACTAGTCCAACGCTCTAACCACTAGGCTACCCTGCCATGTGTATACAACTAATACAACTTTAAACATGTTTTTATCATTCAATATGGTAGCGGCATGATCTACAAAAATGCAATCATAGTGTTTATGACTACATTGGTAACATATCATTAAGAATTATATCTTGTTCCAGGAGAGAATGTCAAGGTTGTAGTATGATACTAACAAAGCAACAAACAAACATGCAAAGGAAGACATGATGACATGTCATGGTTCAGGCTCTGATACTGAAACCTGCCAGCGACAGTTGAACCTTGTGAGTGAAAGCGATAGGGAATACATAGATAAAAGTGGTGGCTGTCTAGGTAGTGGGTAGGACTCCAAAGCAAATGGCTAACTGACTGGGTGTGTAAAAATGACAATGAATGGTGCCCTGACTGCAACGGTATCCTAGAGTAGATGGTCCCTACTAAGAAATAGAAATTGATAAACAACTCAATATCAATATGTGCAGGCCAAGCGTGTACTAACAAAGGGCATCTACATACCTAACTTACAGGCCACAGTAAACAAATCAGCATTCACAAAACCACATAAACCTAAGAATAACACATTTGTTCAGTATCCAACATAATCATGTAATACCACTGTCCATAAATCATAACAATATTTCTACACTTGTTCAATCAGTCAAAGGGTGTAGTACTAGCTAAGATTTAAGGCCACTGAAATCAATACAGGATATTGATATATGTAATACATTTTAATGAGATAAGGATATGCACCTTATTATTGTCAAGCTCTTGAGTGACCTGGTCCAATCTGAGGCAATCTGGCATATTCTGTCTCACACTGTAGTACTAGGAATAACAGTCTAGCGAGCATCAGGGGAGAGAGAATTGGATCATGCACGCATGCAAACGTCTGCACACGTGCACACACAAACACAGACACATACACACACCCTCACACACCTGTACAGACACTATGATCCAATGAGAGAATTGGATCATGACAGACTCATGGGTCCTAGCCTGCATATCAAACAGACTGGAATCAAGCATCTGCTTCCTTACTATAATTGGGATTAAGGTTATGCAAAAACAGTGTCTAGAATTAAAACAAGAACGATGCCAGAGAGGCAGCACATTGTATCCATGACTATTGACGCAAAGAAATAATGACATGTATCTTAATGCCAACATGAAGCTTAGATGACTGGTCGGTCACACAAATCAGGAAGAACAATGTCGCCTTCCCTTTTCAGTGCTTCCAAGAATTCTACTTTCTGATTGTCTTTGACCAATTGAATGTGTTCATTGTAATGTGTATTTTATGGCTATATCTTTTGTTCTTTCTGTGATGGACCACCACTAGGTGCAAACCTCCATACACAGACATAAGCACACACTCTCACACATATTGCGAAAGTATTCACCACCGTTGGCATTTTTCCTATTTTGTTGCCTGGAATTAAAATAGATTTTTGGGGGGTTTGTATCATTTGATTTACACAACAAGCCTGCCACTTTGAAGATGCAAAATATTTTTTATTGTGAAACAAACAATATATAAGACAAAAAGGCAGAAAACTTGAGCGTGCATAACCACTCACCCCCCAAAGTCATACTTTGTAGAGCCACCTTATGCATAAATTACAGCTGCAAGTATCTTGGGGTATGTCTCTATAAGCTTGGCACATCTAGCCACTGAGATTTTTGGCCATTCTTCAAGGCAAAACTGCTCCAGCTCCTTCAAGTTGGATGGGTTCTGCTGGTGTACAGCAATCTTTAAGTCATACCACAGATTCTAAATTGTATTGAGGTCTGTGCTTTGACTAGGCCATTCCAAGACAATTAAATATTTCCCCTTAAACCACTTGAGTGTTACTTTAGCAGTATACTTAGGGTCATTGTCCTGCTGGAAGGTGAACCTCCGTCCCAGCTTAAATCTCTGGAAGACAAACAAGTTTCCTTCAAGAATTTCCCTGTTTTTAGCGCCATCCATCATTCCTTCAATTCTGACCAGTTTCCCAGTCCCTGCCGATGAAAAACATCCCCACAGCAT
This sequence comes from Brachymystax lenok tsinlingensis, assembly GCA_030435695.1. Classification (NCBI taxonomy): domain Eukaryota; kingdom Metazoa; phylum Chordata; class Actinopteri; order Salmoniformes; family Salmonidae; genus Brachymystax; species Brachymystax lenok. Next base: position 17,801,646 of record CM059785.1, read on the forward strand.
GATGCTGCCACCACCATGCTTCACTCTGGGGATGATGTTCTCGGGGTCATGAGGTGTTGGGTTTTCGCCAGACATAGCGTTTTCCTTGATGGCCAAAAATCTCAATTTTAGTCTCATCTGACCAGAGTACCTTCTTCCATATGTTTTGGGAGTCTCCCAAATGCCTTTTGGCAAACACCAAATGCGTTTGCTTATTTTTTTCTGGACAGTCTTCTGTAAAGCCCAGCTCTGTGGAGTGTACGGCTTAAAATGGTCCTATGGACAGATACTCCAATCTCCGCTGTGGAGCTTTGCAGCTCCTTCAGGCTTATTTTGGTCTCTTTGTTGCCTCTCTGAACCTCTTAGGGATCTGAACAGGATTGTTTTCGAAGAAAACAAAACACGCCAAATTCAAAATAAAAATTCCTAATATTTAACATTCATGGAAATACAAGTGTTGCATACGGTTACAAAGCTTAGAGTCTTGTTAATCTATCAGTGTTATCAGATTTCAAAAAGGCTTTACGGCAAAAGCAAAACATTTGATTATCTGAGGTCAGCGCCTCACACAAAAATAGCTTTTTCAACTAGCACTGGCAACACAAAATCACAAATTAAAGATATAAAAACTCACTTACTTGTTAAGATCTTCTGATGTTTGCAACCAGGAGGGTCCCAGCTACACAACCAATGTTCGTTTTGTTCAATAAAGTCAATATTTATATCCGAAAAACGCTGTTTAGATGGCACCATTGAATTCAGAAATCCACAGTAATCCACTTCATCAAAACGACGACAGAAAAGTCCAAAATGCTCCCGGTAAACTTTGTCTATTTTTGTCAAACAAAGACTCTATATAATCCTTCGGTTGTCTAAAATGTTAATAAACAATACAATTTCACACGGAAAGAACTATGTTCAAAAGAGAAGGCAAATTCCCATGCGTGTGCTCTCCCCAGAGCGCGTCGAAACAGTGTTTTTCTTCCTGGGCTCTCTTCTCTCCAAGTAAAAATACTTATTCATTTTTCAAAATACAAGCCCAAAGCCATCAATAGTAGACTGTTACCATATAGGGGAAGCCATAGGAATAGGAAAATGGTGGACGGATTCAATGGAACGACAGATTTCGGTTACTAGTCCAACACTCTAACCACTAGGCTACCCTGCTGCCCCGGCAGGTCCCTGACCTGTTTGGAGAGTTCCTGGTCTTCATTTTGCCACTTGCTTGGTGGTGCCTCTTGCTTAGTGGTGTTGCAGACTCTGGGGGATTTCAGAACAGGTGTATATATACACTGAGATCATGTGATAGATCATGTGACACTTAGATTGCGCACAACTAATTATGTGACTTCTGAAGGTAATTGGTTGCACCAGATCTTATTTAGGGACTTCATATCAAAGGGGGTGAATACATTGAAGATGCAAAATAGCCTAGTGGTTAGAGCGTTGGACTAGTAAACGAAAGGTTGCAAGGTCGAATCCCTGAGCCAACACGGTAAAAATCTGTTGTTCTCTGGGGGCTTTTAGTTGGTTCACCCACTCTTCCTAGGCTGTCATTGAAAATAAGAATTTGTTCTTAACTGACTTGCCTAGTTAAATAAAGGTAAAATATGCACGCACCACTTTTCAGTTGTTTTTTTTTCTTTTTTGCATTTTACTTCACCAATTTTGACTATTTTGTGTATGTCCATTACATGAAATTCAAGTAAAAATCTATTTCAATTACAGGTTGTAATACAACAAAATAGGAAAAACGCCAATGGGGACGACTACTTTTGCAAGGCACTGTAATACAGTACGCTTTCTTGAATTTGTTCTGGATTTGGGGACTGTGAAATGTCTGGTGTGTTAAGTTTGTGTGTCAAAGCTGTGTGTAAGTTGACTATGCAAACAATTAGCAATTTTCAAAACATTAATGTTTCTTTAACCCTCCTGCTGTGTTCCAGTTGAATTGGACCAATTTTCATGGATTCTCTCTGAAAAATGTAGTTAATTTAATCTGATTGTCATAAGGTTCCATGACTTTGTCCACACATGGCATCTGAACACACAAAATACATTTTGATCTTCTCTAAGTATTACAGGGATATGGCTTTGAATATATACAGCAACATCTCCCCATAAACATTTCTGTCTGTTCTATAGATATTATATCATTGTATTGCTACTGCTCTATCAAATTAATTATCTAAGTGGGTCTCAGAAATGGCTAATATATGAATGTTATCTGATGTTAGAAGGTTATTGATTTCATGAACCTTATTTCCAAGGCTATATTAATATAGGCTATTTTCAGCCCTTTTCTGGGTAGCTAATAAGAGATAGATATAAAATGGAAATGTGCAAACAAAGCAAGAGAAGAAAATATACATTCAGCAGTCCATTAATCAATTAATTACATGTATGTCAATCGCTCATGGCTCAAAGTGGAAGAGAGTGACTTAATCATTACTTGTTTTTGTAAGAGGTGTTGACAAGCTGAATGTACCGAATTGTCTGTTTAAAATACTAGCACACAGTTCAGACACCCATGTATACCCCTCAAGGCATGCCACCAGAAGTCTCTTCACAGTCCCCAAGTCCAGAACAGACTATGGGAGGTGCACAGTACTACATAGAGCCATGACTACATGGAACTCTATTCCACATCAGGTAACTAAAGCAAGCAGTATAATTCGATTTAAAAATCAGGTACAAATACACCTCATAAAACAACAGGGACTGTGAAGAGACACACACAAAGATACAAACACATGCAATCGCACACATTGTGATATTGTTGTATGGTGGTATTGAACATTTTGTGTTGTGGATATGTAGGTATGTTGTATGATGCCTGGGGAACAGTGGGTTAACTGCCTTGCTCATGGGTAGAACTACAGATTTTTACCTTGTCAGCTCTGGGATTCAAACCAGCAACCTTTCGGTTCCTGGTCCAACGCTCTTACCACTAATGTGTGTGCTAATTTGGACCTTATTATCAAATCACTCAGAGTAGAGAGCCTTTGACAGTCTTTAAACATCAGTCCCCAGGGACCAGTAATACATGTACAATAATCACAAATTAATTGCAGGGCAGACACTTTATCTGATTCCATCTCACGCAGAGCATTATGAACACTTATTTTGGAGAGAGAGAGAGAGAGAGAGAGAGAGAGAGAGAGAGAGAGAGAGAGAGAGAGAGAGAGAGAGAGAGAGAGAGCTCAATGGCAGAGGTAGAAACTGTCTCATGGACAATGAAGCAGCTTTAAACGATTGAGGGACTTGAAGGAACACACACTCCTGGCACTGAACAAATAGACTGTGAGGATCGTGTGTCCATGTGGAATTGATCTAACCACTTCAAGTAAATGCAAGTCCAGAAAGGATGTATTCAGCCCAGACCTGAGGAGAATACATTTAGGCAGTACTTTAACATTTAGGCTGTGAATGTGAATACCAACTGTGATATTATTCATTCATTCCAACCACATTATTCACATTGTTGAACTATTTTCCCAGTAACAGTTGGAAATGCTTTACAATGACCTTCAAGCCACCCAATCAAAGATTTTGATTATCATCAAAGCCATGGTGCCGTTAGGTCGCCTAGGCAGAAAGCTGCTGTACATTTAGTAAATATTGAATAATTGTGTTGTTATTTTTTTTAAATATCAATCTATTTTTTTATCACATACATATATGGTGATCTTCAATGTAAAAGTTACAAAACTCTGCTGTTAAATCTGTGTGCCTTGGCTAGCCAGCTAGCTGGATGGCAAATTATTTCATTTAAATAATGCAGCAGCAGCTCCGGCTTTTTAGTTTCACCTGCCTGTTGGAAGGTGGAGACTGCATTGTATGAGATGCCAGAGAGGCAAGGGGACTGTTCCTGACCACTGCTGATGTGTGGTTGAATTTCTGGCACTTCACTGCAGCCGATGCATCACCAAGTTGGGTGCTACACTGTCGACAATGGAGGATCAGCTACCTATGGAGGAGCGGCTACTATGGAAGAACTGGGAACGCCGGACAAATATATGGGCCCTGTTGAAGAGTTCATGACTTTCTCCCTGGCTGTAAAGTACCATTGATGCACCCAACTCCATTCCTTTTCCATATTTAACTTGTTGTTCGTTGATGAATGATGTGTTTTGTTAACAAGAGGACCACAATGGAAATACGTTTCTAAACATCCTATGTTATCCTCTATAATTTTTAAAAACATTGTATTCACGTGTGGTTGTATTGTTATTTTTTTATTGTAAAAAAAAACATCATAATACCTACTGTAATCTTGATTTAGAATAAAACCCACTGTGATCTTCATTTAGAATAGAATGCGAAATGGATTAAAACCACAGTATTGCCATCCATTTTCAGTACAGATTCAGAAAATAAAAGAGGCATTTTTAGAGAGGAAGCGTGTTCAAAACACACTTGATTTCGTGCTTCCTCTGTATGTTAAATAAGAAGGAAAGGGCTGAGTGCCGATTCATCCCAAATAATCAGAGGTCTAGCTTGCATAATTTCAGTTTAATTCCTGCGTCCATTACGTACACGTTTCCCCAGACAGATGGTGATTGAATTGGTCTGCCTCAAAGTGTTTAACTATAGAATAGGGATATGACGCTCACATCCTCTAAGGGTGGTCCAAAGTAGGGTGTTTGTTTAACCTTTTCTTTTTGCTTTGGGGATTTTTTTTTATTTTTTTTTATTGGACACAGAGGAGGGTAGTGTGTTTTTTCCATTGTTTACACTCTATTGCAGGTTTTACTATAATTTCTGCCTTCCTAGCCAAATATCCTAATTTGCTTGCGTGTGCCTCCATTGTCTTGGTTCTTCCCTTATGCATTATGCTTTTCGGCGTGTTAACTTTTATTATACCACAGGTCAATAAAGTCTACCAGTCTAACTCTGTCCTGCCCTCCATCCACCACTCATAGTGACAATAGTGGTATTTGTCGAAATCTGAGACCGGGTGCATCATTGCGCATGCAACAGTGAAGACAACTCAAAAAGCTCCTATATTGAGGTTGTTAAGGGGGACAATACATTTATCCTACCTAGACTAGCCTGCAACACCACAATGCAATGAATAATTGCTTTATTGTTTTCAAGTGAGTACAAAATTCTACTCTTGGCTGCAGTGAAAATGGCCTTTGAATAACGACGCAAAAGCACTGGGAATTGAATGTTTCATTTCATTTGGATCAGTTGTGGGTCTACTGTGATAGATATTAGATAAATGACATATTAACCTGGTTTGTTTGATATTAATAGTTAGTAATTAATAGCAAGACATTTCGGTTCTGTTTAATTCTGTAAAGAGATGGTTTCCGCTCTATCTTCCTCCAGTCAGCCCAAGACTGTTGGGCTGACTGATTTCATTATTGCAATAATGAATCAATACTAAATAAAGATTATTGTTTGAAGAATTAACCAAGTCTCTCTCAGTACTGAATATCCACGACACTACTCTGAACAGTTTATAAGGTCTGGAAAGGCACAGTAGCAGGCCAGTCTGGCTGAATTTTTACTTCTGATACTGAGATGTGCTTTCTGTTGCAGATGATCATTCTCCCAAGTTGTCCCATAATGATGTGGCCACATATGCTCCCTGCAGGCCCAGTTATTCAGGAAAGCGCTCTGCCTCCTCTCCAAGCGGGCTATTCCTTATGCATCTAGAACCTGACGCTTCAATATAGACAAAATATTTGTCTTTTAACTTAACAGTTTTTTACTTTAAACTCCTCAAAAAAAGAAACGTCCTCTCACTGTCAACTGTGTATATTTTCAGCAAACTCCTGGGCGGTGGATGGGCTGTGGATGCGAACCGGAGACCCCACACGCAGAACCGGTGCAGGATATCTCGGTCCCAAAAGGTGTACTGGCGACCTAGCGCGCAGAGCCGGCACCACTCTACCAGGTAGCACACTCACCGTAGCCTGACAGATGAGTGGAGCTGGAATCTCTCGCACAGGGCTGTGGACACGCACCGGAGACACAGTACGCAGAACCGGTGCAGGATATCCTGGTCCAAGGAGGCGCACCGGAGACCAGGAGCGCTGAGCCGGCACCACTCTTCCAGGCTGCACACTCACCCTCCCCTGACAGATGAGTGGCGCTGGAATCTCTCGCACCGGGCTGTGCACGCGCACTGGAGATACCGTGCGCAAAACTGCATAGCACAGTGTCTGCTCAGTGCGACGCACCCTCCAACGCTCCCTCCAAAGAGCACGAGGAGTTGGCTCAGGAGTCCCTCCTGAATCGGCCAACCTCCTCGTGTGCCCCCCCCCCCCAAAATGTTTTTTGGGGCTGCCTTTCGGGCTTCCTAGCCAGGCGAGTTCCAATAAACTTCCGTCTCTCCGGGTTCCATACACATCTTCGTAATATCGCCGCTCCGCTCTTGCTGCTTCCAGCTCCTTTCTTGGACGGCGATATTCTCCAGGCTGATCCCAGGGTCCATCATCCTCCAGTTCTTCCTCCCAAGTCCTGAACTCCCGGGGTCTCTCGCCGCTTGGTCTTTTTGTGGTGGGTTATTCTGTCACGTTCTCCGGAAAGGACAGACCAAGGTGCAGCGAGGTATCCAGTATACATGTTTATTTAACAACGTAACTGGGACAAAAGTAACAAAACGAACGTAACGAAGATCGTGACGCTGAACATAACATGTGAACTAACCAAGCTATGTACAAACAATAACCCACAAAATACTATAGAAAACCCCAACCATATATATGGTTCCCAATTAGAGACAACGACACACAGCTGCCTCTAATTGGTAACCATTACCCCAACATAGAAATAGACAAACTAGAACCAAAATAACCCTACACCAAAATGAAACAAACACACGCCAGCCTAAACTCTGGCCTGGACGTGACACCCAGGTCGTTGCTGCAAATAAGATTTGGTTCTTAGTCCACTTCCCAGGTTAAATAACGGAAAATGTTAAACAAATTCATTGCTGTGATGACAGCTGCTGTGAATTACAGTTTGAATTGCAGTAACAAGAAAAACAGGCTACATTAGCAGCTAGGTCATGTCTAGTTTACCTAATGCTTAGAGAAGATGGGCAATAATAGTAATGAGCATTTTTTTTCAAATACTCTGGCTCTGTCTTTAGATTTGCAAGCTATACCCACCAGACGGCCTTCTGGAATTTGATTGAGCGGGTTTGTAAGTCACAAGCACCAATCCATCTGAAACAAGTGTTACTCAAAGAACAACTTCATTAAATACCGTACTTAATAGAGAATATTATTTGATCTTACCGTAATTGTTAAACATTAATTACTTTTTGTGTTATGGACCGAATGTAAGGACTATATTGTACTAAAATGTTTTCTTTATGTTCAGACACTGCCATCAATCGACGAGTTCTTCTTGCTTATGTCTCATCTGTCGCTTGGTCTGAAGCAGAAGGATTTGGCCCATCGGTTCAGCATCCGGCAATCGACAGTGAGCCGGATTATCATCCTGTGGGCCAACTTCCTCTACTGTCTGCTTGGATCAGCACGGATATGGATCCCCAAGGAAACCATCAAAGCCCACCTGCCACCTGAGTTCAAGGACTATCTAGACACCCAGGTAGTGATCGACTGCACTGAACTCCGCTGCCAGACACCATCTTCACTACTACTGCAGAGTGAGGTGTTTTCTTCCTATAAGTCACACTATACCTTTAAGGGCATGTTGGGAATGTCATCACATGGAGCTGTCACTTTTGTGTCATCCGTTGTATGCTGGATCTGTGAGTGACAAGGAGATCTTCAAGCAGTCTGGAATGTTATCCTTACTCACCCCTGACATGGCCGTTTTGGTGGATATGGGCTTTCTCATAGATGACATTGTTCCATGCAAGGTCTACCGGCCAGCCTTTCTGTCAAGACACACACAGATGCCAGCGCATAAGGTTAGGGAGAGCTAATCTATTGCCAGGCCGAGAGTGTATGTTGAAAGAATTATCCGTAGAGTAAAGAAGCACAAGCTGTTTGACACAGTCATCCCCCTGACCATCTCAGGCAGCTTCAACCAATTATTTTCAGTGGCGTGCCTGTTGGTCAACTATCAAAACTGACCTTTGGTCAGAGCATGGGCCAAGCCAGTGTAAATGTACATGTGTTAATTTGCTAGCAGCAAAATAATAATTTGTTTATCTATGACGTGTATCAATAATTTGTGTTGTAGTGAATATCAGGTTGTGTGGAGCTTGTATTGGCTTTAATTAGGCAATGAGTTTAGGGGTGGGGAAAATAAATCAAATAAACACAGAATAGCCAGAATGCAAGATTGAATACAATGTTAGAGATGTGTAATTGATTAACTGAACTGTGGAACATTTGCTGAAATACATTTATACATTAAATCAAATCTGTTCTACTGTAGTGTTCTTCACAAGAACATCAATACTTATTTTTCATGAAACCACTAAACTTGGCACCCATGCAGGGGATCCATTCAGGTGCGAGATAGACACTTCTGCAAATAGTGGTAAAAATAAAAACGGTCAACCTTCTCTCTTATAGTTTTTGAAACATGTAGATCTTTATATATTCTTTCAACTAGGATGTCCTCCTGTGCACAGATGACAAAGTCACACCAGCTACAACCTGTGAGAAGGATTTGACCTTGCACCTGCCAGTAGTAAGCATGAGATCTCTTCAACTTCAGCTCTCCATGCTGTATCTTCAGGTAAGGGCAATCAACATAACTTGGTACATTTCGGCATTTGACCTCTAAGAGTCCAGAGGATAGTGAGGTCTGTACATCGCATCACCGGGGGGGAAAACTACCTGCCCTCCAGGACACCTACACCACCCGGTGTCACAGGAAGGCCAAAAAAGATCATCAAGGACACTGCCTGTTCACCCTGCTATCATCCAGAAGGCGAGGTCAGTACAGGTGCAAAGCTGGGACCCAGAGACTGAAAAACAGCTTCTATCTCAAGGCCATCAGTGGCTGCTGCCAAAATACAGACTCAATATCTAGCCACTTTAATAATTAATAATAGGATGTAATAAATGTATCACTAGTCACTTTAAACAATGCCACTTTATATAATGTTTACATACCCTACATTACTCATCTCATATGTACAGTGGGGCAAAAAAGTATTTAGTCAGCCACCAATTGTGCAAGTTCTCTCACTTAAAAAGATGAGAGAGGCCTGTAATTTTCATCATAGGTACACTTCAACTATGACAGACAAAATGAGGAAAAAATCCCGAAAATCACATTGTAGGATTTTTAATGAATTTATTTGCAAATTATGGTGGAAAATAAGTATTTGGTCACATACAAACAAGCAAGATTTCTGGCTCTCACAGACCTGTAACTTCTTCTTTAAGAGGCTCCTCTGTCCTCCACTCGTTACCTGTATTAATGGCACCTGTTTGAACTTGTTATCAGTATAAAAGACACCTGTCCACAACCTCAAACAGTCACACTCCAAACTCCACTATGGCCAAGACCAAAGAGCTGTCAAAGGACACCAGAAACAAAATTGTAGACCTGCACCAGGTTGGGAAGACTGAATCTGCAATAGGTAAGCAGCTTGGTTTGAAGAAATCAACTGTGGGAGCAATTTTTAGGAAATGGAAGACATACAAGACCACTGATAATCTTCCTCGATCTGGGGCTCCACGAAGATCTCACCCCGTGGGGTCAAAATGATCACAAGAACGGTGAGCAAAAATCCCAGAACCACACGGGGGACCTAGTGAACGACCTGCAGAGATCTGGGACCAAAGTAACAAAGCCTACCATCAGTAACACACTACGCCAGGGACTCAAATCCTGCAGTGCCAGACGTGTCCCCTGCTTAAGCCAGTACATGTTCAGGCCCGTCTGAAGTTTGCTAGAGAGCATTTGGATGATCCAGATGAGGATTGGGAGAATGTCATATGGTCAGATGAAACCAAAATATAACTTTTTGGTAAAAACTAAACTCGTCGTGTTTGGAGGACAAAGAATGCTGAGTTGCATCCAAAGAACACCATACCTACTGTGAAGCATGGGGTGGAAACATCATGCTTTGGGGCTGTTTTTCTGCAAAGGGACCAGGACGACTGATCCGTGTAAAGGAAAGAATGAATGGGGCCATGTATCGTGAGATTTTGAGTGAAAACCTCCTTCCATCAGCAAGGGCATTGAAGATGAAACGTGGCTGGGTCTTTCAGCATGACAATGATCCCAAACACACCGCCCGGCAACGAAGGAGTGGCTTCAGAAGAAGCATTTCAAGGTCCTGGAGTGGCCTAGCCAGTCTCCAGATCTCAACCCCATAGAAAATCTTTGGAGGGAGTTAAAAGTCCATGTTGCCCAGCGACAGCCCCAAAACATCACTGCTCTAGAGGAGATCTGCATGGAGGAATGGGCCAAAATACCAGCAACAGTGTGTGAAAACCTTGTGAAGACTTACAGAAAACGTTTGACCTCTGTCATTGCCAACAAAGGGTATATAACAAAGTATTGAGATAAACTTTTGTTATTGACCAAATACTTATTTTCCACCATAATTTGCAAATAAATAAATAAAAAATCCTACAATGTGATTTTCTGGATTTCTTTTTCTCATTTCGTCTGTCATAGTTGAAGTGTACCTATGATGAAAATTACAGGCCTCTCTCATCTTTTTAAGTGAGAGAATTTGCACAATTGGTGGCTGACTAAATACTTTTTTTCCCCACTGTATATGTACATATTCTTAATCATTCCTTTACACTTGTGTGTATAAGATAGTTGTTGTGAAATTGTTAGATTACTTGTTAGATGTTACTGCACGGTCGGAACTAGAAGCACAAGCATTTCCCTACACTCGCATTAACATCTGCTAACCATGTGTATGTGACCTATAAAATGAGATTTGATTTGATTTGAAGAGTGGTCTCAAACTGGGATCAAATATGATGCCATCTGGAGAGGATCCTAACCATGGAGCATCTGGGTGCACTACGAAGGCACACGGAAAGAAGTTCTTTAGTGTGCTGTACTCCTGTACAGTCACTGGCTCCATGGCTAGTCCCCTCTTCATCTCCATGGTCTGCATACACAATCCCTTGAACATCCGCTCAGCTAGGCGGTCAGCTGAGGTCTCTCCCCGGACATGGAAAACCTCTCAGAAACGATAGGATGTTATTCTCATTTTCCTGAGCTGATGCCATTCTGGGCTGCTGCTCTGCCCCCTTGTAGCAACCTCGACTTTGTATGACATCTCGTAGGTTGTCTCTAATGACTTGACGTGGAACTGCTCTTGATGGCTAAGGACATAAGCACACTGGGAAGACTGAAGCCTGTAGCCATCTAATGGAAGTATTGGTGGAGAAGGGGCATCGGCAATCTTCACATCTTCACGGGTTTGTGGCTGTGGAAGTTGATAGGACAGCACACTGCCAGCTTGCACTGGCCCAAAGGCAGACTCAACCAGGGGCACGTCAGCTGACATTTCCATTTCCACAGAGGGGCAGTAAGTGGAGTAAAGTTGGCATATGTTTCTGCGATGCGGAGAAGGTCCATGTCAGGCATGTATCCACTGAGTGCTTTGTAGAGAGAACTTCTGCAAAACCTTAACATCAGGTTGGAGAGATTACTGTGACAAAGACCCATGTAACTTTTCCAGAAACAGCACAAGCCCGAAAGTTCAAATAAAATGGATTAAAATATACAGATTTATATATTATATTTCCTCCCAGTCTTTGTCACAAACATTTGTCATTACATCGTAAAGACGCCATTGTTTAGGCGTATCATCTGGATACAAAATATCACAAGGAATTGTTTTCTAAAATGTTTCCATTCTAGGAACCTCCAATTTACCTTATACCATCAGCACACAAGTTAGTAGGTTTACAGAACTCTATCCCATCAACCAAACCTGGCTTCACACCTTAATTAACAAGGATTTACTATTACATAGGCTGAATACTTTTCAGGTGCATTTTTTTCACAAGTGTTCTTGACTTGTGCCAATGCTGTTCTGTGTCTGTGCAGCTGTGACCTGGTGGTGCAGCAGGAATGTTTAGTTGAGAGTAGTGCGCTGTCTGGTAAAAAAGAGCCACCAGACGATTGCACATAGCACTTCCTGCAACACAGGAGCAGTGGCTTTGGACCACTATCACTGGTACAGAGTGCTTTAACACCATCTGTGAAGTGAAGATAAGTGTTATGAAAGACTGAAGTGCGAAACAAGAATGATGCGCCCCATAAATAACAATAAACATACAGCTGAAGTCAGACGTTTACATACACCTTAGCCAAATACATTTAAACTCAGTTTTTCACAATTCCTGACATTTAATCCTAGTAATAATTCCCTTTCTTAGGTCAGTTAGGATCACCACTTTATTTTAAGAATGTGAAATGTCAGAATAATAGTAGAGAGAATGATTTATTTCAGCTTTTATTCTTTCATTCCCAGTGGGTCAGAAGTTTACATACACTCAATTAGTATTTGGTAGCATGGCCTTTAAATTGTTTAACTTGGGTAAAACGTTTGGGTAGCCTTCCACAAGCTTCCCACAATAAGTTGGGTGAATTTTGGCCCATTCCTCTTGACAGAGCTGGTGTAACGGAGTCAGGTTTGTAGGCCTCCTTGCTCAGACACACTTTTTCAGTTCTGCCCACAAATCTTCTATAGGATTGAAGGACTTTGTGATGGCCACTCCAATACATTGACTTTGTTGTCCTTAAGCCAACTTTGGAAGTATGCTTGGGGTCATTGTCCTTTGGAAGACCCATTTGCGACCAAGCTTTAACTTCCTGACTGATGTCTTGAGATGTTTCTTCAATATATCCACATAATTTTCTTTCCTCATGATGACATCTATTTTGTGAAGTGCACCAGTCCCTCCTGGAGCAAAGCACCCCCACAAGATTATGCTGCCACCCCCGTGCTTCACGGTTAGGATGGTGTTCTTCAGCTTGCAAGCCTCCCCCTTTTTCCTCCAAACATAACGATGGTCATTATGGCCAAACAGTTCTAATTTTGTTTCATCAGACCAGAGGACATTTCTCCAAAAAGTATGATCTTTGTCCCATGTGCAGTTTCAAACCGTAGTCTTTGGAGCAGTGGTTTTGGAGCAGTGGCTTCTTCCTTGCTGAGCGGCCTTTCAGGTTATGTCGATATAGGACTCGTTTTACTGTGGATATAGATACTTTTGTACCTGTTTCCTCCAGCATCTTCGCAAGGTCCTTTGCTGTATTTCTGGGATTGATTTGCACTTTTCACACCAAAGTATGTTAATCTCTATGAGACAGAACGCGCCTCCTTCCTAGGCGGTATGATGGCTGCGTGGTCCCATGGTGTTTATACTTGCGTACTATTGTTTGTAATCGACTTGCCAAAACTATAGTTTATTAACAAGAAAACTGTGGAGTGGTTGAAAAACGAGTTTTAATGACTCCAACCTAAGTGTATGTAAACTTCCGACTTCAACTGTAGTAGTGTCTAGTCTTAACTAGGGGCTCATTTAACTATACAGGGATACATTGTGTCTCACTAACAAAATTACCAAACACTGCATCAACAGATCTTCACCAAATAACCTGTTAAGTGGGCAATTCTTAATTGGGATTGGGACAAATCATTAACATCTATCTATTGATAAGATTAAACGTTGACACTGTCTCCAACACATTTTGACCATGATGACAGTGTCCCACAGGAGATGTTCAACAAGGTCCCTAGTACTTATCTATAACCTTTCCCTACTCTCATGCTGTGCAGCTTTTCACTCTTCCTCATGGACATGTGACAGGCAGCCCTCATGGTGATCTCCCCTGTCAATGTATCTTTGTTAGAAACTGTGTAGAAGACATGAATAACATGTATTTTTAGCTAGCAAATATAGCTGGCAAGCCTAATTTAAGCAAGCTAACACAAATACACACATTCTCAAGTAGATTCTGTCAACGTTACATCATTTTATGAAGTAACTAGCTAGCTACAGTTACTAGTTGAATTAGCTAGCTAGCTAATATGATAGTAGCTAGTTAACGTTAGATCTGTCACTGACTTGGTAATCACCTTCATAGTTGTCTATGTAGCTTCCTACGTACATCTTGAACCACTTTTCGTTCTTGCTAGCTGGAGTCTCGGAGGCTCCAGCTAGCAATTCGTTGTACATCATTAATATTAATTTGAAGCAAGTCCTGAAGACACCAAGCAAAAAACTTTGACACAGTGGTAGTAATGTTATATCGTCGATAACAACTAGACTGACTTCCGTTCTATAGTATGCGCCACCAGAAATTGCCACACCGGTAGGAAGTGTGCTTAGAACGTTTGATCATGGAATGTGCATAAGGCCTATTGCTACAAAACATAACTCCATTCATGTTTAGATCAGACAGCAGGCTCAATCAACCAATGAAGTCATAGAGCTATAGTGCTATAGTGCTTAATGATACCTAAAACACCCTCTCATCACTCATAAATATGTAGGGATAGTGGAAAAACACCCTAAATAGTTTCCCTTTAATTTAACTTGGTCTGGTCCACAGAATTATCACATACTATTTTTTATTTGTTAGAGATGTCCACCAACATAATACATCAGCCAGAGACTTCAATAGTCACTGTTTTTAAATATAAAAACACATTATAATACAGCTACCAGCGCTGTTGAGTAACAAACTACCAAGCAACTCAAAGCCTTACCAACCATAACCACTTTTAAAAAGAATGTCAAATGCTGGCTACCCACTAGGCACACACTGATTGAATCAAAGTTGTTTCCATGTCATTTCAATGAAATGATGTTGACCCAATGTTGAATAATTTATGTCTGTGCCCAGTGTGTGAACAGTATTACGTTTTTGTCTATCTCTGTAATGTGTTTGTATCTACAGTGCCTTCAGAAAGTATTCATACCCACTGACTTATTCCACATTTTACTATTTTCTACATTGTAATAACACATATGGAATCATGTAGTAACCAAAAAAGTGTTAAACAAATCAAAATATGTTTTATCATTCCATCCTGTTAATTAACCTGTTACGGATCCAATCCCGTGAACGGGTTCGATTTTGACAACATCCGGTGAAATGCAGAGCGCCAAATTCAAATTACAAAAATACTAACTTCAAACATTCATGAAAATACAAGTGCTGCACACCCTTCAAAAGCTTAGACTCTTGTTAATCTAACAGCATTGTCAGATTTCAAAAAGGCTTTACGGCGAAAGCAGAACATTTGATTGTCTGAGGACAGCACCCGCATATTTTCTGCATTCGAATAATTTCATAACCAGCACGGGTGTCACAAAACACAAAAATAGCATAAAATAAATCGCTTACCTTTGATGATCTTCCTCTGATGGCATACCCAAGCATCCAGGTTACACAATAAAAGGTCATTTTGTTTGATAAAGTTCCTCTTTATAGCCATATAGCTCCATTTGGTTTTCGTGTTTTGTTCAGTATTCCACCTGCCCAAAGGCGTTCATCCATGCAGACAAACGATATCCCAAAAGTACCCATAAAGTTTGTCAAAAAAAGTCAAACAGCATTTGTAATCAATACTCAGATACCCTAAAATGAATATAAACTACAATATTTCAGACGGAATATAACCTGCTGAATAGAAGAGAAAAAGAACTGAACAGAATTGAACAGGCATTCCAAAACAGGACACTTGACGTGAACTCAGGAACAAGTGGTCTTACTCCCTTGATTTTAATGATTAAAGCTTGAAACCTTTTTCTAAAGACTGTTGACATCTAGTGGAAGCCATAGGAACTGCAATCTGGGGGTTAAACTATGAGGCTTTGAATAGCTGGTTTATTGAAAACAGTGTGACATGACTGATTCAGACATCCCGGTTAGATTTTGCTCGGGTTTTTGCCTGCCATATCGGTTCTGTTATACTCACAGACATTATTTTATCAGTTTTAGAAACTTCAGAGTGTTTTCTATCCAAAGCTACTAATTATGCAATATGCATATCCTAGCTTCTGGGCCTGAGTAACAGGCAGTTTACTTTGGGCATGTTTTTCATCCGAACTTCAAAATACTGCCCCCTAGCTCTAGGAAGTTAAGGTCTATAATCTGCTAACCACGTCTCAGTCCAAGCGTGTAACACTGGCCCATGTTGACTCCAATGCTTCCCACATTTGTGTCATGTTGTCGGGGTGTCCTTTGGGTGGTGGACCATTCTTCATACCCACAGGAAACTGTTAATTATGTGAAAAACCCAGCAGCATTGCAGTTCTTGACATACTCAAACCGGTGTGCATGGAACCTACTACCATACCCCGTTCAAAGGCATTTCAATCTTTTTGTCTTGCTGATTCACCCTCTGAATGGCACACATACACAAACCGTGTCTAAATTGTCTCTCCTCCCCTTTATCTACACTGTATGCTTTGTGTGGTGCATTGGCACAGAAACAAGTAGGGGAACATGTGTTGCATATATAGTATTTTATATCATTCTAAATATTGCATCAAAATGGTGAAAATCGGATTCCTCCCTAGCTGATCATTGTCTGCCTAATGAAACAGGCATGGAGAGTGAGCTCGTCCGTGGTGGTCGACGAACCCTCAACCTTCTGGCCCATAGCCCTGTGTGGCATCAACTGTGCCACAAAAGCATGCTGAAGTGGCTATCTTGATATCCACGTTTTTAAACACAGGGTTGCTACAGTTATTGTTATTTGTGGTCATAAACATTATTTAGACTTAATTCTACAAGGGGAGGGTCAATGCGTTGGGGAGGGGGAGTGCATACGTTTTTATGACACATTGAGTTGGACGCCTCAGTGCCTACAGAATACCATTGCGTCCCCATAATGCATTGCTCTTTACTGTTCTGTACTGGAATATAGAATTACAGTGGCTAACTGTGAAGGTTTTACTGAACATTTACAGAAATTTGTTAGTGTAGCAACATGCCGCCAGCTCCACTATCCCATGGCTGCCACGCGTCCTTGTCTTTGATGGGTAAAGAGTAGTACTACTAGGAAATACTAGTGGAGCTAGCGGCATTGTACCCCTCTCACTCTATCCTCTTCATCTCACTTCTTTCTTGTCTTTCTCTATAGGTTCCCCTCTCCATTTTTGTTTCATTTCCTTCTCTTTCACAGGTTGAGGAGTTGGCTACTATGGCACCTGCCGCTTTCCAGTTAGCTCTATCTGTCCTCATATTCTCTCTGATCTTCCCTTCTTCTCTCTAGGCTCCCCACTCCGTTTTGTTTGTTTGTTAGTCTGCCAAGAAGATGATAATGGTTCCTGTGTTAGCGTGTTGCGTTGTTGAAAGCTCACTGCGTTGTTGGGTTGGCACTATTTAGAATCACAGTATGGGGTCGTAGATCCTTTGGTTCTGTTCTGTGTTGTTGTTTTTGGGTGCGACATGTTGTGTACAGCGTGATCATAACTAATTGCTTTGTATTGTTTTATCAAAGAGACCACAAATAATTTCTCTCCAGATCCTGTTGTATCATAGCAACAAAGAAACAATCACTGGGCAGATAGTGAGATGCAGAAGTCAAAGAAAGAACCGCTCTAATACGACACAAGGTCTGTACAAACATCAGGGGTAAATACGCCATGTGGAGACTGGAAAATCATTTGGAATTTCCAACAAAACAGTACTATGAAGACATAGAGCGAGTGCAAAGTGTTTCAATGTAATATCCTCCTGACATGGACCATGGCTTATAATGTGAAAGGAATCAATTGTAAAATGCTGAAGCAACTATGCCCCTTGGTGGTGACTTTGAGAACATGCATGCACTTTCTCTCCTCGTTCTAATCAGAACATGTCACAAGTATCCACTTGCACATATTGACATGACTCATCCTAGTTTAAGCTACATTTATTTATATATATATATATATATTGCTCATGATGGTGTGTGTGTGTTGCTAATGCAACTTGAATGTAAACTAATTTCTCCTCCACCTCTCTGCTATTCCCTCTACACCCCTCTTTGTGACATGAAGATATGGGTCCATTGTCTCTGTCAGGCAGAACCTTCCTTATATGGCTTAATGGTCGTCAGGTGCTGTGACCCGAACTCCATGGAAACCTGAGTGTTCTGAATTTCTAAGGGGGGAGCAGTAGGCACTCCAGATCATTTCTAAGTACATTAAAATAAAATACATGTCTGCCATTAGTATCTATCAAATAATATTCACTCCACCAATTCTATTCTATTCGCTATGACAGTATATGGTATACCATAGACAGGTATGTCCATAACCAAAGATAGCAGTACATATTGATAAATCGACTACCCTTTCTCTTGTGTAATTTGTCCATGGTGTGTAATTGCTCAACAGTAGTGTTATTGATGACAAGGCTGTGGACTGATGATGTTTGTTGGTGCTGTCTGTTTATGGGTCTTAGCCATAAAGACAGGTAGGTTATGGTTGCCAGTGTGCATCATTCATTAAAATTACAATTGAACAGGTAAAGAAGTATTCTTCGATAACCTATGCAGATAAATAGACATATTTTTTACATAGAATTAAGCATAATGATTATGGCTCCAGAATGCAGGAAACATCTGTTTCAGGTGTTTGAAAAACACCCCATCCTCACATACTTTGTGCCCCCATGACACCCCTAGCAGTGACACTTAGGATACACAGTGAAACCACACTATGTCACTGTGAATCAAGTCCTCTTCTCCAACACCTAAGCATAGTAATACGGTCCTTTCTGAAGGCTTTCGTTGGGGAGAGCCACTAGACCCTGAAAAACATAAAACTAAAGTTCCACCATGACTTCCATGCTGACTGAATATATTACATAGTCTGTATGAGACGATGGAATAAATATTAACATGTTCTTCTCTCTCAGATGCCGATGACAGCAGTCTGTCTCGCTCTCTCTGTCTGTATCTATTTTCTCTTTCTAATGTCTTCCATGTCTCCCAGCAGCCATCACTCAGTTTGAGTGCATAATACAGCTGTCCGATTTTAAATGGTTCTGGATGGTGGTTCTCTAGCGTTATGTCTAACCTTACCTAACCTTAACTCTTACTCAAACCTCTCCTCATTCCTAACAGTTTACAAGTTTAACAAATGTAATGTGTTGACCGTACTTGACTCTCTATCTTTTAGATATATTCTCCATCTGTATTACCCTTCAACCCCACGCCTAGGAGCACTATGCTTCTCAAGGTGAAGCAGAGGAGGCTCCTCAGAGGACGAAGGGGAGGACCATCCTTCTCAGTGAATTCCATAAACATGTAAATACTGAAACATTAAAAAAGTTATCCTGAAGCTATACTAAATATATGTACACATTACCAAATAATTAATCCAAACACACTGTTTTACAATGAAGGTCTACAGTAGCCTCAACAGCACTCTGTAGGGTAGCACCATGGTGTAGCTAGAGGACAACTAGATTCCGTCCTCCTCTGAGTACATTGACTTCAATACAAAACTTAGGAGGCTCATTGTTCTCACCCCCTTCCATAGACTTACACAGTAATTATGACAGCTTCCAGAGAACGTCCTCCAACCTATCAGAGCTCTTGCAGCATGAACTGTTGTCCACCCAATCAAAGGATCAGAAGAATGAATCTAGTACTGAAAGCATAAGCTGCAGCTAGCCAGCATTGCAGTGCATACAATGTGGTGAGTAGTTGACTCAAAGAGAGAGAAAGACAATAGTTGAACAGTTTTGAACAAGTTAATTTCTTTAAAAATGAAGGTGAAGCAAGAGAAAGAGAGATAGAGAAAGATAGCTATTATTTATTTTCACTTTCACTTTCACTACAGATAGCTAGTTTAGCCTACTCAAACACCTGTCTCAAACAGAGAGGGCTGCTATGTTAGCTAGCTGGCTATGGCTATCCAACACTGGAACTCTTCAAAGTCAAGGTAAGCTTTTGGTTTTATTAATTTATCACCATTGGGGCCCGCCAATGTAACTGCTAAACTGCTTGCTGATTGTACACTGTACTGCATAACTGTAGCGGGTTGACCAATTTTGTATTTTTTTTTATTTTATTTTACCTTTATTTAACCAGGTAGGCCAGTTGAGAACAAGTTCTCATTTACAACTGTGACCTGACCAAGATAAAGCAAAGCAGTGGGACATAAAACAACAACGCAGAGTTACACGTGGGATAAACAAAAGTACAGTCAATAACACAATAGAAAAATCTATATACAGTGTGTGCAAATGGAGTAATGAGGTAAGGCAATAAATATGCCATAGTAGCGAAGTAATTACAATTTAGCAAATGAACACTGGAGTGATAGATGTGCAGATGACGATGTGCAAGTAGAAATATTGGCGTGCAAAAGAGCAAAAAAAGTAAATAAAAACAATATGTGGATGAGGTAGGTAGTTAGATGGGCTATTAACATCGGTAAGCTGCTCAGATAGGTGATGCTTAAAGTTAGTGAGGGAGATATAAGTCTCCAACTTCAGCAATTCATTCCAGTCATTGGCAGCAGAGAACTGGAAGGAAAGGCGGCCAAAGGAGGTGTTGGCTTTGGGGATGACCAGTGAGATATACCTGCTGGAGCGCGTGCACCGGTGGGTGTTGTTATGGTGACCAGTGAGCTGAGATAAGGCGGAGCTTTACCTAGCAAAGACTTATAGATGACCTGGAGCCAGTGGGTCTGGCGACAAATATGTAGCGCATAGAGGTCGCAGTGGTGGGTGGTATATGGGGCTTTGGTGACAGAACGGATGGCACTGTGATAGACTGCATCCAGTTGCTGAGTAGAGTTTTGGAGGCTATTTTGTAAATGACATCGCCGAAGTCAAGGATCGGTAGGATAGTCATTTCTACGAGGGTATGTTTGGCAGTGTGAGTGAAAGAGGCTTTGTTGTGAAAAGGAAGCCAATTCTAGATTTCATTTTGGATTGGAGATGCTTAATATGAGTCTGGAAGGAGAGTTTACAGTCTAGCCAGACACCTAGGTATTTGTAGTTGTCCACATATTCTAAGTCAGAAATGTCCAGAGTAGTGATGCTAGTCGGGCTGGCGGGTGCGGGCAGCAATCGGTTAAAGAGCATGCATTCAGTTTTACTACCGTTTAAGGGCAGTTAGAGGCCACGGAAGTTGTGTTGTATGACATTGACGCTAGTTTGGAGGTTTGTTAACACCGTGTCCAAAGAAGGGCCAGATGTATACAGAGTGGTGTCGTCTGCGTAGAGGTGGATCAAGGAATCACCGGCAGCAAGATATCGTCGATATATACAGAGAAAAGAGTCATCCCGAGAATTGAACCCTGTGGTACCCCCATAGAGACTGCCAGAGGTCTAGACAACAGGCCCTCCAATTTTACACACTGAACTCTATCTGAGAAGTAGTTGGTGAACCAGGCGAGACAGTCATTTGAGAAACCAAGGCTGTTGAGTCTGCCGATAAGAATATGGTGATTGACAGAGTCTAAATCCTTGGCCAGGTCGATGAAGATGGCTGCACAGTACTGTGTTTTATCGATGGCGGTTATGATATTGTTTAGTACCTTGAGCGTGGCTGAGGTGCACCCGTGACCAGCTCGGAAACCGGATTGCACAGTGGAGAAGGTATGGTGGGATTCTAAATGGTCAGTGATCTGTTTGTTAACTAGGCTTTCGAAGACTTTAGAAAGGCAGTGCAGGATGGATATAGGTCTGTAACAGTTTGGGTCTAGTGTCACCCCTTTGAAGAGGGGGAGAACCACAGCAGCTTTCCAATCTTTAGAAATCTCGGACGATACGAAAGAGACGTTGAACAGACTGGTAATAGGGGTTGCAACAATGGCGGCGGATAATTTTAGAAAGAGAGGGTCCAGATTGTCTATCCCAGCTGATTTGTACTGGTCCAGGTTTTGCAGCTCTTTCAGAACATCTGCTATCTGGATTTGGGTGAAGGAGAAGCTGGGGAGGCTTGGGCAAGTAGCTGCGGGGGGTGCGGAGCTGTTGGCCGGGGTTGGGGTAGCCAGGAGGAAGGCATGGGCAGCCGCAGCGATATGCTTATTGAAATTCTCGATTATCGTGGATTTATCAGTGGTGACAGTGTTTCCTAGCCTCAGTGCAGTGGACAGCTGGTAGGAGGTGCTCTTATTCTTCATGGACTTGACAGTGTCCCAAAACTTTTTGGAGTTAGAGCTACAGGATGCAAATTTCTGTTTGAAAAAGCTAGCCTTTCCTAATTGACTGAGTGTATTGGTTCCTAACCTCCCTGAAAAGTTGCATATCACAGGGACTATTCGATGCTAGTGCAGTCCGCCACAGGATGTTTTTGTGCTGATCGAGGGCAGTCAGGTCTGGAGTGAACCAAGGGCTATATCTGTTCTTAGTTCTACACTTTTTGAAAGGGGCATGCTTATTTAAGATGGTGAGGAAATTACTTTTAAAGAATAACCAGGCATCATCTACTGACAGGATGAGGTCAATATCCTTCCAGGATACCCGGGCCAGGTCGATTAGAAAGGCCTGCTCACAGAATTGTTTTAGGAAGCGTTTGATAGTGATGAGGGGTGGTGGTTTGACCGCGGACCCATAACGGATGCAGGCAATGATCGCTGAGATCCTGATTGAAAACAGCAGAGGTGTATTTGGAGGACAAGTTGGTCAGGATAATATCTATGAGGGTGCCCATGTTTATGGATTTAGGGTTGTACCTGGTGGGTTCCTTGATAATTTTTGTGAGATTGACTTAGTTCTATTATCTATGTTGACTATAAGACATTAGCTATGGTGACTACGATGTAGGCTAGGTGTAGCAGTTAGCTTATATAATATGAAGGTTTGGCTTAGAAAGGTTTTTTCGCCTGGTCACAGACAGCTGATGTGTTGTGCACTGAAGTCCAAAAGCAAAGGGAAAAGGTAAAAGAAGGAGAGTGCATAGATGCAAGATGGAATAATACAACAAGCAAAGTGTTCATGCTGTTTGTATGTGGTTGCTATGAAAGTGAACTGTGTTTGCGTGTCGTCAGGGGTGTATTCCTTCCGCCGATTCTGTTGAAAAAGTTTTTTAAACCGAAGCAAACCTAAAGAAAGAGGGATGAACATACCTGAATTTATCCATTACAAACTCTTGTTTGCAACTGTTGGTGTCACGATCAGCTAGGAATGGTGGGTGTGGAGTCAGACGCAGGGAGCACGGTGTAGGGAAAAACACTCCTCTTTAATTCGGCGTGTGAAATACAATGCCCAATACACAAAACACAAAACAAACAGGCGCTCAAAAACAGACACGGGCATAAAATGATGACACACACGAACGTCCACCAAAACAGAGAAACAAGCCCGCGGGCTTGACCGGCTTAAATAGCCCTAGAATACAAACACAAAACAGGTGCAAACAATAGAACAATCAACAGAAAGGAAACGAGGATCGGTGGCAGCTAATAGGCCGGTGACGACGACCGCCGAACGCCGCCCCGAACAGGCAGAGGAGCCACCGTCGGTGGAAGTCGTGACAGTTGGACTAATGATTACACCCTAGATCAGGTCGATGCAGGCAAGTGTGTGCAAGGCATTATAATTTACTGTGTCACTCTCTGTCATCTTGATTAATAAAATGTTTCTCTCGACCTGTGCACCTACGTTGTAAACTTTCATTCATAGGCTAGGTTGTAGCAACCTCATGATGGGTATAGAGAACATCTGAGTATCATGTAGTAGCCTAAACCTATCGATGTTACATTTACCTGGGTGAATGGAATATAAATGACAGTCATCCAATTTTCTATAATAGAAATAAGGCCATGCTCATAAAAAAAATGTTGTCCTTAAACTTCACCAACCGCCAATGAGGAGAAGGTAAGTATGGATGATTTTCTCTCAGAGGCTGACACATCACCTCATCCCTCCCTAGAGTGTGTCTCAGCCTGGCCTTGCACGGTGGCGATGGCCTCACTTTTTTTTCTCTCCTCCCTGACTGGCTGACACAGATTGCATCACCCTGTCACTCCCCTCTTGTCCTCTTCTCTCCTCCCCCTCATATTTTCCTATCCTCCCTAAATGTTTGACACAGATAGAATCACTCCCCTCCCCTCCTCAATCCTGTATCCCACCTCGCCTCCTCACCCTCAGCTCCCTTCTTCTCCTCCTTGTCATTCTCATCCTCTTCCTCCTCCATTCCCCTCTTCCTCCTCCTTCCTTCCCCCTCCGCCTCTTCTTCCCCTCATTTTCGTCCCTTCCCAGAGTGTGTGACAGAGATTACATCATCCTCTTACACCCCCCGCCCCCGTGAAGATAAGGGTGTGGGGCGCCGCTCTGCCATCTTAGACTTACACACACACACAGCATCTCCGAGGTCAGAGAGGCTAATTGGTTTGTGCACATCTGTGACAGATCATTAGCCATCGCAACGTCTACGGTGAAGCGATTGCTCTCTCTGTGGCCAAAGGAAATAGCAATAGATTGTGCAAGTTGAAGGTTGGAGCTGACTCAAATCACAATGTTTCGCGCAATCTGCATCAGTCTGTTGTCTTTAGGAGTTTTCCAGACATTCTATTTTCAGTGTTTTTGTTTTTGTTATATCCTGTTGTAGGCTCCGGGAGGGGTCACTGCTATGGAACAGTGGGACAATATGCTTTATTAAATTGTTATAAAATCGTGCAGGGTGTAGCTAGGCTACCGTAGCTCTCCTTCAAATCATACATTTTAAGATGGAATATTTTCTTTACTTCTATCTATAACAGCATTTATTCAGAGAACAGGTTGACTAAAACTGTTGAACTCTAAGGAAACATAGGAGGGGGTAAACAGGAACAGGTGTCCCTCTCCTTGCAGCTACATCAAAGATAAACGAAGACGGATCAGGGGTCATTAGTCAAATTCTTCCCTAACCTTCCTTCTACAAATCTATTCAACTGACAAACAACAACAATGCCTGCTGGGATGATTTACTACAGATTAATCCTGGGTGTTGTCTGTGTCAATGTTGTGGCACCTGTACCAACTGAATTACAGTTTTTTTATCACTTTGGTGATAAAACTCTAAGCACAAACATCAAAACAGGTTCTCAAAAGGACTCATGTTATCAAAATGACTCACGTTTTAAAACTCTGCACATTTTTTATTGACTGGGTACAACAAACAAATTCACAAATTCACTTGTTCACTGCACCAAATCACTCTTTCAATTTGGATACATATTCAATCTAAGTATCTGTTTTTCAAAATGCAACATTCCCATGATTTTTTGGCCATTTGTTTAACAATACAATTAACTATCACTTAATCAAACTGATCAAAACTGATAACCAAAATGATGTAGTGCCTAGTTAGCGTATATACAGTAGTTTAATAACTGCTGAACACTGTAAATTCAATATTTGTAAATGTATCAATTTGACAAAAAATTATGTTGGAAGGAAAAACCAAATCACTACATCATCAAATCAAATCAAATGTTTTTTGTCACATACACATGGTTAGCAGATGTTAATGCGAGTGTAGCGAAATGCTTTTTTCAACTACCTTATACACACAAGTGTACGGGAATGATTAAGAATATGTACATATAAATATATGGATGAGCGATGGCCGAACGGCATAGGCAAGATGCAGTAGATGGTATAGAGTACAGTATATACATATGAGATGAGTAATGTAGGGTATGTAAACATTATATAAAGTGGTATTGTTTAAGTGAAAGGTGATACATTTGTTACATCCAAGTATTAATTGTTAAAGTGGCTAGAGATTGAGTCTGTATGTTGGCAGCAGCCACTCAATGTTAGTGATGGCTGTTTAACAGTCTGATGGCCTTGAGATAGAAGCTGTTTTCAGTCTCTCGGTCCCAGCGTTGATGCACCTGTACTGACCTCGCCTTCTGGATGATAACAGGCAGTGGCTTGGGTGGTTGTTGTCCTTGATGATCTATTTGGCCTTCCTGTGACATCGGGTGGTGTTGGTGTCCTGGAGGGCACGTAGTTTGCCCCGGTGATGCGTTGTACTGACCTCACTACCTTCTGGAGAGCGGCTTACGGTTGTGGGCGGAGCAGTGGCCGTACCAGGCGGTGATACAGCCCGACAGGTTGCTCTCGATTGTGTATCTGTAAAAGTTTGTGAGTGTTTTTGGTGACAAGCCACATTTCTTCAGCCTCCTGAGGTTGAAGAGGCGCTGTTGCGCTTTTTTCACCACGCTGTCTGTGTGGGTGGACCATTTCAGTTTGTCCGTGATGTGTATGCCGAGGAACTTAAAACTTTCCACCTCCTCCACTACTGTCCCGTTTATGTGAATAGGGGGGTGCTCCCTCTGCTGTTTCCTGAAGTCCAGGATCATCTCCATCTCATTCTCCATCAGCCAGTGTGCTTTAATAGGACAAAGATGAAAGAGTCACTCTATGTGCTACCATTTGGAATTATAGTGTAGCGTACAATGCACTGCCATGGGTTGGGTGCAAATCAACATTTTGTACACTCAGTGTATATTTACCATGTACTACTTTTTTCTATTCAACACTTAAAAAAGAATACTTTTGAAATGTGTATCTTGTATTTTTAGCTATTGGATTAAATGGTAGTTAAAATGACTAAATAGACTAAATGACTAAAAAGTTAACATCATTACCTGATGTATTGGTGACTAAACAAAATATTGTTATGATATTTCACGGAAATCAGTGATGTTGCATGAATGACTAACGGGTGAAAGATGTGGAACCCCAATGAATGCACACTCAAAGGTGGAACAGAGCACCTCGATGGCGACAATAAGACTGAATTACCAGACCTGACAATGCTGCCGGGTGCTGGGGAAAGAGATACACTACCAAGTGATGTCTGTACAGGATACAGGGAGAGAGGGGGCTAGGGGGAGAGACGAGGAGAGGTAGTGTTAACACTGGAACATGCTATATCTGTCACCTCATAGAAACAAGGAAAGGGCTGACGGTAAGAAAATGAGAAGAAAGTGTTGATGTAATGGTCAATTCAGGGCCTAGACAGTACCCAGCTAACTGTGTATCATACTGGCTATATTTCTGTACTTTGAAAGTTCTGTATATCTTAAAAACTTGATTGCTGTCACGCAACACATTTTGTATTTGTATTTAGTATTTTTTTTCTGACTTTGCAAGAATGTTAACAGAACATATGTGTTATGTTATTTTGAAGTTCCCAAAACATTTCATTATGTTCTGAAAACAGTGTTAGGACATTACAAGATATAGAGTAGGTTCCTAAAACAGAAAATCTGTCCAGTTGTGCTGACATGTATAAAATGTTTGTCTTCGGGTGCACAAAACAATCCCCTAATGTTGCAAAAATGTTTTGTTTGTTACTTAAAAGTACCCAGATTGGGTTCGTGTGGCAGATTCACCTACCTGCCTGCCATGAACGGATTTAAGTGATTATTACATTTCCTCCATTCTTTTCCAGTACATATATCAATGTGGTCACCAGAGGAGAGAAGGCATCCATTAAAGAAGAGTTGTCCCTTTCATTCAAAATCGGTAGCTTTTAGCTTTTAAATTCAGAAAAAACTATGTGCGGTACACTATTTACTGCATCACTGAGGTGTTGCTGTGGAAACATTTGAAAATATGGCAACAAAATGAAAATATAGTAACATTTCAATTTCTTAAAAGTGATTAAAGACTCAGGGTTAAGCAGATTGGAGCTTTACGCTGAAGAAAATGATGAAACAATGTTGAGCCCTGTTACGCCATCCCTGCGGTTCTCCCGTCATCCCCGTCTGTCTGGCCAAGACGAACATCATTTGGAGGTAGCATACACACCTGCTGCCATGTGCTAGCCTCGACACGATGACAGACAGGAGTCTGAGGACACAAACATTTAACCAAACAGATGTCTGTTTTCAAAGATCACAGACGGCAGACGTTAGTGTGACCCCAGCTGTAAGTGAGCTGTCATAAAACAACTTTCATTGCATGTACAGCAAGCCAATTAATGTTTTAAAGTTGGTTCCAGTGCTTAATTTGTAAATCGGGAGGTGCCGGAACAAAAAGTGACCTGGGGATCTCTGAGGTACCGGAACGCATGAGAAAAAAACACCTTTATAATAAAGCATTGCGTGCATATATTTGCATTTGCGTAGTGACATAGGGCAGTAGAGTAGATGTACACATGGGGAACATGTAGCCTAGAGTTCCGTGAAAAAAATTGCCTTTTATAAACGCATTTCATGCAATTATATGATTCTATAAAGAAATAAATTATGAAGTGCATTGCTGGAAAGCTGAGAGTTGCAGGCTCATGTCTATCAGAGCAGAGAGAGGGAGAGAGATACAGGCGTGCTACTGTGACGACCCTCCCACTCTGTCTGTCATAGTCGCTCTCTTTGCTCTTGTTTCCTTATTAGGATGCCAGTGGGCGAAGCCGGGAGGGCCGTCAGCAACATGGGAAACACCTGGGCTGGGTGTGTCCCAGGATAAATAGACCTCTTCCCCAGTCATTGGGAGACTCTCGCCATGCAGACACTCTTACGGATTTTGGTTGTGCTGTTTTTGTGGCTGTTTTGTTTGTTTGCTTTGGCACCTTTAAACACCCCTTGTTATCACATTTATGCACGCAAACACTCACTTACACTACTGATTACTGACTACATACACCATTGTTAATTATAATTGGTTTACTTTAGTTAATAAATGTTTTTTTTGTTCCCTATCTCCACGTTGTCTCCCTTTTTGTTACGAACTTTGAGCCGGTTCGTGACAAGTGGGAGCTCGTCCGGGATTTTGAACTTATTGTGTTTGGGAGAATACGTGGAGTTAATGTTCAATTCTGTAGGTGCTTTGTTGGCATATTTTCTTAGGCCCAGTATTGGTTGCCTTTGTGGAGAGAGTACATTGGTTCATTTTCAGGCCCTGCCCAGGCTGGAAACGCTTGCTCTACTCGCTGTTGGGACATCGGTCCGAGGAGGTGAGTACAATCTGCTGTGTACCTCAGTGAGAGATTTAGGTAGGGTAGTGATACGGAGCTATAGCCTTTCTTTTCCCCTGATAGGCTTAGCGATGTGTTTCATTTTGAAATATGTTGGGCATGGTTAATGTTTGTTATTTTTTTTACATCGGTGGCTTGGGGGGGAATCTGCCAGCTTGCTGGTTATTTTTTTTCCCTTGCCAGCAGGCTACAGTGCGTAATTACCCACCGCAAATCTGCACAAAGACTAGGGTTGAGTTATTGTAGGTTTTGGGGAAGCTCCATATATTATCTCATCTCTCTTTTGTGGTGCCCAGTCTGGTGTTCAGCAGAGGGAAAGAGTGAGATATATATATATATATATTTTTGTATTTACTTCTGACTATGGCATCTAATGTAGATTAATTCATTCGCTTCCCATCAGAGGAACTGTTAGAAGTAGTCAAAGTCACCATTATTAGTCAGTTGTACAACCGAATGCCTTCAACCAAAATGTGTCTTCTGCATTTAACCCAACCTTTCTGAATCAGAGAGGTGCGGGGGGCTGCCTTAATCGACAGCCACGTCTTCGGCGCCCTCGGAACAGTGGGTTAACTGCCTTGTTCAGGGGCAGAACAACAGATTTTTACCTTGTCAGCTCGGGGATTCGAACTTGCAACCCTCCGGGTACAAGTCCAACGCTCTAACCACTAGGCTACCTGCTGCCCCTCTATGTACCAAAGAACAGCTGTTGAAGATTGCTGAACGCTATAAGGTTGAAATTAGTGAAAAACGTCAAAAAAATTCCATCAGGTTAACATTGAAGGCCAACCTGATGGAGAGTGGTATTCTTGAAGTTACCACTGGGGCAGCCTCTGCTGAGTACTCGCAGTCTCCCCGTAACGTAACAATGGTCGCTCCATCTATTAGTCCTAGTAGTCTTCTTTTTGAACAGCAGAAAGAACTGCTTCTGTTACAGCTAGAGCATGATCGTGAGAAGCTAGAGCATGACCGTGTAAAGTATGAGAAGGAATTGGAATTTAAACAGGATTTGGAGCGTGCAAAAATCAAGCTACAACAAGAGCGGCTAGAGCTGGTTAGGGAAGGACAGCTCTCAGGGGAGAGTTTGCTCTGGGAAGGTGACCCAGATCTACCTAGGGGTCGTTTCTCTTTTGGTCATGCCCCGGACACATTTGATATCGTTGGGAACTTACGGTTGTTGCCTAAATTTAATGAGAAGGACCCTGAGACATTCTTTTCGTTGTTTGAGCGGGTTGCTGACGCTAGGAGTTGGCCTGATTCTGACCGCGCCTTAATGTTGCAGTGTGTGTTGAATGGTAAAGCGCAGGAAGCATATTCAGCTCTTAGTGTAGCCGATAGTGTCAGTTATGAAAAGGTTAAATCGTCTGTGTTACAGATTTACGAATTGGTCCCTGAGGCTTACCGCCAGCGATTTAGAACTATAAAAAGGGATAATAAACAGACTCATGTTGAGTTTGCGCGAGAGTTATCTTCGCCCACCGGCATCCTAATAAGGAAACAAGATGACTTCACTCACTTACACTACTGACTACATACACCATTGTTAATTGTAATTGGTTTACTTTAGTTAATAAATATGTTTTTTTTGTTCCCTATCTCCACGTTGTCTCCCTTTTTGTTACAAACTTTGAGCCGGTTCGTGACACTACACACACAGCCATGGCCACGCATTGGTCTTAGAGTATCAGGCCCGGGCTGAAAATCAAATTTTTCACAGGCGGCAGGACAATTAACGAAGAGGCAACTCGAATGAACTTTGATTACTTTTATTCACATTTTTACATTGCAAAAAGGGACATTTATTTTTCATGCCAGGAGAGGTACCATATCTGGCCAAATGGGTCCCGGAATGAAACAGTCCAAAATGGAGAGGTGCCGGATCCTCTTCCGGCAGGATCTGGCTCACATTAAGCACTGGTTGTTTCCTCTTAGTGCACCATCCACCAAGTGCTCAATTCATAGCATCTTAATTAAAAATAAGATCCAAGTCTTAAAAAGATCCTTGCATTTCAGACTCTGACACAAATTAAAATGCAGAACAAAATATTTCTGCAACCATTGTGATGATATTTATCACATTTTTCTCAAACTAACTGCCAAAGCCAGCAGTTTCCTTCCAAAAGCTTCTGTTTTGCATATTTTTCTGATGTTGAAGTTTCACGTTGAATCAGAGCTTTTGGTTCAATGGAGGAAGACATAGGCAGGTAGGGTACTTACAGTAAGAGGTGTGAGTACCACACTACACTGCTCAGCCTGGCTGAGATGGTCTGTGTGGAGCTGATGCAAACTGCAGACCACATCAGAATGCACAGATGTGCGTGCCACCCTGACAATAAACATATCCGTTTCCTCTCTGCCTTTTCTACCTGTATGTATTGTGGCCTGTTACTGCCTGGATAATATCCTGCATTTCACATTAAACCTATTGTTTAGATTCAAGGAAAGTGGGAACCCTGAGTTGACTGATGCATCCTGCTTTTCTTAGCGCTATAGTATTCCATTTGCTTATAGGAGCTACACCATACCTTCCTCTCTAATGTGTTGATCTCTGTCCTCCCTCACCTCAACGGTTTCCAGTGGGAGATGGAGAGAGCCTCCCCACACAGCAGATTGAAATCTGTTATACAGTAAGATGCTGTTAGACTTTGTAATAGGAAGAAGTGTGGGCCGAAACCACTGCCCTGTACCTCTCCTAAAGGCTTTGCATGATAACTTTCACACCTGGCTGCTGCCTTACTGGCTCTAAAAAAAAAAGGGGCATATAAGAAGCTGCAAATCATGACATTTACACTCCAAATCATCTCACAATGTAGCTGTTTGGAAAATAACGACATGCACTTAAAGAACATAAATATAACAAAGTCGGGCGTTAATAGAACACTGAGTGAAGGTATTAGAATATCTGTATGCACAGCTTAATTATACAATAAGGCAACATGTTTCCCATGTATTTCTCAGTTAATAACTAATCACTGATGTGATCTAATGTAGGCTTCACAGGGGGCGGATACAGGATATATAGGCCTGTGGTTAAACCTAACAATATATACACAAATTCTGTAAAAATAGGGTCTTCAGACAGTAAACGCCCCCATGTGCTAACATTCACTAAATGCTATCTGTGGTTATCACTTTGACAAGTGACAGTCTGGTTGGTGTTGAATTACTATGACGGTTTATCATGCTTTTTACACGATTTCGCATCAGGCAAGTGTGAGAAGTGCACTGATGACTCAAAGCAAGAAGATGTTAGGTTTACACTGTACCTGGAAACCTCAAACAATACTTTCCTTAAAACATATTTTTGACAACTGGTTTAAAAAATATTCCATTTAACTCCCTCTGTGACAATTATGACACTTTGAATTGTTGTATCTACCACATATACATTGTGATTCTTTATGGACCCACTCAATCCCACATTATTGACTCTATTTGACAGATTATTGATTATATACAGTATCATTTTAATGCAATCCATGTGTATGTCAGTCCCAGCCATGTGCAGCTGTATGGATTGCAGGGAATGAAATTGAGCCAAACTTACTCAGAGATCATGTAGGAGGCAGATGACTCAATCCCAAACCACCAAACAGTCTAAACCAAGCCCACAACGGCCCTGTAGTCTCCACGCTACTGTCGGTTTAGACCACTGGAGAGATGTGGCTCACCCACTAACAACCAAAGTTACTATCATTCTACTGGCTTCTCTGAAAAGACTCTCATTCATGGAGCTTTGTCTGTCTTGGTTTGAGCGTTTCCAGTAAGCTGGCTACAAACTGTCCCTTCATATCCACCTCAACTTCCCCCAGAGCTCAGTAAGGAAAGAGTAAGTACAACACATTTCATCATATGGGCTCTGTATTATTACTTGAAACACTTGAAAGTCGGATCAACATGAAAAACAGAATATGTAACAACTAGAAAGGTTGAGATCATGCAGGAAACTCCCAAAATGTGCCATTCATTGTCATGATAGCATAATACCCCTTTGATAAAAATCTTCCTAGCATGTCACCAGCTAGTCTCTCTAAGGCCATAGGGGAGAATGGGATTGATGTCATCCTACCCAGTAGAATCATGTAGAGAATGTTAAGGTTGCTTGGCAACACACAATCTGTGACCAATTTGGTTGGCCATTTTTTAACCTTTATTTGACTAGGCAAGTCAGTTTAGAACAAATTCTTATTTTCAATGGTGGCCTACTTGTCAAGCCCACCAGGCCAAACCCTCCCCCTGGACAACACTGGGATAATTGTGCACCACCCTATGGGACTCACCATCACAGCTGGTTGTAATACTGCCTGGGATCAAACCCGCATCTGTAGTGACACCTCAAGCCCTGCGATGCAGTGCCTTAGACCACTGCGCCACTCGGAAGGCTTGCTTTTGTTGTCAGCTTGGTGTGGCGAATGGGATTAAACTCAGGAAATGCAGTTTTGCTTTGTATTAACCAAAAATCTGATAATAGGCCAACATTGTAAAAGCAGAACTAAATCAAGATCTGCTATCAGTAGCTATGTTTCCATTAACTTGTAAAGTGACTTTTTTTTGTCGACATTTAGAAAGTTTGCATAGACAATGCAACAATTTCCTGCTAGGGTGAGTTTCCATTTAACTATCTTGTCGATCAAAACAGTTGGACGTATTGACGTTATACAGGCTGTCGGCAATATAAGTAGTTGATGTGTTTCCATTACCCATTTTGGCAAATTACACATTAATAAATTGCCGACAGTCTGTATACCCTCCCACCAATCTGTTTCATGTCTCAGGTAGCCCACGAAAGCCAGCATGGATAGAATGCAATAATTGATTAACATTTGCCATATTCTAATTGTTGGATGGTGGAACTTGCCAGCCAACCAGAAAAGGTGGAGCAATTCAGGCCTTCTGAAAGTCAGGAAAATCCTTGTCCTGCAAATATATATTTTGGTTGAAGCAGTAGGCATTTAGAGTTGAAATCCCGTGCCACTTCCATTACACGTTACACCTACCATCAGTCTGAATGTTGTACCAGTTTAAGTAGTTTTAACGTTGAACAATATTGAACCCATCTTTTGACACTATCAGATCTGCAATCTTTGTAAGAGCTTGTGATACGCAAGAGCTGCACTGTGAAGAGGTTACTGTGCATTCACCAGTAGCTTAATGGCAGCTGGTTCACAGGAAGTTAATGTTTAATTTTCAATAACTTACTGTCAACTAGCTACTGTACAAGTGGGTTTTTGTAAAATTCACAGGACCTTACTGTAGCTAAATACATCACACTGACAGACATAATGATCTGGTAGGAAAAGTTTTTTAACAGTGACGTACAGGCCAGATATACAGTGCGGGTCAAAAGTTTGGTCACACCTACTCATTCAAGGGTTTTTCTTTATTTTACTATTTTCTACCTTGTAAAATAATAGTGAAAACATCAACACTATGAAATAACACATATGGAATCAGGCAGTAACCAAAAAAGTGATAAACTAATCAAAACATATTTTATATTTGATATTCTTCAAAGTAGCCACTCTGTACCTTGATGAGAGCTTTGCACACTCTTGGCATTCTCTCAACCAGCTTCACTTGGAATTATTTTCCAACAGTCTTGAAGGAGTTCCCACATTTGTTGAGCACTTGTTGGCTGCTTTAGCTTAACTCTGTGGTTCAACTCATCCCAAAGCATCTCATTTGGGTTGAGGTCAGGTGATTGTGGAGGCCAGGTCATCTGAAGCAGCACTCCATCACTCTCAGTCAAATAGCCCTTACACAGGCTGAGGTGTATTGGGTCATTGTCCTGTTGAAAAACAAATGATAGTCCCACTAAGCGCAAACCAGATGGAATGGTGTATCGCTGCAGAATGCTGTGGTATCCATACTGGTTAAGTGTGCCTTGAATTCTAAAATAAATCAATGACAGTGTCACCAGCAAAGCACACCCACACCATCACACCTCCTCCTCCATGCTTCATGGTGGGTACCACACATGCAGAGATCATCCGTTCACCTACTCTGCGACTCCCAAAGACAAAACAAAAATCTCAAATTTGGACTCATCAGACCAAAGGACATATTTCCACCGGTCTAATGTCCATTGCTCGTGTTTCTTGGCCCAAGCAAGTCTCTGTTTCTTATTGGTGTCATTTAGTAGTGGTTTCTTTGTAGCAATTCCACCATGAAGGCCTGATTCACGCAGTCTCCTCTAAACAGTTGATGTTGAGATGTGTTTGTTACTTGAACTCTCTGAAGCATTTATTTGGGCTGCAAGCTGAGGTGCAGTTAGCGCTAATGAACTTATCCTCCGCAGCAGAAGTAACTCTGGGTCTTCCTGTGGCGGTCCTCATGAGAGCCAGTTTCATCATAGAGCTTGCTGGTTTTTGCGACTGCACTTGAAGAAATTTTCAAAGTTCTTGACATTTTCCGGATTTACTGACCTTCATGTCTTAAAGTAATGCTGGACTGTTGTTTCTCTTTGCTTATTTGAGCTGTTCTTGCCATAATATGGACTTGGTATTTTACCAAATAGGGTCATCTTCTGTTTACCACCCCTACCTTATCACAAAACAAGTGATTGGCTAAAACACATTCAGACGGAGGGAAATTCCATAACGTAACTTTTAACTTTTAAGGCACACCTGTTATTTTAAATGCATTCCCGGTGACTACCTCATGAAGCTGGTTGAGAGAATTCCAAGTGTGTGCAAAGCTGTCATCAAGGCAAAGGGTAGCTACTTTGAAGAATCACAAATATAAAATAAAATTTGATTTGTTTAACACCTTTATGGTTACTACATGATTCCATATGTGTTATTTCATAGTTTTAATGTCTTCACTATTATTATACAATGTAGAAAATAGTAAAAATATAGAAAAACCCTTGAATGAGTAGGTGTCCATACTTTTGACTGGTACTGTAAATGAAATATCATATCGCTCTTTTGGAGTAAATGCACTTATGTCGGCCTTTAGCGAAAGCCATGCCTCCAATAAGCTACACCTGCAATATTCTGATAGGCTGCTGCTGCTACAGTATAGCTGCCAATCATCAAGTGATGTGCATGTTGTCAACAGAAAAGTCAGTAACCAGTTGGTTACTAGCAATGATTGCTAGTTTCAGCAACTGTACTGTAGGTTACTGGGAACATTTTGCCAGTAAGTTACTGTACATTTTACAATAGCTTACTAACTAATAGTTTCCAGGTAAGAAATTAGAAGTTCACAGCAACTTCTGGCAACAAGTTGCCATTAACTTACTGGAAACTGCACAATAACCTCTTTACAGTGCAGCTCATTACTGACACATTTTCTTACAAGGTGTTCAGAACAGACAGTGTCAAAAGAGGTACTTAAACTTGCATCAGCATACACTTAAACTGCTATAAAATATTTCACCATGCCCCCAATTATACTAATGTACCCCACCAGTACATTGCCCCCACCTATATTTCAAAGTGCAGTGATGATCGTACCTTATATTCTAAATATTGGGTGGAAAAATGTCCCGAACTGTACCATGTGAGTTGATATGTGTACCTGTGATGAGTACCTTTGATCTTTTTGTACCCCAGGGAAAAACACAGTAGTGTACCCTAACAATACCATTATCTTTAAGAGAGTGTAAATATATGTTCCAAGCAAGGAGTAGGAACCTGGTGGCACTGCAGAAAAATGTATGCACTCACACCCAAGAGGTTGCTAATACAAATCCCCAAGGAATTCATGTATACTCCACGATGTCATGTGTCTTGAGCACTGCTAGTTTAAGTTAATGTTACGGTGGTGGTGATAATTGCACAATTATTTATTCTAGTTGATTCCAGGCAGCTTTTAGCAAAGTCCAGACATGCATCCTTGCCAATAAGTCTGTGGCCCATATCTCTTTCATTCTCACGAATCTGGTGGTGTAGCTGCATTGTAGCAGGACATTTCAGGATACCAAAGACTGAGAGTTTATAATGTTCAAATCTCATAAAAGGATAACTCTCATTTGTGCTCACAGTAATTGAAATCAGAATATGCCAGCATACTCTCAATCTATAGAAATAACAAATAACAAAAGTTTTTGTATGTATTTTTTACTGCAACTTTAGGCAAAGTGCAGCAGTGTATTCTTGGCAATACTTTCTGTATCTAGCCGTTCTTCGTTATGTCGACATATCTGGTTGCAGAACAGAAACTTCAGAAAGCTAGTAACCAAGAGGTTGTGAGTTCAAATCACAAGAGAGGTTGAGTCACAAGTAATCATTATCCTGTCCTTTCATATTAACACGTGTATTTAGCTGTAAAAATATGGTATCACATGTAGAAGTTTTGCCTCCCCATGTTGTCACATTTATTTCACATGAGATTGTGTTTTCACATGTTGTCACATGTACTTTTATGTTATCACGTAAATATTTTGCAAATAGTCTGGGTAGCCATTTGATTAGCTGTTCAGGAGTCTTATGGCTTGAAGGGCAGAAGCTGTTTAGAAGCCTCTTGGATCTAGACTTGGCGCTCCGCCTGGTATAGAGGTCCTGGATGGCAGGAAGCTTGGCCCGGTGATGTACTGGGCCGTACGCACTACCATCTGTAGTGCCTTGCAGTCGGATGCCGAGCAGTTGCCATGCCAGGGAGTGATGCAACCCGTCAGGATGCTCTCGATGGTGCAGCTGTAAAACCTTTTGAGGATCTGAGGACCCATGCAAAATCGTTTCAGTCTCCTGAAGGGGTATAGCTTTTGTCATGCCCTCTTCCCGACTGTCTTGGTGTCCTGGGACAATGTTAGTTTGTTGGTGATGTGGATGCCAAGGATCTTGAAGCTCTCAACCTGCTCCACTACAGCCTCGTCGATGAGAATGGGGCATGCTCGGTCCTCCTTTTCCTGTGGTCCACAATCATCTCCTTTGTCTTGATCACGTTGAGAGAGAGGTTGTTGTCCTTGCACCACACGGTCAGGTATCTGACCTCCTCCCTACAGGCTGTCTCATCGTTGTCTGTGATCAGGCCTACCACTGTTGTGTCATCAGCAAACTTAATGATGGTGTTGGAGTTGTGCCTGGCCGTGCAGTCATGAGTGAACAGGGAGTACAGGAGTGGTCTGAGCACGCACCCCTGAGGGGCCCTCATGCTGAGGATCAGCGTGGCGGATGTGTTGTTACCTACCCTTACCACCTGGGGCTGGCCCGTCGGGAAGTCCAGGATCCAGTTGCAGAGGGAGGTATTTAGTCCCAGGGTCCTTAGCTTAGTGCTGAGCTTTGAGGGCACTATGGTGTTGAACACTGAGCTGTAGTAAATTAATAGCATTCTCACATAGGTGTTCCTTTTGTCCAGGTGGGAAAGGGCAGTGTGGAGTGCAATAGAGATTGCATCATCTGTGGATCTGTTGGTACGGTATGCAAGTTGTGGGTTTAGGGTTTAGGGTTTCTGGGATAATGGTGTTGATGTGAGCCATGACCAGTCTTTCAAACCATTTCATGGCTACAGACATGAGTGCTACGGGTCGTTAGTCATTTTTTTATTATTTTTTTTATTTCACCTTTATTTAACCAGGTAGGCAAGTTGAGAACAAGTTCTCATTTACAACTGCGACCTGGCCAAGATAAAGCAGAGCAGTTCGACACATACAACAACACAGAGTTACACATAGAGTAAAACAAACATACAGTCAATAATACAGTAGAAAAAAAAATCTATATACAAAGAGTGCAAATGAGGTAGGATAAGGAAGGTAAGACAATAAATAGGCCATGGTGGCAGAGTAATTACAATATAGGTTTTTGCCTGCTATATCAGTTCTGTTATACTCACAGACATTATCTTAACGGTTTTAGAAACTTCAGAGTGTTTCCTATCCAATAGTACTAATTAGGTGCATATCCTATTTTCTGGGCCTGAGTGGCAGGCATTTTACTTTGGGCACGCCAGACTCTCCAAAACCGTCACCTCTGCTGCCGCTCCCTAAGAATTTAAGAGTGTGCTCCTAATCTCAGCTTGTTACCTGTATAAAAGACACCTGTGAGCCAGAAATCTTTCTGATTGAGATTGGGTCAAATACTTATTTCCCTCATTAAAATGCAAATCATTTTATAACATATTTCACATGCGTTTTTCAGATTATTTTTGTTGTTATTCTGTCTCTCACTGTTTAAATAAACCTACCATTAAAATTATAGACTGATAATTTCTTTGTCAGTGGGCAAACGTACAAAATCAGCAGAGGATCAAATACTTTTTTCCCTCACTGTAGCAGAACGGAAGGCAAGGGCAGATTAGCCACTCGTCGCCTGATCCTCACAAGGCATCCTGACCTCTTTCCGCAAAACCTATGTTTCCTCTTCCAGCTAATCACAGTGATCTGGGCCTGGTCGGGTGTCCGTAGTATATCCCTCGCGTCCGACTCATTGAAGAAGAACACCTCGTCCAATTTGAGTTGAGTAATCCCAGTTCTGATGTCCAGAAGCTCTTTCCGGTCATAAGAGACGGTAGCAGCAACATTATGTACAAAGCAAGTTATGAACAACGCGAAAAAACGAACAAAATAGCAGCTCTACCCTCCGGTGCCAAGTGAAGTCATGTTAGTCACATTATACCTAATCACGTTCCCAGAAACCTGCGGAAGGCCTGGTGGACCAACGCATCAAACTTGGCCTTCTAGGTTAGGGTTAGATTTAAAATCACATTTTAAGAAGATTAATTGTGGAAATTGGCAGGATTTAGCTATAATTATGACTTTTTGGGTCTGTTAACTAGTGACGACCAGGGGGAATGTTTTTGCTAGCAAAGGACATAGCCTGGTGATGGTCACCCCCATAAAATTCTATGGTCACTCCCACTAAGGCCTACTTCGAATAGTTGATATTCCCGGTTTATATGTGCTATGTGTGCAATAGCCTGGGGATGACGTTACACCAAGAAATACTTACCTTGTTGAAAGCTCCCAACTTAAGGAAATAGAAAGTGGCCTTCTTCTGGAACCAAGTTACATGTTCCTCAGTACACAAACACACACAACAATATAACGAGCCATACTGTGTGGTGCTGGGTCCAGTCAGGTCTTTGACACATTCACCCAACCCCTCTTGAAAGATCAGCCACAAAATGTTGGCACCCTTGTAAAAGGTAGTAATCAAGCCTCAGATTGGACTACTCCAAATCATCTAGGCACACACACACACACACACACACACACAAACACACGCTTTGCAGGTCCATCAACCTATTTAAATATCTTTCACACCCTACAGTAACTTGTGGATCATGAGAGAACCTTCATAAATCATCAGAACGTTAATAACCTATTTATTGTCCTGTAATACTTCATTCATAACACATCCATAAAGACTATATCGCATGACACTGTACCTACTATAAAGTCAGACACCTTTGGTCATTCATAACACATACATAAAGACTTAATGATATAAACACACATGTATTAGCACTTGGGGAATTATCACTAACAGCTAAAACAAAAACATTAAAGACATGTTTAACCTTTGTGTTGTCTTAAGGGTAAAAAATGACCCGCCACTATGTTTAACAGCAGAGAAAACCCCCTAAATTATATTTTTTCAACTTGAAATTTTATGACTTTTCCTAGAGTGAACATTAGAAAAAGTGAAACATCACCTTTGTTCATATTTCCATGAAAGCTGTACACCACCAGGGTACAAAGATTGTTATAGGGTCATTTTTTTACCTGGCAGCTATAAAATAATTTACACACCACAAAAACCACAAAGACACACACACACAATGAGAAATTTAGATTATGTGTGCTACTGATTGAACTCAGCCAGCAGCTCTTCAAGAGGATGATCACCATGGTTGGCACAGTTAGAAAGATCAAGCCTGAGTTCCCCCCTGCACTCCTAACAACAAGGGGTAGAGAGGCCTTCTCATCAAAGTTTGCCTTCACCCCCACCCGCCTGATAAGCGGAACAAGAGGCGGGTGTTTCTGGAGAAGCTGGGAAAGGAACTTGAAACCCTACACATTCAAAGAAGGGAGTGCCTCCCCGGCACAGCAGCCTCTGTAGCACTTGTGAAAGCTGTTCAGGGGGCTGAATCTTGAATCCACTTGAAGCTGCAGCTGGGGCAGGCAGGAGGAGGAATTCTGCCCCCCAAAGAAGGACTGTAAAACAAATACTATGTGCTGCACATGTGAGAAATACATCTGCAAAGTCCATGCAAACACACTTGCATACTGTCCTACATGTGCTAATTAGAGTTGATTGATTTATGTTCTTCACGTTTTTGTTTTGTATCTATTACCTTATTCTTAATTATTGTTGTTTATACACCTTGTGGTTGGGGGCAATGGTTAGAAAATGGGAGAAGATTAGTATTTCGTAGTTGAATTCCTCATTGTGTAGTATAAAAGAATATATCACTATGTTGCCAAAAAATGTCAAGACTGTTATTGTTTCCCTTCAATAAAATGCATTCAAAACTACTTTCTGCACATTTCTGCTACTTTCTTAAGCTATCTCTTGCTAAAAAAAAGTATATGTTTACACCTATGCAGTAACATTAGCAAAAACTAATAATAAACATCTACTTTAGTAAAGAAAACAATTACTCTAAATTGGGAGATGGGAAACTCCTTTCGATTTGTATTATTATATTTTTCTTTCATTTACAAAACTCATGACGTGACTATGAGACGTGATTGTATCTAGGGGGATTTTTATTTAGCTGAGCCTGCTAGATAGCTAAATTGAATTTGCTTGCTAGCTAACTAGCTAGCGATTGCTGTAAAGTCACAGAAATTATTTGAAAAATTAGGCAGCTATGTAATCTAACTCAACACTTAACTACTACAAATGTATATAAATTACAATAAATAAATGGTTAACTTACTCATTTTTTGCTGTCCAACGGCACCACAAGTGGGCATTTGATTTGGGAACTCATCACATGTGCGCTTACTGCGTTACAGAAATGCCACTAACCAAACTCAGTGCAGGGCATGCACACTGAATTACAGGGCAACTACACTCAAAAGATTTTCCCCAGAACTCAAAAGTCGTCCCCTGATGTGGGTTAATTAAGCATTATTGTGTACATAGAAAATCAAATTTCTTCTATTAAAAAAGTGTGAAAAAATTGTGGTAAAAGCAGAGATGTTTTTGGGAAATCCAAAACCTGGAAAAACTAAACTGAGAATTAGGCAAAAAACTGATTTTAAAAGGCCTTCCAATGTTCCAATGACTGCACTTTAGAGTGTGTGTCATCTTGCAGCACAGCAATTTGGGGAAAAATAAGTTGGGCCATCCTAGAAATGTTTTAAATTAAAACTTCTTCGGGATCGGTGTCCCTTCCATGGGAGGGCTAACATAGGCTAATGCGATTAGCATGAGGTTGTAAGTTACAAGAAAATTTCCCAGGACATAGACATTTCTGATATTAGCAGAAATATTAAATTCTTGTTAATCTAACTGCACTGTCCAATTTACAGTAGCTATTACAGTGAAATAATAACATGTTATTGTTTGAGGAGAGTGCAAAGTTTTGAACATGAAAAGTTATTAATAAACAAATTAGGCACATTTGGGCAGTCTTGATATATACATTTTGAACAAAAATGCAATGGTTCATT
This sequence comes from Brachymystax lenok tsinlingensis, assembly GCA_030435695.1. Lineage (NCBI taxonomy): Eukaryota > Metazoa > Chordata > Actinopteri > Salmoniformes > Salmonidae > Brachymystax > Brachymystax lenok. Next base: position 17,843,999 of record CM059785.1, read on the forward strand.
GGATCAGTCTAAAATTTTGCAAATTCTCTGCTGTCATATAGTTGCCAAAATCTAAATGGCACCTGGGCTGGAATAATACATTTCAAAGATGATGGTACAAAACAAATACAAAACGGTTGGTTTTTCTTTGTATCATCTTTTACCAGATCTATTGTGTTATATTACCCTACAGTCCTTTCACATTTCCACAAACTTCTAAGTGTTTCCTTTCAAATGGTATCAAGAATATGCATATCCTTCCTTCAGGGCCTGAGCTACAGGCCGTTATATTTGGGTATGTCATTTTAAGTGAAAATTGGGGGGCAGATCCTTAAGAGGTATAATATATACAATTTAGCAGACAATTTTACCCAAAGCAACTTACAGTCATGCTTGCAGACATTTTCATGTATACTGTAGGCGGTCCCAGCAATCGAACCCACTACCCTGGCGTTGCAATGCTCTACCATGACAAGGTTATAAATGCTTTGTGACGCCTCAATTTAATATGATTTATAAAGCCATTATTAAGTGTTGCTTGTGCCACCACTAATAATGCACAGGTTTATGTCATATTTGACATAGTGAGTTATGTCACATTCGACATTGGTGGTTATGTCACACAGTTATGCCACATTTATGAATCCTTTATAGAGTATGACATACGGTTCTAGATGATTTGTGACAAATTCATGTGATGGTTATGAAGGATTTATTCAGCCTTTATAAGCTGCACGTCATTTTAAAGTGATGGCATGGCTGCTCTGTGATTGCCCTGTGATGGGATATAGTACAAAATTAGGTGATGTGTCTTGTTGCCTTCACTACCTTTCTCTCTGTAATCTGTTCAGTGTTTTTGAACAAGGTCAGGGATGGTGGGTTGTGGTTTACTTTGCTAAACAGAATGTAGACAGGCATGTGCACAGATGGCTATAAGCACGCATACATATGCACTAACGCACACAAGCGCATATTCACACTCACACGCACACACACACACACACACACATGATAGGGAGGTTTTTGTTAGGAAGAGACACATACGTTGTCTTTGCTCTGTGTGGGTAGAGATGTAAATCTGATTGTTTTTAATTTCTTAATTTTCTCACGTTGCGGTTCCGCAATTTCACGACCCAGTGTCTTCAGACATACTGAGAATCAATAAAAAAAAGTATTGGTCTCTCTCTGTCGACATTTATAACTTAGAAAATGTCTTGAACTCAATTATAAATTAACCAAATGTTACCAACTTCTTTACCAATGGCCATTTTGGACTAGGATTGCAAATACAACTAAATTCCCTGGTTTCCCCAAATCCCGGTTGGAGGACTCCCAGAATCAGGAGGGATAAGCTGGATTTCTAGACAACCAGGGAATTTTTGGAAAGTTCCCGTTATTTTGCAACCCTATTTGGGACGAAGCCATGGTGTGTTACTGCCCTGTTGGACATTCAATTGACATCTAGTTTCGCCCCTTTTTTTAGAAAACAAATTGATATTAGACCCAGTAAGGCTCATGCTGTGATGCTCTGTGGCTCCAAAATTTGTGTTCGACAGGCCTGAGTAGATCAGCGTTGGTATCAGCGTATCTATGTGTGTGCGTATTGGGATTCAGGAAAATGGGACAACTCAGTCAGCCAAGCCATAAATAGGCACTTACAGCATATTGGATGACTGTCATTCATATTTCATTCATGCAGCTCAATGTAACATTGATAGGTGTAGACTACTACATGATACTCAAATTTTCCCAATACCTATCATCAGGTTGCTACAACCTAGCCTGTGAATTGAAGTTTACAATGTAGGTGCACAGGTCAAGAGAACATTTTGAGTAGTCAAGGTGACAGACAGTTACACTTGCACACTCTTGTCTGCATCTACCTGATCTAGGGTGTAATCATTAGCCAAAAGTTGCAAGCGATAGTTTCTATTGGAAAAATTCAGGTATGTTTATCCCTGTTTCATTCCATTTGCTTCCTTTTAAGAAACATTTTTCAACTGCATTGGCAGATTGAATACACCCCTGATCACATGCAAACACAGTTCACTTTCATAGCAGCCACATACAAACAGCATGATCATTTTGCTATTTGTAAAATTCCTTCTCGCATCTACGCACTCTCCTCCTCTCACCTTTTCCCTTCGCTTTTGGACTTCAGTGCACAACACACCAGCTGTGTGTGACCAGGTGAAAGAACCTTCATATCATAACCGCTAACCGCTACACACAGGCTACATTGTTTTCCCCATATTAGCTCATGTCATAGATAGTCAACATATCTACTAAAATGAAGAGTTCCAGTGTTGGATAGCCATAGCCAGCTAGCTAACATAGCATCCCTCTCTGTTTGAGCCAGGTGTTTGAGTAGGCTAAACTAGCTACAGTAGCTGCATTCGCTAGCTAAGTGAAAGTGAAAAAATATGTAACTAAATATAGCTATCTCTCTCTCTCTTTCTCTTGCTTCTTGTTCAAACTGTTCAACTATTGTCTTACTCTCTCTTTGAGTCAACTACTCACCATGTGAGAAGTTATGCACTGCAGTGCTAGCTAGCTTTAGCGTATGGTTTCAGTACTAAATTAATTATCTGATCCTTTGATTGGGTGGACAAAATGTCAGATCCTGCTGCAAGAGCTCTGACAGGATGGAGGGTGTCCTCCGGAAGTTGTCATAATTAATGTCCAAGTCTATGGAAGGGGGTGAGAACCATGGTCATCCTAGATTTTGTATTGAAGTCAATGTACCCAGAGGAGGACAGAAACTAGCTGTCCTCCGGCTACACCATAGTGATACCCTACACAGGGATGTTGAGGCTACTGTAGACCTTCACTACAAAACAGTGCGTTTTAATAAATTATTTGGTGACGTGATTATATTTAGTATAGTTTTATCTAAACAGATAACTTTTTTAATGTTTCACCATTTACATTTTATGAATTTTACTGAGGATAGTGCTCCTCTGAAGAGCCTCCACTGGTGAGTTTGACGTGTCTTCACGTCCATCTTATAAATAGCAAAGTGGATGTGTTTCTGTGACTCTTCAGAGATTACAGTGTTTGGAATGCTGTAAAGTATAACCATTGTCAGAGCTGGAGCTGGTCACAAGCTCTTCCTTTTCGTTTATTAGGAATATGTGTGTTTTCCAGAAAAATAGAACTGTTTGGCGTTATGTTTGGACGAAAAAGGCGGCGGCCGAAGAACACTATCCCAGCCGTGAAGCACGAGGGTGGCAGCATCATGTTTTGGGGGTGCTTTGCTGCAGGGTCTGGCGCACTTCACAAAATAGATGGCATCATGAGGGAGGAAAATTATGTGGATATATTGAAGCAACATCTCAAGACAACAGTCAGGAAGTTCAAGCTTGGTTCCAAATGGGTCTTCCAAATTGACAATGACCCCAAGTAAACTTCCAAAGTTGTGGAAAAATGGCTTAAGGACAATAAAGTCAAGGTATTGGAGTGGCCGTCACAAAGCCCTGACCTCAATACTATAGAAAATTTGTAGGTAGAACTGAAAAAGGGTGTGCGAGCAAGGAGGCCTACAAACCTGACTCAGTTACACCAGCTCTGTCAGGAGGAATGGAACAAAATTCACCCAACTTATTGTGGGAAGCTTGTGGAAGGCTACCCGAAACGTTTGACCCAAGTTAAACAATTTAAAGGCAATGCTACCAAATACTAATTGAGTGTATGTAAACTTCTGACCCACTGGGAATGTGATGAAAGAAATAAAAGCTGAAATAAATTATTCTCTCTACTATTATTTGTACATTTCACATTCATAAAATAAAGTGTTGATCCTAACTGACCTAGGACAATGAAGTTGTAGGACTAAATGTCAGGAACTGTGAAAAACTGTGTTTAAATGTATTTAGCTAAGGTGTATGTAAACTTCCGACTTCAACTGTACACTGCTTCGGAAACTATTCAGACCGCTTGAAATTTTCCACGTTTTGTTACATTACAGCCATTACAGCCTAGGCACACACCTGTCTTGATAATGTCCCACAGTTGACATTGCATTTCAGAGCTAAAACCAAGCCATGAGGTCAAAGGAATTATCTGTAGAGCTCCGAGACAGGATTGTGTCGAGGCACAGATCTGGGGAAGAGTTCCCAACACTTTCTGCAGCATTGAAGTTCCCCAAGAACACAGTGGCCTCCATCATTCTTAAATGAAAGAAGTTTGGAACCACCAAGACTCTTCCTAGAGCTGGCCGCCCGACCAAACTGAGCAATCGGGGGAGAAGGGCCTTGGTCAGGAAGGTGGCCAAGAACCCGATGGTCACTCTGACAGAGCTCTAGAGTTCCTCTGTGGAGATGGGAGAATCTTCCAGAAGAACAACCATCTCTGCAGCACTCCACCAATCAGGCCTTTATGGTAGAGTGGCCAGACGGAAACCACTCCTCAGTAAAAGGCACATGACAGCGCGCTTGGAATTTGCCAAAAGGCACCTAAAGACTCTCAGACAATGAGAAACAAGATTCGCTGGTCTGATGAAACCAAGATTGAACTCTTTGGGCTGAATGCCAAGTGTCACATCTGTAGGAAACCTGGCACCATCCCTAAAGTGACGCATGGTGGTGGCAGCATCATGCTGTGGGGGTGTTTTTCTGTGGCAGGGACTGGGAGACTAGTCAGGATCGAGGCAAAGGTGAACGGAGCAAAGTACAGAGAGATCCTTGATGAAAACCTGCTCCAGAGTGCTCAGGACCTCAGACTGGGGGCGAAGGTTCACCTCCAACAGGATATCGAGCTTAAGCACACAGCCAGTACAACGCAGGAGTGGCTTCGGGAAAAGTCTCTGAATGTCCTTGAGTGGCCCAGCCAGAGCACGGACTTGAACCCGATCGAACATCTCTGCCAAGCTTGTAGCGTCATACCCAAGAAGACTTGAGTCTGTTATTGCTGCCAAAGGTGCTCCAGGAAAGTACTGAGTAAAGGGTCTGAATACTTATGTAAATGTAATTTTTTATTTATTTTTGTTTTATAAATTAGCAAACATTTAAAAAAAAACGTTTTTACTTTGTCATTATGGGGTATTATGTTTAGATTGATGAGGGGGAAAAACGATGTAATTAATTTTAGAATAGGGCTGTAACATAACAAAATCTTGAAAAAAGTAAGGGGTCTGAATATTTTTTCAGTGGGCATTGCGTATACTCACAAAGTAACAAACTGTACCGACAACTGTTTGTGTCGCAAATTCATTTAGCTTGATGATGTGGGTACAATTCTCCATGTTTTCATTTTTACATGGTTTTCAAGGACAGTAGTTCCTATATATTAGCGATAATTCTAGTTTCTTTAAACTTTTACTCTGAGTGAAGTTATCTTTACCCAGACTATTTTGAGAGAGAGAGAGAGAGAGAGAGAGATGTGAGGGTGGTTGGGGGCTTGTAACGGTTTCCCCTCCACTTCAAACACCACCATGAACAGTGGAAACTTCCCCTAAACATCACTCTCAGGGTGGGTGTCTACTGTCAGACTCCTACAAATCAAAATCAAGGAGCTACTGTGAAAAATAAACACTGAGGTTTACACTTTCCAGCAGGGCAAATGTTATCTTGCAGCAAAAAAAAGAACATCATCCAAAAAAAGTTTGAAATCTTCAATTTTGGAATCATACGCTTCTCTCATCTGAACCATTTTTTGCTCTAATTCTATATATATATATATATATATACAGTAAGGGAAAATGTATTTGATCCCCTGCTGATTTTGTACATTTGCCCACTGACAAAGAAATGATCGGTCTATAATTTTAATGGTAGATTTATTTGAACAGTAAGAGACCAAATAACAACAAAAAAATCCAGAAAAACCCATGTCAAATGTGTTATAAATTGATTTGCATTTTAATGAGGGAAATAAGTATTTGACCCCCTCTGCAAAACATGACTTAGTACTTGGTGGCAAAACCCTTGTTGGCAATCACAGAGGTCAGACGTTTCTTGTAGTTGGCCACCAGGTTTGCACACATCTCAGGAGGGATTTTGTCCCACCTCGTGGAGTTGCAATGATCATGAGAATGGTGAGGAATCAGCCCAGAACTACACAGGAGGATCTTGTCAATGATCTCAAGGCATCTTCTCCAAGTCATTAAGGTTTCGAGGCTGACGTTTGGCAACTCGAACCTTCAGCTCCCTCCACAGATTTTCTATGGGATTAAGGTCTGGAGACTGGCTAGGACACTCCAGGACTGGCTAGGACACTCCAGAACCTTAATGTGCTTCTTCTTGAGCCACTCCTTTGTTGCCTTGGCCGTGTGTTTTGGGTCATTGTCATGCTGGAATACCCATCCACGACCCATTTTCAATGCCCTGGCTGAGGGATGGAGGTTCTCACCCAAGATTTGACGGCACATGGCCCCGTCCATCGTCCCTTTGATGCGGTGAAGTTGTCCTGTCCCCTTAGCAGAAAAACACCCCCAAAGCATAATGTTTCCACCTCCATGTTTGACGGTGGGAATGGTGTTCTTGGGGTCATAGGCAGCATTCCTCCTCCTCCAAACATGGCGAGTTGAGTTGATGCCAAAGAGCTCCATTTTGGTCTCATCTGACCACAACAATTTCACCCAGTTGTCCTCTGAATCATTCAGATGTTCATTGGCAAACTTCAGACGACCATGTATATGTGCTTTCTTGAGCAGGGGGACCTTGCGGGCGCTGCAGGATTTCAGTCCTTCACGGCGTAGTGTGTTACCAATTGTTTTCTTGGTGACTATGGTCCCAGCTGCCTTGAGATCATTGACAAGATCCTCCTGTGTAGTTCTGGGCTGATTCCTCACCATTCTCATGATCATTGCAACTCCACGAGGTGAGATCTTGCATGGAGCCCCTGGCCGAGGGAGATTGACAGTTATTTTGTGTTTCTCCCATTTGCGAATAATCGCACCAACTGTTGTCACCTTCTCACCAAGCTGCTTGGCGATGGTCTTGTAGCCCATTCCAGCCTTGAGTAGGTCTACAATCTTGTCCCTGACATCCTTGGAGAGCTCTTTGGTCTTGGCCATGGTGGAGAGTTTGGAATCTGATTGATTGATTGCTTCTGTGGACAGGTGTCTTTTATACAGGTAACAAGCTGAGATTAGGAGCACTCCCTTTAAGAGTGTGCTCCTAATCTCAGCTCGTTACCTGTATAAAAGACAGCTGGGAGCCAGAAATCTTTCTGATTGAGAGGGGTTCAAATACTTATTTCCCTCATTAAAATGCAAATCAGTTTATAACATTTGTCACATGTTTTTCTGGATTTCTGTTGTTGTTATTCTGTCTCTCACTGTTCAAATAAACCTACCTTTAAAATTATAGACTCATAATTTCTTTGTCAGTGGGCAAACGTACAAAATCAGCAGGGGATCAAATACTTTTTTCCCCTCACTGTATATATATTACATTTTATATATATATATATTACATTTTATATATGTTTCTGACAGTTTAATATCCTACTTCCAACTAAATGTTTCTGAAATAATAATCCAAAACATATTTTAATAATACAAATTTTCAGGACACAATCGATATATCACACTGCATTACAAATTATACATGCACAAATGATTGGTAACTGATTAAATCCTTAATTTTAAATCATGTTATGCCTTATATTAATCCATATAGTTCGTAAACATTGAGAAACATATATAAGCATTTAAAATGGGTTAAATATGTATATGTAATTAGGGAATTCATTATGCTAATTTCTTTATATCAAAAGATCTGTTTAATATAAATTAAATGTTGAACATTTATGTTATTGGGTTACATATATATTTGCTGTGACAAAAGTGTGTCATTATGGCTAAAGGTGCTTCACATGACCTTATTTTCATTACCAGTAAGTAAGGTGTCATATCACATCTGGAGTCTTTTTGGTCTTCAAATCTAAGGAGCGAAACATCTAACCACTTATTGGAAGTGACTAAGATGACATAAAGTTTTCATCTGTGACACAGGAACAACACAAAATATGTTCTGAATGTCACATCTCTCTCACGTTTCTTTTTTAGTTGATTTTCACTGTGATTGTACAGCATCTTTTAGAACATGCTTTGACAACCGTACCTCTTGAATACTGAATACTTCAGGAGATCATTTCAGACAAGTCTCGTCTTTGCCACAGGAGGGAGCAGAAGAGGAGAATAATGAATCTACAGTACAATGCAGAGCTTCTTGCTTATTCCACTTCTGACAATAAATTACTAGAATAGATAACCAATATGATATATAATGTATTTGTGTTTGTGTCCATGTTTTTAATGAATTAGAACTCTTAGGCAATGGCCTAAATGCAGGCAAATGAGGCATCAAAAATATGGAATCCCAGAATAATAATTATTAGTGGTATTAATAGTAATAATTATTTGTTAATAATATATGTTCATGTAAGTATCAATATATTTTTATTCATACTTAATTGCCCATTGCTTAGTAATAAAAGTAATATTTTTATGAGTGCTGTATCTACCGTAGCCTAATTAATAAGCACTATTAGCTTTATTATTATTATGATCCTGTTATCATTTATTTATTATCATCCAATGTTATCCTATTCAATCATTGTTTTAGCTATTTACTCAAAATAAAAATGCTTTACTGTTATTTTAAGCTTTTTGTCAATGTGTTAAATACAAAAGCAACAGGCTGTGAAGTTCTGTAATCGATTGCCGAGCACCTACAGCACAGCCAGCCAGAGAGAGAGATCAGTTTCTCTGTGTTAGACCAGGTTCCCAGAACAGACACTCGGTGGCTCGTCTGCTCTGCTTTCGAAGATGGAGGAAGTATCGAGGGATTAACTGTTGTTGCCTGCGGAACTACTGTATTACATTACATTGTATTCCAAGCAAGACATTCCAATGGGTGAACATGTGTAGTTCTTACCTCACAGCATAGGTGATGGGATTATTTAATCTCCTGCGATTATAAGGTAACGAAATGAAGAAAACAAATAGCAATTATTATATATTTATTTAGCCTACAGGGATGACAGTCTGTCTGCTATGATGATGATCTAAAATATGTCAGTGGATAAACGCTCAACATTCGACCATTGATCCAGATCCAGATAATGCAGTTCGTGCTGCAATCTCCACAGACACGGAATTCAGCGAGACAGGTGCATCTCACTAATAAAAATCATACGGCTCCGGACTGCACAATGATCGGATACCTGTTGATGCAGCAGTGGGGTCTTCTGCAAAGTCTTTCTATGACATGATTCGAAATGTTTTTAACCGACACTGCAGTGTCAAGAGAGATAATATTGTATTTTATGTAATGGAGTTAGGCTATAGAAACAGAATGGGCACAATAGTTGAGGAGACGTTCTGTCTGTTGAATGTCTTTCTACCTGCACCTGCATGTGAATGACAGGTTACTATGAGACAGCATGAACTATCAGTCTGTCATATCTCTCTTGGACTGCCCACTGACACATTCACTCTTCGTCCTCATCCAATACCTTTTGAATACCGATGCTTATCCGATTCCTTAGAATCCCTCGGCCAAAAATAGGCTGCTCCCTACTCCTTTTATTTGGCTAATTCCATAGGAACCGGTGGATCCAGTATTATAATACTCTTTCTTTCTTTCTTTCTTTGTTCCTTTGTGTCTTTCATTTAGTCTAAAAGCAAGTTTTCTTCCCCGACCTCATTGTTGCTGTAATAAACACAAAATCCAGTAATACACAGTCTATAACTGTTGAAGTGCCCATATTTTGGCTAATCAAGGTGTACTTCATGGAATATTATAGGATTCATACTGTACATAAAGGGAAGGTGCGTGCGGGCTGAGGTGAAAAAGTTGACGGGCTAGTTCAGCACAGAGGAAGTAACTATCAAAGCTACTTATTGAGGAGTGTGCTGCCATGTTCCTAAACTTTATTCAGTTTGTATGCAGGACAGGACCATGGTATATTCAACTGAAGTTTTTCTTTTTGGTACCCCACTATTTTAAAAGAGGAGAGTAGACCCTACATTTTTAATTGTCTATCGAATACAAATTAGGCAACTGGGAATTTTTATTTCCATTTTAGAACAAGGTGCGACTTCCACTGACGAAGATCACTGACTTGCACAGGGGAGACACCGAAAGGTAATATTCAATTGAACATTTCGTCAATTTATCAAGTCTGGTTATCGGCACCATTCCAATTATTATGCACTTAAAATTATTAGGCTACTATTCTTACGCGAATACTTTGCGTACTAACTTTGTAATACATTTATAATAACTTAACAGCATTGTTTTTACCTACTCGCAATAGATTAACTTTCAACTTCAAAGGTCCTCATTCTGCTTACTCTTTCTGAGCGATTGATGATAAATTGACCGGGCTACCCATTCGATTGCTCAAGTCATACAATAACAGGTGACAGCTGATTCGCTCAATATATGGCTTGATTTCGATCATGTAATGAAAAGAATCAACCCATATATTGTTTTAAACTGAAGGGAGATCTTGGGCTGTCAGATAAGCCTACACACGTGCACGGCTGAGTGTCTAGAGAGACAGGTGTCCACGGCGGAGGCGCGGACAGTTGGTGCAAAATCTTATGGGCTTTCCGTTTATTGCTACCGAAGCACTTATAATCTCAATTGTCAAACGTATAAAATTAAAATATATTGACTGCATGTAAAAACGTGTATACTTACGCTGCTAAGCGTTCTAAAGTTTAGAGTATAAACAACTATTTGTATATTTATTTATGTATTTGAATAGCCTAGTCTACCACATAGGACTTTGAATTGAGCATATAGTTTTCACTATTCTTCCATAGAAAATACTCTTAAAAAACAGACAGATTATCTCTCCTAGTCTTATGTAAATAATTATTTGTATTGTAATTGGTTCCCCAGCTATTGAAGTGTCAATTATGAAGGAAAATGTAGCCTAAGTGCATGCCATTTCTTATTGACTTATTATAAATGTGTCTTGTGTGATTGTTATTGTATGTAGAGAAAAGTGGCCATCATACACAAGACATTTGCCAAAATGTTGACATCTGTATGCTAGTTCACAGTAGAACATGTTTCGCTTGGTCTGTCCTCAAGATTGGGCCTTAATGCATTTTATTTTTACACCTGAACTATGAGTATATTGTCCTCTTGTGAGTCATACAATGCCCCACGAAAGTATTCATACCCTTGACTTATTCAGCATTTTGTTATGTTACAGACATAATTCAAAATGGATTACATAGATTTTTGGTTCTCACCCATCTACAAACAATACTCCACAATAACAAAGTGAAAACATGTTTTTAGCAATTTTTGCACATTTATTGAAAATAAATTCAAAAATATCGCATTTATATAACTACTCACATCCCTCAGTCAATACATGTTAGAATCACCTTTGGAAGCGATTACAGCTGTGAGCATTTCTGGGTAAGTCTCTAAGAGCTTTGCATACCTGGATTGTACAGTATTTGCTCATTGCTAGAAAGCCATTTTCAAGTCCTGCCATACATTTTCAATCAGATTTAACTCAAAACTACCTAGGACACTCAGGAGCATTCAACCTTGTCTTGGTAAGCAACTCCAGTGTATGTTTGGCCTTGTTTTAGGTTATTGTCCTGCTGAAAGGTGAATTTGTCTTCCAGTATCTATTGGAAAGCAGACAGAACCAGGTTTTCCTCTAGGATTTGGCTGTGCTTAGGTCTATTCCGTTTATTTTTTATCCCCCCCCAAAAACTCCCTATAACATGATACAGCCACCACGATGCTTGAAAATATGAAGAGTGGTACTCAGTGATGTGTTGAGTTTTGCCCCAAACATAAGACTTTGTATTCGAGACATAAAGTTAATTTCTTTGCCACATTTTTTCTCCCCAGTTTTTCTTTAGTGCCTTATTGAAAACATGTTTTGGAATATTTTTATTCTGTACAGGCTTCCTTCTTTTCGCTCTGTCATTTAGATTACTATTGTGGAGTAACTACAATGTTGTTGATCCATCCTCTGTTTTCTTCTATCACATCCATTAAACTCTGTAACTGTTTTAAAGTCACCATTTGCCTCATGGTAAAATCCCTGAGCAGTTTCCATCCTCTCTGGCAACTGAGTTCGGAAAAACGCCTGTATCTTTGTAGTGACTGGGTCTATTGATACACCATCCAAAGTGTAATTAATAACTTCACCATACTCAAAGGGATATTCAATGCCTGCTTTTTATGTTTACCCATTTACCAATAGGTGCCCTTCTTTGCAAGGCATTGGAATTTCTCCCCGGTTTTTGTGGTTTAATCTATGTTTGAAATTCCCTGCTCGACTGAGGGACCTTACAGATAATTGTATATGTTAGATGAGGTAGTCATAAAAATTATGTTAAGCACTATTATTGCACACAGAGTGAGTCCATGCAACTTATTATGTGACTTGCGAAAAGCATGTTTTTACTCCTGAACTTATTTAGGCTTGCCATAAAAAGGGATTGAATACGTATTGACTCAAGACATTTCAGCTTTTCATTTTTCATACATATGTAAAAATGTCGAAGAACATTATTTCACTTTGACATTTTGGGGTATTGTATGTAGGCCAGTGACAAAAAAACCCTGAATTTAATACATTTTAAATGCAGGCTGTAACACAACAAAATGTGGAAAAAGTCAAGGGGTGTGAATATTTTCTGAAGGTACTCCTCTTATTTAACCTCAGGTGACCTGACCAGACATAGCAGTGACATTTGACTGCAGAAAAGACATATTCAGTATATCAGAATTTCAGGATTATTACACACACAGACACACACACACTCACGCACACACTCTCTCATTTCTATTAGTGTCTATTCGACACACACACACACACACACACACACACACACACACACACACACACACACACACACACACACACACAATGAACATACACTGAGTTTTCGAAACATTACATTATTAGGGAATACCTCCCTAATAATGATTTGCACCCCATTTTAACTTTAGAACAGTCTCAATTCATCGGGGCATGGACTCTACAAGGTGACGAAAGCGTTCCACAGGGATGCTGGCCCATATTGACTCCAATGCTTCCCACAGTTGTGTCAAGTTGGCTGGACGTCCTTTGGGTGGTGGACCATTCTCGATACACACGGAAACTGTTGAGTGTGAAAAACCCAGCAGCGTTGCAGTTCTTGACACACTCAAACCGGTGCACCTGGCACCTACAACCATACCCCGTTCAAAGGCATGTAAATCTTGTGTCTTGCCAATTCACCCCCTGAATGGCAAACATACACAATCCATGTCTCAAATTCCTCAAGGCTTAAAAATCTCCTCCCCTTCATCTACACTGATTGAAATGGATTTAACAAGTGACATCAATAAAGGATCATAGCTTTCACCTGTATTCACCTGGTCAGTATATGTAATGGAAACAGCAGGTGTTCCTAATGTTTTGTACACTCAGTGTAATTATCTTGTGTATTAAACATCAATAGTATACAATCTCACCTGAACCTCCAACAGATAAGAAATGTCTACAAAATGTCCCCTGATCACAGACATGATGTTTGCCAGTGGTGGTTTGCACCTTATTACTGTTCTCTCAGACATATTTAATTTGAGTTTAAGTCCTTTTTTCAGAGGGTCTGAAACTACTAGAACTGGGAACATTTGTGTTCTCACTCCATGAACATGTATAACGCATAATATAGTTTTAGCTTGATATATTTGTTACTTCTCTAATAGCGCAACTTTCTATGAACCATTCAGAAGCTAAACTTTACAATCCACCAGCACTTCAGCAGCATTTTGGGAAGTTGAACCATAGAGTTTTATGTTGCAGGGATGCTAGATTAAAGTATTTCGGAACCTCGAAAGCCAAAACTAAAACACATGCATCTTTGTCTTCATATTTAACTCTGTACAGTGTTTGTACATTTTCAAATGTTATCAGTAATACATTTTATTTATTTATTTTCACTCAACTTTCATTGTAATATATTTGTTAAATATTCATCATGCCTGTTTCAAAATCAATGTATCCTCTAATTTAGCCTTTCTAAATATTTATAATCATTCATAATGGCTCATTCATTAAATCTATTACAAAAAATACTAAAATAATGTGCAAATAAATCACTCCAACCAAACAGTGTAATCTGTTTTATTCCATTAGGATTTAGAAGAGGTTAGAAGGAGAGTAAGCACTGTGGTACAGCTGGAGTGCTCTAACTTACTGTTTCTTTTTGATACCTACAGCTCTCCCCCAACTATGGAAACAGAGGCAACTGATGGATACTCTGCAAGTAGGTCAACTCTTCAATCCCGCTCTAACCCAAATAATATTGACCACGAGTCTTTAAAAATATTTAAAAGTCTTTAAAAGGTGTCTCTTATTCGCCATTTTATGTTGTTTTTTTAAATGTTTTTTTTATGGTATTTCTAATAGATTTTCCACATTTTGAGGCCCTTTTGTCATCATTATGGTTATAATCCAACTGCTACTAGTATTTAGTCCAGTCTCCTCTTTCATTTGTGGTTGTTTCTGAGAGTTATTGATTCCTAAAGTGGTTTTATGCTAAAGCAATCAGACATTTGAGGATGTCATGATGTTGTGATGTTTTGCACAGCTGTGTTATGGTCAAAGGTATGGGGCAAGGCCTTGAGTCCAAGGTATGGGGCAAGGCTGAGTTTTTTAAACAAATACAGTTGACTCTCATACAGATGTGGAAGTGTACGCAAGGATAGGTGAACGTGTTCCACGCCAGCTGAGATGAGGAAGCCATTCTGCTTTACTAATCCGATAAGAGGAGAGAGACACGAGCTGCATGTGTTCTGATCCTGTAAAAGGGCCAACTACTTTTTGGCTCCCCTAGAGATGTCTTATCAGTAGGGTGGTGCTGTACCAGGCACAGTGGTACTTCCCTCCTCTTTCTCGCCTCCACAGATTCACTCTGATAGAACACATGATAGTCTGGAGTTTGACAACTCCTTGTTGCAGGTGTTGAAAATAGTTTTGGCATGAGTGGATCAAAATATGGTAAATTGAGGATATATTGTGAAGGAAAAAGTAGCATGGAGTAGGATATAGCCATTATAGCGCCCTCTGTTTCAATTCATGTTTGAAGCATACTGCCATAACTCCTCTAAAATGTTAAAGGCAAGCTGATGAATGAGATCTCTGTCTCTTACAGTGTGGAGGAATGGTCTTGAGGTTGATGGTTTGACTGGAAAAACCAGATCCTTGCTCCTGCCTGTGCTACCTGTGTGTTTCCAACAAGCCACAACAGCGATACTCTCAGGGAAATAATTCTGCACAGTTCCAAACCTCTTGTTCAAAGTTTAAGTCATTCCAGTATCTGTGGCTCATTGAAGTGCTCCCCACTTGTAAAATACAGTATATATTTAATAAGCCAAACACATGTTGATGATCATTTGATGCAACACGTTCTCAACTCACTTCTTAAAACGGCCTACAGAAGCCAACATGTTTATCAGGTCTTGTTCTCTCTTTGTCATTTTCATAAGTTGTATTTGCCTTTTGGCCACACCGCCTACATATGGAACAATCTATATCTGATGTGTTACACACATCATCTTCCTCCAGTTACCTCCCCTGTCTATACAAGTCATCTGGGTCTTGGCCCTGATGCACAGAAATGTTGTGGCGGTTCATACAGTATTGAGTCAACTAATGTATGGTGCCATTCAAAGCTCTGATTTTCACACAGCAGACTGTGCGTGTGTGTGTGTTTTGTATGTGTTGTCAGCCCCAGTCACTCCTCAATCTTGCCCATGGGTTCACTTTGGGAGCAGTGAGCTGCAATTTTAGGGATTGTATCAGGAATAGCGGATGATGAACACGTTTGAGCTAAATACCATTAAGGTTTTCAATAATAATCACAAGGACATGAAACATAGGACCAACAACATTCCGATGCTACTAGTACACATCATCTTTGAGCCACTGTACTGTGCCTTTACCTAACCTGATCGACCACACAGAGCCGTCAAGGCATCAACACTTAGCACAGTAATGAAAAAGCCTGTCGTATCCAGTCATAGAGCGTCTCCTGTCTCTACGACAGACAGCACTGCCAAGAGATAGCCGCCTGTCGGTCACCTGAGATTTTCTCCAATTCCAGCGTGGCGTGCAACCTGAGACCAGACCCAGGGATTGTGTCATCATGGTCATGGACCGCGACTCCCAGAGTGCCTCACTCAGCAGCAGCCAATCACAACAATGGAACACTAGTCTACCACATATAATACTAGCTTTTTGTTTTAGTCTCCATGGGAGAAGCATTAAGATTGAAGATTAACTGTTGGACTGAGGTGGCCGTTCTCTCTATGACATCTCCGGTACTTTCCTGTAAAATATGCTAGCTGGTAAAGTGTTGTCTTTGTTGTCGTCTGGCTCCTGTGGGATTTGACACCTGGGTTAGTGGAGGTGCTGTGGTGTTGCTTCTGTTTTGGCTGAGAGGCTCCCCTGGGGTCAGGCTGTAGAAGGGATTGGACAGCTCTACCTTTGAGTGGACAGGACAGCTATCTTATAGCCTTGCCTGTGTGTATAAGGGAGGGTGCTGAGAGGATGCAATCTGATCTGATCTGTATGGATAGGACATGAGGCTGACAGATGCAGTAGCCACTAGCAATACATGTTCCACCCTGCACTCCTGTGGTGGCATGGCTAGCTTCTAAACCTAAGTGATGGGCCTGGTTGGGACTTGGATGGCGGACCACCCAGGGAAAATATCTTTGCTACTGGAAGTGTTGTTGGGGAACTAGCAACGGGTTGCAAAGATCGGTGTGGCACTGTGTTAGATTAGGGACTTACACAGCAAATGGGCCAATGTTACCTTGTGTTGATTTTTCAGTGTAACATTAAGAGTGTTGATTAAGGTGTTACATTAACACTTAGTGGTCTAAAATAACCCCAGTGTTGGTGTTAATAACCAGAGTTGATTGTGAGAGTGTGATTGTGTCAGTTTTACTCTGTGGAAAGTAAAACATTCCCATCAAAATCCTGCAGAGGTAGCACCACAGGTCCCAGAGTGGTGTGGCAAAACAATCTGTTGTAAAAAGGTTTATTATGGGCTACGATGGAACAATAGTTTTTCTAATCAGATCACATGGTTTAAAAAACTAATGGAAAAAACCCTGTCCTTGGAGTTGCTGCAGCCAAACTGCAGTAACCTTGTACTTGTTCATATTAACTGCATTTTAAAGAATGTTTGAATGTAAACCAAATTTGATCTCATTCACCGGTTACCAGTTCGTGTAACCTGGCCAGTGGCACGGGGCGCACAGTAGGCTAGAATATGCAAATAAAATAAAATCGGAGCCGGTGTAGTACAATTCGATCTTAGTCCTGTATTGATGCTTTGCCTGTGTGATGGTTCGTCGGAGGGCATAGCGGGATTTCTTATAAGCTTCCGGGTTAGAGTCCCGCTCCTTGAAGCGTCAGCTCTACCCTTCAGCTCAGTGTGAATGTTGCCTGTAATCCATCAAATCAAATCAAATTGTATTTGTCACATACACATGGTTAGCAGATGTTAATGTGAGTGTAGCGAAATGCTTGTGCTTCTAGTTCCGACCATGCAGTAGTATCTAACAAGTAATCTAACAATTTCCCAACAACTACCTTATACACACAAGTGTAAAGGAATGAATAATAATATGTACATGTAAATATATAGATATGTAAACATTATATAAAGTGGCATTGTTTAAGTGGCCAGTGATACATTTATTACATCCCAGCATTGATGCACCTGTACTGCCTTCTGGGGGATAGGTGTCCTGGAGCAGGGCAGGTAGTTTTCCCCCAGTGATGCGTTATGCAGACCTCACTACCCTCTGGAGAGCCTTACGGTTGTGGGCGGAGCAGTTGCCGTACCACGCGGTGATACAGCCCGACAGGATGCTCTCGATTGTGCATCTGAAAAAGTTTCTGAGTATTTTTGGTGACAAGCCGAATTTCTTCAGCCTCACCACGCTGTCTGTGTTGGTGGACCATTTCATTTTGTCCGTGATGTGTATGCCGAGGAACTTAAAACTTTCCACCTTCTCCACTACTGGCCCGTCGATGTGGAAAGGGGGGTGCTCCCTCAGCTGTTTCCTGAAGTCCACGATCATCTCCTTTGTTTTGTTGACGTTGACTGAGAGGTTATTTTCCTGACACCACACTCCGAGGGCCCTCACCTCCTCACTGTAGGCCGTCTCGTCATTGTTGGTAATCAAGCTTACCACTGTAGTGTCGTCTGCAAACTTGATGATTTAGTTGGAGGCGTTTTTGGCTACGCAGTCATGGGTGAACAGGGAGTACAGGAGAGGGCTGAGAACGTACCCTTGTGGGGCCCTAGTGTTGAGGATCAGCGGGGTGGAGATGTTGTTTCCTACCCTCACCACCTGGGGGCGGCCCGTCAGGAAGTCCAGGACCCAGTTGCACAGGGCGGGGTCGAGACTTTAGGTCTCGAGCTTAATGACGAGTTTGGAGGGTACTATGGTGTTAAATGCTGAGCTGTAGTCGACGAACAGCATTCTTACATAGGTATTCCTCTTGTCCAGATGGGTTAGGGCTGTGGACCTATTGGGTCTGTGGACCTATTGGGACGGTAAACAAATTTGAGTGGGTCTAGAGTGTCAGGTAGGATGGAGGTGGTATGATCCTTGAATAGTCTCTCAAAGCACTTCATGATGACGGAAGTGAGTGCTACGGGGCGATAGTCATTTAGCTCAGTTACCTTAGCTTTCTTGGGAACAGGAACAATGGGGGCCCTCTTGAAGCATGTGGGAACAGTAGACTGGGATAAGGGTTGATTGAATATGTCCATAAAGACACCAGCCAGCTGGTCTGCGCATGATCTGAGGCCAGGGATGCCATCTGGGCCGGCAGCCTTGCGAGCATTAACACGTCTTAAATGTTTTACTCACGTATGCTGCGGTGAAGGAGCGCCCGCAGGTTTTGGTAGCGGGCCGTGTCTAGTTTGTCTGGGAGCAAGACATCGTGGTCCGCGACAGGGCTGGTTTTCTTTTTGTAGTCCATGATTGACTGTAGGCCCTGCCACATACCTCTCGTGTCTGAACCGTTGAATTGCGACTCTACTGTGTCTCTACACTGACGCTTGGCTTGTTTGATTGCCTTGTGGAGGGAATAGCTACACTGTTTGCATTCGGTCATGTTTCCGGTCTCCTTGCCCTGATTAAAAGCAGTGGTTTGTGCTTTCAGTTTTGCTCGAATGCTGCCATCAATCCACGGTTTCTGGTTGGGGAAGGTTTTAATAGTCGATAGCGTATTCATCAATGTTATTGTCTGACGCTTTGCGGAACATATCCCAGTCCACGTGATTGAAGCAATCTTGAAGTGTGGAATCAGATTGGTCGGATCAGCATTGAATAGACCTGAGCATGGCATTTCCTGTTTTAGTTTCTGTCTGTAGGCTGGGAGCAACAAAATGGAGTCGTGGTCAGATTTGCCGAAAGGGGGGCTGGAGATGGCTTTGTATGAGTCGCGGAAGTTAGAATAACAATAATCCAGAGATTTACCAGACCGGGTCGCACATTCGATATGCTGATAAAATTTAGGGAGCCTTGTTTTCAGATTAGCCTTGTTAAATCCCCCGCTACAATAAATGCAGCCTCAGAAAATGTGGTTTCCAGTTTACATAGAGTCCAATGAAGTTCTTTCAGGGCCGTCGATGTGTCAGCTTGGGGGGGTTATACGCAACTGTGATTATAATCGAAGATAATTCTCTTGGTAGATAATGCGGTCGGCATTTGATTGTAATGAATTCTAGGTGAGGTGAACAAAAGGACTTGAATTCCTGTAAGTTGTTATGATCACACCACGTCTCATTAATCATAAGGCATACACTCCCGCCCTTCTTCTTACCAAAGAGATGTTTGTTTCTGTCGGCGCGATGCATGAAGAAAGCAGGTGGCTGTACCAACTCTGATAACGTATCCCGGATGTGAGCCATGTTTCCGTGAAGCAAAGAACGTTACAATCTCTGATGTCTCTCTGGAAGGCAACCCTTGCTCAGATTTAATCTACCTTGTTGTCAAAAGACTGGACATTGGCGAGTAGTATACTCGGGTGCGGTGCGCGATGTGCCCGTACTACGGAGCCTGACCAGAAGACCACGCGGTCTGCCGCTTCTCCTGTGGCGCTGTTGTTTTGGGTCGCCGGCTGGGAACCCGAGCCATTGTCCTGGCTGATGGACCAAACAGAGGATCCGCTTCGGGAAAGTCGTATTCCTGGTCGTAATGTTGGTAAGTTGACGTTGCTCTTATATCCAATAGTTCCTCCCGGCTGTATGTAATAAAACTTAAGATTTCCTGGGGTAACAGTGTAAGAAATAATACATAAAAAAACAAAATACTGCATAGCTTCCTAAGAACGTGAAGCGAGGCGGGCCATCTCTGTCGGCGCCGAAAGTTATGTGCAGCTACTGTTGTTAGTAGCCTCCAGTTGATCAGACTGAAAAATAGTATTGTTTCAATACAATACAGCATGTCAGATCGCTAATATTTAGGTGAATAGACTGCTATATTTATGTATGAGTGTTTGCTTGTGTTCGTCGAGAGTGATGAGTTATCACTTTTGCTAAATAAATACTGGAGTAAAGTCATGCTCGCCTTGAGCTTCGTGCGTTGTGCCTGGCCTGCACGTCCTGTGATTTCCATGAATATGATTGGTCAAGAACCACAAATAGCCTGCAGCAGCACTCCATTGTGAATGACAGAGAAATTGTGCGTGAGTTGACATATCATAAGGACAATTAAAAAAAAAACTAAATCAAAAGGGATTGAAAAGTGCTGTGGCAAATGCCACCTCGCCACAAGTTTACCGGAGGCCCTGAAACCACGCCCATCCTTATAATATTTCCCAGCATGCTCTCCTGCAGGTAGATTATTTTTAGGATTGTTTTTTTCAGCTGTTCTTTGGCATGTTCGTTGATTGATTGAGATATTAATCTTATGCAACACAAAGATAAATAAAATGTTTATAAACTAATCCAATCAGTTAGTTAGATTTATAGCACCCGTTGCTGTTCCAGCTCCGTCGTTGTTCCAGTTTAAATGGTTGAGGTGGTCTCTTTTCTGAAGTTCTTTTGAATTCAGTTTGCTAATGAATGAACATTTTGGTTGTTGCCATCCTAACTCTGGCTGCATTCCAATTGGAATTATGTATTACTTTACAAGCCAGCATAATTTGGTCTGTTGACAGTGAGTTTAAGGACACTCTTAAATAAGGCCTTAAGAGGTACAGTTGAAGTCGGAAGTCTACAAACACCTTAGCCAAATCCATTTAAACTCAGTTTTTCACAATTCCTGACATTTAATCCTAGTAAAAATTCCCTGTTTTAGGTAGGTTAGGATCACCACTTTATTTTAAGAATATGAAACGTCAGAATAATAGTAGAAATAACTTTATTTCAGCTTTTATTTATTTTAACACATTCCCAGTGGGTCAGAAGTTTACATAAAAATCAAATCAAAGTTTATTTGTCACGTGCTCCGAGTACAACAGGTGTAGATCTTACAGTGAAATGCTTACTTACAGGCTCTAACCAATAGTGCAAAAAAAGGTATTAGGTGAACAATAGGTAAGTAAAGAAATAAAACAACAGTAAAAAGACAGGCTATATACAGTAGCGAGGCTATATACAGTAGCGAGGCTACATACAGACACCAGTTAGTCAGGCTGCTTCAGGTAGTATGTACATGTAGCTATGGTTAAAGTGACTATGCATATATGATGAACAGAGAGTAGCAGTAGCGTAAAAAAGGGATTGGCGGGTGGCGGGACACAATGCAGACAGATAGCCCGGTTAGCCAATGTGCGGGAGCACTGGTTGGTCGGCCCAATTGAGGTATTATGTACATGAATGTATAGTTAAAGTGACTATGCATACAGTATATGATAAACAGAGAGTAGCAGCAGCGTAAAAAAAGGGGTTGGAAGGGGGAACACAATGCAAAATGTCCGGGTAGCCATTTGATTACCTGTTCAGGAGTCTTATGGCTTGGAGGTGTTAAGTCCCAGGATCCTTAGCTTAGTGATGAGCTTTGAGGGTACTATGGTGTTGAACGCTGAGCTGTAGTCAATGAATAGCATTCTCACATAAGTGTTCCTTTTGTCCAGGTGGGAAAGGGCAGTGTGGAGTGCAATAGAGATTGCATCATCTGGTGAACACTCAATTAGTATTTGGTAGCATTGCCTATAAATTGTTTAACTTGGGACAAATGTTTTGGGTAGCCTTCCACAAGCTTCCCACAATAAGTTGGGTGAATATTGGCCCATTCCTCCTGACAGAGCTGGTGTACCTGAGTCAGGTTTGTAAGCCTCCTTGTTCGCACACGCTTTTTCAGTTCTGCCCACAAATGTTTTATAGGATTGAGGTCAGGGATTTGTGATGGCCACTCCAAAAACTTGACGTTGTTGTCCTTATGCCATTTTGCCACAACTTTGGAAGAATGCTTGGGGTCATTCTCCATTTGGAAGACCCATTTGCAACCACGCTTCAACTTCCTGACTGATGTCTTGTGATGTTGCTTCAATATATCCACATAATTTCCCTCCCTCATGATGCCATCTATTTTGTGAAGAGCACCACTCCCTCCTGCAGCAAATCACCCCCACAACATGATGCTGCCAACCCTAGCTTCACAGTTAGGATGGGGTTCTTCGGCTTGCAAGCCTCCCCCTTTTTCCTCCAAACATAACAATGGTCATTATGGCCAAACAGTTCTATTTTTGTTTCATCAGACCAGAGGACATTTCTCCAAAAAGTACGATCTTTGTCCCCATGTGCAGTTGCAAACCGTAGTCTGACTTTTTTATGGCGGTTTTGGATCAGTGGCCTTTCATTTTTTGTCAGTATAGGGCTCATTTTACTGTGGATATAGATAATTTTGTACCTGTTTCCTCCAGCATCTTCATATTTTCCTTTGCTGTTGTTCTGGGATTGATTTGCACTTTTCGCACCAAAGTACGTCTCCTTCCTGAGCTGTATGACGGCTGCTAGGTCCCATGGTGTTTATACTTGCGTACTATTGTTTGTACAGATGAACGTGGTACCTTCAGGCGTTTGGAAATTGCTCCCAAGGATACATACACAGGTACACCTACAATTGACTCAAATTATGTCAATTAGCCTATCAGAAGCTTCTAAAGCCATGACATCATTTTCTGGAAGTTTCCAAGCTGTTTAAAAGGCACAGTCAACTCAGTGTATGTAAACTTCTGACCCACTGGAATTGTGACACAGTGAATTATAAGTGAAATAATCTGTCTGTAAACAATTGTTGGAAACATTACTTGTGTCATGCACAAAGTAGATGTCCTAACCGACTTGCCAAAACTATAGTGTGTTAACAAGAAATTTGTGGAGTGGTTGAAAAACAAGTTTTAATGACTCCAACATAAGTGTATGTAAACTTCTGACTTCAACTGTATGTAATGTATTGTTGCAAGAAGTTTAATAATTACGTTTGAGCAGGAACCCACTATGATAACATTTGCCCATGAACTCACTTGGTAAAGGCCACAGGACTGAACGTAAACAAGTGCAACAACAATGTCTGTTACTAACAAATACAGTCATGGGTGGTAAGAATACAATTCACTCGAAAAGGAAAGGCACATTAGGAAATTATGTTGGAGTGGGGTCGTGGAGTACAGTTAGTTAATTTTGGCCACCTGTGAGTAGAAGTGTTGTATCAGTTGAAGTGTTCTATGGTTACGTTAATTAAAATGGGAGCATGTCTGCTGGCAGTGCTGAAGTTTTTATAAATGCTTACATAAAAGTGCATGTGACAATAAGGAGTTGTAAAAAATATTGGAATGTCCTTAACCCAACACTGAGTGAACTTATTAAGGGCTATGGACCTCTTGGTGTAATGTTTAAAAATACTATGAGGTGTTGTTGCATAAAACCGTTGGTGCAAACTATTACTGAACCAAAATATAAATGCAACATGCACCGATTTCAACGATTTTACTGAGTTAAAGTTCATATAAGGAAATCAGTCAATTCAAATAAATGCATTAGGCCCTAATCTATGGATTTCACATGACTGGGCAGGGGCACATCCATGGGTGGGCCTGGGAGGGAATAGGCCCACCCACTGGGGAGCCAGGCTCAACCAATGAGAATGAACTTTTTCCAACAAAAGGACTTCATTACAGACAGAAATACTCATTTTCTGGGCTGGCATGACATGGTCTGCGGTTGTGAGGCCGGTTGGACGTACTGCCAAATTCTATAAAATGACGTTGGAAGTGGCTTATGATAGAAAAATTTTCATTCAGTTTTCTGGCAACAGCTCTGGTGGACATTCATGCAGTCAGCATGCCAATTTCATGCTCCCATAAAACTGGAGACATCTGTGGCATTACATTTTGCGACAAAACTGCACATTTTAGAGTAGGCCTTTTATTGTCCCCAGCACAAGGTGTACCTGTGTAATGATAATGCTGTTTAATCAGCTTCTTGATATGCCATACCTTTCAGGTGAATGGATTATCTTGGCAAAGGAGAAATGCTCACTAACAGGGATGTAAACAAATTTGTGCACACAATTTAAGAGAAATAAGCTTTTAGTCCATATGGAACATTTCTGGGATCTTTTTTTTCAGCTCATGAAACATGGTACTAACACTTTACCTGTTGTGTTTATATTTTTGTTCATTATATATACACTTCCTAGTGTTAAAAATTATATACAGTTGAAGTTGAAAGTTTACATACACTTAGGTTGGAGTCAAGAACCACTCCACAAATTTCTTGTTAACAAACTATAGTTTTGGGAAGTCGGTTAGGAAACCTACTTTGTGCATGACACAAAGTAATGACACAAGTAAACTCAGTGCCTCTTTGCTTGACATCATGGGAAAATCTAAATAAATCAGCCAAGACCTCAGAAAAAATTGTAGACCTCCAAAAGTCTGGTTCATCCTTGGGAGCAATTTCCAAGCACCTGAAGGTACAACGTTCATCAATACAAACAATAGTATGCAAGTATAACCACCGAGGGACCACGCAGCCGTCATACCGCTCAGGAAGGAGATGCGTTCTGTCTCCTAGAGATGAATGTACTTTAGTGCGAAAGGTGCAAATCAATCCCAGAACAACAGCAAAGGACCTTGTGCAGATGCTGGAGGAAACAGGTACAAACTTATCTATATCCACAGTAAAACGAGTCCTATATCAACATAACCTGAAAAAACGCTCAACAAGGAAGAAGCCACTGCTCCAAAACCGCCATAAAAAAGCCAGACTACGGCTTGCAACTGCACACAGGGACAAAGATCGTACTTTTTGGAGAAATGTCCTCTGGTCTAATGAAACAAAAATAGAACTGTTTGGCCATAATGACCATCGCAATGTTTGGAGGAAAAAGGAGGAGCTTGCAAACCAAAAAACACCATCACAACCGTGAAGCACGGGGTTTGCTTTGCTGCAGGAGGGACTGTTGCACTTCACAAAATAGATGGCATCATGAGGATGGAACATTTTGTGGACATATTTAAGCAACATCTTAAGACATCAGTCAGGAACTTAAAGCTTGGTCGCAAATAGGTCTTCCAAATGGACAATGACCCCAAGCATACTTCCAATGTTGTGGCAAAATGTTATATACAGTAATTACTTCGCCTCCATGGCCTATTTATTGCCTTACGTTCCTTATCTTACCTCATTTGCACACATTGTATATAGATGTGTGTATTATTGACTGTGTGTTTGTTTACTCCATTGTGTAACTAGGTGTTGTTGTATGTGTTGAACTGCTTTGCTTTATCTTGGCCAGGTCGCAGTTGTAAATTAGAACTTGTTCTCAACTTGCCTACCTGGTTAAATAAAGGTGAAATAAAAATAAAAATAAATAAAAATAAGGACAACAAAGTCAAGGTTTTGAAGTGGCCATCACAAAGCCCTGACCTCAATCCTGTAGAAAATGTGTGGGCAGAACTGAAAAAGCGTGTGCGAGCAAGGAGGCCTACAAACCTGACTCAGTTACACCAGCTCTGTCAGGAGGAATGGGCCAAAATTAACCTAACTTATTGTGGGAAACTTGTGGAAGGCTACCTGAAACGTTTGACCCAAGTTAAACAACTTAAAGGCAGTGCTACCAAATACTAATTGAGTGTATGTAAACATCTCACCCACTGGGTATGTGATGAAATAAATAAAATCTGAAATAAATCATTCTCTCTACTATTATTCTGACATTTCACATTCTTAAAATGAAGTGGTGATCCTAAACTTCCGACTTCAACTGTTTGAGGTGTTATTGCATAACACTGAATGTGATAATTCCCTAAAACTGACGAAGTGTAACAGCATCAGCACTAAGTGCAGTGTTATTTTTTCATTATTTAGAATTTTACCCCATTTTCATGATATCCAATTGGTAGTTACGACCTTGTTTCATCGCTGCAACTCCCAATGGGCTCGGGAGAGGCGAATGTCGAGACATGCATCCTCCGATACATGACCTGCCAAGCCACACTACTTCTTAAAGGTCCCAAACTGTCATTCTGATTCCCATATAAAACTGCGTTAAACTGTAAAACTGACTTTTGGACAGCTTTAATTTGAGGGTATTTTTCATCCTTATTGGGTGATCCATTTAAAACTTACAGCACTTTTTGTACAAAGTCTCCCCATTTTAGGGGACCAAACGTATTGGGACAAATTCACTTACTGTATATGTGTATTAAAGTAGTAAAAAGTGACATATTTGTTCCCAGTATTTGGATAATCCTGAATGAATCATAAAACAGGATGAGTGAGAAAGTTTATGATCAAACTTTATAAATTTTGAAACAAAAGTCATTTTTCATACTTTGGTCATCATACTTTGATCTGGTTTCATCCAAATATCATCACATTTCAGTAAAAACATGATTATGGCTGTTCATGACCTTTAACACAATGCTCACTTAACCCAGAAGTCAGCCTTGCCAATATGTCGGAGGAAACATTGTTCAATTGACGAGCGTAATCAGCTTGCAGGCACCCGGCCTGCCACAAGGAGTCGCTAGATGAGCCAAGGAAAACCCCCTGACCAAACCCGGATGGTGCAAGGCCAGTTGTGTGCTGCTTTATTGTGCTTCTGGTCATGGATCGAACCCCAGGCTGTAGTGGCTCCTCAGCACTTTGATGTAGTGCCTTAGACCACTGTGCAGCTTGGGAGGCCCAGCACAGTGTTAATTTAACACTGAAAGTGGACCCATATACACACTGACCCAGTCTTACGTTTAAAATTGTCAAAGTTGATTCAACAATGGAACATTTGCTGTTTAGGATCCGGAACAGGGTATCATACAAATAGCCATATTGATGCTAGCCTCCTGGCCTCGTTTGCTAAATTGTTTCCTCTTAACATAAGTGAAATAAAGTTTAAGATCATTCCCAGGTAATCAGGTGTTTGTCACTATTTTGGCAAGGTGTGATTGCTTCAACTGACACCTATATCAAAAGCAATGTGTGCGTGTGTGTGTGTGTGTGTGTGTGTGTGTGTGTGTGTGTGTGTGTGTGTGTGTGTGTGTGTGTGTGTGTGTGTGTGTGTGTGTGTGTGTGTGTGTGTGTGTGCGTGCGTGCGTGTGAGTGAGTGACTGCATGTTTGTGTGTGTGTATGTGATGCTGTTTGTACAGATGGAGTTGTATGCTTATGTGTGCTGTGCAATGCAATGCAATGCAATGCAATGCAATGCAGAGCGATATTCCCAGCTCTCTTTTTGTCTGTCTGTCTCCTAGGTAACGGAGACTGCTCTCCCAGGAAAACAGAGAACTCTAGAATGTTGGTGGACCTGTCGGCAAACACACCCAATGGAAAGCAACTCCAGCGTCCTAATTCACCCACTGGTGAGTTGTTACTGAACATATACGTGCACACAAAAACACACACACATACAGTTGAAGTCGGAAGTTTACATACACCTTAGCCAAATACATTTAAACTCAGTTTTTCACAATTCCTGACATTTAATCCTAGTAAAAATTCTCTGTCTTAGGTCAGTTGGGATCACCACTTTATTTTAAGAATGTGAAATGTCAGAATAATAGTAGAGAGAATTATTTATTTCAGCTTTTATTTATTTCATCACATTTCCAGTGGGTCAGATGTTTACATACACTCAATTAGTATTTGGTAGCATTGCCTCTAGTGTTTAACTTGGGTCAAATGTTTCGGGTAGCCTTCCACAAGCTTCCCACAATAAAATGGGTGAATTTTGGCCCATTCCTCCTGACAGAGCTGGTGTACCTGAGTCAGGTTTGTAGGCCTCCTTGTTCGCACACGCTTTTTCAGTTCTGCCCACACATGTCTATAGGATTGAGGTCAGGGCTTTGTGATGGCCACTCCAATACCTTGACTTTGTTGTCCTTAAGACATTTTGCCACAACTTTGGAAGTATGCTTGGGGTCATTGTCCATTTGGAAGACCCATTTGTGACCAAGCTTTAACTTCCTGACTGATGTCTTGTGATGTTGCTTCAATATATCCACATAATTCTCCTCCCTCATGATGACATCTATTTTGTGAAGAGCACCACTCCCTCCTGCAGCAAATCACCCCCACAACATGATGTTGCCACCCCCGTGCTTCACGGTTGGGATGGTGTTTTTTGGCTTGCAAGCCTCCCCCTTTTTCCTCCAAACATAACGATGGTCATTATGGCCAAACAGTTCTATTTTTGTTTCATCAGACCAGAGGACATTTCTCCACAAAGTACGATCTTTGTCCCATGTGCAGTTGCAAACCATAATCTGGCTTTTTTACAGCATATTTTTTTTTATGGCGGATTTGGAGCAATGACTTCTTCCTTGGCCTTTCAAGTTATGTCAATATAGGACTCGTTTTACTGTGGATATAGATACTTTTGTACCTGTTTCCTCCAGCATCTTCACAAGGGCCTTTGCTGTTGTTCTGGGATTGATTTGCACTTTTCGCACCAAATTACGTTCATCTCTAGGAGACAGAACGCATCTCCTTCCTGAGCGGTATGATGACTGCGTGGTCCCAAGGTGTTTATACTTGCGTACTATTGTTTGAACAGATGAACGTGGTACCTTCAGGCGTTTGGAAATTGCTCCCAAGGATGAAGCAGATTCATGGAGGTCTAAATTTTTAATTTTTTTAGGTCTTGACAGATTTTTTTATTTTTTTTTCCATGATGTCATGCAAAGAGGCACTGCATTTGAAGGTAGGCCTTGAAATACATACACAGGTACACCTACAATTGTCTCAAATTATTTCAATTAGCCTATAAGAAGCTTCTAAAGCCATGACATAATTTTCTAGAATTTTCCAAGCTGTTTAAAAGCACAGTCAACTTAGTGTGTGTAATCTTCTGACCCACTGGATTTGTGATACAATGAATTATAAGTGAAATAATCTGTCTGTAAACAATTGTTGGAAAAATTACTTGTGTCATGCACAAAGTAGATGTCCTAACCAACTTGCCAAAACTATAGTTTGTTAACAAGAAATGTGTAGAGCGATTGAATGACTCCAACCTAAGTGTATGTAAACTTCCAACTTTAACTGTATGTATGGACGCAGAGAAGAACGCACACACAACCACACTCAAGAGGATTATGTGTGTTAAGGGAAACAGTTTATCTTATCAACTCATGTCTTATCTGAAGTGTCTTGCATAGTTCCCTTCCCCTAAATGAACAGAAACAGGAAGAGCTGAGGGTGCTATTCACCATGTGGTAGCTGAAGCAGAAAAGGGAAGCTGTTTCCCGCAGCATCCCCCAGTATTAGTACCCTGGTCCCAGATCTGTTTATGCTGGCTTGCCAACTCCTATGGTCATTAATAGTTAATAGGAGTCTGCAAGACCCCACAAACAGATTTGGGGTTCAGGCTACAGTGTTAAAGAGGGAGAGAGTCTCAGAAGGAGATAGTTCTCACAGACTACAGTGTTAATGAGGGAGATCTCACCGATACACCCTGTGTCATCCTGACCCGGAAGTTGCCTAACACCACTCCACTTCGGCACCATTGTTGTAACATAACACTGACTGACGTTGAATTTCTCTTGAAATTGACCAGTTGTGTCACTGTACAAAACTACAAAACATGTTTGCTATATGTTTACAATCAAACTATTAGTAAGGTAGATCATTTTAAATGCTTTTCACGTTGACTTCAGCTAAATGCCTATACAGCACCACTAGCAAAACTATGAGGGTAATGTCAATTACAGTAAACTATGAGGGTAATGTCAATTACAGTAAACTATGAGGGTAATGTAAACTACTGAATGAGGGTAATGTAAACTATGAGGTACACAGCCAGCTATGGGTGGGACAGGCACCCAAGCTCAGATTTGCTTATGATGGCACTTTTCTATTAGCTTGGATACCTAGTTTCTCCTCCTTGGTAACATGACCCATGCTTTGGGAGTTTCTTTCTTTATATTTTATTCATCTGGGTTCTATAATACAATGTTGTCGCAGCAACCATCTCAAGTTCAGCCAGCTGCGACAGCAAAGAGCAGAGCTCGTCATTTATATATCCCATCTCCCGTACCCCTCGTCTGGAAGAAAAATATGAAAACCAATAGAGCTCGTCTCGATCTGCTAGTTCCATTTTGCCAGGATACAGTTCTGGATGATAACCTCAGTGTCATGCTGTTAGTAAAACAGGGGCTCCTTCAGTTCAGACAGGGATATAGATAGAAGGGTGAATATTACTAAAGAAAAGACTGCCATGTTGTTGCAGAGATTGTCATGTCATTGCTGACAATAGCATTAGTCCTGACTTCTATGTGTCCTATGTTGTGAGACATGGATGATATCAACCCTATAGCAATCACCACAGTGGACATTGTTGTCATCCCTAAAGCAATCACCACAGTGGACATTGTTGTCATCCCTAAAGCAATCACCCCACACACTCCACTTGTGTTTATGGAGACTAGGAGCCTAAGGGGACATGGGTATGAGATGGTTTTAGGTGTGAGAGGTTTGGGGCTATTACTTTGTCTCCTTGCAAACCCACCCTGTGCTCATGGTCAGTCACAAATCACAAACAGCCTTGTCTAAATGCTTGACACTACTGTAACCTATGTTCAATCTTACAGATCCCTGTAGCCTATGTTCAATCTTAAAGGTCAATGTAACCTATGTTCAATCTTAAAGGTCCCTGTAGCCTACTGTATGTTCAACCTTAAAGGTCCCTGTAGCCTACTGTATGTTCAACCTTACAGGTCCCTGTATTCAAACAAATGCATTGTATGGGAGAGCACAATCTCTGAATCTCTGAATATTATTCTGTGGCTATGTGTGTGTGTGTTGTCAGTCACAGATACTAGGAGTCTTGTGGCAGTAGAAAACCAGCAGAGGCCTTCCTGCCTTTAGTCAGTCAGTCAGTCAGTCAGCCAGCGCCCCCACCCCCACATCCCATCCAGCCAGTCTCTAACCCAGCACCAGTCAAGTGGAAAACCTCAGGGGCTCAGCAGCAGCACCTGTTTAGGCTAGGACATACCCCTCCCCTCATCCTTCCTCTTTCATCTTCTTCCTCCCTCCCTCCTCTCCTCCCCAGGGACTGACTGGAACTAGACAAGCCTGTTTCTCATCTCTCCCTCCAATAATGTTCAGAGAATGTCACATCACTACACACAGTCCTTTTCTTTACATAACATGTTAACTGTGTGTATTCCATGAGTTTCAGGTTTAAAAATAGCACTTATAGTTGCTTACAATTAAAATTGTGTAATTGTTAGTCAGATGTGGAGAGTCTCTGTCTCAGGTTTTTTTTGCATGAACATTCCTAATACTGTGAGTATCATTATATCACTTGTTTCTCCAGGGGAAATGACATGCAGATTGTATGAACTTATTCCTATCAATGGAGTTAGTCAAGGAGAAACAGATTTACAAGATGTACAATCCCAACCTTCAGTTCTCACACCTATTGAGAACAAGGATCACCCACAAACATTTGTGAGTGATCCTAATTTGATTGGTCATACCGGTCTCTTCTAGAAAACACAATCAAACAGGAAGATGAGACAGAAGATGAAGGGGACCAGAGGACCACAGCAGAGGACATGGGCCAAAGCGGGGAAGAGGGATCGGGATTGGAGGAGCCCATGATTGACAGCCCAAACAACCTACAGGATGGGGTCCCCGGGTCAGAAGGGTCATGTGACCCAGGAACTCGGCTGCCCAATGGTAAATGTTTCTCTAAAGTTGTTTCCCCTTATGTCCCTTCTACAGTATATAGCCCAAACCTCATGTACGTTATATTGAAAACACCAATGACGCAATACTCTATGATGTGTCTAAGGATTGTCAATGTTTCACCATTAACATCTAGCAAACTGCAAAAACCTGTTAGTTAAATAAGAATAAATGGCAGAAAATGGATACTTCATGTTCTAGCTCCGTATGAGATATGTATTTTACAGACTAAAGCAATTGCACGTTGCTTATCCTACAATTGAAAAATATTATAAATGCTTGAGTCAGAAATTGCTTATTTTTGTGTCATTGGGTGTGGAGGTGGAAAGCTTTGCTATGTTCTAGAAGACAATGTTTGAGCCTGGGAATCATTCTCAGGGAAAACATCCCAGGAATCCTCCTCAACCTGTTCCCTAGCCCTTAACTGACGCTATTACTGTGTCTCGGTCGTCACAGATTTAGAATCAGATTTTAAAATGTTGGGCTGCAGATCAAGAGCTGATCACCATTATAATGATGATGATGATGATGATGATGATGATGAGAGTGCTGTAGTCTAGTTGTGAACCAGGCAAACTATGTACATAGAGACATACAAACAAACACTCACCAATGGTAAAGCTGGGCACTAAACGTATACAGCACGTTTAGCAATGCAAGACTGTAAGACTCTCTAAACCGTCTTCCATCTGAAGACCCTTTGACAGCAACGCTTAAACATAATACTTTAACTCTACATATGGTGTGTGTGTTTGTGTCCGTGCATGTGTGTGTGTTCGTCCCACCTATAACCATACATTGGGTCTTGTTAGGGACGGAAACATTGTATTTACGTACCTACTGTACTGTGTGGTGATAGAAAAAGAGAAAGCTATAGTAGAGACCCAGAGCGAATAGGAACAAAGCTAACACCTCCTCTCACCACACTCTGTTTCTGGAGATATAAATATCTCTGTAGTTACTACAGTAAGGTCTAGTTCAAATGTATCAATAGTACACAGTGCACATCAGAAACCACACAGCATTGCGTTTCTCTGCACTGAAAATCCTCCTTGAAGTAATATTGGCAACGTTTCTTAGTCTCTGCTAGGGTTTGTTTAATTGAGGCTGAGGACGAGGTAAGCAATTGACGAGGTTAGGGTTTGTTCACCTCCACAGTCCAGCCATGTATAGATCCTGTGTGGCTGGTAGAGCATGGCACTTGCAACGTCAGGGTTGTGGGTTTGATTCTCGTGGGGGACTGGTATGAAAAAAAAGAAAATTATGAACATATATGCACTTTACTGTAAGTTGCTCTGGATAAGAGTGTCTGCTAAATGACGTACATGTTTTACCATTGCAATGTGTTGATTGTTGTTGGGTACCTGTGAACCTCAATTTCTGTCTTAAGTTTGTTCGGCCCAATATCCCAGTGAAAAGTGTGGCAACTCAAGACTAGGTAGCTGGGTTTCTGTGGTTATTGTGTGTTGCTGATCTGGCTCAATGTAAAAGGGGGACTGTGAGTGATGAGAGCCTGCACTTCCTGTGCCCCTCTCAGCAGATAGGCTGTTCCAGTGTAACACTTCCTGTGCCCCTCTCAGGTGATAGGCCGTTCCAGTGTAACCAGTGTGGTGTGTCGTTCACTCAGAAGGGCAACCTGTTGAGACACATTAAGCTGCACACGGGGGAGAAGCCCTTCAAATGCCCCTTCTGCAGCTACGCCTGTCGCCGTCGTGACGCACTCACAGGACACCTACGCACACACTCAGGTCAGCCTCTCTGCCGCCTCTGTTCTTTCTTCTTCTTCTTCTTCTTCTTCTTCTTCTTCTTCTTCTTCTTCTTCTTCTTCTTCTTCTTCTTCTTCTTCTTCCTCCTCATCCTCTTCTTCCTCCTCATCATTGTGACTCCTTTATTCACCTATTCCCTCTATATTGAGTCATGCTTGCTTTAACTTTTTTATTCTTGTGGTTTCTCCTGAGTATTATATCCTACTTTCAATACATTCTCAACTTCTCAAATAGTTGATGCTATAGAACAGGCCTGTCTCGATGTAACTAAAAGCATGATCTCGTCTGACTTGTGTCTAAGTTTGTGTGAGACAGATTAGCAACAGTCCCCACAAATATCATTGCTTCTCATGGACTGATGCATCTCTCTGAAGCTTTGTTTGCAGACAGACAAGGGCTGTGGTTAGGCACCCAGGACATGGTGTTCCTTTCATTCCTATAACCTGTTCACGTCTCGTCTCCTCAGAAAGGAACTCTCTGTTCTCTGTAGATATATGGGGAGACTAAATAAACGCTGTGCTGTGATGCTCCAACTGTAACTCACTGTGCTAGCTCTGCATCAAAGACCTCTCTCTCTGTGGTCTCCACTGCCGTGGCGTTGAGATACAGGACAGACAACAGTACGTCGTCATCTCTAGTGTTGTCTTCCTAGAAGTACTCATATGCAGCTACCCAGCACCAAAGGGTCTTTCTCTCTGTCTCTTGTGTGTCTTTCTCTCTGTCTCTTTCGATTCTCTTTTGACCTTTTTCTAATTTTCACTTCCTGTTTTTTAGGCTAAATTCATTCTTCACTCTCCTCCAGTCAGTGTAGGCAGCAAATGAAGGTGTAGTATTGCTGTATGAATCCCCTCCGCCCCTCAGCCTACCTACTATATGAATCCCCTCCGCCCCTCAGCCTACCTACTATATGAATCCCCTCCGCCCCTCAGCCTACCTACTATATGAATCCCCTCCGCCCCTCAGCCTACCTACTATATGAATCCCCTCCGCCCCTCAGCATACCTACTATATAAATCCCCTCCGCCTCTCAGCCTACCTACTATATGAATCCCCTCCGCCCCTCAGCCTACCTACTATATGAATCTCCTCTGCCCCTCAACCTACCTACTATATGAATCCCCTCCGCCCCTCAGCCTACCTACTGTATGCATCCCTCTGCCCCCTCAGCCTACCTACTATATGAATCCCCTCTGCCCCTCAGCCTACCTACTATATGAATCCCCTCCGCCCCTCAGCCTACCTACTGTATGCATGCCCTCTGCCCCTCAGCCTACCTACTATATAAATCCCTTCCCCCCTCAGCATACCTACTATATGAATCCCTCCGCCCTCAGCCTACCTACTGTATGAATCCCTCCCCCTCAGCCTACCTACTGTATGAATCCCCTCCGCCCCTCAGCCTACCTACTGTATGCATGCCCTCTGCCCCTCAGCCTACCTACTATATGAATCCCCTCCTCCCCTCAGCCTACCTAATATATGAATCCCCTCCGCCCCTCAGCCTACCTACTATATAAATCCCCTCCGCCTCTCAGCATACCTACTATATAAATCCCCTCCGCCCCTCAGCCTACCTACTATATAAATCCCCTCCGCCCCTCAGCCTACCTACTATATAAATCCCCTCCGCCCCTCAGCCTACCTACTATATAAATCCCCTCCGCCTCTCAGCCTACCTACTATATAAATCCCTCCGCCCCTCAGCCTACCTACTATATAAATCCCCTCCGCCCCTCAGCATACCTACTATATAAATCCCCTCCGCCTCTCAGCCTACCTACTATATAAATCCCTCCGCCCTCAGCCTACCTACTATATAAATCCCTCCGCCTCAGCATACCTACTATATAAATCCCTCCGCCCCTCAGCCTACCTACTATATAAATCCCCTCCGCCCCTCAGCATACCTACTATATAAATCCCCTCCGCCTCTCAGCCTACCTACTATATAAATCCCCTCCGCCCCTCAGCCTACCTACTATATGAATCCCCTCCGCCCCTCAGCCTACCTACTGTATGCATGCCCTCTGCCCCTCAGCCTACCTACTATATGAATCCCCTCCTCCCCTCAGCCTACCTACTATATAAATCCCCTCCGCCCCTCAGCCTACCTACTATATAAATCCCCTCCGCCCCTCAGCATACCTACTATATAAATCCCCTCCGCCTCTCAGCATACCTACTATATAAATCCCCTCCGCCCCTCAGCCTACCTACTATATAAATCCCCTCCGCCCCTCAGCATACCTACTATGAATCCCCTCTGCCCTCAGCCTACCTACTATGAATCCCCTCCGCCTCTCAGCCTACCTACTATGAATCCCATCTGCCCCTCAGCCTACCTACTACACTACCTGAATGTTGAAGGGAATGTTAGCCACTCTTTTGTGACATAGGGAGTAGGTTGGCATGACGTTCTCTTACGTACAAGGCTGTAGTTGAAAGGGCTCTTCTCCCTTCTCCTCTCTCTCTCTGTGTCCCTCCCTGCCCCCTGGGAGACACATGACACAGTGCCAGGAAACAGGTGAAGAGATTGAGAGGGGAAAGTGACAGAGACAGAGAAACAGAGAGAGACAGAGAAACAGAGAGAGACAGATAAACAGAGAGAGACAGATAAACAGAGAGAGACAGAGAAACAGAGAGAGAGAGACAGTGACAGATGAATGCTTTGATGTATTCTACAATCAAAATCAAATCAAATCAAATTGTATTAGTCACATACAGATGGTTAGCAGATGTTAATGCGAGTGTAGCGAAATGCTTGTGCTTTTAGTTCAGACAATGCAGTAATATCTTACAAGTAATCTAACAAATTCACAACAACTACCGTATACACAACATTGTAAAGGGATGAATAAGAATATGTACATATAAATATATGGATGAGCGATGGCCGTGTGGCATAGGCAAGATTCAGTAGATGGTATAGAATAGAACACAGTATATGCATATGAGATGAGTAATGTAGGATATGTACACATTATTAAAGTGGCGTTATTTCAAGTGCCTAGTGACACCTTTATTAAGTCCATTTATTAAAGTGGCCAGAGATTTGAGTCTGTATGTTGACAGCAGCCTCTCTAAGTTAGTGATGGCTGTTTAACTGTCTGATGGCCTTGAGATAGAAGCTGTTTCAGTCTCTCGGTCCCAGCTTTGATGCACCTGTACTGAACTCGCCTTCTGGATGATAACGGGGTGAACAGGCAGTGGCTCGGGTGGTTGTTGTCCTTGATGATCTTTTTGGCCTTCCTGTGGCATCGGGGGCTGTAGGTCAGGTAGTTTGCCCCCGGTGATGCGTTGTGCAGACCACACTACCCTCTGGAGAGCTTACTTTCCTCTGTCACAGTGAAGTGACAGATTGGAACTGCATGGATTGTGTTGTACAGTATCTGAACCCATCACAAACACATTGTTGAACGGCAATATCAAATAATTCTTAGAATTGCTGTGCAAATGTGTAGTGTGCATGTGATGGGTTGTTCTTGGAGGTGTTTTAGATGCTACATAAAGAGCTATGGGGTCACTTATTTTTGACATTACATGAGACAATAAAAGGTTTCTGAGACAAGGAACAATAGGTTCCTGTTTGTCACCCAAATAGATGCAGCCGACTGAGTCTAAAGGCTGAGAGCGTTGAGGCCATTTGCATGTTCAAGAATAGCTGCTGAAAGCGGGATTTTGGTGATACATCCAACATCTGCAAAAAGGCCATGTGGGGGAGGTTTTGTAAATGAGGTGTGTGTGTGTGTTGCCTATTCCAACTTGAAAGTGGAACTGCCCATTGCGGCTGGCGGCTGGTGACAGTTCGCAGGTGCTTTGGCCTAGATCATTGGAGCAGACAGACAGTTCAGGGTGATTTTCCATTACTGTGACATTATATTACTTCCTTTGCAGCTCAGTTGGTAGACCATTGGATGCTTATAATGCCAGGGTAGTGGGTTTGATTCCCAAGACCACCCATATGTTAAATGTATGCGCATGTGACTGTAAGTCACTTTAGATAAAAGTATCTTAGTTATCAGACTGAAACATGTTATTCCCACAGTAATAGGTCAGGCAGTTTCTAGTAACGGTAGTCACCTCTGCTATACATTTTATCATGTGAACTGCTCCTATTTTGGGCCAGAGTCTGGGTCACTGGTGGGTGTTGTCTGGACCGTCAAGTCATTGTGAATTTATTAATTCATTCATTCGTTAATGAGTAATTCATTCATGAGTGAATGAATGAAGTCGAATTCATAAATTAATGAAACGAGATTGAAAGGAAGGGAGGAAGGAATGAAGGAAGGAAGGAAGGAAGGATCAATGGATGGATCTTTTCTGTGGGAAAGCTAGGTGAGGTTTTGGCCTGTCTCACCAGAATAAACCCCATCTGAATGGAACTGGCAGCATGATCACTTCCCACCTCCAGCTGCTGAGGAGAAACACAGGTCTAACGTTGGAGTTACTTTCCTCCCACTAAGGGATGCAGAACGTATTGTCTGTCTCTGTACTAGGCTTACAGGCCCATTGAATTATGCAACATAGTAGTAAACTAGTATTTGGCGCCTGGAAGGGTTGTAACAGTTGTTCCATGGCGTATGAAAGGGAAACGTCTGTATTCGAATGTCTGGTTTGTGTGAGGGATCCTACTAGTTGTGGAGCATCATTACTCCATAGCTCATTATAGCCCTAGTCTATTTTCTGTCTTCTCCATGGGCTCTGTTTGTTTACTACAACCTCCTACAGCAGTGTTTCTCAACTCCAGACCTCCAGTACCCCAACAGCACACATTTATTTTTAGCCCCGGACCAACTCACCTGATTCAACTCATTGAGGGCTTGATGATTAGTTGACAAGTTGAAGTTCACATAGATTCTGTCCTCCACAGGTTCTATGCGTTTACTACAACCTCCTAGAGAGTTCACATACTGTAGAATGCTTTGGACCATGCCCACTCTCTCTCTGTCCATCCATCTGTCTATTAAATTTATATTTTGTTATTTTATATAATTTCTCTTGTTTAGTGGGCAAACCACACAAGTGCAACTGCTGTGGGCGGAGCTACAAACAGAGGATTTCATTGGAGGAGCATAAAGAGCGTTGCCATAACTATCTTCAGAGTGTTGCCATGGATCCCACCTCCATCACCGGGCCTTATCCAGGTGAGTGTCAATGTCCTGCTCTGGTACAGAGACCTGCTATATGTCACAGCACTGTTGATGGCATAGATGCGGACACGTCTTCTTTCTGTTTGCCACTTTTCCTCCACCTTGCACTTTCTCCCTTTATAATTGATCATTTAAGCATGAAGTTCAATTGAAGACCAATTTTGTTTCTCTGCCTCCTTACTGTAGAGTAAGTGTGAGTACCCTGTGAACTTAACTTAGTTATTTTAAACACACACACACACACACACACACACACACACTCCTCTGACCTTTGACCCCTAGGTGAGGTCCCTAAAGAGCAGAGGCCCCAGGCCGAGGCTGTTGCCAGGGCATCCTTCGACCGCCCACCCGTCATCGAGAGACTGCAGAGTAACATTGGAAAGAGGAAGAGCACCACCCCACAGAAGTTTGTTGGTAAGAATCATCACTTCCTGTGGTGGGAAGCACAATGATGTGTTGACCCCAAGGATCACTAACTCACAATTATTCACATAAGCTTACACAATGATTGTATTTAAAAGGACAAT
This sequence comes from Brachymystax lenok tsinlingensis, assembly GCA_030435695.1. Classification (NCBI taxonomy): domain Eukaryota; kingdom Metazoa; phylum Chordata; class Actinopteri; order Salmoniformes; family Salmonidae; genus Brachymystax; species Brachymystax lenok. The sequence continues at coordinate 17,883,574 of CM059785.1, forward strand.
ACATCAACTATTTGAAATGTTTCCATGTTTGACAATTATTAATTTGTTATGAAAGGTAGACTCAGCAAAATTACGTTACCACGAGCAGCACCGGAGATATTGAGATGAGTGAGATGCAACACTTCGCTCTCACACAGTAACACACAGTGTTTGCACATTAACACAGGCGCTTCATGCTGTTCACAGCGTGGTAGCCAGGGCACCAATTTTATTTATTTATTTAACCTTTATTTAACCAGGTAGGCTAGTTGACAACAAGTTCTCATTTACTGCGACCTGGCCAAGATAAAGCACAGCAGTTTATACATACGACAATAAAGAGTTACACATGGAATACACAGACATACAGCCAATATTACTGTAGACAAATTGGGAAAAAAATGGAAAACAATAAGTCTATATACAGTGAGTGCAAATTAGGTAAGATAAGGGAGGTAGGGCAACAAATAGGCCATGGTGGCGAGGCAATTACAATATAGCAATTAAACACTGGGATGGTAGATGTGCAGAAGATAAATGTGCAAGTTGCTGGGGTGCAAAGGAGCAAGATAAATAAATAAATACAGTATGGGGATGAGGTAGTAGGATGGGCTGTTTACAGATGGGCTATGTGCAGGTGCAGAGATCTGTGTGCTGCACTGACAGCTGGTGGTTAAAGCTAGTGAGGGAGATATGAGTCTCCAGCTTCAGTGATTTTTGTAGTTCGTTCCAGTCATTGGCAGCAGAAAACTGGAAGGAAAGGCGGCCAAAGGAGGAATTGGCTTTTGGGGTGACCGGTGAGATACAGAAAATCACATTGTAGGATTTTTTATGAATTTATTTGCAAATTATGGTGGAAAATAAGTATTTGGTCACATACAAACAAGCAAGATTTCTGGCTCTCACAGACCTGTAACTTCTTCTTTAAGAGGCTCCTCTGTCCTCCACTCGTTACCTGTATTAATGGCACCTGTTTGAACTTGTTATCAGTATAAAAGACACCTGTCCACAACCTCAAACAGTCACACTCCAAACTCCACTATGGCCAAGACCAAAGAGCTGTGAAAGGATACCAGAAACAAAATTGTAGACCTGCACCAGGTTGGGAAGACTGAATCTGCAATAGGTAAGCAGCTTGGTTTGAAGAAATCAACTGTGGGAGCAATTATTAGGAAATGGAAGACATACAAGACCACTGATAATCTTCCTCGATCTGGGGCTCCACGCAAGATCTCACCCGTGGGGTCAAAATGATCACAAGAACGGTGAGCAAAAATCCCAGAACCACACGGGGGGACCTAGTGAATGACCTGCAGAGAGCTGGGACCAAAGTAACAAAGCTTACCATCAGTAACACACTACGCCGCCAGGGACTCAAATCCTGCAGTGCCAGACGTGTCCCCCTGCTTAAGCCAGTACATGTTCAGGCCCGTCTGAAGAGCATTTGGATGATCCAGATGAGGATTGGGAGAATGTCATATGGTCAGATGAAACCAAAATATAACTTTTTGGTAAAACCTCAACTCGTCGTGTTTGGAGGACAAAGAATTCTGAGTTGCATCCAAAGAACACCATACCTACTGTGAAGCATGGGGGTGGAAACATCATGCTTTGGGGCTGTTTTTCTGCAAAGGGACCAGGACGACTGATCCGTGTAAAGGAAAGAATGAATGGGGCCATGTATCGTGAGATTTTGAGTGAAAACCTCCTTCCATCAGCAAGGGCATTGAAGATGAAACGTGGCTGGGTCTTTCAGCATGACAATGATCCCAAACACACCGCCTGGCAACGAAGGAGTGGCTTCGTAAGAAGCATTTCAAGGTCCTGGAGTGGCCTAGCCAGTCTCCAGATCTCAACCCCATAGAAAATCTTTGGAGGGAGTTGAAAGTCCGTGTTGCCCAGCGACAGCCCCAAAACATCACTGCTCTAGAGGAGATCTGCATGGAGGAATGGGCCAAAATACCAGCAACAGTGTGTGAAAACCTTGTGAAGACTTACAGAAAACGTTTGACCTCTGTCATTGCCAACAAAGGGTATATAACAAAGTATTGAGATAAACTTTTGTTATTGACCAAATACTTATTTTCCACCATAATTTGCAAATAAATTCATTAAAAATCCTACAATGTGATTTTCTGGATTTTTTTCCCTCATTTTGTCTGTCATAGTTGAAGTGTACCTATGATGAAAATTACAGGCCTCTCTCATCTTTTTAAGTGAGAGAACTTGCACAATTGGTGGCTGACTAAATACTTTTTTGCCCCACTGTATACCGGCTGGAACGCGTGCTACGGGTGGGTGCTGCTATGGTGACCAGTGAGCTGAGATAAGACGGGGCTTTACCTATCAGAGACTTGTAGATGACCTGGAGCCAGTGGGATTGGTGACGAGTATGAAGCGAGGGCCAGTCAACGAGAGCGTACAGGTCGCAGTGGTGTGTGGTATATGGGGATTTGGTGACAAAACGGATGGCACTGTGATCCACTGCATCTAATTTGTTGAGTAGAGTGTTGGAGGCTATTTTATAAATGACATCACCGAAGTCGAGGATCGGTAGGATGGTCAGTTTTACGAGGGTATGTTTGGCAGCATGAGTGAAGGATGATTTGTTTTGCGAAATAGGAAGCCGATTCTGGATTTAATTTTGGATTGGAGATATTTAATGTCTGGAAGGAGAGTTTACAGTCTAGCCAGACACCTAGGTATTTGTAGTTGTCCACGTATTCTAAGTCAGAGCCGTCCAGAGTAGTGATGCTGGACAGGCGGGCAGGTGCGGGCAGTGATCGGTTGAAAGCATGCATTTAGTTTTACTTGCATTTAAGAGCAGTTGGAAGCCACGGAAGGAGAGTTGTATGGCATTGAAGCTCGTCTGGAGGTTAGTTAACACTACCAAAACAGCTGAGAAGTTCAGCCTCTCACTTCAACACTCTTAGTTGTTACAGAAATTGACCCACCATATTGTTTACGTTCTGCATCTACCTCATATCACTGAGTATTTAGTGGGGTATTTAGTTAATTCCATTTTTTGATTGAATTTAACCTGTTCTGTTGTTTATGTTTTATGTTCAGTTTGACCGAACTGCAACAGGATGAGTTTATGCATGCAAAATAGGTAATTGAATTGTGTGCCTGGGCAGAGGTTTAGCAACAAAAAGATTACCTTGATTTAACGGTAGAAATGAATACACTATTCACAGATTTCAGTCTTTTGTTTGATTGTTTTAGATTGCAGATCCATTGGTATTTCTACATTCAATTAAAATAAATACTTATTATATATATATTTTTTGTGTTACGAAACAGTTGCAAACATTTAGTTGGCATGTAACCGACAATAATTTTTGCATATTAGCGCTGAACACAAGTATTTGGTTTGTGAGGTATAATTCACTGCGCTATTAGATAGAGCGAGACACAGAGAGCGGATGAGAGAGACGAGGGCATGTTTTTCACTCTGTGGTTTGTTACACCTGTATCTCTGCCATAGCTCTTATCGAGAGAGGGGCAAAACAGCTCACCGCATCCCTGTTCTGGAGGGGTTAAACAGTACAATCAGATAGATGGGGATTTCCACTATTAAACACAAAACCTCTGAGATAATGCAATAAGAAAAACAAGAAAATAATGCTTAGCTTAACAAAAGGGAAAAAGGGAAACTGTGACAGGCACTCATATTCATATACTATATATTTACACTTGTATGTATTGTATACTAGTTGTCGCTAAAAATGGTTACAAGAGGTGTCATTCAACCAGACACTTTCACTTAGTGTGAAGTCATACATATGTGAGTTTCATTGTGGTAATATGCGCTCTGTGCTCTGTGCAGGTGAGAAGATGATGCGTTACAGTTACCCAGAGCTGAACTATGACATGAGTCTGAAGTATGAGAAGGAGGCAGAGCTGATGCAGGCTCACATGATGGACCAGGCTATCAACAACGCCATCTCTTACCTAGGCTCTGACTCCCTGAGACCACTGGTCCACCACCCCCACCCGCACGGTCCACACGGTCCACACCCATCCCTCTCAATGGCTGAGGTGGTAACCATGGGCAACCCCCTCTTCCACCACGTCTACCCCCTGGAACCAGGGCCGGGGCACCGTATGGACCGACCAGGCAGCCGGGACGCCCCACCTCATCCTTCACCTCTGCCCCCTCCTCTTCCTGACTTTACTCCCTCCTCCAACGGGCCCATCGCCCTCACCAGACCCAAGCAGCACCAGCTCCAGGGTACCAGAGAGGAGTGTCCTAGCAACAGTGGGCTGGACTCGGCCGAATCTGCCCGGAGCAGCCCACAGGAGAGGCTGGGTTACCACAGGAACCACAGAAACAACCCCCACCCCCGACCCCGGTCCAGACCCAGCCTAGCCAATGGCGGCAGAGAGGAGGGGCGAGGTGGGGCTGAGGTGGGTGGGGTGGGGTTGACAGCGGAAGTGGCCCGGGGAGAGGCGGCAGAGACGAGTTGGGACGGTGTGCGTGTGTTTGGGCGAGAGGGCCGGGAGGTGAGGGTGTTCCAGTGTGAGCACTGCTGTGTTCTCTTCCTGGACCACGTTATGTACACCATCCACATGGGCTGTCATGGTTACAGGGACCCGCTGGAGTGCAACATCTGTGGCCATCGCAGTAAGGACTGCTACGAGTTCTCATCTCACATCGTCCGCGGGGAACACACCTTCCAGTAGAGAGCTGGACAAGGAGCCGTCCCTCCCCATCCCCACCCCAGGACAGTGATGTTGAACTAACTGTGTGTGGTCAATGCAACCAACCAAGGCAGAGAAAAAAAACTAACATTTGCTGCAGCATAATGATACTGACTATATAATTCCAAACAAATAAATGAAGGTCTGGGCCAAATACACATTTTAATTTTAAGGTTGAGATATGCATCTGAAGTGAGGGATTTTTTTTGTGGGAAAAAGAGGACAAATAATAAGTACACCTATTCAGTTTTGTTGTGGTCTGTCTCTGAGATTGTCAAAGAGCAACTAATTCTGTGAGTAGTTATATTATAGTTTTATAAGTCTTATCACTGTCCTTGTCTTGCATACTGTACTGTTGCACTTGTTTGCTGCAAAACAGACTGCCATGTAAGAGCCCAACTTGTCAAGGGGGCTTTCCCTGACTCCACCACCCAAACCATTTCATGCAACATACATATTCTCTGTCTTATGTCAAAAGCATTGCTAACTGCAAACTGCTCAGACGTGTTGTCACACCAGCCACATTAGAGAGGGTGAGTGAGTGAGTGAGTGAGAGAGAGAAAGAAAATGAAAGAGAAAGACAGAGACTTACTCAGACATTGATTAACTTTTTTAGACATTGTCTACAGATTTGTTACTAAAGTTTTGTTCATTACACTAGCTAACTATCTGCTTTCCTTAGAACAGTTCCTTTAACCTTATCAGTTCCACAACACTTTACAGAGGAAAGGAAAAGCACTGCACTGCAACCCGCCTTCCTAAACCTGTTCTTGCACTAGCAGCCTGATGCCTTGAGGGATGGGGAGGACGGGAATGGATGAGGCACTCCCTGGTTCAATAGCAACTTCACATATCTTTCTCGCAGCTTGCCTTTACCCCACTCATGTGTCTTCACTCTGCTTTCTGCAGATTACATGTCAGTGCATGTACTCCACTGTACTCCAGGGTTGGGATCAGTGGCATTTCAATTCAGTCAATGAAAAAAAGCTATGAGGAAAATTGGCATTGGAATTCGGAATTGCAATTTACTTTTTTTATTGGTAGAATTTAAATGCTATTGATCCCAACCCTGCTGTACAGTGCATATGAATGAAGTGGAAAGGATTTAGCACAGAACAAACGGCAATGCACTTTAAACTGATACACTGGTACTGTCAAGTAGACAGAATGCAGTGTGGTTTAGAGGTTACTAAGAGCCTTTTTAGAAGGATAATGCCAATGAAGGGAGATGGCACTGATTTGGATCAAATATGATAATCTAGGTGCACGTGGACAAATGCGTAAGACAATGTACATACTGCTCTTTAGATAACTCATATTTTGCTGGAAAAATATGTAATGTCACTGTTGTTCTGTTTATTTTGCAGTGTATACCATATTTTGAAATGACACTGTCTTTTGTCTTGATAGTCTTCGGCCATTGGAATGGCCCTATGTATATGGCCAAGAACAGTTCACTGTTCAATTCAAACTTCTCCTCTCCTGCCTGGCCTATGTAACCTTCCTGGTCAAAGTAGCAGTTTATTTCTGTTTACATGACAGCGACGTGGACAAATTATATATCAACTTATAGTACAACAGACATACGGTACTTCTATTGCAACAGCTTATTGTTACTGTAAAGTATTGGCAATAGTATCTGTTTACACTTTTTAGTTGTTGTAGTAGTATCTCATATACTATTGTACATTGTACATTCCCACATTGCATTTTTCTTATTAAATGAGCGCCCCTATTTTGTATTTAATCACACCTTTATCTTTGAAGGCAGATATTTCTATAGGTGTTCTAATGCAACAGTATAGGCATATTCTATGTCATAAATCATTTTTAGAGATGTTTTTTAGAATCAAAACTATGAAATAACACATATGGAATCATGTAGTAAACAAAATATATGTTATATTTGTGATTCTTCAAAGTAGCCACCCTTTGCCTTGATGACAGCTTTGCACACTCTTGACATTCTCTCAACCAGCTTCAACTGGAATGCTTTTCCAACAGTATTGAAGGAGTTCCCACATATGCTGAGCACTTGGCTACTTTTCCTTCACTGCGGTCCAACTCATCCCAAACCATCTCAATTGGGTTTGTACCGGGTGATTTTGGAGGCTAGGTCATCTGATGCAACACTCCATCACTATCCTTTTTGGTCAAATAGCCCTTAAACAGCCTGGAGGTTTGTTGGGTCAAAAACAAATGATAGTCTCACTAAACGCAAACCAGATGGGATGGCATATCGCTGCAGAATGCTGTGGTAGCCATGCTGGTTAAGTGTGCCTTGAATTCTAAATAAATCACCAACAGTGTCACCAGCAAAGCACCCACACACCATCAGACCTCTTCCTCCATGATTCATGGTGGAACCACACATGTGGAGATCATCCATTCACCTACTCTGCGTCTCACACGGCGGTTGGATCCAAAAATCTCAAATTAGGACTCATCAGACCAAAGCATAGATTTCCACTGGTCTAATGTCCATTGCTCGTGTTTCTTGGCCCAAGCAAGTCTCTTCTTATTATTGGTATCCTTTACTAGTGGTTTCTTTGCAGCAATTTGACCATGAAGGCCTGATTCACGCAGTCTCCTCTGAACAGTTGATGTTGAGATGTGTCTGTTACTTGAACTCTTTGAAGTATTTATTTGGGTTGCAATTTCTGAGGCTGGTTAGTTTACTGAACTTATCCTCTGCAGCAGAGGTAACTCTGGGTCTTCTTTTCCAGTGGTGGTCATCATGAGAGCTAGTTTCATCATAGCGCTTGATGGTTTTTGCGACTGCACTTGAAGAAACTTTCAAAGTTTTCTGGATTGACTGACCTACATGTCTTAAAGTAATGATGTACTGTTGTTGTTCTTTGCTTATTTGAGCTGTTCTTGCCATAATAAGGACTTAAATAGGGCTATCTTCTGTATACCACCCTTTCCTTGTCACAACACAACTGATATGCTCAGACACATTAAGAAGGAAATAAATTCCCAAAAATGTATGTTTAACAAGGCACGCCTGTTAATTGAAATGCATTCCAGGTGACTACCTCATGAAGCTGGTTGAGAGAATGCCAAGAGTGTGCAAAGCTCTCATCAAGGCAAAAGGTGGCTACTTTAAGAATCTCAAATAAAAAATATATATAGATTTGTTTAACACTGTTTTGATTACTACATGATTCCATATGTGTTATTTCATAGTTTCGATGTCTTCACTATTATTCTACAATGTAGGAAATAGTAAAAAAATAAAGAAAACCCTTGAATGAGTAGGTGTGTCCAAACTTTTGACTGGTATTGTATGAAAAATACCACCAGTAGTAAAGAGCACACAATTGCTTGACTATCTGTTACAAAAACATTTATGCAGAGGCCTTGTATGTTATATTTGTCACTGTAGATAATCTGTTTGTATTCTGTTTTATTCTCTCCTTCCAAATGCGTTGATGTGTGCAGAAATTGCTTTGGCAACTCCCCCATTGAGGAAGACAGTTTAGACTTTTGAAGAATTATCTACTTAACAAAAAGTCACTGGGAAGAAGAAAATGCATATTATTGTTTTTGAATGTGAACTCGATAGTGTATAGTTAAATGTATTTTTTATATTTTTCACCGGCAGCTTTTACTGTGTGTATGTGTAGAGGCCTTAGCTCAAAATTCTTGTTTTCTGACCTACCGCTGTTGTATGACCCGTCTTACCTCTGTTAGTACAACCTTGTTAAAGAGTGATACATATAAAGTTGAAGCATCATGTGTAAATATATCTGTAGGCTATAGCCTATATATGAACATATATGAGCCTATATGAACACAAAGAAGAAGTGATATTATTGACAGACTCCACACTCCTAGATGAAGAGCATACTTGAAGTGGAATTAGTGACACTCCTGATTGTGCTGCATTTTTATACGAAAAACAGCGCTAGATTTATATTTTTCTTGGTAAATGTGAATTATGAATAGTTTTGTGAAAATTACATGCTTTTTTATTATTCTTAAGTGCTAACCAACAAAACTGGTAGAAGAGAGGGTTACTGTGTATTGTTGTACACATATTGTATGTGGTGTTTATTTTGGCACTATTAAAATGGGTTAGGAATGTGCACCTATATATGTATGTTGTAATGATTATCATGTGGGGGACTCAGGTATTTGTCTTCTATGTACTTCGACTTTTGTATTTCTTAAAATACATCTTGAAATACATAATTGTTTTATAAACTAAATTTAAAAAATCATCATTTGGGATATTGCTTTGCTACTGAAGTTTGTTTCCAATATCCTTGAAATGAAATGAAGATACTGTGCTGTAAGTAGCAAAATATATGTTCATGACATGAGCTTTCCACTATTAAACTATAGATTTTTTTGTATGGATGTCAAGTGTGATGAAACAAGTTATTGCCAGTTTGTATGGTAAAATATATACACATACAATCTATGTATCCTAGCACCTTATCCCATAAGAGTCTAAGACCCTTTGAAGTATCAAAAAAATATAAACAAATTATTGGATTAAAAAAGTGTTTTGGTTTTACTGCTATTAGCCTATACAAATGCACGGATTAACAGATTTACAATATGGAACAACAGATATCTTAGAGGTATAAGAAAGATTTTTTTTTTTTTTTTTTTTTACATGTATTTAACCCATTATTTTTGGCACTAAACAGTCTCCTTATATACTTACATCAATTCTTTCAGCTGGTACCGGGGGACCTTCAGACGAGTCTTGTGAGGCCTGTGGGCGTCCTAGAGAAAGCAACCAAGATGTACGTGTCACTGAGAGTCTCACCTTTTCAGATACAGTGGGGCAAAAAAGTATTTAGTCAGCCACCAATTGTGCAAGTTCTCCAACTTAAAAAGATGAGAGAGGCCTGTAATTTTCATCATAGGTACACTTCAACTATGACAGACGAAATGAGAAAAAGAAATCCAGAAAATCACATTGTAGGATTTTTAATTTATTTATTTGCAAATTATGGTGGAAAATAAGTATTTGGTCAATAACAAAAGTTTATCTCAATACTTTGTTATATACCCTTTGTTGGCAATGACAGAGGTCAAACGTTTTCTGTAAGTCTTCACAAGGTTTTCACACACTGTTGCTGGTATTTTGGCCCCTTCCTCCATGCAGATCTCCTCTAGAGCAGTGATGTTTTGGGGCTGTTGCTGGGCAACACGGACTTTCAACTCCCTCCAAAGATTTTCTATGGGGTTGAGATCTGGAGACTGGCTAGGCCACTCCAGGACCTTGAAATGCTTCTACGAAGCCACTCCTTCGTTGCCCGGGCGGTGTGTTTGGGATCATTGTCATGCTGAAAGACCCAGCCACGTTTCATCTTCAATGCCCTTGCTGATGGAAGGAGGTTTTCACTCAAAATCTCACGATACATGGCCCCATTCATTCTTTCCTTTACACGGATCAGTCGTCCTGGTCCCTTTGCAGAAAAACAGCCCCAAAGCATGATGTTTCCACCCCCATGCTTCACAGTAGGTATGGTGTTCTTTGGATGCAACTCAGCATTCTTTGTCCTCCAAACACGACGAGTTTAGTTTTTACCAAAAAGTTATATTTTGATTTCATCTGACCAATCCTCATCTGGATCATCCAAATGCTCTCTAGCAAACTTCAGACGGGCCTGAACATGTACTGGCTTAAGCAGGGGGACACGTCTGGCACTGCAGGATTTGAGTCCCTGGCGGTGTAGTGTGTTACTGATGGTAGGCTTTGTTACTTTGGTCCCAGCTCTCTGCAGGTCATTCACTAGGTCCCCCCGTGTGGTTCTGGGATTTTTGCTCACCGTTCTTGTGATCATTTTGACCCCACGGGGTGAGATCTTGCGTGGAGCCCCAGATCGAGGAAGATTATCAGTGGTCTTGTATGTCTTCCATTTCCTAATAATTGCTCCCACAGTTGATTTCTTCAAACCAAGCTGCTTACCTATTGCAGATTCAGTCTTCCCAACCTGGTGCAGGTCTACAATTTTGTTTCTGGTGTCCTTTGACAGCTCTTTGGTCTTGGCCATAGTGGAGTTTGGAGTGTGACTGTTTGAGGTTGTGGACAGGTGTCTTTTATACTGATAACAAGTTCAAACAGGTGCCATTAATACAGGTAACGAGTGGAGGACAGAGGAGCCTCTTAAAGAAGAAGTTACAGGTCTGTGAGACCCAGAAATCTTGCTTGTTTGTATGTGACCAAATACTTATTTTCCACCATAATTTGCAAATAAATTCATTAAAAATCCTACAATGTGATTTTCTGGATTTTCTTTCCTCATTTTGTCTGTCATAGTTGAAGTGTACCTATGATGAAAATTACAGGCCTCTCTCATCTTTTTAAGTGAGAGAACTTGCACAATTGGTGGCTGACTAAATACTTTTTTGCCCCACTGTATGAGTCGGATTAGTGTATAGCCCAAACGTTTAGGACGGGGAAAGACAGAAGTTGTCAGATAAGCTGTAGTGACTTCAGACAAGTCCCAAGACGCTGGGGGTCGTAGAGCAAAACGGAGAACACCAGCGTGTTAATGGGAGTCTCATCTTTCCATAGAGGGGTCATAACAGTAACTGTTCGGATGCTACGGACGATTTTGTGAGAAGACCGATGTTCGGTATGTCTCATTGCCTAACAAACACCGCTCTAGCTCCATCAAATAATAAAAAAATTGACATAAATTAAACAAATCAAATCTAATTTCATTGGTCACATACACATATTTATCAGATGTTATTGCGGGTGTTACAAAATGCTAGTGTTCCTAGCTCCAGCAGTGCAGTTGTATCTAACAGTTCACAACAATACACAAATCTAAAAGTAAAATGATGGAATTAAGAAATATATAAATATTAGGACGAGCAATGTCGGAGTGGCATTGACTAAAACACAGTAGAATACCGTATATACATATGAAATGAGTAAAGCAGTATGTAAACATTATTAAAGTGACTAGTGTTCCATTATTAAAGTGACCAGTGAGTACATGTTTATGTTCATGTGGCAGCAGCCTCTAAGGTGTAGGGTTGAGTAACTGGGTGGTAGCAGGCTAGTGATGGCTTTTTAACAGTCTGATGGCCTTGAGAAAGAAGCTGATTTTTAGTCTCTCGGTCCCAGCTTTGATGCACCTGTACTGACCTCGCCTTCTGGATGATAACGGGGTGAACAGGCTGTGGCTCAGGTGGTTGATGTCCTTGATGATCTTTTTGGCCTTCCTGTGACATCGGAGGCTGTAGGTTTCCTGGAAGGCAGGCAGTGTGCCCCCGGTGATGCGCTGGGCTGACAGGATGCTCTCTATTGCTCATCTGTAAAAGTTTATGAGGGTCTTAGGGGCCAAGACAATTTTTTTCATCCTCCTGAGGTTGAGGAGCCACTGTTGCGCCTTCTTTACCAGACTGTCTGTTTGGGTGCACCATTTCAGATTGTCATTGATGTGTATACTGCGGAACTTGAAGCTTTTCACCTACCTACTTTTCATGTACAGTTTGGACACACCAACTCATTCAAGGGTTTTTGATTATTTTTAAAATTTTCTACATTGTAGGATAATAGTGAAGACATCCGAACTATGAAATAACACATATGGAATCATGTAGTAACCAAAAAAGTGTTAAACATATACAAATATATGTTATATTTGTGATTCTTCAAAGTAGCCACCCTTTGCCTTGATGACAGCTTTGCACACTCTTGACATTCTCTCAACCAGCTTCACCTGGAATGTTTTTCCTATAGTTCCCACATATGCTATGCACTTGTTGGCTGCTTTTCCTTCTCACTCTGGTCCAACTCATCCCAAACCATCTCAAATGGGTTGAGGTCGGTTGATTGTGGAAGCCGGGTCATCTGATGCAACACTCCATGACTCTTCTTATTGGTCAAATAGCCCTTACACAGGCTGGAAGTGTGCTGGGTCATTGTCCTGTTGAAAAACAAAGGATAGTCCCACTAAACGCAAACCCGATGGGATGGCATATCGCTGCAGAATGTTGTGGTAGCGATGCTGGTTAACTACTTAGGGAGTAGCGGCGCGCTAGTTGAATTATTAAACATTTATCAATATACAATTGTTGCATAGTCATCAAAAGCTCTGCTTCTTGGCAATTTCACAGTATTGTCAGATTTCAAAAAGGCTTCACGGCGAAAGCACAACATTTGATTGTTTGAGGATAGCACCTCATATATTTTCCACATTAGCATAAATTCACATCCAGCGCTGGTCACATAAAACCCATATAAGAGCTAAAAAATATCACTTACCTTTCAAATAACTTTTGCTGAGGGCTTCCCAAGTGTCCAACGAAGACATCCAATGGTTCTTTTGTTAGAAAAAGTCATTTATTATATCCATAAATCTCCGTTTGGTTGGCGCTTTATGATCAGAAAATCCACTGTTGAGTCGCGCATTGAACCGTGAAGAGAACACGTTCAAATTAAACCTATAAACTTTCTACAAACATCATTTTTAATGTATCCTTAGGTATCCTTTTATGTATATTTACTGTAATATTTAAACCGGACGATAACGTGAACAATAGGAAAGGAAAATAAAGTGGGGCGCGCTCACAATCTCGTGCCCGTCAAACGTTGTTGACAAAAGTGGTCCCTTCACTACTTCCTCTTCCCATCTGTTCTGCTTAGTGCTAGAGCCTCCAGACACTGTATAAAGACTGTTGACATCTAGTGGAAGCCATAGGTACTGCAGTCTCAGTCCTAGTTAAAATAGAAATCAATAGGGAGCCTGGACAAAAAGGTCATGTACAAAAAGAAACTGCAAATCCGGATGGATTTTCCTTGGGTTTTCGCCTGCTATATTAGTTCTGTTATACTCACATACATTATTTTAACACTTTTAGAAACTTCAGCGTGTTTCCTATCCAATAGTACTAATTATGTGCATATCCTATTGTCTGGGCCTGAGTGGCAGGCATTTTACTTTGGGCCCGCCAGACTCTCCAAAACCATCACCTCTGCTGCCACTCCCTAAGAAGTTAAGTGTGCCTTGAATTCTAAATAAATCCCAGACAGTGTCACCATCAAAGCACACCCACACCATTACACCTCCTCCTCCATGATTCACGGTGGGATATACACATGCAAAGATCATCCGTTCACCTACTCTGCGTCTCACAAAGACACAGTGGTTGGAACCAAAAATCTCACATTTGGACTCATCAGACCAAAGGACAGATTTCCACCTGTCTAATGTCCATTGCTCATGTTTCTTGGCCCAAGCAAGTCTCTTCTTCTTATTTGTGTCTGTTAGTAGTGGTTTCTTTGCAACAATTTGACAATGAAGGCCGGATTTTCATAGTCTCCTCTGAACAGATGTATGTTTAACAAGGCACACCTGTTAATTGAAATGCATTCCAGGTGACTACCTCATGAAGCTGGATGAGAGAATGCCAAGAGCGTGCAAAGCTGTCATCAAGGCAAAAGGTGGCTACTTTGAAGAATCTCAAATATAAAATATATTTTGATTTGTTTAAGACTGTTTTGATTACTACATTATTCAGTATGTGTTATTTCATAGTTTTGATATCTTCACTATTCTTCTACAATTGTGAAAATAGTAAAAAATTAAATAAAACCCTGGAATGAGTAGGTGTGTCCAAACATTTCACTAGTACCGTACAGTACTATTACAGAATTTCCACATGGGCGAGGATGTTGTAAATGTAATCTAATTTAATTTAATTGAAGAGTGATAACTTGTTTTTAACTTGAACAGAATAATTGATGGGTACAGCAGATCCCCATATTGTATAGGACACTTTTAAATGTGCCATTAGAGGCCAGGCAATTTAATATTCATCTTTAAAGCAAAAGCAATTTAGGTCAAAAGAGTTCATATTAACAAAGGAAATAGAAGGACTAACAGTACATAAAAACTGTACCATAGAGGCACAGAATAAGTTAGAGGAAAAACGATTGGAGAAACCTATTCAAGAAAGATCAACTGTAATATATAATATAAAAAAGCGAACTGGATGGAATATGGGGAAAGATGAACCAAATAATTGTTTTATCTTCAACATAAAAATGCTACCAAAAATAATTGACTTAAACTTTTTACTTGTTACTTGTTACTTGCAGAAGCGTCTTTGGCGTTGATTAGAGCTGTGAGTCATTCTGGGTAGATCTCTAAGAGCTTTGCAAACCTGTATTGCACAATATCTGCCCATTATTATTTTTTGAATTCTTCAAGCTCTGTCAAGTTAGTTGTTGATTATTTCTAGACAGCCATTTTCAAGTGTTGCATAGATTTTTAAGCCAATTTAACTCAAAATTGTAACTAGGCCTCTAAGGAACATTCAATGTTGTTTTGGTGAGCAACTCCAGTCTAAATTTGGCCTTGTGTTTTAGGTTATTGTCCTGCTGAAAGGTGAATTGGTCTCCCAGTGTGTGTTGGAAAGCAGACTGAACCAAGTTTTCCTCATCCTCTGCAGCAGAGGCAAATTCAAAATACAAAAATCGTAATATTAAACATTCATGAAAATAAAAGTGCCTTACATCATTCTTTATCTTAGAATCTTGGTAATCGAACCGCTTTGTCCAATTTACAATCGGCGAAAGCATAGCATTTGATTATCTGAGGACAGCGCCCCGCATACTTCCTGCATATAAATATATTTCAAACCAGCACAGGCATTACAAAATCAAATATAGCGATAAAATTAATGTCTTACCTTTGAAGATATTCCTCTGGTTGCAATCCCATGGGACCCAAGGAAAACAAAGATTGGTCGTTTTGTTCGATAAAGTCCCTCTTTATATCCCAAAAACTCAGTTTGGTTGGCGTGTTTTGTTCAGTAATCCACCCGTTCCTCTCGTTCAACATACAGACAGAGGAAACCTAAAATAGTTACCGATAAACTTCGTCCAAACAAGTCAAACAACGTTTCTAGTCAATACTCAGGTACCATAATATGTAAATAAACAATAATATTTTAGATGGAGAATAGCCTGTTCAATAGTAAAGAAAAATAACGTAGCGCGCACACAGTCACGAGCACAAAAAATCAGTGTCAGTTCCAACAGCCACTTGTCAGAACTTCTATTTCTTGTTCGTTTTTCAAAAAACAAGCCTGAAATCATGTCTAAAGACTGTTGACATCTAGTGGAGCTAATTCCCTCTATAGTGAATAGCAAGTCAATGGAAAAACTGTGACATCAAAAAAACACCTTTTCCAGATTGATTTTCATCTGCCATATCAGTTCTGTTATACTCACAGACATTATTTTAACAGTTTTAGAAACTTCTGAGTGTTTTATATCAAATACTACCAATTATATGCATATCCTAGCTTCTGGGCCTGAGTAACAGGCAGTTTACTTTGGGCACGTCAGACTCTCCATACTTCCGAACACTGCTCCCTAGCCCAAAGAGGTTAAACTCTGTAACTGTTTTAAAGTCACATAAAGTCACATTTGGTTTTTTATTTTACCTTTATTTTACCAGGTAAGTTGACTGAGAACACATTCTCATTTACAGCAACAACCTGGGGAATAGTTACAGGGGAGAGGAGATGAATGAGCCAATTGTAAGCTGGGGATGATTAGGTGACAGCTTGGGAATTTAGCCAGGACACCAGGGTTAACACCCCTACTCTTACAATAAGTGCCATGGGATCTGTTAATGACCACAGAGAGTCAGGACACCAGTTTAACATCCCATCCAAAAGACAGGGCAATGTGCCCAATCACTGCCCTGGGAATTGGGATATTTTTTTAGACCTGAGGAAAGAGTGCCTCTTACTGGCCCTCCAACAACACTTCGAGCAGAATCTGGTCTCCCATTCAAGGACTGACTAGGACCAACCCTGCTTAGGTTCAGAAACAAGGCAGCAGTGGGATGCAGGGTGGTATGCTGCTGGTATGCTGTGAAAACTCTGAGCAGTTGTCTTCCTGTCTGACAACTGAGTTAGGAAGTTAAATTGCTGTTTGAAATTCACTGCTCGACTGAGTGTCCTTACAGATTATTGCATGCTTGGGATACATAGATTAGATCGTCTTTCAAAAATCATGTTAAACATGATTATTGCACACAGCGTGAATCTGTGCAACTTATTATGTGACTTGCTAAGCACATTTTTACTCCTGAACTTATTTAGGCTTGCCATAACAAAGGGGTTTAATACTTATTGACTCAAGACATTTGAGCTTTTCATTTTGAATACATTTTTGAAAATGTCTAAAAGCGTAATTCCAGAGAAGAGAAGAGATATTCGGAGTGGACTTCTAGACCGACTCAAGAGGCGTGCACACCATCCACCGCTTCCGAGTATTTTACTTGCTAATGTTCAGTCCCTGGACAATAAAGTAGACGAGCTCAGGGCAAGAATGTCCTTATAGAGAGACATCAGGAACTGTAACATACTCTGTTTCACAGAATTATGTCTCTCTCCGGATATACTGTCCCCGTCCATACAGTCAGCTGTGTTCTCACTACATTGTGCAGACAGGAATAAAAAACTCTCCGGGAAGAAGAAAGGCAGTGGTGTATGTTTCTTGATTAACTACTCATGTGATTGTGATAACGTACAGGAACTCAAGTCCTTTTGTTCATCCGACCTAGAATATCTCACAATCAAATGTCAACCGTATTACCTCCCAAGAGATGTCTCTTTGGTTATAGTCACAGCCGTATATACCCCTCAAGCCAATACCACGGCCCTCAAGGAACTATACTGGACTTTGTGCAAACTGGAAACCCCATATCCTGAGGCCACATTTATTGTATCTGGGGATTCTACAACACATTGCTTGTAGTAGTCGCGCTACAAAAATTCTCAACCATTGTTACTCTCACTTGCGGGATGGCTACAATATTTATATATTTCTTAATTCCATTATTTTACTTTTAGATGTGTGTGTATTGTTGTGAATTGTTAGATAATGCTGCACTTTTGGAGCTACAGTTGGAACACAAGAATTTCGATACAACTGCAGGAACATGTGCTAAATATGTGCATGTTACCAATAACATTTGATTTGGTTTAATTTCATTCATTTTAGAGATGTTCAGGACCAGATTATTACTGGCCACCCATTCCAAAATAGACTGCAACTCTTTGTGAGTTTCAGTGAATTCATTAGCTGTGGTTGCTGATGCGTATATGGTTGAATCATCAGCATACATGGACGCACATGCTTTGTTTAATGCCAGTGGCAGGTCATTGGTAAAAATAGAAAAGAGTAGAGGGGCTTGAGAGCTGCCCTGCGGAACTCCATACTTTACATATTTGACATTAGAGCAGCTTCCATTAAAGAAAACCCTCTGAGTTCTATTAGGTAGATAGCTCTGAATCCACCGTATGGCAGAGGTTGAAAAGCCATAGCACATACGTTTTCTCAACAGTAGGTTAAGGTCAATAATCAAATCAAATCAAATTGTATTTGTCACATACACATGGTTAGCAAATGTTAATGCGAGTGTAGCGAAATGCTTGTGCTTCTAGTTCCAACCATGCAGTAATATCTAACAAGTAATCTAACAATTTCACAACTACCTTATACACACAAGTGTAAAGGAATGAATAAGAACGTGTACATATAAATATATGGATGAGCGATGGCCGAACGGCATAGGCGGAACGCAGTAGATGGTATAGAGTACAGTATATACATATGAGATAAGTAATGTAGGATATGTAAACATTATATAAAGTGGCATTGTTTAAAGTGGCTAGTGATACATTTATTACATCCAATTTTGTATTATTAGAGTGGCTAGAGATTTGAGTCAGTATGATGGCAGCAGCCACTCAATGTTAGTGATGGCTGTTGATCAGTCTGATGGCCTTGAGATAGAAGCTGTTTTTCAGTCTCTCGGTCCCAGCTTTGATGCACCTGTACTGACCTCACCTTCTGGATGATAGTGGGGTGAACAGGCAGTGGCTCGGGTGGTTGATGGCTCGGGTGGTTGAGGTAGTTTACCCCCTGTGATGCGTTGTGCAGACCTCACTACCCTCTGGAGAGCCTTAAGGTTGTGGGCGGAGCAGTTGCCGTACCAAGCGGCGATACAGCCCGACAGGATGCTCTCGATTGTGCATCTGTAAAAGTTTGTGAGTGTTTTTGGTGACAAGCCGAATTTCTTCAGCCTCCTGAGGTTGAAGTTCACCCCCTGTCTGTGTGGGTGGACCATTTCAGTTTGTCCGTGATGGGTACGCCGAGGAACTTAAAACTTTCCACCTTCTCCCATACCGTCCCATCGATGTGGATAGGGGATGCTCCCTTTGCTGTTTCCTGAAGTCCACGATCATCTCCTTTGTTTTGTTGACGTTGAGTGAGAGGTTATTTTCCTGACACCACACTCCGAGGGCCCTCACCTCCTCCCTGTAGGCCATCTCGTTGTTGGTGGTAATTAAGCCCACTACTGTAGTGACGTCTGCAAACTTGATGATTGAGTTGAAGGCGTGCATGGCCATGCAGCCATGGGTGAACAGGGGGTACAGGAGAGGGCTGAGAATACACCCTTGTGGGGCCCCTGTGTTGAGGATCAGCGGGGTGGAGATGTTGTTTCCTACCCTCACCACCTGGGCGCGGAACGTCAGGAAGCCCAGGACCCAGTTGCACAGGGCGGGGTCGAGACCTAGGGTCTCGAGCTTAATGACGAGTTTGGAGGGTACTATGGTGTTAAATGCTGAGCTGTAGTCGATGAACAGCATTCTTACATAGGTATTCTTCTTGTCCAGATGGGTTAGGGCAGTGTGCAGTGTGATTGCGATTGCGTCGTCTGTGGACCTATTGGGGCGGTAAGCAAATTGGAGTGGGTCTAGGGTGTCAGGTAGGGTGGAGGTTATATGATCCTTGAATAGTCTCTCAAAGCACTTTTCACCTGCTATATGTTCTGTTATACTCACAGACATTATTTTAACAGTTATAGAAACTTCAGAGTGTTCCCTATCCAATAGTACTAATTATGTGCATATCCTAGTTTCTGGGCCTGAGTGGCAGGCATTTTACTTTGGGCTCTCTCTCCAAAACTCCAAAACCAACACCACTGCTGCTGATCCCTAAGAGGATCTTATTTAGATATCTTATTAACATGGCATAAGTCATTAGAAAATGTGTAGAATTACAGGACGTGCTTTAAATCAACAAACATTTCTCTCCACCCCATGGCAAAATAGGTAGAATTGCAAGAAATTAACTGTAAACAGATTACATTTTTTGCACTATGCCAAAGTGAGTTTTATTCAATTGCAGTGCTTTCCATCCTATGGTGAAATGTGTAGAATTGCAGAAAACTTGCTTTAACACCGCAACATTTTCTCTTTTCCCAGTGTTAAAATGTGTAGAATTGCAGGAAATTAACATACAAAAAACTAGCGCTCTACCGTCAAGTGGGGGGCCACTAAAATGTTTTACTGCAAGGTGGGGGGCCCCCCAACTAAATCTCACTTAGGGTCCACGTACTGTCTCTCTCTCTCACCCTGTTCACACTCGCGTTGTACAACACATTTCACACAATGGTTGTGATGCAACTGATATTTTGTGATAAAGCAAAGTCTTCACAACAAACAAAATATGATCACTGTGTGGTTTCTTCACAACACTTATGTATTCATGTTTGTGCAGAAAAACCCTCAGTTGCATCACAACCGTTGTTCCAAATGTGTAGTACATCAGGGGTACAACCAGTGTGTAGGAGGCCACACACCCAGACTACTGTAGGTGTTTTTCTTTAGGAAAAAAACTGAATGGCCCCTGGCCTCCATACACTAAGCTGAGCCATCATTGCGAAAGACTTGCTCTGTGAAGTTGCTCTGGTATCCTGTAAAAATAAACTGAGCAGGCCTGATGTGACCCAGTTGTAAAAGAGTACTTGACTACCTGATAAAAAAGAACAGTTTATTCATATCACCTCAGCAAGGATTACTGTAGTCTGTATATGATTCAATTCCATTTTTCAGTTTCTGGCTTTGTCTAAGCTTGGAAAATAACCAGCAGTTTGTATGGCTGTATGGCAGGGCATTGTCTTGAGAGTTTGACGTTACAGTAGGAGGAGGTCCCTGATATCTTAAGCCCAGATATATCCACTCTGTAGTTGTGCAATCACTGCCTGGTGACTCCTATTCCTGTTTTTCCTGCCTGGCCATGGGGATTTTAGGGCTGGTTTGCTATACACACCATCTATCTATCTCTCTCTCTGTGTGTGTGTGTGTGTGTGTGTGTGTGTGTGTGTGTGTGTGTGTGTGTGTGTGTGTGTGTGTGTGTGTGTGTGTGTGTGTGTGTGTGTGTGTGTGTGTGTGTGTGTGTGTGTGTGTGTGTGTGTGTGTGTGTGTGTGTGTGTGTGTGTGTGTGTGTGTGAATCCAGCTCAACTGATGTCGGCAGGTGTCTAGCCCTACACTCTATTACACTGGAAACAGTTCTCATGACACTGTCATTGTTTAACAAAGAACCCATCACACAGAGGTACACTGGAATATGTACATTTAAGCTGGGCAATGTACTAATCATAGGGTCCAAGTCACCATCTCCTCCAGGGGTCGCTGCACTAATCTATGGCTCACCATGTGCTTCAACCTTTCGGTTGTCTAGGGGTTACGGTTAGGATAAAGCAAAAAAATCTAATGTGTATGTCCTGTGACAGTAGAGAGCAATATAATGTTCTGTGAGGAATGTTTATTAGGATGACTTCTGAAACCAAACCAACCTGGTGTCAGTGCAAAGGCCTCTGGGTAATGTGGGCTGGTTTGTGGTCAGGCAGCTCAAAGAGCAGGTCGGGATGTACATGTGAGGAGGATGTTGGACTGTGGGGAAACTTCCACCTTCCTTCCTCTCTCTCTCCCTCTCTCTTTTTCTCTCTTTCCCAAGTTATATAGCAAGTCTTCTCACTACGGGAACTTTGGGGCAAACAGCATGCAGAGAATGTGAGAGAGAGAGAGAGAGAGAGAGAGAGAGAGAGAGAGAGAGAGAGAGAGAGAGAGAGAGAGAGAGAGAGAGAGAGAGAGAGAGAGAGAGAGAGAGAGAGAGAGAGAGAGAGAGGTTGTGATGTTGGAGAAAGCTGTGGGTTTAAGCTGGGTGTGTGGCTTGGGGATGCAAGGATACAGACAGCTGTGGCTTGACATAACTGGGTTCACAGCTGCCTTAAACTGAAGTGAAAACAGGAAATATATGTAAATAAAGATAGACTTTCCGCAATAGATCGACTGTGTTTAGTCAGATGTGTTTTCATCACTTCATTGTTCCTTGCTACCTATCTCTCTTGAGGCTGCTAGAGGGAGAGAGACACTCCCCTGGGTTAAAAAAAAAAAAAAAAAAAGAGAGAAAAGAAACGTGTCGTCTCTGCAACTCTTGGCACGGTTATCTCCCCTTTTAAATGTCAGCGCTTTTGTTAGCTTTGCGGTTTCTGGGCCTGGGTCAAGATAGGAGTCAACGACTTAGATACAGAACAACACTCAGAGAGAGATGAAAAAAGTCTGTGCCATAGGACCCCTTAAACGTTCTATATGTACACCAATTCAATGCATGCACACAGACCAGATCTGCTGCAACATACAGGGCAGAGATGCATGGACAGGGATTGACTTCAAAGTTAACTCACTACCTCTCTCTGGTGTAGTGTGGAGTCCTGTTGTGTAGTGGGGCTGCGCTTCTAGTATGAGTGCTGTAATCCTTTTAAAACATGCTTGTATTTGGTGGGTTACAAACTCAAAGATAATCTGGTTTATACGGCCTCTAGTTTTGCTAATGTGTTCTATGACCATATTCAAACTGTCATTGTTGTTTGCCTAAAATGATTTCTTATCATTCAAGTTTCCTTCAGTCACATAACGTAACAGATAGTACTGATGAGTCAATGTGACCAATGTGATATTATTTAACCCTACGTTGTAAGAGTCTACCCAAGTCCCAGCCCCCGCATTGACATCAAGGGCAAAGTGGTATGATGCTGTACTCTCAGTGTTGCTCAGATGAAACCAGTCATTCAGTCTTGTTTCCACACTCATGGTTAACTGCGAGGGCGGACATCAACACAAACTGTAAAGTCCTGCCAAGGTGTGTGTTGACGCGGGGGCGCACACACACACAGTCGTGTAGTTAGTGAGTTACCACTGCTACTGTAAACACGGAACACATTCTCACTCTTGTGCTGCCCTCCAGTGGTACTACACTGAGATAAAATGCTTCACATAAAAGACAACAAGATATGGATAAAGATGTGATTAATACGACATCTGGTTAATTATTTCAATTACCATAAAACAGTATGGTGATCAGACTCCTTAAGCACTTTTCAAACACACGGATGATCTTGGGATCTTTTGCCATGTTTACTATAGTTGAAGTTTCTACCTATGCCCAGTAGTGGGCAGTATATTTCAAACCAGAGACAATAATTTATTTTATCCAGTGGATGGCAGCAGTGTACAGTGTACAAACTCTTCCTCCAATATCCCTAATAATCATTAAACCACAACTCAGAGAGACAGAGGGAGAGAGAGAGAGAGAGAGAGAGAGAGAGAGAGAGAGAGAGAGAGAGAGAGAGAGAGAGAGAGAGAGAGAGAGATACGAAACACCCCATTAATAACTTGAGCAAAGTCCTCTCAGCCTCATCCAGGAGTTTCAGTTGACACATCTGACCCTGTCTGAACTTGTGACCGGCCAATAATTTGCAATGTAAGCTATCTACCTTCACAGCCCTCAGAGAGATCAATGCAGGCAGCACTCAGAGAGGTCAATGCAGGCAGCCCTCAGAGAGATCAATTCAGGCAGCCCTCAGACAGATCAATGCAGGCAGCCCTCAGAGAGATCAATGCAGGCAGCCCTCAGAGAGATCAATGCAGGCAGCCCTCAGAGAGATAAAATCAGGCAGCCCTCAGAGAGATCAATGCAGGCAGCCCTCAGAGAGATAAAATCAGGCAGCCCTCAGAGAGATCAATGCAGGCAGCCCTCAGAGAGATCAATGCAGGCAGCCCTCAGAGAGATCAATGCAGGCAGTCCTCAGAGAGATCAATGCAGGCAGCCCTCAGAGAGATCAATGGTTACTTTTCCCACCAATTGATAGGGGGCCAGTGGGGTTGTTGATTCAGTCTGTTGCCTATTAGGGCCATTGGGGTTGATGATTCATTCTGTATAAGTGGTAGTGGGGTTGTTGATTCAACAAGCCCTCAGAGATATCAATGCCGGGGGCCCTCAGAGAGATCAATGGTTACTTTTCCCACCAATTGATAGGGGGCCAGTGGGGTTGTTGATTCAGTCTGTTGCCTATTAGGGCCATTGGGGTTGATGATTCATTCTGTATAAGTGGCAGTGGGGTTGTTGATTCAACAAGCCCTCAGAGAGATCAATGCAGGCAGCCCTCAGAGAGATCAATGCCGGGGGCCCTCAGAGAGATCAATGCAGGCAGCCCTCAGTAGAGATCAATGCCGGGGGCCCTCAGAGAGATCAATGGTTACTTTTCCCACCAATTGATAAGGGGCCAGTGGGGTTGTTGATTCAGTCTGTTGCCTATTAGGGCCATTGGGGTTGATGATTCATTCTGTATAAGTGGCAGTGGGGTTGTTGATTCAACAAGCCCTCAGAGAGATCAATGCAGGCAGCCCTCAGAGAGATCAATGCAGACAGCCCTCAGAGAGATCAATGCAGGCAGCCCTCAGAGAGATCAATGCCGGGGGCCCTCAGAGAGATCAATGCAGGCAGCCCTCAGAGAGATCAATGGGTGACTTTCACTTTCACTTGAGTCATTTTATTTTAAGGTATCTTTACTTTTACTCAAGTATGACATTGATAGGGGGCCAGTGGGGTTGTTGATTCAGTCTGTATAAGTGGCAGTGGGGTTGTTCATTCAACAAGCCCTCAGAGATATCAATGCCGGTAGCCCTCAGAGAGATCAATGCAGGCAGCCCTCAGAGAGATCAATGCAGGCAGCCCTCAGAGATATCAATGCAGGCAGCCCTCAGAAAGATCAATGCAGGCAGCCCTCAGAGAGATCAATGCAGGTAGCATGGAGGTAGCACACACAAACATACAGACATACACAGTCCATGAAGATGACATTGATGCTGGTGATAATTATGTGGATGGATTGTGGTATCACTGAAGTGACATCCATCTAAGCATACAGCCAGCCAGCACTAGAACCATCTCATCTCAGAATGTCCTTCAGGCTTTTGAGGTCATGAGAAATTAAACCAGAGTCCAACACAATCTAGATCTCCCTATTCGATGAGCCTGCAACTCACTGGCCCTTATATAGTGAATCAACAACCCATTGGCCCTCGATACACAGACGGAATCAACAACCCTACTTGCCCCTTATATACAGACTGAATCAACAACCCCACTGCTCCTTATTCAGACTGGATCAACAACCCCACTGGCCCTCGATATACAGACTGAATCAACAACCCCACTGCTCCTTATTCAGACTGGATCAACAACCCATACTGGCCCTCGATATACAGACTGAATCAACAACCCCACTGCTCCTTATTCAGACTGGATCAACAATCCCACTGGCCCTCGATATACAGACTGAATCAACAACCCCACTGCTCCTTATTCAGACTGGATCAACAACCCCACTGGCCCTCGATATACAGACTGAATCAACAACCCCACTGCTCCTTATTCAGACTGGATCAACAACCCCACTGGCCCTCGATATACAGACTGAACCAACAACCCCACTGCTCCTTACTCAGACTGGATCAACAACCCCACTGGCCCCCTATATACAGACTGAACCAACAATCCAACTGCCCCTTATTCAGACTGGATCAACAACCCCACTGCCCCTACTTCCGACTGAATCAACAAACCACTGGCCCCCTATATACAGACTGAATCAACAACCCCTACTGGCCCCCTATATACAGACTGAATCAACAATCCCACTGCCCCTTCTTCCGACTGAATCAACAACCCACTGGCCCTTTTACAGACTGAATCAACAACCCCTACTGGCCCCCTATATACAGACTGAATCAACAACCCACTGGCCCTTATACAGACTGAATCAACAACCCCTACTGGCCCCCTATATACAGACTGAATCCACAAGCCCACTGGCCCCCTATATACAGAGTTATCAACCCCACTGCCCCTTCTTCAGACTGAATAAACAACCCACTGCCCTTTCTTCAGACTGAATCAACAATCCCACTGGCCCCCTATATACCCCTATATACAGACTGAATCATCAACCCCACTGCACCTTATTCAGACTAGATCAACAACCCCACTGGCCCTCGATATACAGACTGAATCAACAACCCCACTGCTCCTTATTCAGACTGGATCAACAACCCCACTGGCCCCCTATATACAGACTGAACCAACAATCCCACTGGCCCTTATTCAGAATGAATCAATAACCCACTGCCCCTTCTTCAGACTGAATCAACAACCCCACTGGCTTTCTATATACCCCTATATACAGACTGAATCATCAATCCCACTGGCCCTTATTCAGAATGAATCAACAACCCACTGCCCCTTCTTCAGACTGAATCAACAACCCCACTGGCTTTCTATATACCCCTATATACAGACTGAATCATCAATCCCACTGCACCGTATTCAGAATGAATCAACAACCCCACTGGCCCTTCTTCAGACTGGATCAACAACCCCTTCTGACCCCCTATATACAGACTGAATCAACAACCCCACTGGCCCTTCTTCAGACTGAATCAACAACCCCACTGGCTTTCTATATACCCCTATATACAGACTGAATCATCAATCCCACTGCACCTTATTCAGAATGAATCAACAACCCCACTGCCCCTTATTCAGACTGAATCAACAACCCCTACTGGCCCCCTATATACAGACTGAATCAACAACCCCACTGGCCCTTCTTCAGACTGAATCAACATCCCCACTGGCTTTCTATATACCCCTATATACAGACTGAATCATCAATCCCACTGCACCTTATTCAGAATGAATCAACAACCCCACTGCCCCTATATACAGACTGAATCAACAACCCCTACTGGCCCCCTATATACAGACTGAATCAACAATCCCACTGCCCCTTCTTCCGACTGAATCAACAACCCACTGGCCCTTTTACAGACTGAATCAACAACCCCTACTGGCCCCCTATATACAGACTGAATCAACAACCCACTGGCCCTTATACAGACTGAATCAACAACCCCTACTGGCCCCCTATATACAGACTGAATCCACAAGCCCACTGGCCCCCTATATACAGAGTTATCAACCCCACTGCCCCTTCTTCAGACTGAATAAACAACACACTGCCCTTTCTTCAGACTGAATCAACAATCCCACTGGCCCCCTATATACCCCTATATACAGACTGAATCATCAACCCCACTGCACCTTATTCAGACTAGATCAACAACCCCACTGGCCCTCGATATACAGACTGAATCAACAACCCCACTGCTCCTTATTCAGACTGGATCAACAACCCCACTGGCCCCCTATATACAGACTGAACCAACAATCCCACTGGCCCTTATTCAGAATGAATCAACAACCCACTGCCCCTTCTTCAGACTGAATCAACAACCCCACTGGCTTTCTATATACCCCTATATACAGACTGAATCATCAATCCCACTGCACCGTATTCAGAATGAATCAACAACCCCACTGGCCCTTCTTCAGACTGGATCAACAACCCCTTCTGACCCCCTATATACAGACTGAATCAACAACCCCACTGGCCCTTCTTCAGACTGAATCAACAACCCCACTGGCTTTCTATATACCCCTATATACAGACTGAATCATCAATCCCACTGCACCTTATTCAGAATGAATCAACAACCCCACTGCCCCTTATTCAGACTGAATCAACAACCCCTACTGGCCCCGTATATACAGACTGAATCAACAACCCCACTGGCCCTTCTTCAGACTGAATCAACATCCCCACTGGCTTTCTATATACCCCTATATACAGACTGAATCATCAATCCCACTGCACCTTATTCAGAATGAATCAACAACCCCACTGCCCCTTATTCAGACTGAATCAACAACCCCTACTGGCCCCGTATATACAGACTGAATCAACAACCCCACTGGCCCTTCTTCAGACTGAATCAACATCCCCACTGGCTTTCTATGTACCCCTATATACAGACTGAATCATCAATCCCACTGCACCTTATTCAGAATGAATCAACAACCCCACTGCCCCTTATTCAGACTGAATCAACAACCCCTACTGGCCCCCTATATACAGACTGAATCAACAACCCCACTGCCCCTTCTTCAGACTGAATCAACAACCCCACTGGCTTTCTATATACCCCTATATACAGACTGAATCATCAATCCCACTGCACCTTATTCAGAATGAATCAACAACCCCACTGGCCCTTCTTCAGACTGGATCAACAACCCCTTCTGGCCCCCTATATACAGACTGAATCAACAACCCCACTGCCCCTTATTCAGACTGAATCAACAACCCCTACTGGCCCCATATATACAAACTGAATCTACAACCCCACTGGCCCTTATTCAGACTGAATCAACAACCCCTACTGGCCCCATATATACAAACTGAATCTACCCCACTGCCCTTTCTTCAGACTTAATCGACAACCCCACTGGCCCCCGATTATAGCGAATGATCCTGCCTCACTGTCTGGACACTGAGCATCTTAAAACAGAATGGTCCTACAACCCCACAGCCCACTGTCCCTTCTACAGAATTATCTTGACTCACTGCCTGGCTACTGAGCATCATGCATCCATCAGCAGACAACGCCAGGGTGAGATGTGATGGGTTGGGAGTGAACATTTCCCCTAATGGGAAACAATTACACAGTCAGTAGGTTCTTCAGTGACTTCTGATGAGAATTGTTGGCTGAGGAAGTGGCCATGCAATCATGTGTGTGTAATGTGGTAATGCAGCTTATTGCTCAGTGAGTCCCGAGCGGAGCCCATAGAGTTGAGGCAGATAGAGATAGAGACATATTCAGAGAGAACTCTTAAACTTTATGAGACATCACTGGTTTTTAACCCATCCTAATCTGAAGATTTAACCCCTCCAACCCTACAGCTTCTGGGTATAGCCCAAGGATACAGAGGGGTGTATCAAATAAAATAAAAAGTTATCAAATAAAATGTTGTTTGACATATTCTTCGTAAACAACATGTGTAGACTAACAGTGAAATGCTTACTTACGCGTTTTCCAACAATACGGAGTTAAAGATAAAAATAATATTAAAAAAATTGAAATAGTGACACGAGGAATAAATACACAATGAATAACGAATAACAATAACGAGTAAAAAAAATTACATGGTTATATATAGGGAGCACCAGTACCAAGTTAGATGTGCAGGGGCCCAAAGTAATTGAGAAACTGATGTACACATATCAGAGGAGGCTGGTGGGAGGAGCTCTAGGAGGGCAGGCTCATTGTCATGACTGGAATGGAATCAATGGAACAATAACAAACACATCAAACATATGGAAACCACATGTTTGACTGTTCCATTCATTCCATAACAATGAGCCCATCCTCCTATAGCTCCACTCAGCAGCCTCCTCTGACATAATGGTAGGGGTAAATTGACGTGGCAACAGTATAGATAAAGTATAGATAAGACAGTAGCAGCAGCGTATGTGGTGAATGTGGAAGTGTGTGTGTGTGATAGTGTGTGTGTGGCATCAGTATGTATGTGTGTGCGTGTTATGTGTGTGTGTTATGTATGTGTGTGCGTTGGGGTGTCAGTGTGTGAGTGTGTGGGTAGAGTCCAGTGTGTGGCCACACAGTCATGGGTGAACAGAGAGTACAGGAGGGGACTAAGCACACATCCTGGGGGGGGCACTGTGTTGATGGTCAGTGCGGCGGATGTGTTGTTGCCTACCCTCATCACCTGGGGCGGCCCGTCAGGAAGTCCAGGATCCAGTTGCAGAGGGAGGTGTTCAGTCCCAGGGTCCTTAGCTTGGTTATGAGCTTGGAGGAGACTATGGTGTTGAATGCTGAGCTGTAGTGGATGAACAGCATTCATACATAGGTATTGGGTGAGGGCAGTGTGGAGCACAATAGAGATTGTGACATCTGTGGATCTGTTGGGGCGGTATGCGGATTGAGTGGGTCTAGGGAGTCTGGGATGATGATGTTGATGTGAGCCATGACCAGCCTTTCAAATCATTTCATGTAATTTGCGGTACAATGAAATGCACCTTACAGTCACACGGGTAGACATTTGATACAATTATTTAGCATTTTAGATAAAGCATGCTGAGGCTTATACTGTGAGCCGACACACTCCTATATGGTTGGTTCGCTTGATCCACTACACACTCAAACGAAGCCAGTGTACACTACTCTACAGTAAAGTTTGTCATTGAAAGCGTTTGCCTTTCTGGGAACCGAATATCTGTTTGTGAAGAGGACATGTAAAACCTTGAATCAATTGGCCAATAAGTAACTGTAACCAATTTTACAGTCCAGCTACTGTAATCCATTTAACGGTACCAGAAATGTCACTGTAATATAATTTACAGTATGTTACTGGAATTGCCCATGCAGCGACATATTACCCAGTGTTCTTTGCAAGATTTCTTTTTTACATTTAGATTTTGGTCATTTAGCGGGCGCTCTTGTTATTAGCAACTTATAGTCAGTCCATTCAAACAAGGTTGATACAAAAAATGCATTTCACAGTCACAGAAAGTAAAACGTTTCTGTAACGGTTACTGAAAATGTTGTAATTAAGGATACATTGGTCTTCAAAATAATTTGTCCGAGAAATATCATATGATATCTCATATGGATAGTACAATACTGAGATATTGATGTTAACTTGGTGTCAGAGCAATGAAACACAGTACAATACAGTAAAAGTGACTATTAAACTGTAATAAAATGAATACTAAGTGTTTTATGCCACTTGTACTTCTAAAGGCCTAAACAAAGATGTCTAAAATGGCTGTGATTACAGGGCAAAACAAATGGACATCGGTAAATATTTAACCATTAAAATGTTTAAACATTTTATTTGGTTATTCCAAATGTCGTTACAGTTTAAAATGTTCAACAAGTTCAAATTCAAGCCATCATTCATTTAAAATTCCAAATAATAAACAATTCAAACAATAAGTAATCAATTCAAATTAGGCAACAACAAAAAAATGTCATCCAAAACAACAAAACAAAAGCAATCAATGAATTAAAAAAAGGAATCAGAAAAGTCAGTCAGTCAGTCACTCCACAATATGACTGTGTCTTTATGTTGGGGGGGAGGTAGGGATGGGGTCTGGGCTGGTAGTTGCTGAAAGGAATTGGCAGTTGTACTTGGTTGTGCTGTGTCCAGGGTTGGTGGTGGTGTTGTGGCTTGGACCAGTAAATCCTGGGTTGGTACTGGTGTTGGGGCCCGGGACTGGATGACGTGCTGGGACCGGGACTGGAGGCCAAGGGTTGGTGCTTGGTCTGGGGTCTGGGGAAAAAAAACAGGAACCGGGAACCGAGGCAGCTGCAGGTGCTGGCTCGGGATCTGTAGAGGGGAGGAAGGACAACCTGAAGAGCAAGCAGACACACATGGGAGCCCTAGACACAGAGGTCAATGGTGGTACTTCCCTGAGGCCTGCTCTCTCTCGGTGAAGGTGTAATCTTTGGTCCCTCCTCCGCACCTCATCTGGTGGTCTGGTGCTGGCCAATTGGATTTGGATTGTTGCTGGTACTGGTGCTGGATCAGCACAGGGGAGGAAGGACAACCCAAGGCACAAGCAGACACACAAGAATGCACTAGATCCAGAGTTCAAATGTTGTGTGACTGGAAGTGCTGATGGTTCTAGAGAGGGCTTACGATTAAAAGGTTTAATTTCTGCTACACCTCTGATATGTTCCCCATATAAATGTAACTGTTAGAGAACTACTACTACATATCACTTAAATTGGTACAGTACTCTCACTAACGGGTGCAAGAATTATAGCCACTTATAAGACGCGCCTTAAAATATGTTAATGAGTCAGCGATTCTTTCTCCTCCCACAATATTTCTCAACCATTAAAGGTTTGAGACCTGCTGCTACTCCGGCCTGTCTCCTCCATGAATAAACTCAGCAAAAAATGAAACCTCTCTTTTTCAGGACCCTGTCTTTCAAAGATAATTCGTAAAAATCTAAATAACTTCACATATCTTTATTGTAAAGGGTTTAAACACTGTTTCCCATGCTTGTTCAATGAACCATATACAATTAATGAACATGCACCTGTGGAACGGTCGTTAAGACACTAACAGCTTACAGACGGTAGGCAATTAAGGTCACATCTATGAAAACTTAGGACACTAAAGAGGCCTTTCTTCTGACTCTGAAAAAAAACAAAAGAAAGATCAAATCAAATCAAATTGTATTTGTCACATACACATGGTTAGCAGATGTCATTGTGAGTGTAGCGAAATGCTTGTGCTTCTAGTTCCGACCATGCAGTAGTATCTAACAAGTAATTTAACAATTTCACAACAACTACCTTATACACACAAGTGTAAAGGAATGAATACGAGTATGTACACATAAATATATGGATGAGCGATGGCTGACCGGCATAGGCAAGATGCAGTAGATGGTATAGAACACAGTATATACATGTGATATGAGTAATGTAGGATATGTAAACATTATATAAATGGCATTGTTTAAAGTGGCTAGTGGTACATTTATTACATCCACTTTTTAATTATTAAAGTGGCTAGAGATTTGAGTCAATAGCCGAACGGCATAGGCAAGATTCAGTAGATGGTATAGAGTACAGTGTATACATTTGATATTAGTAATGTCAGATATGTAAACATTATATACAAAATTGTTTAAAGTGGCTAGTGATACATTTGTTACATCCAATATTTCATCTGCGTGAACGTGCCTTAGGCATCTGCGTCTGCGTGAACGTGCCTTAGGCATGCTGCAAGGAGGCATGAGGACTGCAGATGTGGCCAGGGCAATAAATTGCTATGTCTGTACTGTGAAACGCCTAAGAGAGCGCTACAGGGAGACAGGATGGACAGATGATCGTCCTCGCAGTCGCAGACCACGTGTAACAACACCTGCACAGGATCTTTACATCCGAACATCACACCTGCGGGACAGGTACAGGGGATGGCAACAACTGCCCGAGTTATACCAGGAATGCACAATCCCTCCATCAGTGCTGTCTGTCCGCGATAGGCTGAGAGAGGCTGGCCTGAGGGCTTGTAGGCCTGTGGTAAGGGAGGTCCTCACCAGACATCACCGGCAACAACGTCGCCTATGGGCACAAACCCACCGTCGCTGGACTAGACAGGACTGGCAAAAAGTGCTCTTCACTGATGAGTCGCGTTTTTGTCTCTCCAGGGGTGATGGTCGGATTCGCTATTTATCGTTGAAGGAATTAGCTTTACACCGAAGCTTGTACTCTGGAGCGGGATTGATTTGGAGGTGGAGGGTCCGTCATGGTCTGGGGCGGTGTGTCACAGCATCATCGGACTGAGCTTGTTGTCATTGCAGGCAATCTCAACACTGTGCGTTACAGGTAAGACATCCTCCTCCCTCATGTGGTACACTTCCTGCAGGCTCATCCTGACATGACCCTCCAGCATGACAATGCCACCAGCCATACTACTCGTTCTGTGCATGATTTCCTGTAAGACAGGAATGTCAGTGTTCTGCCATGGACAGCGAAGAGCCCGAATCTCTATCCCATTGAGCACATCTGGGACCTGTTGGATCGGAGGGTGAGGGCTAGGGCCATTCCCCCCAGAAATGTCTGGGAACTTGCAGGTGCCTTGGTGGAAGTGTGGGTAACATCTCACAGCTAGAACTGGCAAATCTGATGCAGTCCATGAGGAGGAGATGCACTACAGTACTTAACGCAGCTGGTGGCCACACCAGATACTGACTGTTACTTTTGATTTTTAACCCCCCCTTTGTTCAGGGACACATTACTGAATTTCTGTTAGTCACATGTCTGTGGAAGTTGTTCAGTTTATGACTCAGTTGTTGAATATTTACACATGTTAAGTTTGCTGAAAATAAGCACAGTGTCACGCCCTGACCGGTAGGAGCCTTTTATGTCTCCTTTTGGTTTGGTCAGGGTGTGATTTGGGGTGGGCATTCTATGTTATAGTTTTTGTATTTCTTTGTTTTGGCTGAGTGTGGCTCTCAATCAGGGACAGCTGTCTATCGTTGTCTCTGATTGGGAACCACACTTAAGCAGCTATTTTTCCCTCCAGCTTGGTGGGAGGTTGACTCTGTTGAGGTGTGTGTACTGTTGGTGCGACACCTGTTTTGATCTTCGTTTGTTGTTTTGTATTTGAGTGAGTTGACGAAATAAAGATGTTTAACTCCACCCGGCACGCTGCGCCTTGGTCCATCCATGAAGATCGTGACAGAACCTCCCACCACCAAGAGACCAAGCAGCGTGCCTACCTGGAGTCCTGGACATGGGAGGAGATCCTGGACGTGAAGGGACCCGGGAGGCAGGCGGGGAAATACCGCCGTCCGGCCTTGGTCCATCCATGAAGATCGTAACACACAGTTGACTGTGAGAGGACGTTTCTTTTTTTGCTGAGTTTATTATTGTTAGAACATACACTAGCACATATGGCTTAAATTGGTATGGCACTCTCACTAATGGTGCAACAAATAAAGCCTCTTATAAGACATGCCTCAAAATATGTTAACAAATGACAAAGTACAATACCACACTTCCACTAGAGT
Source organism: Brachymystax lenok tsinlingensis (assembly GCA_030435695.1). Taxonomy (NCBI): domain Eukaryota; kingdom Metazoa; phylum Chordata; class Actinopteri; order Salmoniformes; family Salmonidae; genus Brachymystax; species Brachymystax lenok. Next base: position 17,917,900 of record CM059785.1, read on the forward strand.
TCCAAAAGGTTTTTGGCACTCCAAAAATGCAGTATGTTACTATACTCTGAATTACTGGCAGCAATTGGTCACTAAGCTACTGTAGAGTTTCAGGACAAGGTCTATAGAATTCCTGAAAAACAGTATATTAGTGTATTATGTGGGGTACAGCGTTCTCACACACAGGTGCACCAAATACAGTCTCTTACAAGTAACACCTTAAAATATGTTAATTAGCCAGAGACTCCTTCTAACCCCACAACATTTTCCCACAATGCACCATAATTAATACTGTAAAACACATTTAAGACATTTTACTGTTTATTCTACAGTGTTAGACTGTTGAAATTAGAGAAAGGTCTTACAGTGTGCTGTAAAACAAATGTACAGTATTTTACTGTGCAATCTATGGTAATCTACTGTATTCAGTTTATACAGTATCATACTATTGATTAATACAGTAAATTACTGATAAAATTATAAAAACAGTGTATACTTTCAGCATTTCAATAAACATGTTGTACATAATCAAATTACTTCCTAGCATACCATGCAGTCAAGGCACACTTTCCAATGGCAAATACATGGTTAGTAATGTGATTATTGGTATTCAATCTGCAGTTAGCTTGTCCTATACATTAAATAACCATACACTACTATACATTGAATACAGTCCGCCTGCTGTCTTCCCTTTCTGATTCAACTCGTGGTTAATATATTGTGACAGCCAGACAGGCTGTTGAATGAATGCCAACGAATGCATCTCACATGTCACCCAATTCCCTATATAGTGCACTTCTTCTGGTCAAAAATAGTGCACTATATAGGGAATAGGGTTACATTTGGGTTGCAAGCCTTTGTAAATACCCTTTGCTGCAGGGGGAGAGATTGCCTTGGTTGCAGGGTAGCAGTGAAACAAATAAGCACTGTGATATGTGAGGAGGAGTATGATAAAGTTGCTTCATAAGTTGCAGCACATTGTGTGTGTGGAATCCTTATGAGGCATTAGCCCTCTGGAGGCTGCTATGGTTTTATTGGCTCGCCTCATGCAGCAAAGTCTCATCCATTAAACAAATCAGGGACTTATGTATTAGATTTGCTACACCACTGGCACCAGGGGAGCTAAAGCAGGCAGGCAGGTAGACAAACACACACACAAACACACACACACACACTCACCCACACACACACACAACCTTATCGTTTTATGATTCTGTTTCATAATAATCTGTGGAATAAATTATGTAATTGACAGCATTAAGAAGATACTGTCAGAGGAGCGATCTTTAAAATATATATAATGAAATTGAAGAAAAAAATTGAGTGGGCTGAAACGCATTTGAGGTATTATTAAAATGATAAACGGCAGTCACTGGAGTTGCTTAAGAGCGAGAATAAGCCGCAGCCCCGGTTAAAATTGAAAACTAATTTTAATATTTCTTAATCACTTGTCAGTGATATTAAATGCTCATCACACTGAGTCGTATTTTAATAACAATGTGTCTAAATGATAAGATGTTCCAATGTGTCAAATTAAAAGACACTGAGACAGTAAACTTGTTGGTACCTGCTTGAGTCATGGGATGTATCCCAAATGGCACCCTATTCTCTATGTAGTGCACTACTTGTCACCAGGGCCCATAGGGCTCTGGTCAAAAGTAGCACCGTATAAAGGGAATTAGGGTGCCATTTGGGAGCCATGCATTGAGTCATCCCACCTGCTAGCTTTATGCTAAATGCATCGTGACGCTGTGACCTCTGAGGTGATAGTCTACTTCCCCCCTGTGGTGAAAGGTCAGTACTACAGTTGCAGTGCTAAAGTTAGTGTCAGACAGTTCAATGCGTCATTATTCATTTTGCACTCAAGCAGAAAACAGTCCTTAGTGACTTTCTGCAAAGTGAGCATTGCAAACTTCCAATGTTCAAAGTCTTTGGGGAAGGACTCGAGGATCATTTGAAGAGAACATGAAGGCAGGACATAAAGTGAAACGGGGCTATTTGCTTAACATTTAAACGTCCTGAACAGTCATTCTGAAAACTACTTTTTCTCCCATGGCTAACTACCAGGAAGTTTAAAAATACAGGTGGAGTGGGCGGAGCTTATATTCATGAGCTTGCCTTTATTGAAAGCTCTTTGAAGCGTCTACTGTATGTCAAGCAATTTGGAATCAGTGAGCATTTTAATACACAAAGCATTTCAAACATTTAAATTATATAAATTATATATATATATATATAATACCAGTCAAAAGTTTGGACACACCTACTCATTCTAGGGTTTTTCTTTATTTTTACTATTTTCAACATTGTAGAATAATAGACATCAAAACTAAGAAATAACATATGGAATCATGTAGTAACCAAAAAAGTGTTAAACAAATAAAAATATATTTTGTATTTGAGATTCTTCAAAGTAGCCACCCTTTGCCTTGATGACATCTTCGCACACTCTTGGCATTCTCTCAACCAGCTTCCTGAGGTAGTCACCAGGAATGCATTATAATTAGCAGGTGTGCCTTGTTAAAAGTTAAAATGTGGAATAATTTCACTGAGTTACATATAAATGTAACATGCAACAATTTCAAAGATTTTACTGAGTTACAGTTCATATAAGGAAAACGTTTTATTTGAAATGAAATCCTTAGGCCTTAAACTTTAGATTTCACATGACTAAGCATACAGATATGCTTCTGTTGGTCATAGATACAGATGAACCGCATGACAATGGGCCACAAGGTCTCGTCACGGTATCTCGGTGCATTGAAATTGCCGTTGATAAAACGCAATTGTGCTCATTGTCCGTAGCTTATGCCAGCCCATAACATAACCCCACCGGCACCATGGGGCACTCTGTTCACAACATTGACATCAGCAAACCGCTCACCAACACGACTCCATCTGTCCGGTACAGTTGAAACCAGGATTCATCCGTGAAGAGCACTCTTCTCCAGCTTGCCAATGATGATCGAAGGTGAGCATTTGCCTAATGAAATCGAATACGACGCTGAACTGCAGTCAGGTTAAGAGCCTTGTGAGGAAGACAAGCACACAGATGAGCTTCGCTGAGATGATTTCTGGTTGTGCAAATTCTTTGGTTGTGCAAACCCACAGTTTCAACAGCTGTCTGGGTGGCTGGTCTCAGATGCTCCAGCAGGTGAAGAAGCCAGCTGTGGAGGTCCTGAGCTGGCGTGGTTACACGTGGTCTGCGGTTGTGAGGCCGATTGGACGTACAGCCAAATTCTCTGAAATTACGTAAGAGGCGGCTTATGGTAGAAGAAAAGAACATTCAATTATCTGGCAACAGCCATGGTGGACATTTCTGCAGTCAGCATGCCAATTGCACACTTCATCAAAACTGTAGACATCTGTGGCATTGTGTTGTGTGACAAAACTGCACATTTTAGTGACCTTTTAATGTCCCCAGCACAAGGTGCACCTGTGTAATGATTATGCTGTTTAATCATCTTTTTGATATGCCACACCTGTCAGGTGGATGGGTTATCTTGGCTAAGGAGAAATGCTCACTGACACAGATGTAACGGATGTGTGCACAAAATGTTAGAGAATTTTTTTGTTGTGCATATTGAACATTTCTGGGATCTTTTATTTCAGCTCTTGAAACATGGGACACTTTACATGTTGCGTTAATATTTTTGTTCAGTCTAAAAGCAGCCATCCCTTTCCATAGTTTGGTCATTATACTTTGATCTGGTTTCCTTCAAATAACATCCAATTTCATGAAAAACATAATTTTGACTGTTCATGACCTTTAAGCGTAGGGGGGTTTAAACTGGTGCTCAAAGTCTAACACTTCTGCCAGGTGTTCCAAGTCTCTCACTGGTTCATATTTTCATACCAATATCATTCTATAATTATAAGTTCATTATATATTCTCTGAAGCTTTGAATATTTCTTTGGATTATGCTGCAGTTAAGAAATTACACAATATTATGTGTGCCATTCATCATCATAGGCCAGGTTTCCTAACAACACATTAATATGTGTACCTTATCATTTACCTTGATTCTACAGTCGTCTTTAACATTGTAACATGAATTATCATAATACAGTTTTATTAAGAACAAAACAACATGCAGAAGGTTTGGTGGTGTGTGTGTGTGTGTGTGTGTGTGTGTGTGTGTGTGTGTGTGTGTGTGTACACCCAACATAGAACAATTTGCATTTCTGACCAGACGTTTTGGCATATTGCAGCTCAGAGGGTGTTCACACCTCTCTTGAGGTGTGACAGAGAGAGAGGAGTGTTATTGAGAGGTAGGTCGTTCTGATGTTCTGATGTGGACACACAATATTTACATTCTATCCAATTACTCCAAATTCAGTTGTTATTTGTTTCATTTTTCATTCAAAAGTCATAGCTGAATCACAACGAATTCAGTCCTATTCTAGACAACACATTATCTAAGATAATACATACCATTGCTTATGCTACTCATAATGATATTAATTATTATCACTTAGATATCTGTCTCTAGAAATGTAACCTAAAGACATATTAAGTGGTAAGAATAAATGCCTGCATATAGTTTATTGTGCTTACATGTTGGTCTCCCAAAACAGGTATTACACATCATTTTGACAAGCAGTATGTTTTTCTAGACTGTGAGACAGGTGCGAGGGACACGACGGGAACCGACGCAACAAATTCAAGAATTTTGGCAACTTCAAATAGCCAATGGGAGCCTTCCTGGAGTTCTAGGAGGAGGGCTTCAATAAATCAGCACTCCCGTCGACCAATCCTGTTGACTGTGGGAGGACACAAACATGCAAGGGGGTGTGTCTCTTACACTGCGAGACGTCGCTTCGTACCGTATCCAACTCGGAGAGAGTATTGGCATGATGAGCATTGCTTTACTATTTTGACAAGCCATATCACAGCGCTACTTTGGAACCTGGTTGGAACCTAATCAATCTGTTTGAACTTTTATTCACTAGACATAAATAAACCAGACGGGGAGAAGAAGTAGTTGGACTAATTAGCCTACTAACCCAAATCAATACCCTAACTGTAAACTGACACAACAAGCTACGTCTACGTTTTCATCTTTTTCAAGCCGAAAGGGTTTTTGCTTCTGGACATGTGAATCAAAGGAGTTACTGCGAACCCCTGAAAATGAAGCTACTATCATCGGTTCTTTGTTGCTTCGGCTTTCTGCTCACTTCTGCGATGTTTCGGATGAGCTCTTCACAAGCAGGTGAGTGACTGACAGTTCGGTGTCTGCCTGGCTGGTGCGCACCGCAAGGTGTTTGGCTACCCTTGTCACAACTGTGCGCGTTGCGCACGGAACAAAGTGTTGTTTTGTGTGCCGCAACAGTCCCCACACATTTGTCCGTTTTGTTTCAAATGTATCGGGGTTGTACTTTGAATTGTCTATACCCTTTATGTTGATTTTCGTTCATATCTGCTATAAAATTACCCTGGCTCCATTGAAAATGTGTGTTCGCATTGAATGTTCGTCACACGTGTTCTTTGGCTTGGACAAACAGTGGACATCACTGAGACCGAGACCAAGTCCACCCTATCCTCCTGGCTCTTGCTACTGCTTCATTATTCTCATATCGCGTCGTCCTTCGCTCTGTGAGAGTAAAGGGTTGTGGTGGGCATTTATAGTGTGCATCGGTCCGTCTTCGTGTGTTTGTTTGTTTTCAGAGAAAAACAGTGTTTTGTTGGCTTTGGTGTACAAGTCCCAGCTACTTTTGTCATTTTGAAAGGGCACAATTATTATTATTTCTTTATACTAATTGGTAATAACAATTGCAGGCTATTATTATTATACTGGTACTTCTTCTTCTTATCATTATTATTATCAATTGTTGTAGAAGGCTTAGTAGTAATATATACGTAGTAGTAGTAGTAGTAGCAGTATATAAATAGTAGTAGTATAGGTTATGGAATAAAACTATAATTTATCCTTTAAGTGAGTATAGTAAAGAACTGAATTTAATGTTTACATTGCTCACATTCGTTGGTGGGCCCTGCTTGGAACTGTGCAGCTCTCCACAAGGTGGTAGTGTAGTATGAACCGGAGATAAACGCTCTGGAAATCTTTATCCCCATCTCCGAGCCATGCAAAGGGACAGAGCGCGCGCTGGCTGACACACACACACACACACACACACACACACACACACACACACACACACACACACACACACACTACAGAGAGATGGAGAGAGCGCTTTTGTGAGCATCGACATAGACAGAAACCAATACTTCATTGTTTGTCCTTAGCGCCAAAGCACACGATATTTTCAATGTATTTTTTTTATTCTAAAAACTGTTATTATATTATAACAGATTTGGCAGTTGTTCTCAACTCTCGCTTCTAAACATCATATAGACCCGTGCACAGCAAGGAATTCACCATAGCACCACACACTCCTGTGCATGCGGTTTGTTCAAAGCTAAACATGCAATAAAGCGCACCCACACTTCCCCGGGGCGACAAGACGTTGAATGAATACCCTTTAGATAAAAAAAGAGGTTGAAGATAAGGGGAAAGGGCAGGGAAGAAATAGCCAAACCTGTCCGTGTTGCATTTGTGAGTAGACCTGTTTAGTCGGTTACCTAAACATTTTGTCATCCATATGAGTAATTATTAAAACATTATTAAAACAATAAAATATTGTTATCAAAATGTGGCATAATTTTGTGTAGTGTGTCTCGATTCCAGACTTCCAGGCAATTACTTATGATTATTTATGCTCTTTCTACTCTCTATATATCAGACTGAAGTTGTATGCCATATCGATGCTTCATCTGCTGCAGTTTGCCGCTTGCGTGTGTGAGTGTATGTATTAGTGTATGTGTAGCCTTGTGCTTGCGTGCATTATGATCCCCAACATCCGCTGGACAGGATGTCAAGCACGAGGTGTTGTGAGGCGAGAGAGGCAACCTTAGCACTTCAACCTTGCCATGTGTACCACTGGGTGTTTCACAGCTGCCCTTCTGATATAACGCACCGGTTCCAAACCCTCTCTGGAGTTATGTTGCTTACTGACAGAAGCTCTATATGACATTTACAGACGGGTTCGGCCCAATGACGTATATAAACCCTGGATTGCGCGTGCTATGTATTGGCCATTAAGAGGCTTTGATGCCATCAGTTGACCATATTGGCACTCCCCAGTAGGAGAAGTCCTCCATAGAAATTAAAGTAATTCTACAGTATTTCAATTATGTTTCAAGGACAAAATTATACTGAACAAAAATATACACGCAATATGTAAAGTGTTGGTCCCGTTTCATGAGTAGAAATAAAAAATCCCATAAATGTTCCATAGCATGAAAAGCTTATTTCTCTCAAATTCTGTGCACAAATTTGTTTACATTCCTGTTAATGAGCATTTATCCTTTGCCAAGATAATCCAGATACCTGACAGGTATGGAATATCAAGTAGCTGATTAAACATACTCGTTACACAGGTGCACCTTGTGCTGGGGACAACACAATGCCATAGATGTCTCAAAGTTTGAGAGAGTGTGCAATTGGCATGCTGATTGCAGGAATGTCCACCAGAGCTATTGCCAGAGAATTTAATGATAATTTCTCTACCATAAGCTGCCTTCAACGTCGTTTTAGAGAATTTGGCAGTACATCCAACAGGCCTCACAACCACAGACCACATTTAACCACGCCAGCTCTGGACCTCCACATCCGGTATCTTCAGCTGTGTGATCGTCTGAGGGGGGAGGGGGTGATGAGAAGTATATATGTCTGTAATGAAGCCCTTTCATGGGCACAAACTAATTCTGATTGGCTGCAAATGGCTGCAACCCAGCCCAGTCATGTGAAATCCATAGATTAGGGCCTAATGTATTTATTTCAATTGACTGATTCCTTATAACTGTAACTCGGTATGCTCCTATTTTTTTTCCAGTGGGTACATGTATTTAAGCATTTTTTATTGTTGGAGTGGGGACAGAAATATTGTTTTTATATATATGTTTTATGAGTAGCTCACTTAATATAATTTAAAAGTATGCATTAAGGTGTCTGTAGTAGAATAATGTGTAATGAATGAAGACATTAATAAATGCATTTCTATATTTTTCAAAATATTTTCTTTTACAATGGGGAGTGCCAACATGGAGGCTAGGTGGCATCAACACAGTGCCCCCTAGTAGTCATCAAGTGTATAAATATACAATTGGTTCGGCGCCTCTTAGGGCTGTGGCGGTCCTGAAATTTGGTGATTGTTAAGCAAATAACTGCCGGTCTCACGGTAATTGAACATGAATTAACATAAACACATTTAGCATGTCCTGGCTTCAACTAATAGCCTACAAGCCACTGATGCAGACCTTTGAAACATCTACATTTTAAAAAGTCAAAAAAAATCCATCACAATTAATCCATTATTTCTTTTAGACAGGTCTAAAGAATCATAATAGGAAGGAAACATAATATGAAGAAAAATATGAAGAACAGAATAGCATACTCTGAGTTGTCTTGATGTTAGACCCTGATCTGATTATGCAATATGGCTGTGGGCTACACTAGTTCATTTAGCAGACGAGATTTGTTTAGAATTCTGTGGCATTATTTTATATTATTTTATAGTATGAAGACTACAATTGAACATAGCTGAATAAAATAGAAAGGACATTTTCTCTGAAGTATTTGAGGGAGTGCGCACATGCGGTTATTCTGTGTTGAGCGTTAACAAAGAAACAGGAACTCTTATATGCTTAATTTAGAGTTATTTATGTAACTTTATTGGTGATACAAACATTGGGCTATATGTTTAGATTTTTTATATATTCTAAGGCTGCATGATGAGACTCTAATTTATTGAACTTTTCACACTTGATCAGCAATCAAATAGTGGAGAACCATTGATATAATAATTTTTCCAATAAACAGTTTTAATGTATGACTTGTGGACGTTGTATGCCTCAGTAACATGACATGGGAATATAGAGCCCCATCTCAGACGCCACTTGTGTTTGCCGTCTTTGCTACCTTTAGACAACATTGTGCTCTGAAGGAAGTGCAAATGCCATGAAAGAAGGGAAATATAAAATAATAAATGAATGATCTGAGTCTTATTAATATTTATTGAATTTAAAAAAAATACTCCAATTTAATTTTGGCCTTCATCAAGGGAAATAGAATGTAGTCTCTGCTAGGATGTTTTGATCCTTTTTCATCATGAATCATATTTAATGTTTGCCTAGGGCTATATCCCCCTGGTATTTTCAGTTGCACTATGTTTGAAATGTTACAGTTTATCAATCTAATTAATGTACATGAAGGATACTACATGATTAAGGTAATTTCATGTTTTCAGATTTGAATGTCTGATTAATGAATGAATGACATTGTATTTCCATGTCAAATCGCCAGTTGGCAACCCATCCCTTATGGGATTAATTGACACATAAACAAACAATAATTACAATAATTCACTGTGATAATTCTTATTCCGGTGTTCTCTGCATTAAAGATGGCCTTGGTTCATGTACTGTCAATAATCTGAATTCTTACCCTGGGTATCTCCACATACAGAGCAGAGACTACAGTAGCTGAAATGACATGGAGAAGTTGTTTGGTTGACATTTGATTGTTTCTATTATTATGCCCATCTTGAGTAGTACATCTAAATGTTTACATGGCGTGACTGACTCAGACAGGGAGGCTGGACTATGAAGAAAGGGAATGTGTTGTGGCTTGTGGCTTTCACAATTTCTGAACTATGTCAGTTGTGTTCCCCTCTATCTAGCAAGAAAGAATGGTGTCATTTTCTGTCTACACAGCAATACGCCACCATCACACATATGCCCTCTTATTCATTTCTCTCCCGTCTTTGTCTATGAAAGATGTTACCTCTGAGTCTCTGGCACTCAGCTGGAAAAACAGCAAGCCTTGATTCCCAGGCGATCCCCTCCGTAGCCAAGTGGAGGCAGACTAGCGGGCTGCTTGTGAGGTGCTATGCACAAGCCGCTGTCTGCGCTAGCTGCTGTCTGCGCTAGCTGCTCTCTGAGTTAAGGGTCTCACTCAGATGCAGAACATGCACTACACACAGAAACAGTGTCCCCCTCTCTGCTGAAGAGAGCAGCAGCGAAAGCAGTGACACCAGGAGACGTGTGTGCGTGTGTGTGTGCGTGTGCGTGTGCGTGTGCGTGCGTCGTGCGTGCGTGGGAGGGAGTACGGTGGGAGGGAGTACGGTGGCTTCGAAAGGGGGGAGTGATTATGTCTTGGGTTGTTGTTTTCTGTCCCCCAGTATTAGATTCAGTGAGTGTTGATGAGAGAGAGAGTAGCCTACCTGACCTTTGCATCACCCTATACACTCATAAGTCACTTGTGCAATACAGCTATACAGCTATACACCGCACAAGGACGGGCAGTAGGGCACATGTGTTTTGCCAGCATCATTGTCATCCATCAAAATGTCCCCCGCTTGAGAATTTCTTAATTGAATTCTGAGCACCGTCCTAGCCCGAAGTCCACAGGACGGTAATTCATCACATGTAGCCTAGTCCTACTGCTGCACATGAGATTGCAAATCATGTATGTGTGATTAAGGCTAAGTCGGCTACATGAAACAATTAAACCACTTTGCTTCTTATTAGGCCATGTGAGTTTCCCTCTTTCTGTCACTGTCTTTCAGTCTCTGTCTCTCTTTATTTCTACTACTGTATCTTCTCTCTCGCAATTTTTCTTCCTCTCTCTGCCTCCGTCTCGCTCTTCCCCTCCTCTCTTTCTGTCTCTCTCACTTTCTCTCTCCTCTTCATTTTCATAATGCTATATCTATGGTTTCAGTAGGTCCACTCTCCTCTCTGAAAGTCAATCTTCTTTTTATTCCCGTTTTTCTTGAGTATATCAGACCTGACGATGATCCATGTTGGATTGAGATGTTGTCAATAAAGGTTGCAAACTGTGAGCATATTCTCTGCAGGGCCGGTCCTGGACGTTCTGCCGCCCTAGGTGAGACAGATTTCTGCCGCCCCCCCCAGTATGTTTGGCATTGGGCCAATTATTTTCTCAGCTAAAAGTTGGAGGAACAGAACGTAATAGCAGCCCAATTAATAGGCCTATGCTACAACATCGACGGGGCTGTAGTGGAGTGGGTTGAGAGATTCAAGTTCCTCGGTGTCCACATCACCATCAAACTGTCATGGTCCAAACATACCAAGAGAGTCGTGAAGAGGGCACGACAAAACCTTTTCTCCCTCAGGAGACTGAAAAGATTTGGTATGGGTCCCCAGATCCTCAGAAGATTCTACAGCTGCACCATTGAGAGCATCTTGACCGGTTGCATCACCCCCTGGTATGGCAACTGCTCAGCATCAGAGCAGCTGAGGTACTGTGAATAGCCCAGTACATCACTGGGGCCAAGCTTTCTGCCATCCAGGACCTATATAATAGGCGGTGTCAGAGGAAAGCCCATTAAATTGTCAGAGACTCCAGTCACCCAAGTTATAGACTGTTTTCTCTGCTACCGCACGGCAAGTGGTACTGGAGCGCCAAGTCTAGGACCAAAAGGCTCCACAAGCCATAAGGCGGCTGAACAATTAATAAAATCGTCACTAGACATTTTGCATTGACCCCCCCCCACACACACACACCCCTTTTGTACACTGCTGCTACTCGCTGTTTATTATCTATCCATAGTCACTTCACCCCCACCTACATGTACAAATTACCTCAACTAACCTGTACCCCCGCACACTGACTCGGTACCGGTGCCCCCTGTATATAGCCTAGTTATTGTTATTCTTATTGTGTTACTTTTTATTTTAGTCTACATGGTAAATATTTTCTTAACTCTTCTTGAACTGCACTGTTGGTTAAGGGCTTGTAAGAATTTCACGGTAAAGTCTACACTTGTTGCATTTGGTGCATGTGACAAAGTTTGATTTGATTTGAAAAAATATAAAGCAAACAATAGATATCCTTTTTGCCCTTTTCTTTAACAAAGGATGCGTGATACCCTTACTCAATTCGAGCCCTGGTTTTAGTCAAACACACCAAGCCCTTCCCAGACACGGAGGTATTTAATCAGTGCATGCGACAGTGATTGTGAACAAAGGAGATGATTGTGGACTACAGGAAATAGATGACCGAGCACGCCCCCATTCTCTTCGATGGGGCTGCAGTGGAGCAGGTTGAAAGCTTCAAGTTCTGGGTGTCCACATCACCAACAAACTAACATGGTCCAAGCGCACCAAGACAGTTGTGAAGAGGGCACGACAAAACCTATTCCCCCTCAGGAGACTGAATGATTTGGCATGGGTGCTCAGACCCTCAAAAGGTTCCACAGCTGCACCATCGAGAGCATCCTGACTGGTTGCATCACTGCCTGGTATGAAAACTGCTCGGCTTCCGACCGCAAGGCATTACAGAGGGTAGTGCGAATAGCCCAGTACATCACTGGGGCCAAGCTTCCTGCCATCCAGGACCTCTATACCAGGCGGTGTCAGAGGAAGGCCCTAAATATTGTCAAAGACTCCAGCCACCCTAGTCATAGACTGATCTCTCTGCTACCGCACGGCAAGCAGTACCGAAGCGCCAAGTCTTGGTCCAAGAAGCTTCTAAACAGCTTCTACCCCCAAGCCATAAGACTCCTGAACATCTAATCAAATGGCTACCCCCCCTAATTTACATCACTGCTACTCTCTGTTGTTATCATCTATGCATAGTCACTTTAATCACTCTACCTACATGTACATATTACCTCAACTAACCGGTGCCCCCGCACATTGACTCATTGACGATACCCCCCTGTATATAGTCTCGCTATTGTTATTTTGCTGCTCTTTATTTCCTTGTTACGTTTTTTAACTGTATTGTTGGTTAGGGGCTCGTAAGTAAGCATTTCACTGTAAGGTCTACACCTGTTGTGTTCGCCGCATGTGACTAATAACATTGAACTGTAAAACAGAGTAAGATCATTTGAGCTGTGGAAACAAGTACTTTCATAAATGCGTGGCTGCCTCGTTTGAATGGAGCAGTGTAAAATAAGCTTTATGACCCAGCCTTAACTAATTTTGTTTATTTACATATCCAATTTGATTGTCCAACTTCAGCATTTAATTATTTAGTCTCCACCTAGAGTAGCCTCTGTCCTCTGCTGTGGTGCTGCATTGCAGTCAGCGATGTTCTCTCAGTAGCTGTCCATGGTCCTGAAATCAAATCATCTCAGTTTGATTTGACACCAGCCTGACATCCAGCTCCTTCCACCTCTGGAAACTATCTAGGTGGTTGAGCGACTTCTCATGCGAGCTGAGGAGGTGAAACTGATTCTTCCAGTCCCTGGTTCCATCCCTGACCAGCGCAGATTTGTAAAAAATGTTTGCAGCAAAAACAGAAGGCTGCATGCTTGGAATAGACAAGCTTTGGTCTCTCCACTCTCTCTCCGTTCGCCATCCTTCTTTTGTAGTGGGCCATCGAAAACTTTCGTTGCCCCTCATCTCTTGGGAAATTCCCTCCTTATCCTGATGTGGCCCAGCCTGCACTAACATATCCCGTAAAGATCTATTCATATATATTGGCCACTCACCGGGATCTTTTATGTTTTTTGTCTGGGAGTCGGATTTAGCAGCAGCACCACTACTGTCATCCGTGACGGGGAGCGACGAATCTGAGTCTGGGTCCAAGATAGTAGGGTCTTGGTCCGCCTCTTTTCTCATTGTTTTTTAAAATATATTCGCTATAATTATATCCACTAGTAGTAGATAGCTAACGTTAACAGGCTAGGTTAGGCTTCTGCCTTAATCACTAATCGTCTTCGTCACACACAAACGTAAAAAACGTAAATAAAAATTATTTATTTGGCAGATACATTTTTATTAATGTTTCACAGTTGGATAATTTCATATAAACACACGTCACCATAGCTACCAAGGATAGTGGGAGTGAACTTCGGGAGAAGAGGGAATGGGGTGGTTGGCGGGAACTGCAGCAACGCTATGAGCTGGTGGCTGGGGTGCCGCGGGCGGTGTAGTAGTCGATCAGGGGCGCCGGAGGGCGGCAGCCAATTGTCAAAATGCCGCCTCAAATTCAAGTGCCGGCATAGGCGACGGCCTCATCCTGCCTCTCTGTTTTTTTTTAGCCCAGCACCTACGTTTTTAAGGATGTGTATATGACCACAAACAGTTCTTTACATCTGTACATCCCCATAACATGGCCAGCAGTCTAAAGGTGCTGGCTGGCATTGTGTAGCAATTACAACTTACACTAACTGTGTGGTGTCTGAGTATAGGCTGAGAGCCAAGAATACTGGCCAAGGATACCATGGATGTTCTTTCCCCTTCTCTCGCTCTCTCTGTGTGTGTGTGTATGTGTATGTGCCATTTGGGACACATTACTGATATATCATATATCACACAGGCTTTCGTCCATGTACAGTTTACGACAGCTGTGATACAGCACACTTGCTTAGGGTTGCAAAACTCCAACTTAGAATTTTGGCTGAATAAACCAGATGTCTTGTACAATAAAGCAACTGTCAATTAGAGCTAAGCCAGTACCGCTAGCTAGCATGTACATATTACCTCAAACTAACCTGTGCCACCACACATTTACTCTGTACAGGTACCCCCCTGTGAATAGTCTCGCTATAGTTATTTTACTGCTGCTCTTTAATTACTTTTTTACTGTTGTTTCTTATTCTTACTCATATATTTTTTTTTATTGCATTGTTGGTTAGGGTCTCGTAAGTAAGCATTTCACTGTAATACGGCGCATGTAACTAATAACATTTGATTTGATTTGAGCAGGCCTGCATTGGACCACACTGAATAAACTGTAAATCTATAAAGTGCTCCAAAATCCCACAATGCAGTTTATTACGAGGGCCCTTAACAAAATTAGGTTACATTTCCAAGAAAACTTTGAAAGAACATGTTCAAGCACAACAGTGAACATCATCGTCTTCTCCGTATCTCTGTGTGTCTATGACAACTTCAGTACATGTAGTGTTATGACCCATCCTTCAACAGGGCTTTATTCAAACAAGCATGAACAATACAGATGTCTATCTGGAGTTCCTATTGTGCTACTCTCACAAAAATGCACAGTACCGCTCCTAACTACCCCTCCTCTCTTGTTAGGCCTGTGTGTGTGTGTGTGTGTGTGTGTGTGTGTGTGTGTGTGTGTGTGTGTGTGTGTGTGTGTGTGTGTGTGTGTGTGTGTGTGTGTGTGTGTGCAGCAGAGGCTGAGAGACTGTCTGTCAGGCTGCAGTTAGGAGGGTTGGTGGAGTGAAGGGCCTTTTGACAAGTGTGTGTTCTAAAGGTTTAAACTGACAGGGGGTTGGAAAAAGGGAGGACGGATGGGGGAGGAGAGGGAAGGAAGCGGAGGGAGGAGGAGGAGGGGTGAAGCTTCAATGGTGATTGACAGCATCAACTCTGGTAATTCACTGTCTTTCCACAACTTTCTCTGACTGCTGCAGTCGTCTATACGTTACTTCCCCCGCGCTTTCATCCCTCGTTTTCTTTGTGTGCTCCACAAAAGAGGAGAGAATTAGAATGAAATATGGCTAATCTTCTCTAAGACGCACTCATTACCACATTGTTTAGAATTCAATGTTCAGATAATTGTGGCCTTTCTGTTCTCGCTCAGCCTTATTAGCCTTCAGTGTCTGACAAGTCAGGGTGATTTGTTTTATTCTCTACTTCTAATTTTCTCTCTCCCTCACTTGTTGCCTTTTATAATTCCTGGTCTCTCTCAGCCTTGTTAGTTCCTCTCTCTCCCCAACTCTCCTCTCCCTTGGCTCCTGAATAACAAATAAAATAAAAGTAATAGGTTGGCAAACTTGAAAGCAGCTTGGGCTCCGCTCCACCTTCTGAAGAGCCTTAAATGTGTTGCGGGGGCGCTAAAGGGCTAATTCCACACTTGTTTTTTTCTTTGTCTTTTAATTATCCCTTTTATATATATTCATAGCTATCTGCATTTACAATGTAATTACAGCATGGTTTTGAGTGATATTGACTGCTTCAGGACAGCTGGAACGCTTGCTCAAAGCTTAATCTTGATATGGGTCAGTTAAGATAAAGCTGTTTTTAATGCAGGCACAGCCAAACATAGGAAAACGCTTTTTATCTCTCTCTCTCTCTTCTATCTCTCTCCTTTCTGTCTGACTATCTGAGATAGTGAGAGACTGACATACTGACTGACTGACTGAGACTGACAGACTGACTGAGAGACTCACTAACTGAGAGACAGAGGCTGTGATAGAAATAGCATGCATGGTCAACAACTCCATTGTTCAGCACCTCCCATGGTCCAGAGTTTAGAGGGCTGTGAACTTCTGTGTGCCAGAACTGCCAGCCTGGCACACAGAGTTGTGAAAACACTGGCTAGCACACAGACTCGCTAGCACACACACACTCGCTAGCACACACACACACACACACTCGCTAGCACAAACACACGCGCTAGCACACACACACTCGCTAGCACAAACACACGTGCACACACACACTCTCCCTCTCTGTGCCAGCCTCTGCAGCTAGCGGAGTCCCTGGTACCTGTGAAAAGCTTGTCACTCCCGCCAAAGCTACAGCCTGTGTGTGTATGCACCTAGGAGTCACCTTGCAGCGGAGCAGAAATAGCGCAGCTCTCTTTCCCTGCCTCGGTGTAAAGGTACATAAAGTACAGAATGACAGGTGGAAATGCAATTGACCTTGACTGGGTGGCTGGGCTGGCTGCTGAGGGCTGGCTGTGGTTTGGGTGGAGGGGGGTGGAGGATGAGGATGCAGGTTGCAGAGTAAATTCCATTGTTCAGAGAATGGAAAACATAGCCTGGTATAAAAAGTAGAAGTATATGGGCATTGCTGGAGGAAAGCTGAACGATAGCTAGATTACATGTCCTTTCTCCAAGGGATTTAGGGTGTTTGGCATTTGTATAGTGTTCAGGACATTGTGTGGGAGTCTGTAACATATTTAATTGCATAGTCTTTCCATTGTCAGAAATATGTCAGACCATATGTGCAATTACTTTGTCCAAGAACTCAACAGTTCACTAGTAGGGTTTTGATCAATATTAAATAATTGTAGCTGAATAATCCTGGCTTTTAACCAGCAAGATGACACTGATACAAAAAGTAATATGACTGCTTGGTAAAGAGCAAGGTAAGGGAACTGTAGAGAGAGACTGAGTTAGTGAGTGTGATGGGGGAAAGATAGAGAGAGAAACAGAGAGAGAAACTGTGAGAGAGCGAGAGAGAGAGACTGAGTTAGTGAGTGTGATAGGAGGAAGATAGAAAGAGGGAAACAGAGAGCGACAAACAACAAGAGTGTGGTTAAAATTGGCAAAAAACAAACAGATTTCTTTCCACAGGGCTGTGGGTTGAGACAGGGATGCAGCTTAAGCACCACCCTCTTCAACATACATATCAACAAATTGGCGAGGGCACTAGAACAGTCTGCAGCACCCGGTCTCACCATACAAGAATCTGAAGTCAATGTCTACCGTTTGCTGATGATATGTTCCCATCCAAGAAGGGCCTACAGCAGCACCTAGATCTTCTGCACAGATTCTGCCAGACCTGGGGCCTGACAGTAAATTTCAGTAAGACAAAAATAATGGTGTTCCATAATGGTCCAGTTGCCAGGACCACAAATACAAATTCCATCTAGACACCGTTGCCCCTAGAGCACAGAAAAAACTATACATACCTCGGCCTAAACATCAGCGCAAAGGTAACTTCCACAAATCTGTGAATGATTTGAGAGACAAGGCAAGAAGGGCCTTCTATGCCATCAAAAGGAACATGAAATTCAACATACCAATAAGGATCTGGCTGTCGGTGCCCCTCCTTGTTCGGGCGGCGTTCGGCGGTTGGCGTCACCGGTCTTCTAGCCATCATCGATCCATTTTTCATTTTTTCCATTTGTTTTGTCTTGTCTTCCCACACACCTGGTTTCAATTCCATTCATTACATGTTGTGTATTTAACCCTCTGTTTCCCACATGTCCTTGTCCGGAATTGTTTGTATTGTTAGTTTGTTGCACGTCATGTTACTGGTGTCAAAAACACTTTTTCCAGGACAGAAATTCCTCTGGTTTTCGCCTGTTATATCAGTTCTGTTATACTCACAGACAATATTGTAACACTCTTAGAAACTTCAGAGTGTTTCCTATCCAATAGTGCTAATTATGTGCATATCCTATTTTCTGGGCCTGAGTGGGAGGCATTTTACTTTGGGCACGCCAGACTCTCCAAAACCGTCACCTCGGGAGCCGCTCCCTAAGAAGTTAAGAGTGTGCTCCTAATCTCAGCCCGTTACCTGTATAAAAGACACCTGGGAGCCAGAAATCTTTCTGATTGAGAGGGGGTAAAATACTTATTTCCCTCATTAAAATGCAAATCAATTTATAACATTTTTCACATGCGTTTTTTGTTGTTATTCTGTCTCTCACTGTTCAAATAAACCAACCATTAAAATTATACACTGATCATTTCTTTGTCAGTGGGCAAACAAAATCAGCAGGGGATCAAATACCTTTTTCCCTCACTGTATGGATGAGCGACGACCGAGCAGCATAGGCAAGATGCAATAGATGGTATAAGATACAGTATATATACATGTGAGATGAGTAATGTAGGGTATGTAACATTATTAAAGTGGCATTATTTTAAGTGACTAGTGATCCATTTACTAAAGTGGCCAGAGATTTGAGTCTGTATGTAGGCAGCAGCCTCTCTGTGTTAGTGATGGCTGTTTTAACAGGCTGAAGCTGTTTTTCATTCTCTCTGTCACAAATTTGATGCACCTGTACTCACCTTGCCTTCTGGATGGTAAGCGGGGTGAACAGGCAGTAGCTCGGGTGGTTGTTGTCCTTGATGATCTTTATGGCCTTCCTGTGACATCGTGTGCTGTAAGTGTCCTGGATGTGTTGTGCAGACCTTACCTCTGAAGAGCCTTGCGGTTGAGGTGCAGTTGCCGCACCAGGCGGTGAAACAGGCCGACACGATGCTCTGAATTGTGCATCTGTAAAGTTTTGTCTGAGTTTTACGTGACAAGCCAAATTTCTTCAGCCTCCTGAGGTTGAAGAGGTGCTGTAGCGCCTTCTTCACCACACTGTCTGTGTGGGTGGACCATTTCAGTTTGTCTGTGATGTGTACGCCAAGTAACTTAAAACTTTCCACCTTCTCCACTACTGTCCTGTTGATGTGAATAGGGGGGTGCTCCCTCTGCTGTTTCCTGAAGTCCACGATCATCTCCTTAGTTTTTTTTTATTTGAGTGAGAGGTTGTTTTTCTGACACCACACTTCGAGTGCTCTCACCTCCTCCCTGTTGGCTGTCTCATCATTGTTGGTAATCAAGCCCACTCTTGTTGTGTCGTCTGCAAACTTGATGATTGAGTTGGAGGTGTGCATGGCCACTCAGTCATGGGTGAACAGGGAGTACAGGAGGGGGCTGAGCATGCACCCTTGTGGGGCCCCAGTATTGAGGATCAGCGAAGTGGAGATGTTGTTTCCTACCTTCACCACCTGGGGGCGGCCCGTCAGAAGGTCCAGTACCCAATTGCACAGGGTGGGGTTGAGACCCAGGGCCTCAAGCTTAATGATGAGCTTGGAGGGTACTATGATGTTGAATGCTGAGCTATAGTCAATGAACACCATTCTTACATAGGTATTCCTCTTGTCCAGATGGGATAGGGCAGTGTGCAGTGTGATGTCGATTGCATTGTCTGTGGACCTGTATGGGCAGTATGCAAACTGAAGTGGGTCTAGGGTGGCAGGTAAGGTGTAGGTGATATGATCCTTGACTAGTCTCTCAAAGCACTTCATGATGACAGAAGTGAGTGCTACGGGGCTATAGTCATTTAGTTCAGTTATCTTTGCCTTCTTGGGTACAGGAACAATGGTGGCCATTTTGAAGCATGTGTGGACAGCAGACGGAGATAGGGAGCGATTGAATATGTTTGTAAACACACCAGCCAGCTGGTCTGCGCATGCTCTGAGGACGTGGCTAGGGATGCCGTTTGGGCCAGCCAGCTTGCGAGGGTTAACATGTTTAAATGTCTTAGAGAGGGGGACCCGCAGTCCTTGGTAGCGGGTCGCGTCGGTGGCACTGTATTATCCTCAAAGCAGGGCAAAGAAGGTGTTTAGTTTGTCTGGAATCAAGACGTCGGTGTCCATGACGTGGCTGGTTTTCTTTTTGTAGTCCGTAATTTCCTGTAGACCCTGCCACGTACGTCTGAGCCGTTGAATTGCGACTCCACTTTTTCCCTATACCGACATTTCGCTTGTTTGATTGCCTTGCGGAGGGAATAACTACTGTGTTTATATTCGGCCATATTCCCAGTCATCTTTCTATGGTTGAATGTGGTGGTTCACGCTTACAGTTTTGCAGTGGGTACAACATCTCCAATGGACTTCCTTATAAACTCACTCACCGAGTCAGCGTATAAATCCATGTTATTCTCTGAGGCTGCCTGGAACATTTCCCAGTCCGCGTGATCAAAACAATCTTGAAGCGTGGATTCCGATTGGTCAGACCAGCGTTGTATGGTTCTAGGCATGGGTACATCCGACAGGAGCAAAATTGAGCCGTGGCTGGATTTGCCGATGGGAGGGCGGTGGAGGGCCTTGTATGCATCGCAGAAGTTAGAGTAGCAGTGGGCCAGTGTATTGCCCGTGTGAGTGCTGGAATCAATATGCTAATAGAATTTAGGTTGCCTTGTTCTCAAATTTGCTTTGCTAAAATCCCCAGCTACAATAAATGCCGCCTCAGGATGTTTGGTTTCCAGTTTACATGAAGTCCTGTGAAGTTCTTTGAGGGCTGTCGTGGTATCTGCTTGAGGGGGGATATACACAGCTGTGACGATAACCGATGAGAATTCTCTTGGGAGATAATATGGTTGTAAGGAATTCTAGGTCAGGTGAACAGAAGGACTTGAGTTCCTGTTTGTTGTTATGATTACACCATGATCCGTTAATCATGAAGCATACGCCCCTGCCCTTCTTCTTCCCAGAGAAATGTTTATTTCTGTCGGCGCGATGCATGAAGAAACCCGGTGGCTGTACCGACGTCAACATATCCCGAGAGAGCCATGTTTCCGTGGAACAGTGAATTTTACAATCTCTGATGTCTCTCTGGAAGGTAACCCTTGCCCTAATTTCGTCCACCTTGTTGTCTAGAGACTTGACATTTGCGAGTAATATATTCAGAAGTGGTGAGTGGTGTGCACGCCTTCGAAGTTTGACCAGGAGGCAGCTCAGTCTACCTATTCTGCGGCGACGTTGTTTTGGGTCGGCCTCTGGGAATAGATCCAATGTCCTGGGTGGTGGTCCGAACAAAGCATCCGCTTCGGGAAAGTCGTATTCCTGGTCGTAATGTTGGTAAGTTGACGTCGCTCTTATATCCAATAGCTCTTCCCGCCTTTATGTAATAACAGTTAAGGTTTTCTGGGCTAACAATGTAAGAAAAAATACATAAAAAAACTAAATACTGCATAGTTTCCAAAGGACTCGAAGCGAGGCGACCATCTCTATCGGTGCCATCTTAAATTAAATACAACCCATATTTATGTTTATTTATTTTACCTTTTGTACTTTAACTATTTGCACTTTGTTACAACACTGTATATAGACACATGTCTTTATTCTTTTGGAACTTTTGTTTATTATCTATTTCACTTGCTTTGGCAATGTAAACATATGTTTCCCATGCCAATAAAGCCCCTTGAATTGAATTGAGAGAGAGAGAAAGAGAGACTGAGTTAGTGAGTGTGATAGCGGGAAAGATAGAGAGAGAATGAGAATGAGTTGGCGAGTGAGAGAAGGGATGACAAAGAGGCACCACCATCCCAAAGTCAACTGTACTTTGTCCCCTGCTGTTACTGGTCATTTTCCTGAGTCACCGGTGCTTTATCACACACACCGCTGCAGCTGCCCTCAGTGGCCACTGCCACGCCCACACCCATGCAAACAGACACGAGTATCACGCTGAGGTTCAAGCTGTTTACATGCCCCCCTCCTTTGTTCTATCGCTCTCATGCTAAGAGACATTATCCCCCCCTGGCAAGGTGAACACTATGCTGATATAAGATCGTTTTTAATGGGGAGTGTGAAAATTAGAGAGCGAGAGAGGGGAGAGAGAGAGAGGAGGGGGAGAGGGGGAGAGGGGAGAGGGAGAGGGAGAGAGAGAGAATAGAATGGGGGAAAGAAAGTCTCCAATTTTAGCTGCATGGAGAGAAGATACTAGGGCTGATGCGGTGACCATATTACCTCCACATCGGCAGTCATAAGTCATGAAAGCACTAAAACTCTAAGTGACCGTTGAGTCACGGAAATCTCCTTTAATGCACTCTGGACACGGGTTAGTAGTACCCAACTTGCTAATGATCATCTGGTACTAATGGTCTGGTAGTCAGGGCTCTGTTGTCCCTCTAACCCAGGGTTATTCCCTCTAACTCAGGCAATTCCAGTCCTCAAGGGCCTGATTGGTGTCACAGTTTTGCCTCAGCCCTAGCTAACACCTGACTCCAATAATCACCTAATCATGATCTTCAGTTTAGAATGCAATTTGATTAATCAGCTGTGTTTGCTAGGGATGGAGAAAAAGTGTGACAACAATCAGGCCCTCGAGGACTGGAGTTGCCCACCCCTGCTCTAACCACTCTGAAATCAATGCAAATGCGATTGAAAATCACATCAAACACTTATCATCAAAACAGTAAGTCCTTTTAAAACCCACCTCAATGTGATTGATCAATTTGAAGAAAGAAGTTCAACAACAGGTTGAAACTGAGTGGAAAACATGGTTGTTGTGGATGTTGTTTCAAAACCTAACACAACGAAATGGATAGCGCTTTCTAAGGTGATGATATTTAAAAACATTAATATATATATACGCTACCGTTCAAAGGTTTGGGGTCACTTCGAAATTGTCGGTTTTTTAAAGAAAAGTCAATTTTTTTGTCGATTAAAATAACATAACATTTATCAGAAATACAGTGTGGAGGTTGTTAATGTTGTAAATGACTAATGTTGCTGGAAACGGCAGATTTCTAATGGAATATCTCCATCGGCGTACAGAGGACCATTATCAGCAACCATCACTCCTGTGTTCCAATGGCACGTTGGGTTAGCTAAGTTGATCATTTTAAAAGGCTAATCATTAGAAAACCCTTTTGCAATTATGTTAGCACAGCTGAAAACTGTTGTCCTGATTAAAGAAGCAATAAAACTGTATTTCTTTAGACTAGTTGAGTATCTGGAGCATCAGCATTTGTGAGTTCAATTACAGGCTCAAAATGGCCAGAAACAAAGGACTTTCTTCTAAAACTTGTCAGTCTATTCTTGTCCTGAGAAATTAAGGCTATTCCATGCAAGAAATTGCCAAGAAACTGAAGATCTCACAACGCTGTGTACTACTCCCTACATAAGAACTGTGCAAACTGGCTCTAACCAGAATAGAAAGAGGTGTGGGAGGCCCTGGTGCACAACTGAGCAAGAGGACAAGTACATTAGAGTGTCTAGTTTGAGAAACAGACGCCTCACAAGTCCTCAACTGGCAGCTTCATTAAATAGTACCGGCAAAACACCAGTCTCAAAGTTAACAGTGAAGAGGTGACTCCTTGATGCTGGCCTTCTAGGCAGAGTTGCAAAGAAAAATAAATATCTCAGACTGGCAAATAAAAAGAAAAGATTAAGATGGGCAAAAGAACACAGACACTGGACAGAGGAACTGCCAGCATCCCGGAGTCTCGGAGTTGACGTTGAGACTGGTGTTCTGCGGGTACTATTTAGTGAAGCTGCCAGTTGAGGACTACAATAGTCATTTACAACATTAACAATGTCTACACTGTATTTCTGATCAGTTTGATGTTATTTTAATGGACAATGTTCTTTGCTTTTCTTTAAAAAAACAAGGAAATTCTTAAGTAGCCCCAAACTTTTGAATGGAATTTAAACCTTTGGTACATAATTGGTAGCCTAAATTAAACAAATTCAGAGTTTAATTATAGACAATTATAGTGAATTTATATTTGTTTTTGAATAGCCTGGTAATAGGGCGTTTTTATATTTTCCTAATTAATTGGCTGACACGTTACCTTTAGCTACAAAATATATCACCACCATGCATTTCCATCTCCTCTCTTTTCTCCCCCTCATTCCATTCTCAAGCACGCAGAAAGAGGGGTTGTCAACAGTTTAATTAAATATGCTTCCTTGTGAAAAACCTGTTACTATTGATGCTCCCAGACATATTTTACTTAGTTTCCCAAATTTTATTTTATTTTATTAGGATCTCTTTTAGTCCTCATTTGGACTAATCTTCCAAGAGTCCTTCAACATTATAATACAATTTATAATACGATCACATTTTCTTGGATTTCCTGTTATCAACCTATTTCCTTGTTCTCTCAGACTACGTTACTAGCCTTTTCCCTGCCTGTACTGTTGCCTTTTTGGACCCACCTTTGTATGACCTTCTGCCTGCCCCTGGACCCAGCTACCTGCCTCCTCCTGTGGTCCTTTACAAATAAACACCTGCTGCGCCCTGCGCTTGAAACCACCTCTCTGTCTCCCATCGTGTTCATTACACCAACATAACTTTGGTTTTCCTGGTGTTTAAAACAAGTTTGTTCTGGCAAACCCACACCCTGATATTTTCCAAATCTACTTGTAGAGCTTGCTGTACCTGTTGAACCGATTGTCTTGCTGTTTAAAGTGTAGTATCATCTGCAAATATAGTAGCTTGAGTTTCAGATAAGGCATAAAGAAGGTCATTGGTACATATTAACTTCTTAGGAAGCGGCTCCCGAGGTGACGGTTTTGGAGAGTCTGGCGTGCCCAAAGTAAAATGCCTCCCACTCAGGCCCAGAAAATAGGATAAGCACATAATTAGTACTATTGGATAGGAAACACTCTGAAGATTCTAAAAATGTTAACGTAATGTCTGTGAGTGTAACAGAACAGAAATAGCAGGCAAAAACCAGAGAAAAATCTATCCGGAATTACTGTTTTTTGTCACATTGGCTCTGGTTGACAGTCTCCCTATTGAGTTCTATGGCACGCAGCTCCGAGATTTCAGTACCTATGGCTTCCACTAGATGTCAACAGTCTATATATGAAGAGAGATTGAGAGATTGGAGGAAGCAGGAAGAATAGGTACAGGAAATGGCCAAGGTAGCTCAGATGTCAACAAGTTTTCTCGTGCGCTAGTCTGGCTGCGCGCCCCACTTTATTT
This sequence comes from Brachymystax lenok tsinlingensis, assembly GCA_030435695.1. Classification (NCBI taxonomy): domain Eukaryota; kingdom Metazoa; phylum Chordata; class Actinopteri; order Salmoniformes; family Salmonidae; genus Brachymystax; species Brachymystax lenok. Next base: position 17,943,050 of record CM059785.1, read on the forward strand.
TACTTATATAACGTTTAGGTGACCATCCGAGTGAAATATTATCGCTCATATTCATAAAAGGATAGCAAAGGATGCATTTTAACTGGTATTTGATTTGTTTAGGAAAAGTTTATAGGTATATTTGAACGTGTTCTCTTCACGGTTCTATGGGCGATTCGACGTTGGATTTTCTGAACATTACGCACCAACCAAACAAAGATTTATGGATATAATAAATGACTTTTTCTAACAAAAGAACCATGGATTGTCTTCGTTGGACACTTGGGAAGCCCTCAGCAGAAGTTCTTCAAAAGGTAAGGGATTTGTTTTCGCTGCGAAATGTGTTTTGGGTGAACAGCGATGGTTTATGAATTTATGCTAATGGGAAAATACCTTAAAACAATCAAATGTTGTGCTTTCGCCGTAAAGCTTTTTTGATATCTGACAATGCTGTGATATTGCCAAGAGGCAGAGCTTTTGATGACTATGCAACACTTGTTGATTGATGAATGTTTAATAATTCAACTTTTGGATTTTGAATTTGGCGTCTTGCATTTCACCGGGTAGCGCCCCACCACTCCCTAAGTAGGTAACAAACCTCCAGACGAGCTTCAATGCCATACAACACTCCTGCTGTGGCCTCCAACTGCTCTTAAATGCAAGTAAAACTAATAGCCTCCAACACTCTACTCAGCAAATTGGATGTAGTCTATCACAGCGGCATCCATTTTGTCAAAAAAAGCCCCATATACTACCCACCACTGCGACCTGTATGCTCTCGTTGGCTGGCCCTCGCTTCATATTTGTCGCCAAACCCACTGGCTCCAGGTCATCTATAAGTCTTTGCTAGGTAAAGCCCCGCCTTATCTCAGCTCACTGGTCACCATAGCAGCACCCACCCGTAGCACGCGCTCCAGCAAAAATTACTGAAGCTGGAGACTTATATCTCCCTCACTAACTTTAAAGCATCAGCTCTCAGAGCAGCTTACCGATCATTGCACCTGTACATAGCCCATCTGTAAATAGCCCACCCAACTACCTCATACCCATATTGTTATAAATTCTTTGGCTCCTTTGCACCCCAGTATCTCTACTTGCACATGTATCTTCTGCACATCTATCGCTCCAGTGTTTAATTGTTCAAGTGTAATTATTTCACCACTATGGCCTATTAATTGCCTTTACCTCCCATCTTACTACATTTGCACACACTGTATATAGACTTTTCTATTGTGTTATTGACTGTACGTTTGTTTATCCCATGTGTAACTCTGTGTTGTTTGTGTCACACTGCTTTGCTCTATTTTGGCTAGGTCACAGTTGTAAATGAGAACTTGTTCTCAACTGGCCTACCTGGTTAAATAAAGGTGAAATAAAACAATTACACAATTAAAAATAAAGTTGCCACATTATTCTAAATCTAGTGTGTAGGACCTGTTTCAAGTGTTTCATGTTCTGTTCTTCTGAAAAAATTTTTTTTATACTTGACTAAAATATACAATAGATTTATTGTGAAGGTGTATATTCAATTGATTTATTATACTTTTTTAAATGTAGATGTTCCAAAGGCGCACATCAGTGCCTTGTATGCGGCTTGAATGATTGGAGGCATGGAGATGCTAAACATGTTTATGTTAATTACGGTCAATTACTGTGAGACCAGCAATCTTTTGCATGACAATAACCGTCTGAAAAAATGTCATGACCGCCACAGCCCTAGGAGAGACTCTCCTCTGCATCCCAAATGGAACCCTATTCACTTTATAGTGCACTACTTTTGACCAGGACCCATAGGACTTATGGTGCACTATATAGGGAATAGGGTGCCATATGCCATGCATGCCCAGACGTTCCGGCAGGCTAGGGGAGGTGTTTTTATCTTGGACAGAGAGACAGGTGTGAGGCTGATTGGTCCCCAGGAGGGTTGGTTTAATGTGGCCACTATAATAGCTGCTGGACGGCACATTAATCAAGCATGGCCCTGGAGGAGAACTGGGAAGAGCTAAGACGGTGACAGGGACACTTCATCCCGAAACAGGACAAAGGACAGGACAACCAAATACTGACATGACAGACTCACACCCTGCCCGTCTTCTGTTAAGTTCCCTCCTCTCCTCTCCTCTCCTCAACACCCACTGCCGTATCCACCCTCTCTCCTCTCCACTCTTCCTTGGAATGGGGTGATTGATTGATTGATTCAGGTCCGACATGCCTGAGTTCATTTGGGGGCAGAGTAAGGACGCTGTTAAGTGAACAAGCTGAGGTCAGCCCAGGCAAGGCAGGGGAAATAGGGATTTAGGACAGGGATTGAAAGGAACAAGATGTTAATCATGAAGCCCCATTGTGTTACAGACAGTACCAGGTTCCTGTGTAAGTTAAGTGATAATGCCCGGGAAGCTGGTGTTTGGAGGACATATTGGCATGGGAGTTGTTAGGCACAAGACGATGTTGAGGGCCAGCACACTGTCCCAATATTTCCTCCAAACACCGGCTTCGAGGGCATTATCACTTTTATACAACAGGTTTCCAACATATTCAGATAAGAATTGACATATTTTCATTTAAAACTTTATTTTGATGAATTTATTTGTACTATGTAATCCTTCCATGAGATATAGTCCGACACATCTAGGGTTGCTACCCAAGCCGTCTGGTCATTCATTCTATCGGTTACAGTAGGTTGCCAGAGACGTGACCCAGTCGTGAAGTCTTTATATTCTATATCTATGGACGCGACCCAGTCATTCATTCTAAATGTTCCGTTGCCGTGCTTGCTGGCAACATTGTTATCCCTTGCTTGCTAGGTAGCCAACTATGGCTAACACAGTCACGGCAAACAGTGCATCCAGAATAACAGTAAAGTAGCTGCATTTGCGCTTGTTTAAGCAGTTTTCGAAACACATATTTTCGGATACACCCATAATGAACTATTGATGCACGATTTCACCTGGCATAGAAAATGTGCTCTCTCGTCAGGACACTGTTCAGATGAGCTACCCAACTGCACATCAAACACAATCACTTCAAACTGAAGTTGGAAAGACAGCAAACTAGCTGCATTTTGTTTCATTTGACCTTTTTTCTATCGACAGTTATTTTTATATATCCATAAAAATTATGCTGATTCATGATTTTGACTGGTTGAGAAAAGATGTCACTCGTTCAGTCACGTTAATCCTCAATGGGACAGTGTTGCAAATGTTGGAGAGACAGACAAGGTCTATACAAATCTCCGCTGTTGAAAACCTAATTCTAGTCTAAAAGAAGCTGATTGTCAAATCAAAAATAATTTTATTAGTCACATGCGTCGAATACAACAGGTGTAGATCTTACAGTGAAATGCTTACTTACGAGCCCCTAATTCAACAATGCAGTTAAAAAAAATATGGATAAGAATAAGAAATAAAGTAACAAGTAATTAAAGAGCAGCAGTAAAATTACAATAGCGAGACTATATACAAGGGGGTACCGGTACAGAGGCACCGGTTAGTTGAGGTAATATGTACATGTAGGTAGAGTTATTTAAGTGACTATGCATAGATGATAACAACATAGGAGCAGCGGTGTAAAAGAGGGGGGCAATGCAAATAGTCTGGGTAGCTATTTTATTAGGTGTTCAGGAGTATTATGGCGTGGTGGTAGAAGCTGTTTAGAAGCCTCTTGGACCTAGACTTGGTGCTCCGGTACCGCTTGCCGTGCGGTAGCAGAGAGAACAGTCTATGACTAGGGTGGCTGGAGTCTTCAGGGCCATCCTCTGACACCGCCTGGTATTTTCAGGGCCATCCTCTGACACCGCCTGGTATAGAGGTCCTGGATGGCAGGAAGCTTGGCCCCAGTAATGTACTGGGCCGTTCGCACTACCCTCTGTGGTGCCTTTTGGTCGGAGACCGAGCAGTTGCAATACCAGGCAGTGATGCAACCAGTCAGGATGCTCTCGATGGTGCAGCTCAAATCAAATCAAATTTTATTTGTCACATACACATGGTTAGCAGATGTTAATGCGAGTGTAGCGAAATGCTTGTGCTTCTAGTTCCGACCATGCAGTAGTATCTAACAAGTAATCTAACAATTTCACAACAACTACCTTATACACACAGTGTAAAGGAATGAATACGAGTATGTACATATAAATATATGGATGAGCGATGACTGACCGGCATAGGCAAGATGCAGTAGATGGTATATAGTACAGTATATACATGTGAGATGAGTAGTGTAGGATATGTAAACATTCTATAAATGGCATCGTTTAAAGTGGCTAGTGATACATTTATTATATCCACTTTTTAATTATTAAAGTGGCTAGAGATTTGAGTTGATGGCCGAATGGCATAGGCAAGATTCAGTAGATGGTATAGAGTACAGTGTATACATTTGATATGTGTAATGTCGGATATGTAAACATTACATACAAAATTGTTTAAAGTGGCTAGTGATACATTTGTTTAAGTATGTTGGCAGCAGCCACTCAATGTTAGTGATGGCTGTTTAACAGTCTGATGGCCTTGAGGTAGAAGCTGTTTTTCAGTCTCTCGGTCCCAGCTTTGATGCACCTGTACTGACCTCGCCTTCTGGATGATAGCGGGGTGAACAGGCAATGGCTCGGGTGGTTGTTGTCCTTGATGATCTTTTTGGCCTTCCTGTGACATCGGGTGGTGTAGTTGTCCTGGAGGGCAGGTAGTTTACCCCCTGGTGATGCGTTGTGCAGTCCTCACTACCCTCTGGAGAGCCTTACGGTTGTGGGTGGAGCAGTTGCCGTACCCGGCGGTGATACAGCCCGACAGGATGCTCTCGATTGTGCATCTGTAGAAGTTTGTGAGTGTTTTTGTTGACAAGCCGAATTTCATCAGCCTCCTGAGGTTGAAGAGGCGCTGTTGCACCTTCTTCACCACGCTGTCAGTGTGGGTGGACCATTTCAGTTTGTCCGTGATGTGTACGCCGAGGAACCTAAAACTTTCCACCTTCTCCACTACTGTCCCGTCGATGTGGATAGGGGGGTGCTCCCTCTGCTGTTTCCTGAAGTACACGATAATCTCCTTTGTTTTGGAACACTTTTACGTATATTTACTATTATAAATCAGCCGGAATATAAACTGATCGATAACGACGGTAAAAAAAGACACTGCGCGCTTTCGCGTGAGCGCGCCCAGCCTACTGTTGTCATCAAAGAGTGACTTCCTTGTTTGGTCTTCTTCTCTGGTCTAATTCATCCAAAATGAAAAAAATACACTGTCTCGAGACTGTTGACATCTAAAGGAAGCAATGGGTACTGCATTCATATGCCCTTATATGGTCATTTTCATAAGGGAGGGGTGCCCAAATGAGCAATGTGTCAAAATCACTTTTTCCAGGACAGAAATTCCTCGGGGTTTCGCCTGCTATATGCGTTCTGTTTTACTCACAGACAAATGGTTAACAGTTTTGGAAAAATCAGAATGTTTCCTATCCAATGGTACCAAATATATGCATATCCTATTTTCTGGGCCTGAATGGGAGGCATTTTACTTTGGGCACGCCGGGCTCTCCAAAACCGACCCCTCAGACCACTCCCTAACAAGTTAAATATGTCCGTAAACACACCAGCCAGCTGTTCTGCGCATGCTCTGAGGACACGGCCAGGGATGTCATCTGGGCCGGCAGCCTTGCGATGGTTAACACATTTAAATGTTTTACTCACGCTGGCTGCGGTGAAGGTGAGGCCACAGGTTTTGGTAGCGGGCCGTGTCGGTGGCACTGTATTGTCCTCAAAGCGAGTAAAGAAGTTGTTTAGTTTGTCTGGGAGCAGGACATCGTGGTCCGCAACGGGGCTGGCTTTCTTTTTGTAGTCCGTGATTGACTGTAGACCCTGCCACATTCCCCTCTTGCTGAGCCGTTGAATTGTGACTCTGCTTTGTCTCTATACTGACGCTTAGCTTGTTTGATTGCCTTGTGGAGAGAATAGCTACACTGTTTGTATTCAGGCATGTTTGCGGTCGCCCTACCCTGGTTAAAAGCAGTGGTTTGCGCTTTCAGTTATGCATGAATGCTGCCATCAATCCATGGTTTCTGGTTGGGGAAGGTTTTAATAGTTGCTATGGGTACAACATCACCGATGCACTTGCTAATAAACTCGCTCACCGAATCAGCATATACATCAATGTTGTTGTCTGATGCTATCCGGAACATATCCCAGTCCAAGTGTTTGAAGCAATCTTGAAGCGTGGAATCAGATTGGTCGGACCAGCGTTGAACAGACCTGAGAACGGGCGTTTCCTGTTTCAGTTTCTGTCTGTAGGTTGGTGTGTCTTGGTGTGCTTGGACCATGTTCGTTTTTGAACTTGAAGCTCTCAACCTGCTCCACTGCAGCCCGTCAATGAGAATGTGGGCATGCTCAGTCCTCTTTTTCCTGTAGTCCACAATCATCTCCTTTGCATTGATCATGTTGATGGAGAGGTTGTTGTCCTGGCACCACACGGCCAGGTCTCTGACCTCCTCCCTATAGAATGTCTTGTCGTTGTCGTCGGTGATCAGGCCTATCACTGTTGTGTCATTGGCAAACTTAATGATGGTGTTGGAGTCGTGCCTGCCCATGCAGTCATGAGTGAACAGGGAGCACCACTGAGGGGCCCCTGTGTTGAGGATCAGCATGGGGGATGTGTTCTTACCTACTCTTGTCACCTGGGGGCAGCCCCTCAGGAAGTCCAGCATCCAGTTGCAGAGAGAGGTGTTTAGTCCCAGGGTCCTTAGCTTATTGCTTTGAGGGCACTATGGTGTTGAACGCTGAGCTGTATTCAATGAATAGCATTCTGACATAGGTTTTCCTTTTGTCCAGGTGAGAAAGGGAAGTGTGGAGTGCAATTAGGGTTGCCAACCTTCTCACTACCAAATAAGGGACAAAAGGTGGCGTGCCAGGCTTTGAGGGCACTATGGTGTTGAACGCTGAGCTGTATTCAATGAATAGCATTCTGACATAGGTGTTCCTTTTGTCCAGGTGAGAAAGGGAAGTGTGGAGTGCAATTAGGGTTGCCAACTTTCTCACTACCAAATAAGGGACAAAAGGTGGCGTGCCAGTGCACGGTGCCACGGTGGTGTGGGTATGGTAATGTGACAATGAATATATGCATATTCTTATTCAATTGGAAAGTCAAAACATTTTCAAATTCCATTTAGTCTATAACTTTACTAAAACAGTATCATTATGTAAACTTATGTGAATAAACCTCAAAATAAATCATAAATGAAATCACAATTTGGACCTTTACAGCAACAAAAAAAGAACATTTCGAATGCAAAGGGGGAAAAGAGGGGCATGAGTCACTCACCAAGTCTACTTTATCAATGGATATTTTTTGCTGCTCTTGACTGATTCAAGCAGTCCTTTGTCCTTTTGCATTGCCAGAGAGAAGTCCTTACATGACAGGGCAACCACCACCTGCTCCAGGTCAGGGCAGTGTGATTGCGATTGTGTCGTCTGTGGACCTATTAGGACGGTAAGCAAATTGGAGTGCATCTAGGGTGTCTGGTAGGATGGGGGGTGATATGATCCCTAACTAGTCTCTCAAAGCACTTCATGATGACGGAAGTGAGTGCTATGGGGCGATAGTCATTTAGCACAGTTCCCTTAGCTTTCTTGGGAACAGGAACAATGGTGGCCCTCTTGAAGCATGTGGGAACAGCAGACTGGGATAAGGATTGATTAAATATGTCCGTAAACACACCAGCCAGCTGGTCTGCGCATGCTCTGAGGACCTGGCCAGGGATTGTCATCTGGGCCGGCAGCCTTGCGATGGTTAGCGTTTTCTTCTTTGCTTATGTCGGAATACAGCTCATTGAGTGCTGTCTTAGTGCCAGCCTATGACTATGGTGGTATGTAAACAGCTACAAAAAAATACAGATGAAAACTCTCTAGGTAGATAGTGTGGTCTACAACTTATCATGAGAGACTCTACCTCAGGCGGGCAATAGCTTGAGACTTCCTTAGATATCATGCACCAGCTGCTATTTACAAAAATACGTAGTCCACCGCCCCTTGTCTTACCAGACGCCGCTGTTATATCCTGCCGGTGCAGAGTTTAACCAGCAAGCTGTATGTTGATAGTGTCATCGTTCAGCCACGTCTCCGTGAAGCATAAGATATTACAGTTTTGAAAGTCCCGTTGGTATTTTAATCTCCGGCGTAGGTAATCTATTTTATTGTCCAAAGATTGCACGTTTGCCAGCAGAATGGAAGGAAGTGGGGGTTTATTCGATCGCCTACGAATTTCCAGAAGGGAGTCCATCATCTGGCCTCTTTTTCTCCACCTCCTCTTCATGCAAATCACGGGGATCTGGGCCTGTTCCCGAGAAAGCAGTGTATCGTTCGCGTTAGACTCTTTAAAGGAAAAAAAGGAAAAAAGGATTCTGCCAGTCCGTGGTGAGTAATCGCAGTCCTGATGTCCAGAAGTTATTTTCGGTCATAAGTGATTGTAGTGGCAACATTATGTACAAAATAAGTATAAAAATAAGTTACAAACAACGCAAATAAACAAACAAAAAAAACACAATCGTTTGGGGGCACGTCGAGTCAGTATAATAAACTCAGCAAAAAAAGAAGCAACCCTTTTTCAGGACCCTGTCTTTAAAAGTTAATTAATAAAAATCCAAATAACTTCACAGATCTTCATTGTAAAGGGTTTAAACACTGTTTCCCAATGAACCATAAACAATTAATGAACATGCACCTGTGGAACGGTCGTTAAGACACTAACAGCTTAAAGATGGTTTGGCAATTAAGATCACAGTTATGAAAACTTAGGACACTAAAGAGGCCTTTCTACTGACTCTGAAAACACCAAAAGAAAGATGCCCAGGGTCCCTGCTCATCTGCGTGAACATGCCTTAGGCATGCTGCAAGGAGCCATGAGGACTGCATATGTGGCCAGGGCAATAAATTGTAATGTCCGTACTGTGAGATGCCTAAGACAGTGCTACAGAGAGACAGGATGGACATCTTTACATCCGAACATCACACCTGCGGGACAGTTACAGGATGGCAACAACAACTGCCCAAGTTACACCAGGAACGCACAATCCCTCCATCAGTGCTCAGACTGTCCGCAATAGGCTGAGAGAGGCTGGACTGAGGGCTTGTAGGCCTGTTGTAAAGCAGGTCCTCACCAGACATCACCAGCAACAACGTTGCCTATGGGCACAAACCCACCGTCGCTGGACCAGACAGGAGTGGGAAAAAGTGCTCTTCACTGACGAGTCGCGGTTTTGTCTCAAAAGGGGTGATGGTCAGATTCGCGTTTATCGTCGAAGGAATGAGCATTACACCGATGCCTGTACTCTGGAGTGGGATCGATTTGGAGGTGGAGGGTCCGTCATGGTCTTGGGCGGTGTGTCACAGAATCATCGGACTGAGCTTGTTGTCATTGCAGGAAATCTCAAAGCTGTGCGTCACAGGGAAGACATCCTCCTCTCTCATGTGCTACCCTTCCTGCAGGCTCATCCTGACATGATCCTCCAGCATGACAATGCCACCAGCCATACTGCTCGTTCTGTGTGTGATTTCCTGCAAGACAAGAATGTCAGTGTTCTGCCATGGACAGCGAAGACCCCGGATCTCAATCCCATTGAGCATGTCTGGGACCTGTTGGATCGAAGGGTGAGGGCTAGGGCCATTCCCCCCAGAAATGTCTGGGAACTTGCAGGTGCTTTGGTGGAAGAGTGGGGTAACATCTCACAGCAAGAACTGGAAAATCTGGTGCAGTCCATGAGGAGATGCACAGCAGTACTTAATGCAGCTGCTGGCCACACCAGATACTTTTGATTTTGACCCCCCCTTTGTTCAGGGACACATTATAAAATTTTTGTTAGTCACATGTCTGTGGTACTTGTTTAGTTTATGCCTCAGCTGTTGAATCTTGTTATGTTCATACAAATATTTACACGTTACGTTTGCTGAAAATAAACACAGTTGACAGTGAGAGGACGTTTCTTTTTTTGCTGAGTTTAGTTATGGAGCAGTGGTCACCAACCGGTCAATCTCCAAGGCATTTCTAGTCAATAGCCAAACATTTCTGTAAAAAAAACGATAAAGCCTCATGTTTTTTTTATTAGTCTCAGGCTATTGGTGGTAGGTGCAGCCAATTCAGCTGCCCTGCCGGCCGGGTAGGCAAACTGTTGCCATTTCATATGTCTGAAGGTACAAACTCTGCCTTCCCGGTGGGCCTGGAGAGGAAAAGTGCACTATGCTACCGCTGGCCAATCAGATTGCTCAGATGACCGAGTCTGCAGTAACGTAGCAGGCATAAAAGAAAGCTATGGCAAAATGAATACTGTGAAATTTCAAAACGTTTGAAACCATGACTAGAGAGAGACTGTCAACGAATACAGGAAAGAGCTGCTGTTTTTATGAGTGAGTTCATGTTTAAGTTCTTACTCAGCACTGTCAACACTTTGTATTCAACACTTTTATAAACCATAAAATGTGCATTCTTCCAATTTCCACTCAGCGCTACAACAAGCAGTGCAGCAGTAATGATCGAGTAGGGAAGTGTATCTATAGGCTTGCGTTGTTGTTATTATTAGTGGCTTGGGTCTTTTTTAATATCAAGGAATATTTCACTTTCTCTGTTCATAGGAGTAAGAACATGAATTTGTGCACGAGGCAGAAATAATACAGTGGGACTCGAGTTTCGCCATCAGCTGGAAGACGGTGTCCTTTTTTGGTCAGTGTCAGTGGAGGAAAGGGAGAGTGGAGGGATGTTGAGAGACGGACCCTCAGTCTGCTGCTCTCTCCCTCCACTGAAACTGAACTTCAGATGCAGGCACCATCAGCCCAGTAAAATAAAAATAGAATAATTTAAATGTATGCTCACACAGCTGTGCCTCACAAGTAATACTACAATGAATCTATAACCGGTGTGATCATATAGCCTACCTCAATTTTTTTTATATAATTTAAAAACAATGTCCCGATGAACAATGCATTGGCAGGTAAATTCAAGCAAAGCCAGTATGCGGTGAAATTGTTTTGGGCCTATAGCTTACTTCACAAACCTCATTGCTTCAGTACTATTTTTAATTGGTCAATGTTGCATAGGCTTACATTTTTTAAGTCATGTTAATAAAATATCAGAGCGGTAGATCTTGGCATGCATTTTGACTCAGAAAGTGATCTTGACTCAGAAAAGGTTGGTGACCACTGTTATGGAGGATAGCTAGGCTAACGTTACTTCTCCTTTGCTAGCTATAGCCAACTAAAGCTAACACACAATCATATCATGTAGCTGAAATGAAAGCAAACTATATGCATTTTTGTTTGTTTGACCTTCTTTTCTATTGCCAATTGTTTGGATATATCCAATTTAATGATCCAGATAAATGAATTTGCCTGGATCAGAGAATCTGTCAGTTTCGTCACGTTCATATGTATGGCACAGTGTAAAAAAATTAAATGCAACATGTAGCACAGGTCAGATAGTCAGTCACAAAGCGAGGCTTATATTAACCCCCGTTGTACCAAATCAAGTGCAAGGCAAGAATCATGGGGAAATAATGTCTCAATGCTTTTTTCTGGGGGACATGAAGTTTATGAATTCCTCGCTGAGCTGTGTGACAGTGGATGTGCATTGATACTTGAAATGTAAATGTGGCATCATGGCGTTTTGCGTTAATTATCATGAGTAACTTAAGGCTATCAACCAATGAGCATTCAGTATCCAAACGTATCGTTTTATAACAGCCACTATACCTAAGATCAGCACACAGTCACAGTGGTGTTTTCTATACAGTAACTGTGTACCTCTACTATGTCCTCCTGAGCAGTGGCAGCTCAGTGTGGTCTGTTAGTAGTGGCAGTTCAGTGTGGTCTGTTAGCAGTGGCAGTTCAGTGTGGTCTGTTAGTAGTGGCAGCTCAGTGTGGTCTGTTAGTAGTGGCAGCTCAGTGTGGTCTGTTAGCAGTGGCAGTTCAGTGTGGTCTGTTAGTAGTGGCAGCTCAGTGTGGTCTGTTAGTAGTGGCAGCTCAGTGTGGTCTGTTAGCAGTGGCAGTTCAGTGTGGTCTGTTAGTACTGGCAGCTCAGTGTGGTCTGTTAGCAGTGGCAGCTCAGTGTGGTCTGTTAGCAGTGGCAGCTCAGTGTGGTCTGTTAGCAGTGGCAGCTCAGTGTGGTCTGTTAGCAGTGGCAGCTCAGTGTGGTCTGTTAGTAGTGGCAGCTCAGTGTGGTCTGTTAGCAGTGGCAGCTAAGTGTGGTCTGTTAGTAGTGGCAGTTCAGTGCGGTCTGTTAGTAGTGGCAGCTAAGTGTGGTCTGTTAGTAGTGGCAGTTCAGTGTGGTCTGTTAGTAGCGGCAGCTCAGTGTGGTCTGTTAGTAGCGGCAGCTCAGTGTGGTCTGTTAGTAGTGGCAGCTCAGTGTGGTCTGTTAGCAGTGGCAGCTCAGTGTGGTCTGTTAGTAGTGGCAGCTCAGTGTGGTCTGTTAGTAGTGGCAGCTCAGTGTGGTCTGTTAGTAGTGGCAGCTCAGTGTGGTCTGTTAGTAGTGGCAGCTCAGTGTGGTCTGTTAGTAGTGGCAGCTCAGTGTGGTCTGTTAGTAGTGGCAGCTCAGTGTGGTCTGTTAGTAGTGGCAGCTCAGTGTGGTCTGTTAGTAGTGGCAGCTCAGTGTGGTCTGTTAGTAGTGGCAGCTCAGTGTGGTCTGTTAGTAGTGGCAGCTCAGTGTGGTCTGTTAGTAGTGGCAGCTCAGTGTGGTCTGTTAGTAGTGGCAGCTCAGTGTGGTCTGTTAGTAGTGGCAGCTCAGTGTGGTCTGTTAGTAGTGGCAGCTCAGTGTGGTCTGTTATTAGTGGCAGCTCAGTGTGGTCTGTTAGTAGTGGCAGCTCAGTGTGGTCTTTTATTAGTGGCAGTTCAGTGTGGTCTGTTAATAGTGGCAGCTCAGTGTGGTATGTTATGAGTGGCAGCTCAGTGTGGTCTGTTAGTAGTGGCAGCTCAGTGTGGTCTGTTAGTAGTGGCAGCTCAGTGTGGTCTGTTAGTAGTGGCAGCTCAGTGTGGTCTGTTCGTAGTGGCAGCTCAGTGTGGTCTTTTATTAGTGGCAGCTCAGTGTGGTCTGTTAGTAGTCGAATGGGTTAAAACAGGATCTATCCCTGTGTGTTCTGGCAATGGGACAGGTAGAGATAGTGTCCTCCCCAGGCCAGTGTGTGTTCTCTCTGGGGGTCCTGAGCCGAGCTCTCCCACATGAAAAACTACTATGGTATACTATGGTATAAATCATATACTATTCACTGTAGTGTTTATGCAGACTTTACTGTAGTATTTACTAAAGTCCGCAAAAGCAGTACAGCGAATACTGTAGTATTTATTGTAGTATACTGAGGGTTCTCCCCAAAGTATGTAAGAGGGGCACTGTGCCAATAATAATATATATATGTATTTTACTTTGTTATCATTTAAGGCTCTAGATTGCAGGAAATAGCAGTTAAAGGTGTTAAAAAAGTAAAAAATCTCAGTCCCACGGGGGACAGAGCCTCCCTCCTGGCCTCCCCTACCTTACTCATCACCACCACCTTGTTAAAAAAAACAGAGGAGAACGCTGGTACTGTAGTGTTTATAGTTAACTATAGTATAATACTGTAGTAAAATAAAAAAGTTATAAATACTATAGTATTTACTGTAGTATTTTTGCAGGCTGTAGTATGCTGTAGTATTTACTGTAGTGTTTTTTGAGACTGTAGTATACTGTAGTATTTTTGCAGGCTGTACTATACTGTTGTATTTACTGTAGTGTTTTTGGAGACTGTACTATACTGTAGTATTTACTATATCTTTGACATATAATTGGAGGCTTTCTCCTTAAGGAAACCTATTGAGAAATAATCCATAACCTGTAGGTAGGACTGGTGTCTTTGCTCTTTTCTATAACCTGTAGGGAACACAATATATGGTCATGTACAGTTGAAGTCAGAAGTTTACATACACTTAGGTTGGAGTCATTAAAACTGTTTTTTCAACCACTCCACAAATGACTTGATAACAAACTATAGTTTTGGCAAGTCGGTTAGGACATCTACTTTGTGCATGACACAAGTAATTTTTCCAACAATTGTTTACAGACAGATTATTTCACTTAATATTCACTGTATCACAATTCCAGTGGGTCAGAAGTTTACATACAGTAAGTTGACTGTGCCTTTAAACAGCTTGGAAAATTCCAGAAAATAATGTCTTTGCTTTAGAAGCTTCTGATAGGCTAATTTACATCCTTTGAGTCAATTGGAGGTATACCTGTGGATGTATTTCAAGGCCTACCTTCAAACTCAGTGCCTCTATGCTTGACATCATGGAAAAATCGAAAGAAATCAGCCAAGACCTCAGAAAAAATAATTGTAGACCTCCACAAGTCTGGTTCATCCTTAGGAGCAATTTCCAAACGCCTGAAGGTACCACGTTCATCTGTTCAAACAATAGTACGCAAGTATAAACACCATGGGACCATGCAGCCGTCATACCGCTCAGGAAGGAGATGCGTTCTGTCTCCTAGAGATGAACGAACTTTGGTGCGAAAAGTGAAAATCAATCCCAGAACAACAGCAAAGGACCTTGTGAAGATGCTGGAGGAAACCGGTACAAAAGTGTCTATATCCACAGTAAAACGAGTCCTATATCGACATAACCTGGAAGGCAGCTCAGCAAGGAAGAAATCACTGCTCCAAAACTGCCATAAAAAAGCCAGACTACGGTTTGCAACTGCACATGGGGACAAAGATCGTACTTTTTTGGAGAAATGTCCTCTGGTCTGATGAAAAAAAAATAGAACTGTTTGGCCATAATGACCATTGTTATGTTTGGAGGAAAAAGGGGGAGGCTTGCAAGCCGAAGAACACCATCCCAACCGTGAAGCACGGGGTGGCAGCATCATATTGTGGGGGTGCTTTGCTGCAGGAGGGACTGGAGCACTTCACAATATAGATGGCATCATGAGGAGGGAAAATTATGTGGATATATTGAAGCAACATCTCAAGACATCAGTCAGGAAGTTAAAGCTTGGTCGCAAATGGGTCTTCCAAATGGACACTGACCCCAAACATACTTCCAAAGTTGTGGCAAAATGGCTTAAGGACAACAAAGTCGAGGTATTGGAGTGGCCATCACAAAGCCCTGACCTCAATCCTATAGAAAATTTGTGGGCAGAACTGAAAACGTGTGTGCGAGCAAGGAGGCCTCAGGGTTAAGTGCCTAGCTCAAGGGCACATCAACATATTTTTCACCTATTCGGCTCTGGGATTCGAACCATACGTGAGTTTGTCAAAATGTGATTGGTGTTCAAATTCTTTGTGGGTTTGTGTAATTTGAGGGAAATGTGTATATGATCGTACATTTAGCAGGAGGTTAGAAAGTGGAGCTCCGTTTCCAACTCATTTTGTGACAGTGGCCACATATCCTGTCTTCTCTTGAGAGTCAGGTCTGCCTAAGGCGACCTCTCTCAATAGCAGGGCTATGCTCACTGAGTCTGTACATAGGCAAGGCTCTTAGTTTTGGGTCAGTCACAGTGCTCAGGTATTCTTATTTAGGGCAAGGTAGCATTCCAATTTGCTTAGTGGTTTGGTTTATTCTTTCCAATGTGTCAAGTAGTTCTCTTTTTTGTTTTCTTATAATTTGGTTGGGTCTAATTGTGTTGCTGTCCAGGGGCTCTGTGGGGTCTGACTCTCTCTCTCTCTCTCTCTCTCTCTCTCTCTCTCTCTCTCTCTCTCTCAGCTTGGCTCATTTTGAGGGGTTTGTCTGTGTGTCTCAGTCAGCAGTGAAGTCAATAGGATGAATAATACATAGAATCAGACCGTCTTCCCAGTGATATGTCAAACTGTCAGTACTGTTTATTGGGAAAACACAAACGTGTCACTGATGTTAGCCAATAGGCTGCTCCAGCCTGCATGCTATGGGTTGAATCCTAGGCTCTAGTTTATAGATTTGAAGGTTTGATTCAGTCTTGGATTCCTTTCATGTTCTGAATGAGTTCTAAATGCCAAGACTTCCCCTCTTCTTTTCAATGTCTCCTACCCCTTTAGCTGTGAGAGCTAACACCCACGCCATCTAGCTGTTACCCCGGCTAATTATCTTCCAGTTAGGAGTTAGTCAGGTCTTCTCTTAATTAGGGTGGCATGAGTAGAGTTGAGCTGAGGTGTGTGTGTGTGTGTGTGTGTGTGTGTGTGTGTGTGTGTGTGTGTGTGTGTGTGTGTGTGTGTGTGTGTGTGTGTGTGTGTGTGTGTGTGTGTGTGTGTGTGTGTGTGTGTGTGTGTGTGTGTGTGTGTGTGTGTGTGTGTGTGTGTGTGTGTGTGTGTGTGTGTGTGTGTGTGTGCGCTAGGCTAGTCCAGGTCTAGTACCAGCTGCCAGCTCCCATCAGCCTAATAGGGCTTCAGACACCATGGCCCCGGGGATGTCCTCGCCAGGTTAACCTGCCTCACCCGCTGCCTATGTCTCTGTCTTCACCTCTTTCTCACTGCAGCTCAACATAAGCCAGGTACATAGGCCAGGTAGGGGAGACTGGGGATGGTTGTAACACGGGATAGTTGTAACACTTGCAAATCATCCGATCACGAGCAAGGTAGAATCATATGATTCACTGTGCACATGCTCAGTTTAATCCTGAACCCTCATGTGAAAAATCAAGTCTCTGTGATAAACTCTGCAGATTCTATTGACAGAAATGTATGATTTTGAGTTAAAGTAATTATTTGACCAAATTAGTTCTCCAGCTGCTTCCCAGGCTACCTCTCCAGCTGCCGTCCAGGCCACCTCTCCAGTCACTTCACAAGGCACCTCCCCACATGTATCAGGCTGTGGCAGGGAAACACCTGATTGCTCTTCTGATTTCAACCTAGTTGATATACGCCCCTTCCCAAAAGCAGGGCCCAGGAAAATTACAACAAGGGGTAGGAAGAGGAGAAAAACGTGATTTTGACGGATACACCCATCAGGCAGGCACTGAAAGAAGAGCATAAAAGTCAAGCACTCAGAAGGCAAAATAAAAAATTGTCCTGTCTAAAAAAAGACAAACAACACTGAACAACAACAAAAAACTGTCCTTCCTAAGAAAACAGCCTAACAAAGTACCTTGGACCAGAACATTCAGATTCCTTCAACAAGGAAAGTTTCTACATTGTGTGCATGGAACATTTTAACAATTCCAAGTCCAAAGTCTGGGTGCAGTGTTGGGAATGCAGATAATTGGCCCACCAAGCCTGTAACCCAGGACAGCCGTACCACTGCCACCGTAGAGGTGGGGGGAGGGGAAGGACGGCTCACAATACTGTCTGGAACGGAGGAAATGGAATGGCATCAAATACATGGAAACCATGTGTTTGTTGTATTTGTTACCATTCCACCTAGTTGGCTCCAGCCATTACCACATCCCATCCTCCCCAACTAAGGTGCCACCAACCTCCTGTGCATTGTAATTGTGACTCTGATTAAGTGAACATGTCAAACATTCAGTCATACACACAGACACACAGACAGACAGACAGACACCACAAACATTCAGGTGTTTAGTTTATCCACATTTCTGTTTGGTTGAGAAAGACCATTTAGTGGAGGGTAAAATAATAAACATTTTATTTATATTTATTGTTATTTATGCCAAACAAAATGTTAAACACGACAGTTGCTCTCATGATCTCAATAAAGGCGTTCAATAATTAGTTGCATGTCATGATTTATGCACTTTTTCATTCTGTGACAATTCACCCCAACCACTGTCACAACTAACCCAGACCATGGGGTGAATTGTCACACTACATTCCTTTTATTTAAGACAACACCATGCATTTGCAGTTTGATTTACATACATAATAACCACACCAATATGTAAAGGACAGATGTAGGTTGTCCTTCCGGTCTCCCCTACTGTAAGGCCTAAAGAGAGAGAGGGAGAGAGCAATAAGGGCAATAAGTGAAGAACAAACACCATTGTAAATACAACCCATATTTATTTATTTTTCCCTTTTGTACTTTAATAATTTGCACATCGTTACAACACTGTATATATACATAATATGACATTTGAAATGCCTTTATTCTTTTGGAACTTCGGTAAGTGTAATGTTTACTGTACGTTTATTTCACTTTTGTTTTATCTACTTCACTTGCATTGGCAATGTTAACTATGGATGAAACAGTTACCGGTTTCACGATAAACCACGGTAAAATTCCCGACGGTTAATATTACCGTTTTATATTTAAATTATCATTAAAACCGTGTTTGATTACTGTGGTTTGAAAAACTCACGGTAAATACTGTCCAGCATCAACAAAAGTTATCAACAGCCTGAAACAGGCGCAGCACGCAACGTGGGTTTTGTTTTGTGTGAAAACATGGCGGAAGGCAGTGACAGCGCTCGAGAGATTCTTCAGCCTTCTAAGAGGACCAAATCTGATGTGTTGTCGTATTTTGGGTTTTACAAGAGTGCCGAAGGAAACTTAATCGAAGATGATCACCCTGTCTGCAGAACATGCAAAAACAAATGGCTGCGAAAGGGGGCAACACTTCAAATCTCTTGAGTCATCTTCGTGACCACCACCCACTACTTTATAGCGAATGCAAGGTAAGTTAACTTTTAGCTCAATGCATGATGTGGGGACTTCGGAATGGAGGAAAATATCATGGTTGTTAACTTCTTAGGGAGCGGCTGCATAGGTGACGGTTTTGGAGAGTCTGGCGCGCCATAGGATATGCACATAATTAGTACTATTGGATAGGAAACACTCTGAAGTTTCTAAGAGTGTTAAAATAATGTATGTGAGTATTACAGAACTGATATAGCAGGCGAAAACCAGAGGAAAATCCATCCGGAATTTTTTGTGACCTTTGCTCTGTTTGAGACTCTCCCCATTGACTTCAAGGCAATCCAGCTCCGAGATTGCAGTACCTATGGCTTCCACTAGATTTCAGGAGTCTATATACAAAGACTGAGAGTGATTGGAGTAAGCAAAACGGATAGAAACAGGAAATGGTCAGGGGAGCTCAGATGTCAACAAGATTTCTCGGGTGCGAGACTGGATGCGCGCCCCATTGTATTTTCCTTTCATAACGTTTAGGTTACCATCCGAGTGAAATATTTTCGCTAATATTCATGAAAGGATAGCTACGGATGCATTATAACTGGTCTTTGATTTGTTTAGGAAAAGTTTATAGGTATATTTGAACGCGTTCTCTTCACGTTTCAATGGGTGATTCGACGTTGGATTTTCTGAACATAACGCGCCAACCAAACCGTGCTGGTTTATGAATTTATGCTAATGCAGAAATATTAGAGGTGCTATCCTCAAACAATCAAATGTTGTGCTTTCGCCGTGAAGCCTTTTTGAAATCTGACAACGCTGTGGTATTGCCAAGAAGCAGGTTGTGATGACTATGCAACACTTGTATATTAGTTAATATAGTTAATATAGTTAATAAACAGGTCATTGACCACTTCGAATCCCACCGTACCTTCTCCGCTGTGCAATCCGGTTTCCAAGCTGGTCACGGGTGCACCTCAGCCACGCTCAAGGTACTAAACGATATCATAACCGCCATCGATAAGAGACATTACTGTGCAGCCGTATTCATTGACTTTCGACTCTGTCAATCACCACATCCTTATCGGCAGACTCAACAGCCTTGGTTTCTCTAATGATTGCCTCGCCTGGTTCACCAACTACTTTGCCGACAGAGTTCAGTGTGTTAAATCGGAGGGCCTGTTGTCCGGGCCTCTGGCAGTCTCTATGGGGGTGCCACAGGGTTCAATTCTTGGGCCGACTCTCTTCTCTGTATACATCAATTTTGTCGCTCTTGCTGCTGGTGATTCTCTGATCCACCTCTATGCAGACAACACCATTCTGTATACTTCTGGCTCTTCTTTGGACACTGTGTTAACTAACCTCCAAACGAGCTTCAATGCCATTCAGCACTCTTTCCGTGGCCTCCAACTGCTCTTAAACGCTAGTAAAACCAAATGCATGCTTTTCAACCGTTCGCTGCCTGCATCCGCCCGCCCGACTAGCATCACTACACTGGATGGCTCTGACCTAGAATACGTGGACAACTACAAATACCTAGGTGTCTGGCTAGACTGTAAACTCTCCTTCCAGACTCACATTAAACATCTCCAATCCAAAATTAGATCTAGAATCAGCTTTCTATTTTGCAACAAAGCCTCCTTCACTCATGCTGCCAAACTTGCACTAGTAAAACTGACTATCCTGCCGATCCTCGACTTCGGCGATGCCATCTACAAAATAGCCTCCAACACTCTACTCAGCAAACTGGATGCAGTCTATCACGGTGCCATCCGCTTTGTCATGCTCTAGTCGGCTGGCCCTCGCTACACACTCGTCGCCAGACCCACTGGCTCCAGGTCATCTACAAGTCCCTGCTAGGTAAAGCCCCGCCTTATCTCAGCTCGCTGGTAACCATAGCAGCACCCATCCGTAGCACTCGCTCCAGCAGGTATATCTCACTGGCCACCCCCAAAGCCAATTCCTCTTTTGGCCGCCTTTCCTTCCAGTTCTCTGCTGCCAATGACTGGAACGAACTACAAAAATCGTTGAAACTGGAGACACTTATCTCCCTCACTAGTTTTAAGCACCAGCTGTCAGAGCAGCTCACAGATCACTGCACCTGTACATAGCCCAACCAACTACCTCATCCCCTACCATAGTCATTTATTTCTCTTGCTCCTTTGCACCCCAGTATTTTTACTTTGCACATTCATCTACTGCACATTTACCATTCCAGTGTTAAATTGCTATACTGTAGTTACTTTGCCACCATGGCCTATTTATTGTCTTATGTTCCTTATCCTACCTCATTTGCACACATTGTATATAGATTTGTTTTTTTTCCTACTGTATTATTGACTGTATGTTTGTTTCACTCCATGTGTAACTCTGTGTTGTTGTATGTGTCGAACTGCTTTGCTTTATCTTGGCCAGGTCGCAGTTGTAAATGAGAACTTGTTCTCAACTTGCCTACCTGGTTAAATAAAGGTGAAATAAAAAATTTATAAAAAAATATTGATGAATGTTTAATAATTCAACTTTTGGATTTTGAATTTGGCACCTTACATTTCACCTGGTAGTGTCGGGAGTACTTAGCGCCCCACTGCTCCCTAAGTAGTTAATAGCTTGTCAATAATGTAAACTGAAGTTTTCAGTGTTACCTACTCTTTTAAAAACAATACACGTTGTACTGCTGCTGTATGCGTCTTATGTCTGCAGACTCTATTCGCCCATTGCACACGATGGCACGTTATGTAGTTTAGTCACGCAACCAACATATTTTGTTCATTTAAAATCCAGCAGACGTCGACTTGGTTGTAAAAGTGTTCCAACAGGAGAAACACTATAGCCTCCTATACAAGACTTCTATATTTATGTCAATTGTTGGGCTCATTGCAATTACTATCACTGTCGTCTAAAGACTCATGTGTATTTATGTAAATTGTGCATGGGGTCATTGCATTTACTCAAATGCAGCACAGAAAGACTGTGTGTGTGTGAGAATAATAATAATCATAATGTAACAACACTAATAACAATAATCCATTTGCTATTCCCTTGTTAACAGAGTGGGCGTGCAGCAAGTAAACCCAGTGAAGCTACTGTTTTTTCTCATCTACAGTTGCGACACAGACACTCGAGCAAGCATTTAAAAAGGCAGGCTGCTTATGCACCCACATCAAAAAATGCTCAAGACCTCACTGCAGCACTTTCATATTACATTGCAAAGTACATGACGCCATTTCAAATTGTTGAGAGGCCTGGATTTCTGAGGCTGATGAAGGTTGCCGTGCCTACCTACAAAGTGCCATCACAAACATTATTTTTCACGACTGAAATCCCAGACCTGTACAACCAGGTTAAAGCTGATGTTGGAAAAGCTTTGGCTCAAGGCACATGGTTTGCTGCAACTGCTGACCTCTGGGCCAGTGAATGCGGGGGTGGTCAACTCTACATCAGCTTCACTATCCTTTACCTCACCCCAGACTGGCAGCTTGAATCAAAATGCCTGGAAACACAGTTCTTCCCAGAAGATCACTCGACTCACAGCATCAGAGAGTTTTGAGAATATGCTGCAAGAGTGGGGGATCAACAAGAAAGACTTGGTCTGCATAACCACAGACAATGCAACAAACATGATCAAGGCTTTTAAAGAGTTCCCAGATCTGTTACTTGGGTGCTTTGGCCATAATTTGAACCTGGACATCTCAAAGGCTCTGAAAATTCAGAGAGTTGACACAGCATTCAAGGCCTGACGTCATCTGGTCCAAGGCTTCTCATGGAGCTGGAAGAGAAAGAGAGAACTGAGAGAAAAGCAAGCTGCCCTCAACATGCCACAGAAGGCTCTGATCCATGATGTGATGACCTGATGGGGATCTACACACAAGATGCTTGAGCGTTTCCTCAGCCAACAGATGAAAGTGGAACATGGCATCGGATGCCCAAGGATAGCGACATAAGTGTCATGGAGCAACTGTGCCAGCTCCATGAACCTCTGAGAAAGTTTACAGATGCACTTGCCTCAGAGACATGAGTGACACTGTCAGCCATCAAGCCTGTCCTGGACCACATCACCCGTGTTGTTCTGGTGGAAAAGGATACGGAGCCATCCCTGACCAAGGAGATGAAAGGGGTAATGAAATAAGACCTTAACAACCGATACACAGAGAATGCAAAGAGAGTCATGCACATGGCTTGTTTCATTGACCCCGACTTCAAAATGAGCTTTTTAGATGAGCCTGAGGCTGCAAAAGTTAACACTGACAGCTGTGTCCAGGAGGCCTTGAAGCTGGCAGCTTCACAAGTCAGGGAAGAACCACAAAGCACCAGCAGCACCTCCACCACCAACACCCCCACAGCGGCATTGGAGGGGAAAGGCCTGGCTGGTTGCTGAGAAGGATTACCTTAACCTCTTAGGGATCCGATCCCGTGAACGGGATCCTTTTTGAAAAAAACAAAGCGCGCCAAATTCAAAATAAGAATTCGTAATATATAACATTCATGGAAATACAAGTGTTGCACACTGTTACAAAGCTTAGTCTTGGTAATCTAACAGTGTTGTCAGATTTCAAAAAGGCTTTACGGCGAAAGCAAAACGTTTGATTATCTGAGGTCAGCGCCTCACACCAAAATAGCTTTTTTAACCAGAACTGGCGACACAAAATCACAAAATAGAGATATAAAAACTCACTTACTTTTCAGGATCCTCTGCTGTTTGCAATCAGTAGTGTCCCAGCTACACAACCGATGTTCGTTTTGTTCGATAAAGTACATATTTATATCTGAAAAATGCTGTTTAGATGGCGCCATTGAATTCAGAAATCCACATAAATTCACTCCATCAAAACAACGACAGAAGAGTCCTAAATGCTCACGGGAAACTTTGTCTATTTCTGTTAAATAAAGTGTCTATATAATCCTTAGGTTGTCTAAAATGTTAATAGACTATAACATTTCACGCGGAAAGAACTATGTTCAATAGAGAACGCAAATTCCCAAGCGCGTGCCCTCCCCAGAGGGCGCCGAAACACTGTGTCACTCCAAGTGAAAATACAAGCCTCAAGCCTTCAATAATAGCAGAGAGGTGAAGAGGGTCAGATTCCGACCACCCCAGAAGACAGAGTGAAGGAAGAGATCAAGGTCTACCTGTCTCTGCCACCCATTCCAGCAGAAGAGAATCCACTGGTGTGGTGGAGGGGCCATGCATCAGAGCTGCCTCACCTTGCCAGGGTTGTCAGAAAACTTTTGTGCATCCCAGCGACCAGCGTGCCATCAGTGGTCAGTGCCAGCGGGCACATTGTCTCCCCTCGCAGAGCACTACTTAAACCGGACAAAGTAAATATGCTGACCTCTCAAGTGAACAAAGATGCATACATACAGGATGTTAGGCCAGCAGCACCTTATTTCTTTATGAAGGAGAGAACGGACATACAATCAGTGCTGTTCATTTGATTTCTTTACATATTTTGTGTTATTTTCATGTCATCACCTGCACATTGGATTTGTTTACATATGGTTGTATTGTTCTTAGATGCACATTGCTTTACTTGTGTTGCTTTTATATGCACATTTGATTTGCTTACTTAAGGTTGTGTTCATTTAAACCTGCACAAGGGAAACCTTTACCTCTCATGGCCACATGGTTCCATCTTTAATGTTAATGTCATTATTTTAATGTTTATGCACACAAAAAGTGCATACAGTCGTGGCCAAAAATGTTGAGATTGACACAAATATTAATTTCCACAAAGTTTGCTGCTTCAGTGTCTTTAGATATTTTTGTCAGTTACTATAGAATACTGAAGTATAATTACAAGCATTTCATAAGTGTCAAGTGCTTTTATTGACAATTACATGATGTTGATGCGAAGAGTCAATATTTGCAGTGTTGACCCTTCTTTTTCAAGACCTCTGAAATCCGCCCTGGCATGCTGTCAATTAACTTCTAGGCCACATCCTGACTGATGGCAGCCCATTCTTGCATAATCAATGCTTGGAGTTTGTCAGAATTTGTGGGTTTTTGTTTGTCCACCCGCCTCTTGAGGATTGACCACAAGTTCTCAATGGGATTAAATTAAGGTCTGGGGAGTTTCCTGCCCATGGACCCAAAATATCGATATTTTGTTCCCCGAGCCTTTTGCCTTATGGCAAGGTGCTCCATCATGCTGGAAAAGGCATTGCTCGTCACCAAACTGTTCCTGGATGGTTGGGAGAAGTTGCTCTCTGAGGATGTGTTGGTACCATTCTTTATTCATGGCTGTGTTCTTAGGCAAAATTGTGAGTGAGCCCACTCCCTTGGCTGAGAAGCAACCCCACACATGAATGGTCTCAGGATGCTTTACTGTTGGCAGCGCTCACCTTGTCTTCTCCGGACAAGCTTTTTTCCGGATGCCCCAAACAATCGGAAAGGGGATTCATCAGAGAAAATGACTTTACCCCAGTCCTCAGCCTTTAAATCCCTGTACCTTTTGCAGAATATCAGTCTGTCCCTGATGTTTTTCCTGGAGAGAAGTGGCTTCTTTGCTGCCCTTCTTGACACCAGGCCATCCTCCAAAAGTCTTTGCCTCACTGTGCATGCAGATGCACTCACACCTGCCTGCTGCCATTCCTGAGCAATCTCTGTACTGGTGGTGCCCCGATCCCCGCAGCTGATTCAACTTTAGGAGACGGTCCTGGCGCTTGCTGGACTTTCTTGGGCGCCCTGAAGCCTTCTTCACAACAATTGAACCACTCTCCTTGAAGTTCTTGATGATCCGATGATAAATGGTTGATTTAGGTGCAATCTTACTGGCAGCAATATCCTTGCCTTTGAAGCCCTCTTTGTGCAAAGCAATAATAACGGCACGTGTTTCCTTAAAGGTAACCATGGTTGACAGAGGAAGAACAATGATTCCAAGCACCTCCCTCCTTTTGAAGCTTCCAGTCTGTTATTCGAACTCAATCAGCATGACAGAGTGATCTCAAGCCTTGTCCTCGTCAACACTCACACCTGTGTTAACCTCTTAGCGCGCCGATCCCTTTAGCGGGATCGTTTTCAGAGCAAACATAACGCGCCAAATTCAAAATACATATTCGTAATACATATTCGTAATATTTAACTTCGATATACAAGTGTTGCATAGTGTTGCATAGCCATCAAAAGCTCTGCTTCTTGGCAATATCACTGCGTTGTCAGATTTTAAAAAGGCTTTACGGCGAAAGCACTACATTTGATTGTTTGAGGCTAGTACCTCACATATTTTCCACATTAGCATAAATTCATATCCAGCTCGGTTCTCAAAATATCCATATCACAGCTAATATAAATCGCTTACCTTTCAAATAACTTCTTCTGAGGTCTTCCCAAGTGTCCAAACAAGATAATCCATGGTTCTTTGTTAGAAAAAGTAAATAATTATATCCATAAATATCCGCTGTTTTTTTTGGCACGCTACGCTCAGCTACTCCACCAAGCATTGTCAGTCTACTCGCCCGCTTTACAGTGAAGGGATCGCGCTCAAATTATACCTCTCATCTTTTTCACAAACAAATCAAATATCATTAATAATGCATCCTTATGTATTCTTTTATGAATAATAGCGATCATATTTTACAAGAACGGTAAGTGAAACGCTAAAAGACGAAAAAGAAAGTTGGTCGCTGGGCTGCTTCACGCTTCTCGTGAACGCACGCCTGTTTACCTTTTTCCCTACCCGTAGTAATTCTCTCTCTCTAAGGATCTGGTCAGAGCTTTTTCCTCCATACCCTTTCCAGAGACTGTTGACATCTAGTGGAAGCCATAAGTACTGCAACCTCGGTCCTATTCCCCATAGAAAATATTACATGGGCTTCAAAATGAGAGGAGAGCAACAGAAAAATAAATTCCGGACAGAAATCTCTCTGGTTTTTGCCTGCTAAATCTGTTCTGGAATAGCCACAGACTATATCTTAATGGTTTTATAAACTTCAGAGTGTTTCCTATCCAATAGTACTAAATATGTAAATATCCTAGTTTCTGGCCATGAGTGGTAGGCATTTAACTTTGGGCACGTCAGACAGGCGAAAATTTGGAAAATGGGACCCTAGCTGGAAGAGGTTAATGAGAGAATCACTGACTTGATATCAGCTGGTCCTTTTGTGGTAGGGCTGAAATGCAGTGGAAATGTTTTGGGGGGATTCCGTTCATTTGCATGGCAAAGAGGGACTTTGCAATTAATTGCAGTTCATCTGATCACTCTTCATGACATTCTGGAGTATATGCAAATTGCCATTATACAAACTGAGGCAGCATACTTTGTGAAAATTAATATTTGTGTCATTCTCAAAACATTTGGCTACGACTGTAGTGCTGCTAGTTTTATTTGTTTGTTGGTTTTCAATATAAAACTTGGGGAAATGATTTCAGTGTGTGTATCAGTACTTAAAAAAAAAAATCCAGCACATTTGAACAATACCGCGATAATACTGATAACTAATTTTGGTCACTATAATCGTGATATGACATGTTCATACTGTTTCATCTCTAATATTAACATATGTTTCCCATGCCAATAAAGGACCTGGAATTGACTTGAATTGAGAGAGAGAGCCTTCTGAAAGTATTAATACCCTTTGACTTATTCCACATTTTGTTGTTACAGCATGAATTCAACATTTCTTAAATATATTTTTTCTCACCCAATTACACACCCCTGAGTCAATACTTTGTAGAAGCAGCATTTACAACTGTGAGTCTTTCTGGGTAAGTCTCTGAGCTTTCCAAACCTGGATTATGCAACATTTGTACATTATTCTTTTCTACAAGCTCTGTCAAATTGTTTGTTGATCATTGCTAGACGGACCTTTTTCAGATTTTGCCATATATTGTCAAGTAGATTTTAGTCAAAACTGTAACTTGGCCACAAGGGCACGTTCACTGTCAGTTAAGAACATTCTTATTTTCAATGATGGCCTTGGAACAGTGGGTTAACTGCCTTGTTCAGCGGCAGAACAACAGATTTTTACCTTGTCAGCTCAGGGATTCAATCTTGCAACCTCTTGGTTGCTAGTCCAACGCTCTAACCACTAGGCTACCTGCCACCCCAAATGTACTAGGCCCCAGGTAGCCTAGTACATTTGGCCTTGTGTTTTAGGTTATTGTCCTGCTGAAAGGTGAATTTATCTCCCAGTGTCTGGTGGGAAGCACACAGAGCCATGTTTTCCTCCAGGATTTTACCTGTGCATAGCTGAAAAACTCCCCAGTCCTTAATGATTACAAGCATAATCATAACATGATGCAACCACCACTATGCTTAAAAAAATGAGTGGTACTCAATAATGTGTTGTATTGGATTTGCCCCAAATATAACACTTTGTATTCAGAATAAAAAGTGAATTGCTTTGGAATATTTTTTGCTTCATGCTTTGGAATATTTTTTAAAATTCTGTATAGGCTTCCTTTTTTTCACTGTCAATTGGGTTAGTATTGTGGAGTAACTACAATGCTGTTGATCCATCCTCCATGTTCTATTATCGTAGCCATTAAACTCTGTAATTGTTTTAAAGTCACCATTTGCCTCATGGTGAAGTCCCTGAGCGGTTTCCTTCCTCTCTGGCAACTGAGTTAAGAAGGACGCCTGTATGTTTGTAGTGACTGGGTGTATTGACACACCATCCGAAATGTAATTAATAACTTCACCATGCTCAAAGGGATAATAAAAGTCTGCTTTTTAATTCTTACCCATCTACCAATTAATGCCCTTCTTTGCAAGGCATTGGAAAACCTTCCTGGTCATTGTGATTGAATCTGTGTTTGAAATTCACTGCTCGACTGAGGGACCTTACAGATAATTGTGTGTGTGGGATACAGATATGAGGTAGTCATTCATAAATCATGTAAAACACTTTTATTGCATGCAGAGGGAGTCCATGCAGCTTGTGAGTTGTTAAGCAAATCTGTACTCCTGAACTTATTTAGGCTTGCCATAACAAAGGGTTGAATAATTATTGAATCAAGACATTTCAACTTTACATGTTGTATTAATTTGTAAAAATTTTAAAAAAACATAATTCCACTTTGACATTATTGTGTGAAGGCCAGTGACAAAAAAAATCTACATTTAATCCATTTTGAAATCAGGCTGTAAAGCAACATAATGTAGAAAAAGTCAAGGAGTGTGAATACTTTCTGAAGGCACTGTATGTAAGTGGAGACTGGTGGGAGGAGCTATAGGAGGACATGTTCATTGTAATAGCTGGATTGGAATTAGTGGAATGGGATAAAAACAGATCAAACATATGGAAACAACATATTTGACACTGTTCCATTGATTCCACTCAAGCCATTAATGAGCCTGTCCTCCTATAGCTCCTCCCACCAGCCTCCACTGATCCACTTTTGTGGCTTATTTGTTGTTTTAATGTATGTGGAAAGGTAAATGAAATGGAAAGGTAAATTACAATTTTTCTTCCTCCCAAAAACACTTTGAAAGGTCAGATTCCCCTGCATGCTCTCTGATCGCTTGCCTCCTTCCTCCTGCTTCTTGTCTATCCTCCAGAATGCAACTTTTAAATTGGGAGCTAATGTTTCTTTGTAGGTTTTCTTCAAGCTTGGCTTGAAGCCGTAGAGAGATTCCCCTAGTTCAGCATATTTCCTGCTTTGTAATATTGATTGCACTTGTGGTTCTCTGAAGCCATCTGTCATAAGGTGTGTGTGTGCACGCATGTGCGTTTGTGTGTGTTTCTGTGAACAACACAGCTTGCCTCAAAAGTGTGTATGATGGAACCCAAGGAGTTAGGAGCCAATCAGAGGGCTGTTTCATCCGCACTAGTGCTCACCCCTCTCCCTGTGCATCCTGTCTTGCTTTAGTCTCTCTCTGCAGAAGCCAGCACATCTCAGGCCAGCACACTCAGACACCAGGCTAACAAAGTTATGGTGTACTCAATGGACTTTTAACTAAAAATATAGAAAACCTTTGAGTCCAGCCTGTGTCTTATTTGTGTCTGTGCATCAGTGTTTCTGCATGTGAGTATCAGTTACATATGGTTCAGAAGGCTACAATGATAAAGTCATAGGTATGACCTTAGATGACCCACATGCCCTCACTCACCCTCTCCATCTCTGTAATGCTGCAGGTAGGCTCTGGTGTACTGCAGGGCCATATCCCAAATGGCACCCTATTCCTTATAGTGCATTATTTTGACCAAAGCCCTGGTGAAATATAGTGGACCCTATAGGGAATAGGGTGCCATTGGGACACAGATCAGCTCACCTCCCAGAGCCCCTACGTCTCACAGCTGTAGCGGTGCTAGAGAGGTGCTGTGATGCTCCAGTGTTAGCTAAGAGGGAAGGATGTAGATAGGTGATTGCTTCTCTTATCTTCTTCTTCTTGCCATCTGCCCCTGCATTCCACTAATTTACTTAATTAGAACAACAAACCTGATAAAGTGCTCATTAGGACACAGCTTAAGCTTTACCATCAGAGGAGAGGGGGGAGGGAGGGGGGAAGGAAGAGAGGAAGGGGGAGGGAGTTGGAGGGGGGAGAGGGAGTCAGAGGGGGAGAACTGCAAACCTCACTTCCCCCCTAGGCAGGATGGGACCTCAATGAGCTCCCCAACCGAGGTACTGATTCTCCCTCATCGATGTTGCTGATTTCAGACTCCCTCAGAGGTTGCATCATAAATGGCACCCTATTCCCCTTAATAATGCACTACTTTTGACCAGGGACCATAGTACTCTGGGCAAAAGTAGTGCAGTTAATATTTATGGAATAGGATGCATTTTGGTACACAACCAGAGTGTCTCACCATCTTCAGTGCTCAGTGTAACATGACCTTGTTGGCACTGAGTGTATTTAGGAAGCACTCATGATATCAGTGTTACATTAGAATGATCCATGACACAGCCTCAGTTTTTGTTTCTCTCAAAACCAATGTGGAGGTTTGCAGTGATGTGCTTATCTGCTTTTTGTTTGTCTTCAAGCTTTTGACTCGGGCTGGTGATGTGGTAGGAGTGGCATAGTGGGGGGGGTGGAAAGAGTTGAGAGGATAGGAGGAGAGGAAAGCAAAGCAACGGAGATGAGAGGAGAGGAGAGAAGAGGAGAGGGCAACAGGGTTTCCATGTGCCTTTATGTGTAACAGGCTCCCTCAGGACGTCACTGAACACCGTCTCTACAGTCACAGCCTGAACCCTGCCAGACAGCAGGCCAGTTACATCATCCACAGAATCTGAAGGGACTGCATCCCAAATGGTACCCTGTTCCATTTACAGTGCACTACTTTTGACCAGTGCCCATAGTTCTCTGGTCAAAAGTAGTGCACTGGTTAGGGAATAGGGTCCAATTTGGGACGCAGACCAAAACTGTCCATTCCGAAACAAAGGACTTGGTAAAGCTCAACAGGGAAACTTTCCTTTGTCAGTTGTCACACCAGACCTCTTGTAAAAGTAGATGGTGAAACTGCCATGTAAATGCTACTAGGGCCTACTGTAGCTTTGTAGAAACTGGCTGCAAACCTCTGTAGACATCTGTTTTGAAGCCCCTCACCTCCCCTAGAAAGTCTTATTTGAGTACTCTCAATGCACTTAACTTTTGACCCTTGATACTCTGAGTCCTATTACTAATACTCTTGCTGGTAGCTGCTGCAGTAGCTACTGCCCTTGGAATCTGAGGTAAACCAAAGAAAAATAGCTAAACAATTAAATAGATGCAGAAAAAAAGTTGAGTGATTGCAAAGCGGCTAGCGAGTGTTTGTTGCAGGGTACGTGAGTGGCCTTTACTTCTTGACAGGCAGCCTGTCTACCTGACGACTGACGGAGGAGAGAAGCGAGGAGAAATGTTGGCTAGCGAGGCGCTAGTGGTTGAGATGCTAATGAATGGAGAGCTCAGATGAATAAGCAAGAGGTCTGTTGTTGTTTAGGTCGGCTGGGCTGAAGGTAAGGTGGAAGTGCATCTAGCTACACGGCCTGAAACCCTAACGATATAGACGATGGAAAGCCACAAATTGACTGTCTTCTTCTCGCTCTCTCTCCATTCCTTTACAACCTTTCCTACCCACTTCCTCCTTCTACCCACTTCCTCCCTCTCTCCCTCCTCCTCTCTCCTCCCTACCCAACCCCGGAGAAATGTCACTGGGGTTCTGTATCATCCGTCAAACTGGCATCTCTGACAGAGTGTGCGGTTGAAAGGCCTTGCTCCGATTGGCAGGGGATCTTCTGACTAGGCTGTGTCAGGCAGGGCAGGCAGGCCACTCTCTCACTGCCACACACACACAAACACATACACACACACACCATACACCCTCCATCCATCCCTCTCTCTGCAGTTATTATAATCCAACACTCTCTGGAAAATATCGACTCCACATTGCTTTTTTCCTTTGTTCTCTGTCCATTGTTTTCTGACTCTGAGGAGGATTTTTCTGGTGTGTGTTTCTGTTGGTGTCAAGGTGGATTTGTGTCAAGAGAGTGTGCGATCCATCGCAAGTGAAATGTCCAATCTTTCCCACAGTTTTAAGGGGTAGACACTAACAAAACAGCAAAACAGTGGAAAGTTAGTGTGATCTATATTTGTAAGACTAATTCATTAATTTACTAATTCATTTCCACAAGTCTAAGGGGAGAAATGGTACCACAAAGTAACCCCACAGTCAATACGTTGACAGAACGGAGACGTGGGACTCTCATTAACAGTTGTCCCTCTCCTCTACCTGATGCCTTCAGCTAATCACAATTCAGTTTGACTGAAATTAGAAGTGAATGGACCATAGCTGTTTAACAAAGGATGACCTAGGCCTCAATGAATTGTAAAGTCTAGTACACTTTATCCCAGTGATTACTATTGATTACACTCAGAGCCTTAAAGAGATGTCCTGTGGCCATCAATAAGTAGCAAAGACTACGTCTCAATTTGGATTCTTTCCACTTTACTTTAAATGCACAAACCACCTAATTTGGCACGGTGCTCAGTTCAAATCAATCAAAACGGCATTGCAGTATTTCTTCTACGCAAAAGCATATGAACAAACATTTTTCTTCCAGCATGGACTCTACAAGGTGTCCACAGGTTCCACAGGGATGCTGGCCCATGTTGACCCCAACGCTTACCACAGTTGTGTTAAGTTGGCTGGATGTTCTTTTGGTGGTGGACCATTCTTGATATACACTGCAAACTGTTGATCATGAAAAACCCAGCAGCGTTGCAGTTCTTGACACAAACCAGTGCGCCTGGCAGCTACTACCATACTCTGTTCAAAGGCACTTACATTTTGTGATTCACCTGGTCAGTGGATGTCATGGACATAGCAGGTGTTCTTAAAGTATTCAAACCCCTTGACTTTTTTCACATTTTGTTATTTACAGCCTTATTCTCAAATGTATTAAATTGTTTTTTTTTTGTCCTCATCAATCTAGCCACAATACCCCATAATGACAAAGCAAAAACAGGTTTATAGAAATGTTTTCACATTTATATAAAAAAAAAAAAAAAAAAAGAAATCTCATATCACATTTACATAACTATTCAGACCCTTTACTCAGTACTTTGTGGAAGCATCTTTGGCAGCGATTACAGCCTCGAGACTTCTTGGGTATGACGCTACAAGCTTGGTACACCTGTATTTGGGGAGTTTCTCCCATTATTCTCTGCAGATCCTCTCAAGCTCTGTCAGGTTGAATGGGGAGCGTCGCTGCACTGCTATTTTCAGGTCTCTCCAGAGATGTTCGATTGGGTTCAAGTCCGGGATCTGGCTGGGCCACTCAAGGACATTGAGACTTGTCCCAAAGCCACTCCTGCGTTGTATTGGCTGTGCTTAGGGCCGTTGTCCTGGTGGAAGGTGAACCTTCGCTCCCCAGGCTGAGGTCCTGAGTGCTCTGGAGCAGGTTTTCATCAAGGTTCTCTCCCCAAAATTGCAAGAATTGTTGTGCGTTGACTGCTTGTCAGAATACATGTTTCCCTCCCGTTTCCCTTCCCGTAACTTGATTGCACCTCGAGAGGAATATTTTGGTCGCATAAGACACACAACAAGCTGACTAGGTAAATAGATCTATTATACTATGGGGTATTATACTATGGTGGTTTTTCTATTCATTACTCATTTTGTTTGCAAAGGAAAAGTTAATGTGAACTGTTCTACCATCTTCTTCTTTTTCATGTTCATAATTTTTTAGGCAATGGTTTTGCTGTGGAGCAGTGCCACATATAAATTACTGCAGCGGAAACACTGGAAAGCTACAGCTGTAATTGATGAGATACCCACACAGCTCGGGTCCATTGTGAAGCTTCCGAGAGGATTCTTATTGGAAAGAAAGTATACCTAAACACGCTTCAGCCCAGCTTGAACAAAAAAGGAATCAACTGAGGGACTTCATAAAATCAAAAAAACATCCCTACCTTACATTCTCTGAAGTGTCCAAGGGTAAGGGATGTTTTTGGGGAGTTGTCTTATTGGTTCCTGACCCCAACCATCACCTCATCGGTCCCCATTCACAGTCTTAGTGGTTATTGGTTTGTTTCTAAACCTTTTTCTTTTGTTGACAGGGATGTGCTGGATGCAGTTACCACCAAACTCTCTACAGTAGCTGCATCAGTAGAGCATGCTTTCTAAGACAATTGAATATACACATTCTGCCACTGTGCTTCTGCTTGCTCTTTGTGGTCTATGTTCATGCTACTATAAACCAATTTGTGACTACTGTGGAGGTATTTTATTTAACCTTATTTTATTTTTTTATCCAGGTTAGTCTCACTGAGATGATAAAATCTCTCTCTCTTTTTTTAAGGGCTTTAGAGAGTTGACCTGATTCGGAGTATTTTGCCTCAGTGTTCCGGGCTGTGTAGTTATATGAGATATTCAGTAGAACAGGCTGTTTGGGGCAGGCCTTTCTGATCCAGTGACATGGGCATAGTCTGTGTCCCAAATGGCAGCCTATTATTTCCTATATACTGTACTTCTTTTGAGCAGGGCCCAGAGCACTATGTAGGGATTAGGATGATATTTGGGACACACAAGGTTTGCAGAACTATTTCCAGTTACTTCTCATACATATGGAGCAGGCTGACACAACCAACCGCTTGGCCAAACATAGGCGGCTAAAATTGGCACAGACCATGGAGGATGGGGTGTCTGTGTGTTTGTGTGTGTGTGTTTGTCAGCATGCCTGTTTGCTTTTTATGTGTGTGCGTGTATGTGTGATAGTGATGTAACTAAGAGAAAAGCAGGATGAAGATGCCAGCATGAGGCCTGTTGTTGTAAGTGTGTCCTGGGGACTGAGAACCCACTGGGCTGTGGAAGAGCCATAACAGTACACTACATGATCAAATCAAATGTTATTAGTCACCGAATACAACAGGTGTAGACCTTACAGTGAAATGCGTACTTACGGGCCCCTAACTTCACCGGCTCCAGCAGCAAAGGTGACTGTTTTGGAGAGCCTGGCGTGCCCAAAGTAAAATGCCTCCCATTTAGGCCCAGAAAATGGGATATGCATATATTTAGTACCATTGGATAGGAAACACTCTGAATTTTCCAAAACTGTTAACCATTTGTCTGTGGGTCAGAACGCATTTGGCAGGCAAAACCCTGAGGAATCTCTGTCCTGAAAAAAGTCATTTTGACACATTGCTCATTTTTGAGCCCCTCCCTATCCAAAAATGACCATATATAGGCATGTGAACGCAATGCACGTCGCTTCCTTATGATGTCATCAACCACGAGACGGTGTTTTACTCCATCTTGGAGGTATTTCGCCATTGATAAACAGCATGGCAATGAGGACCCTCTTCTGAAAACTCTTCAGAGTGCGCTGGTGGCATGAGAAGGCGCTGTGCCTTATTTATCGCTTTTAGCGTTCAGTTTATATTCCGGCTGATTTATAATAGTACATATACGTAAAAGGGTTCCTAAGGATACATTTAAAACTATGTTTGATTGTTTTTGGACAAGTTTATAGGTATAATTTTAACGAGCCGGCGCCAAGTTTCAAAGGAGTAATGGAGGCTGTCGTTTCTGATTATAACGCATGAACCAAATGGAGGATTTATGGAAAAAAGACGTTACTTTTTCTAACAAAAGAACCATGGATTGTCTTCGTTGGACACTTAGGATGACCTCAGCAGAAGTTCTTCAACAGGTAATTACTTTGTTTTCGCTGTGAAATGTGTTATGTGTGTTCCATGATTGCTAATCGATACATGGCTATTGGAAAATATGTGAGGTGCTAGCCTCAAACAAATGAATGTGCTGCTTTCGCCGTAAAGCCTTTTTGAAATCTGACAACGCTGTGATATTGCCAAGAAACAGAGCTTTTGATGAGTATGGAACACTTGTATATAGCTGGATATTTAATAATTCAACTTTCGGATTTAAAATTTGGCGCCTCAGATTTTTGCTAGTAGAGTCGGGATGATCCCGCTAGCGACCCACTGATATTTGAGTGGTTCTAACCAACAATGCAATCTTAGTTCAATCTTCCACGTAGGTCCTCGATTTCTTTGTCCAAGATTGCACGTTTGCTAGCAGAATGGAAGGAAGTGGGGCTTTATTCGATAGCCTACGAATTCTCAGAAGGCAGCCTGCCCTCTGGCCCCTTTTTCTCTGCCTCCTCTTCACGCAAGTCACGGGGAACTCGGCCTGTTCCCGAGAAAGCAGTATATCATTCGCATCAGGCTCGTCAGACTCATTAAAGGAAAAAAGTATTCTGCCAGTCCGTGGTGAGTTAATCGCAGTCCTGATGTCCAGAAGTTATTTTTGGTCATAAGAGACGGTAGCGGCAACATTATGTACAAAATAAGTAAAAAAATAAGTTACAGACAACGCAAATAAACGAACAAAAACAAACAATTGGTTGGGGACAGGTAAAACGTCAGCCTTCTTCTCCGGTGCCATTGTTACAAAGATGTACAAGACGTACAGACAGATAGATAAACCACTGGTTGGGTGTGTTAGTCTGTTCCTCTGTCTGTGTCTGTCTGTTCTGTCTCACTGTGCGTCTCTGTCTGTCTGTCTTTGTATGTCTGTTCTGTGTCTGTCTATCTGTCTGTCTGTCTGTCTGTCTGTCTGTGTATCTGTCCTCATGCCTGTTTGTGAATATGCTTGCTTTGCATCTATGAGCATGGCTGTGTAATTGTGTTTTGTTTGTGTGAGTGTTGATTTATATGTTTTTGGGGGTTTGTTGAAGGGTGTGTATATGGTTTTTGTTTTGTAAATGCTTATTTGTGTATAGCCTGGCAAACCTGTCAACTAAGCATGTGTTAATTTTCCCAAAATTATTTTTCCTGAAACAACGTTAGGCTAGAGGAAAGGGGGTAACTGTGGTGCACACGCATACACGCACACACACACATACACGCACACACACACATACACGCACACACACACATACACCGCGCTGAGGCAGAAGCAAAACATTCAACTTTGAAAGTTGGGCTCCTAATTAGTGGAATTAGCCTGAGATCAAAGAGGACAATTAAGAGTGGTGTGTTGTAACACATGGCCTCATTTACATCCCAATACACGGCCCTCTGTGTGTGTGTGTGTGTGTGTGTGTGTGTATGTGTGTGTGTGTGTG
The DNA here is from genome assembly GCA_030435695.1 of Brachymystax lenok tsinlingensis. Taxonomy (NCBI): domain Eukaryota; kingdom Metazoa; phylum Chordata; class Actinopteri; order Salmoniformes; family Salmonidae; genus Brachymystax; species Brachymystax lenok. The sequence goes on from CM059785.1 coordinate 17,980,024, forward strand.
TGCGCTGTACATGGCTGGCTGCAATAGAGGAATGAACAGTGGAGAGGAGATAGCACCTCATTATAAAGATCAGCCAGATTGCTAATCAGGAGCGCCCAGCTACTCAGAGTAAAAATAATATACACACACACACACACGCACGTGCGCACACGCACACATTTGAACGTAAGTCAGGCAGGCAAACACACACACGCACCGTGTGTGTGTGTATGTGTGTGTGTGTATGTGTATACTGCAAAGTTAGATAGCTAAGGTGATGAGGAGTAGGATGAGACCATTGAAGAGCCTATTATGACTACCTGACTACTCTGTCTCCGTTTCAAATGGCACTCTTTTCCCAATATAGTGTACTCCTTTTGACCAGGACCCATTGGGAAGAGGATGCAGTTTGGGATGCACACCTTGTTACATGTAGTATTGTTGACTCTTGTTAGCTTACAAACTTGAGCCAAGACTCAGTATTGAAGGAGGAACTGAACAGAAGATCAGGGGATTGGAGAAACCATCTATTTGCACATGGCCAATGACGTTGGTTCAGCGTTGTGGTACAATAGGCAACTTAGGCTTCTCCAGGGAGGAAATTAAGTTATGCAAGCGTAGGTATTTACTGCGAGCTTGATGTTTACAAGCTGCTTGAACTGAGGTGGCAGGCATGTCTCACCTTCAGTCCAATTCTCTCTGTTTGCATGCTTCCCCACCATATCCTCACTTCGTACCAAAAGAGCTGTGATTTTCCCCTCTCCCACCTCTCATCCCTCCTCTCTCGCTCATTACTCTTCCCTAAACAGTAAAGGTGGATCGGGTTGGCGCAGCCTGGCGCGACGGGTGTTTGGGTCCTGGAGGAAACAGCTGTTTCCCCCCTCTCCTTCTCTCCCAACACCTATTAGGGAGATTATCAGTGGTGTCAATCTGAGGCCTGTCCACCACTGGCCTGGAGGGGCTGAGCTGATGGACAGATCTCAGCTGAGACAAAGAGAAGAGGAGAGCAGAGGAGGGGAGCAGAGGAGAGGAGAGGAGGCATGCAGCATGCTCTCACCATCTGGACAGGAGAGACAAGATGGGAGAGTAGGAGAGGAGAGAGTAGGAGAGAGGAGAGCAGCCCAAGTGCTGTCTGGGGGACTGTCTTTCCTTTTTAGACCAAGTTACTGCTTCCTACAGCAGCCATTTCCTGCTCCCAATCAGATCTTATTACCTTATTTTGTTGTCCCTTTTTTACCATCTTTCTAACAACTCAAGCCTTTAATAGGCCCTATCCAACCCCAGACTCGAGGTAATACGATGTCCTCATCTGGACAGACCACAGGACACATCGGACAGTTGTTTCAGCAGGACAGAAAGGGATGAAGCTAATACAACTTTTTTTTATTTTTAAATATAAGCTCAGGACAAAAAAAGCCTTTCTCTTTCATGTTGTTCAACGCCTTTTCTTATCTCTGTCTCTTTTCTTCTCTTGATTCTACCTTTATCATTATTTTCCTTTCTGTCATTTTCTCTGTTCTCTCTGTCCATCCATACCTGTGGTGTTTCATTCTGCTTTAGTATCAGCTCATTATTGTGAATAAATAGTCTTTCTGGGCAGAAGTGTTAAATGTGCCTGTTATCTTTAACGGGACAGCTGCGGTGTCTGCAGATAGAGCTAGCTAGCTGGTGGCATGGAGCCACCATGAACATGGCACCTAGAAACAGCTTTAAAAACAGGCAGGCCTAATCTCTTTTGTTTTCTAACGCCATACAACTTGATCAACCGATGCCTTAAAAGAGGAAGAAGGAGTACGCTTTTGTCTTGGAAATGTCTCTTTTCTACTGTCAGTTGTTTTTCTGTAATTATTGAGTGACTTAATGCGTGACAAGAATGACAAGTAAAATCTGTCAGACTTTGGAAGTGTTTTACTCGGCATCGCTTGCAGTTTATATTTTTTTATTTATTGACATTTGAATTTAACCTTTTATTTAACTAAGTCAATTAGGAACAAATTCTTATTTACAATGATTTCTTACACAATGACGTTGAAAGCCATGATATTTTGAATCAAACGTCAGTCCACTATTTTATTTAAACACTCAGTCCCGGTCTCTCAGCAGCCCACACTGTCTCTTCACAGGCTTGTCATCTCCCGTAGTCATGGTACGCTGCCTTAGCTGCATCTTAATTAACATGGTAACGGCTACTGCCTTGTATACGGCCCACGCCCAAAAAGGCCTCCACCGGAGTACATGGCGTGCCCTGAGTCGGCAGGCTATCAATCTACTTCTTTCTGCCTGTCTATCTCCCTCTTTCTTTTTCTTGCTCTCGCCATCTTTCTCTCTCTCTCTCCCTCTCGCCCATGCCTCTCTCTCTATCTGTTTATCTCTCTCTATCTCTATATATAGTGCATTCAGAAAGTATTCAGAGCCATTGACTTTTTCCACATTTTGTTACTTTATGGCCTATTTACATACAATACAAAGTGAAAACAGGTTTTTAGCCATTTTTGCACATGTATTTAAAATAAAAAACAGAAAACATGTTTCCTTAAGTATTCAGACCCTTTGCAGTGAGACTCAAAATTAAGCTCAGGTGCATCTTGTTTCCATTGATCATCCTTGAGATGTTTCTACAACTTGATTGGAGTCCATCTGTGGTAAATTCAATTGACTGGACATGATTTGGAAAGGCACACACCTGTCTATATAAGGTCCCACAGTTGACATTGCATGTCAGAGCAAAAACCAAGCTATGAGGTCGAAGGAATTGTCTGCGGAGCTCCGAGACAGAATTGTGTCAAGGCACAGATCTGGGAAAGGGTAGAAAAAATGTCTGCAGCATTGAAGGTCCCCAAGAACACAGTGGCCTCCATCATTCTTAAATGGAAGAAGTTTGTAACCACCAAGACTCTTCCTAGAGCTGGCCGCTCAGTAAAACTGAGCAATCAGGGGAGAAGGGCCTTTGTTAGGGAGGTAACCAATAACCCGATGGTCACTCTGACAGAACTCCAGAGTTCCTTTGTGGCAATGGGTGAACCTTCCAGAAGGACAACCATCTCTGCAGCACTCCACCAATCAGACCTTTATGGTAGAGTGGCCAGACGGAAGCCACTCCTTAGTAAAAGGCACCTAAAGACTCTCAGACAATGAGAAACAAGATTCTCTAGTCTGATTGAACTCTTTGGACTGAATGCCAGCATCATGTCTGCAGGAAACCTGGCACTATCCCTACGGTGAAGCATGTTGGTGGCAGCATCATGCCGTGGGGATGTTTTTCAGTGGCAGGGACTGGGAAACTAGTCAGGATCGAGGGAAAGATGAACGGAGCAACGTACAGAAAGAACCTTGATGAAATCTTGTTTGAGAGCTCTCAGGACCTCAGACTGGAGCGAAAGTCCACATTCCAAATAGACAACGACCCTAAGCACACAGCACACAGCCAAGACAACACCGGAGCTGCTTGGGGACACATCTCTGAATGTCCTAGAGTGGCCAAGCCAGAGCTCGGACTTGAACCCGATCGAACATCACTGGAGAGACCTGAAAATAGCTGTGCAGCGACGCTCCCCATCCAAGCTGACAGGATCTGCAGAGAAGAATGGGAGAAACTTCCCAAATACAGGTCTACCAAGCTTGTAGCGTCATACCCAAGAAGACTCAAGGATGTAATCGACTGCCAAAGATGCTTCAACAAAGTACTGAGTTAAGGGTCTGAAAACTTATGTCAAGGTGATATTTCCTTATATATATATATATATATATATATCTTGCAAACAATTCTACAAACCTGTTTTTGGTTTGTCATTATGGGGTATTGTGGCTAGATTGATGAGGGGAAAAAAACGATTTAATCAATTTTAGAATAAGGTTGTAACGTAACAAAATGTGGAAAAAGTCAAGGGGTCTGAACACTTTACGAATTCACTGTATCTGTCTATCTTTGTATGACTCTTCCATGCCTTGTCCCCTCTAAAGATGAATGGATTAATAGTATCATTATGTCACTGTCAGACTCTTCCCTTCTACATGCAGACCACTGTCTCTGTGTGTCTGTCTGGCCTTTTGTACCCAGGAGCAGACATGGTCAAACATAGTCTCTTTTTAAGTCCTTCTGCTACCACATTTTCCCCTCAATATGTTAGGCTAATGTCTTGCCCCTCACCACTCCAAGCACTCAGCATTTTAAATCCCAAACTGTCATGCCCCTCTTTTTCTATTGAGTGTGTTTCCATTCCATTAAACACCAAGCTCTCCTCTATTTTTCATCCCTTGACTTGTTGGACAACCCTGACACTTTTTTCTCTTCCTCGTCCAATAGTGATTAGTTCGGCCAAATAGCTGAAATTAGCAATTGGTAAAAATCTGACTCTCTTTTGCCAGCTGGAGCAGATGCTTAAATTAACCATTGAAGGCAAATATTCAGCTGGCAGGAGGAAAGGAATTGGAGAGAGAGAGAGAGAGATATCCACTAATAATAAAAACTCAAAAAAGAGCAATTAAGTTTTGGAAACAATCAATCAGAATAAACCAAATTACAACACAGTCAAAATAAAACTACATTGCTTATTGGGAAACCCAAGCACAAGCACAAAGCAAAATGCAGTGCTATCTGGCCCTAAATCGACAGTACACCGTGGCTAACTATTTGACCATGGTTACTGATCAAAATCTTAGAAAAACCTTGACAAAGTACAGGCTCAGTGAGCACAGCCTTGCCATTGAGAAGGGTAGACCCAGGAAAAACCTGGCTCCCTGTAGAGGAAAGGCTGTGCAACCACTGCACCACAGCAGAACCTGAGACAGAGCTGCATTTCCTGACAAAATGTCAAAAATATAAAACAACTAGAGAGTGTCATTTCCCCAAATTTGAAACTATTATTCAAGGTTTCAAAGACCTCTTTGATGAGAATAGGCTACCCGTCCTGTTGGGGGAGGACGCAGAGAGCTGTGGGATGGCAGCGCACTACATTGCTGCCTGACATAAGTTGAGGGACAGTGTCTGACAGACCAATCAACCTGCAAATGTCCTCTACTGTATGCTTATTGTTATTGTTCAAGAGAGTTTTTTGGGGGGTTTTAAATAATCTTTTTTGGGTCTGGGAGCCCACAACACAATAAACACTCATACAAAACCATATTTACACAATTAAAAACACAACTCCAAATCCTCCTCCACAGTAACTAAACACAACAGCCTCTGAATACCCCATATACTCATAAACAGATCAATATTATTAACCAGTTTGTAATAGGCAAACTCAACCCTCAGTCTCGCTGCCAACATTCCCTCCAGCATTCCCACCACATCCACAGACCCCTGTCCCCGAATACTGTTATTTTGGGTCTTCCATATTGCTAATTTAGCTGCCCCTAACACAAAATTAAGCAACATAACTACACCCCTTCGACTAAACCTGTACTTTAGCCCAAATATAAACAGTTGAGAAGAGAAAACCTCTCACAAAACTGAGAACCAGCTAGTGATCAGGTCAATCATCCCGACCAACCTGGGACACGGGACACTGTAAAAACAGATTTGCCAGAGTTTCAGACTCAGCACAGAATGGACACCCTTCCTCAACTGTCGGGTCCAGGTGTACCAGATGCATGTTGGTGGCTATGGCTCCATGTATTATCCTCCATTGGAGGTCAGCTGTCCTCTTTTCAGACCGCCAACAGCCTTTTGGGGATGCACTTGGACCAAACACACCCGCCCACCTCGTCGATTTTACCCCTTCCAGGAAAGAGGCATGGGACACTTTTACACAGATTTTGTACATGTATGGAAGGAAAGCAGCATCCCCACGTCCTCCTCGAATGCCCCCGCCACAGCACTAACAATCAGTGCAGGGAACTCATAATCCAGACCCTCCTTCCACCAATCAGAATTGGAAGTGTCAGTCACATACTGCAGATGAAGTACTGGCAAGGAATCACAGACCTCCGCTACGACCTTCCTCAGTAGGCGAGATGATCGGATCCCCGCTCTTTCTCCCAGCTCCTCCAACCATCTGCTCCTGCTCCGCATCAGATGACCCAGCTTAGTACACCCCACACCTAACAGGCATGAACGTAGGCTGGCTGAACCCAGAGCACGGGACTGGATGGCAGTGTTGTAAAAAAGAGGCTCTTCAAAAAGCCACATCCCTGGTGGGAGAAACTTAAGAGAGAGAACCTTAACATACTCATCCCCTGTAATAAAAACTGTAATGTCATCTGCATACGCAGACAGTGCTATCGTGGGACCCTTCATTACACCTGGCACAGAGAAACCAGTAAGCCTCGCTCTTAAAAAACAAAGCATTGGTTCAATTGCCAGACTATATAACTGCCCTGAAATTGGGCATCCCTGCCTGATGCCCCTTTGGACAGAGATTGGGCAACTCAAACCACCCCCCAAACCACCCCCCACAAACATCATTGTTTTGAACAAGTACTGGTGGTCCACACGGTCAAAAGCCTTCTCCTGATCCAAAGAAAGTAAACCCACATTCACATCAGACAGTTTACAAATGTCTAAAACATCTCTTATTAGAAACAAGTTATCAACAATAGAGCGGTCAGGTAGACAGTAAGACTGGTCCTTGTGGACCAACAGCCCCAGATATTCTTTCAACCTGTTTGAGAGACAATTGTATATTCTGCACACAGCAATGCAATTTTTTTATGAGAGCCAAATCCTCCTTTTTTGGCAACAATGAAAGCCCAGCACGTTGACAGGATACAGGAAGAGAACCCTCATGAAAAGATTCACACACCACTTCATAAAAATCCTCCCCAATAGACCCCCAAAAGTGCTTAGAAAACTCAGATGGTAAACCATCGATGCCGGGGGCTTGGCCTGTTGAGAGCTAATAACTGCTGTGGACAGCTCCTGCAGAGTAATGTCAGAGTCCAAAGAAACTCTCTGCTCAGGGCCCAATTGAGGAAGACCGTGTAACAACTGTTCAGTACACAGAGAACCACAATCCTCCGCCTTATAGAGGGCAGAGTAGAAATCCACGGCATGTTGTCACCTTCCCATCAGGGAGACGAAGTCAGACCATCTGTTTGTGTTGTAATGTCGACTGTCCTAGGTTAAAAAAAAGTGCTAGGATCATCCATATCCTTGAGGGAAGCAAAACGAGACCTAATCAAGGAACCCTTCACTCTTTCATGTAGAAACGACCTCAGTTCATGTCTCTTGTCCTGTAAGTTCATGACTAGTCCAAGGTAATTCTGAGTGAGCAACTTCAATTCAATAGATTTTATGTCCTGTTCAAGGGCCTTGATAGTCTCTTTAACTTCAATACGAAGAAACAGTCCCTTCAATTTTTCCCAAAACAACAAAAACCTTTCACAAAACATGACATCATGTAACAATTTAACATTAAAATACCAGTAAGGTGATGACCTTCGTGGACAGGACAAGTGAATTTCAACAGTAACAATATGGTGATCAGAGAAACCCACAGGAGTAATGTCACACCTTCCAACCCTACTACAGTATTGCTCAGATACATACAACCTGTCTAACCTTGCTGCACTGACACCACCTTCATTAACTTTTAACCATGTGTACTGCCTAACTTTAGCATTCCTTACTCTCCACACATCAGAAAGTTCTAACTCAGCAAATAGACCAGACAGCAAGTGGCTGACCGCAGATGAGGTTCTTCAGCAGTGCGATCGATAGTAAAATCCACTGTACAATTCCAGTCCCCCCCTAAAACCATACACCCCTCTTGGTCACACTGTCTTAAGTTTTCCTTTATTTGATCAAATACAGCAATATGCTCTGTACCCTCATTAGGAGCATAAACATAAAAAAATATAAATAAAAAATAACATTCGCCTTGACCAATAAAACCCGACCCCTTAAGCCTGAGGAAAACAAAATTGCAACTCTTCACCAGTCTGAGGAAAATCCGTCCTTACCTTCTACAACAATATTTTTCTGCTGCATAGCATTCCCCTCTGGTACAAGTTGCAACTCCGTGCCCTCAACACGGACAACTTTTTCCTCAGCAACAGGTGCTTTTGGCTGCTCAACCACTGTCGGCCCACTTCTCCCTACATCAGTGGGACCTGGCATTACGAGGACCACCTGCGCCCCTCCCTCCGCCTTCTCCCTTTTCGGGCAAGCAATGTCGCTTATGGCCAACATCCCCACACTCAAAACACAGTTCACTACCCGTACTAGCATTAGCCATATACAATCTGTTGTCATACTTGACTTTAAACGATACCTCCAAAGTCTGTTCCGGTGAGTCCGAAAACATAAACACCTGTCGCCGAAACGACATAACCTGTTTCAAAGCTGGGTGTTTGCAACCTAACGGGACAATCTTAATTGAACTTGCAAACTTCCCAAAACGCAATAGCTCGCGCTCCAATAGCTTATTGGGAACAAACGGTGGTACATTCGAAATCGTTACCCTTGTTGACGGAGAAAAAAGCGGCGTAACTTGAATAAACATACCTTTAAGAAGTACGCCATGCTCAACCATCCGATCAACAAGACGCTCATCCGTGACGCATAAACAACATTCTCATATCCTACCTTCTCTCCTACGGCGACCAGAAACTCCTCCACAATGACAGTAGCTTCAGTAACACACCTAAAGCCGTGCCGAAGTGACAGGGACGGCGTCCCCATGTGGGTCGCCATCCCCGCCAAAGCCAGGGTAACAACTAAATAAAAATAATAATAACCTTAATCATGCATAAGAAGAAAAAAAGAAAATAAAGATAACACCAAGAAAAGGAAACGTGAAACCAGGATATCACACTCGCACTCACTCATACAATTCCCAGAATGCAGAGAGAGAGAGAAACAGACAGAGAGACAGAAACAGACAGAGAGTCAGATAGAGACAGAAACAGACAGAAACAGACAGAAAGACAGAAACAGACAGACAGAGAGACAGAAACAGACAGAGACAGAAACAATCTAGAAGAAAAAGAAACGCACACCTATATAGGCGAGGTGCTGTTTAGCGGAATGGAAAACTTGAAAATAAAGAAGAGCCGCTGATGATATACCCTGATGAAGACAGCTTGCCTGTTGAAACATTGGACATAAAATATTTTTGCATCTGAGCTCCTAGAGTGTGCGGCTCTTCTTCATTTTCAAGAGAGACAGAAACAGACAGAGAGACAGAGACAGAAACAGACAGACAGAAACAGAAACAGACAAAGAAACAGAAACAGACAACAGAAACAGACAGAGAAACAGAAACAGACAAAAACAGACAGAGAGACAGAAACAGAAATAGACAGAAACAGAAACAGACAGAGAAACAAAAACAGACAGAAACAGACAGAGAGACAGAAACAGACAGACAGACAGAAACAGGCAAAGAAACAGAAAGAGACAGAAACAGACAGAAATAGACAGAAACAGGCAGAAACAGACAGAAACAGACAAAAACAGACAGAGACAGAGATTGAAACAGACAGAGACAGAAACAGAAAAAGAGAGAGAGACAGAAACAGACAGAAACAGACAGAGAGACCGAAACAGACAGAAACAGACAGAGAGACCGAAACAGACAGAGAGACAGAAACAGACAGAGAGACAGAAACAGACTGAGCGACAGAAACGGACAGAGCGACAGAAACAGACAGAGACAGAACCAGACAGAGACAGAGACAGAACCAGACAGAAACAGACAGAGAGACAGAGACAGAAACAGACAGACACAGAAACAGACAGAGAGACAGAAACAGACAGAAACACAAAACAGACAGAGAGACAGAGACAGAAACAGACAGACAAAGAAACAGACAGAGAGACAGAAACAGACAGAAACACAGAAACAGACAGAAACAGACAGAGAGACAGAATCGGACAAACAGACAGAGAGAAAGAAACAGACAGAGAAACAGTAACAGACAGAAACAGACAGAGAGACAGAAACAGACAGGAACAGACAGAGAGACAGAAACAGACAGACATACAGACAGAAACAGACAGAGAGACAGAACCAGACAGAGAGACAGAGACAGAAACAGACAGAAACAGACAGAGACAGAAACAGACAGAGACACAGAAACAAACAGAGAGACAGAAACAGACAGAAACACAGAAAAAGACAGAGAGACAGAAACAGACAGAGAGACAGTAACGGACACAGAAACAGTAACAGACAGAAAAAGACAGAGAGACAGAAATAGACAGGAACAGACAGAGAGACAGAAAAAGACAGGAACAGACAGAGAGACAGAAACAGACAGAGAGACAGAAACACAGAAACAGACAGAGATACAGAAACAGACAGAAACACAGAAATAGACAGAAACAGACAGAAACAGACAGAGAGACAGAAACAGACAGGAACAGACAGAGAGACAGAAAGACAGACATACAGACAGAGAGACAGAAACAGACAGAAAGACAGAGACAGACAGAGAGACAGAAACGGACAGGGCGACAGAAACAGACAGAGAGACAGAACCAGACAGAGAGACAGAGACAGAAACAGACAGAAACAGACAGAGACAGAAACAGACAGAGACACAGAAACAAACAGAGAGACAGAAACAGACAGAAACACAGAAACAGACAGAGAGACAGAAACAGACAGAGAGACAGTAACGGACAGAGAAACAGTAACAGACAGAAACAGACAGAGAGACAGAAATAGACAGGAACAGACAGAGAGACAGAAAAAGATAGGAACAGACAGAGAGACAGAAACAGACAGACAGACAGAAACAGACAGAGAGACAGAAACAGACAGAGAGACAGAAACAGACAGAAACACAGAAACAGACAGAGAGACAGAAACAGACAGAGAGACAGAAACGGACAGACAGAGAGACAGAAACAGACAGAGAAACAGTAACAGACAGAAACAGACAGAGAGACAGAAACAGACAGAAAGAGACAGACAGAGCAAAAGAAACAGACAGACAGACAGAAACAGACAGACAGACAGACAGACAGAAACAGACAGAGAGACAGAAACAGACAGAGAGACAAAACCAGACAGAAACAGAAACAGACAGAGACAGAAACAGACAGAGACACAGAAACAGACAGAGAGACAGAAACAGACAGAGAGACAGAAACAGACAGAGAGACGGACAGAGAGACAGAAACAGACAGAGAGACAGAAACAGACAGAAACACAGAAACAGACAGAGAGACAGAAACAGACAGAGAGACAGAAACGGACAGACAGAGAGACAGAAACAGACAGAGAAACAGTAACAGACAGAAACAGACAGAGAGACAGAAAAAGACAGAAAGAGACAGACAGAGCAAAAGAAACAGACAGACAGACAGAAACAGACAGACAGACAGACAGACAGAAACAGACAGAGAGACAGAAACAGACAGACAGACAGAAACAGACAGAGAGACAGAAACAGACAGAGAGACAGAAACCGACAGAGAAACAGAAACAGACAGAAACACAGAAACAGACAGAGAGACAGAAACAGACAGAGAGACAGAAATGGACAGAGAAACAGAAATAGACAGAGAGACAGAAAAAGACAGGAACAGACAGAAAGAGACAGACAGAGCGAAAGAAACAGACAGAAACAGACAGGAACAGACAGAGAGACAGAAACAGACAGACAGACAGACAGACAGAAACAGACAGAAACAGACAGAGACAGAAACAGACAGAGACACAGAAACAAACAGAGAGACAGAAACAGACAGAAAAACAAAGAAACAGACAGAGAGACTGAAAGAGAAATAGACAGAAACAGACAGACAGAAACAGATAGACAGAGAGACAGTAACAGAAATTGACAGAGAAACAGAAAGAGACAGAAACAGACAGAAATAGACAGAAACAAGCAGAAACAGACAAAAACAGACAGAGATAGAAACAGACAGAGAGACAGAAACAGACAGCGAGACAGAAACGGACGGAGAGACAGAAACGGACGGAGAGACAGAAACGGACAGAGAGACAGAAAGAGACAGAAACAGACAGAGTGACAGAAACAGACAGAGAGACAAAACCAGACAGAAACAGAAACAGACAGAGACAGAAACAGACAGAGACACAGAAACAGACAGAGACACAGAAACAGACAGAGAGACAGAAACAGACAGAGAGACAGAAACAGACAGAGAGACGGACAGAGAGACGGACAGAGAGACAGAAACAGACAGAGAGACATAAACAGACAGAGAGACAGAAAAAGACAGAGAGACTTTAACAAACAGAAACAGACAGAGAGACACAAACAGACAGAGAGACGGACAGAGAGACAGAAACAGACAGAAACCGACAGACGGAAACAGACAGAGAGACAGAAACAGAAATAGACAGAAACAAGCAGAAACAGACAAAAACAGACAGAGAGACAGAAACAGACAGCGAGACAGAAACAGACAGAGAGACAGAAACGGACGGAGAGACAGAAACGGACGGAGAGACAGAAAGAGACCGAAACAGACAGAGAGACAGAAACGGACAGAGCGACAGATACGGACAGAGTGACAGAAACAGATAGAGAGACAGAGACAGAAACAGACAGAGAAACAGAAACAGACAGAGAGACAGAAACAGACAGAGAGACAGAAACAGACAGAGAAACAGTAACAGACAGAAACATACAAAGAGACAGAAACAGACAGAAACAGACAGACAGAGAGACAGAAACAGACAGACAGACAGACAGACAGACAGACAGAAACAGACAGAGAGACAGAAACAGACAGAGAGACTGAAACAAACAGAAACAGACAGAGAGACAGAAACAGACAGAACGAGACAGACAGAAACGGACAGAGAGACAGAAACAGAGACAGAAACAGACAGAAACAGACAGAGAGACAGAAACAGACAGAACGAGACAGACAGAAACGGACAGAGCGACAGAAACAGACAGAACCAGACACAGACAGAAACAGACAGAAACAGACAGAGAGACAGAGACAGAAACAGACAGAAACACAAAACAGACAGAGAGACAGAGACAGAAACAGACAGAAACACAAAACAGACAGAGAGACAGAGACAGAAACAGACAGACACAGAAACAGACAGAGAGACAGAAACAGACAGAAACACAGAAACAGACAGAAACAGACAGAGAGACAGAATCGGACAGACAGAGAGAAAGAAACAGACAGAGAAACAGTAACAGACAGAAACAGACAGAGAGACAGACAGAGCGAAAGAAACAGACAGAAACAGACAGAGAGACAGAAACAGACAGGAACAGACAGAGAGACAGAAACAGACAGAACGAGACAGACAGAAACGGACAGAGCGACAGAAACAGATAGAACCAGACAGAGACAGAAACAGACAGAAACAGACAGAAACAGACAGAGAGACAGAGACAGAAACAGACAGACACAGAAACAGACAGAGAGACAGAAACAGACAGACACAGAAACAGACAGAGAGACAGAAACAGACAGAAACACAGAAACAGACAGAAACAGACAGAGAGACAGAATCGGACAGACAGAGAGAAAGAAACAGACAGAGAAACAGTAACAGACAGAAACAGACAGAGCGAAAGAAACAGACAGAAACAGACAGAGAGACAGAAACAGGCAGAAACAGACAGAGAGACAGAAACAGAAACAGACAGGGAGACATAGAGAGAGACAGAAACAGACAGAAACAGACTGAGAGACAGAAACAGAAACAGAGAGAGTTGGAGAGAGAGACAGACAGAGAGACAGACACAGACAGAGAGACAGACAGAGAGACAGAGACAGAAACAGACAGAGAGACAGAGACAGACAGAAACAGACAGAGAGACAGAAACAGACAGAGAGACAGAAACAGACAGAGAGACAGAAACAGACAGAGAGACAGACACAGACAGAGAGACAGAGACAGAAACAGACAGAGAGACAGACATAAACAGAAACAGACAGAGAGACGGAGAGAGAGACAGAAACAGACAGAGACAGAAACGGACAGAAACAGACAGAAACAGACAGAGAGACAGAAACAGAAACAGACAGACAGAGAGACAGAAACAGACAGAGAGACAGAGACATACAGAGAGACAGAAACAGATAGAGAGACAGAAACATTCGCTGTATATTGCAAAATGTTGAAAATGCGATTTACATTTTTTATTGGGTACATGGGAATATAATCGCAAGAGGTGTTTCTATGTGCACTACGTCATCACGCACAGCAATTACATGGAAACACATCTCTGGTGGGAAAATGTGCATATTGTTTTTATGCAGATTTTTGAATATTCACATAAAATTGTCACCAATTGCATGGAACCTAGCTACTGATGATACATATATAAGTATAAGAAATGGCATATTCTTAGTTTTAGCCAATTAGTGTGGGAAGTCACTGGTAATTAACTCTCTGGGGACCCCGAGGAATAGTCATGCACTCGTTTACGTAATAATGATGAGAGGAGAGCGCTCCCTCTGCTCGACCCTCTCTTCCTCTCTTTCTCTCTCTCCTCCCCCTCTCTCTATCTCTCCCTCTCCTCCCCTCTCTCTCTCTCTCTTTCCTCTCTCCTCTCTCTCCTCTCTCTCCGCTCTGGCCCCGTGGACAAAGACAAAGACGCATATCCCACTCTTTCGCTCTCTTTCTCGCTTCTCTTTCTCGCTTCTCTTTCTCAACTCTGCCCCCCTGGACCAAGAGAGATCTATCTATCCCACAATTTCTTGCCTTCTGATAACTGAAACTGTCGGGTTGAATCCCATATGACTGTAGCGTATTCCTGCCAATCAGATGGACACATTGACTTTTCTCTTGTTGAGTTGAGGAATATTATTATCTTCCATGCAGGTGTCAAGGCTTGCTATCTGGATCTAGATTGATTAGCGAGAGAAATCATACACATCTGTGCAAATCTAAATTGTTGTGTCAGATTGATGTCTGCCGCTCGTTTTTTCTTTCCCTCTGCTGTTTCTTTGAAAGCCTAGTTTACTGATGGAAATGGATGATAGTCATTTTTTCTCCTCTCCTTTCCTCTCTTCGTCCTTTGACCTTTGGCCTGTGCCAACACTGCAGCATTTCATTTTCCACTGCACACTGATAGGGACATTGATGAGGGAAATTATATTTTCGGAAAAAGAGATGTTCTCTCTTCTGTATAAGGATTCACAGCAAAACAGGATAGCATACGTCCTTGGTCAAAGGCCATAATGTTAACAGGTGGCTATGGTTAGGAGGTATAGTAAAATAATACATGCGCACATTTCATTGTAGCAGGTGCATTAGACAGGTGCATGCTGGTAGTAGCAGGAATAGAACAGAAGCGCTACAAAGAACTAGGGTCATTATCTGACTAAAGAACAGTTTGTGATATCATTATCATTAGTTTTTATACTGTTCAACTAGACCTTACAATCCTGTCTTTTCTTTTTCACATTGGTTACATGTAGCTAAGGGGCAGCAAGTGAGTGAAGAAGAGAAAATGTAACACAGAGAAATTCATGTCTGCGGGGTTGTGTGTTTTCTCACTGCCGTGCCTCTTATTTTCCTCCATGTTCCTTTGATAGCGCCGTACGGAGTCCGGATTAAAGCTTTAAGTTCACTTCCTGTTTCATTAAAGGAGCTTTAATTGAATTAACTACCGCGGCATGAGCTCCCTCCGCTAGCTCCGCTCGCTATCTTGCCCCTGACACACAAACACCCTATGTTCCTGACTGAAGTTTTCAGACCCTCCGAGGGCGAAGAAGAAGGGAAGCAAAAAAAGAAGATGAAGAAAAATGTCTCCTGGCTTCCAAGGAGGATGTGTCCTTTTAATCAGGCCTCCACTTATATCGCATTAACATCGCTGAGGAGAGGAGAGAGTGGGGTGGTACAAGCAGAGACACACAGCACAGCCTAGTGCTTAGTGCCAGCTATACCCTGTGCAGGCTGTACCTAGGTCAGATGTTAACCAGAATATTAGCCAGAATAAATTGCCCTGAATGGAGTAACATAATATTTGCCACACTCATTAGCAAGAATCTATCCGATCTCACAGTACAGCATTGCTACAGTATAATGCTGTGCTGTGAGATGGGTTTGAGATACAGTACCAGTCAAAGGCTTGGACACACCTACTCATTCAAGGGTTTTACTACATGATTCCATATGTTTTATTTCATAGTTGTAGAAAATAGTACAAATAAAGAAAAACCCTTGAATGAGTAGGTGTGTCCAAACCTTTGACTGGTGCTGTACATACTGTACATGTATGTCCTTACTGTCATATATTCCTCTTACCAATATGTGAGGAACTGAAAGCATCCCATATTCCCATCCACATCCTGTGGCCTGAGTTTCTTTCCCATTGATTGGTTAGTTGGAGGCCTGTACCAGGATGTCAGGGGGTGGGTGGCAGCCTCATTCTGTCACAGTGTGGACAGACAGTGGTTAGGATACATGCCCTCTCATGACCGTCACTCATATCACAGCTCTCAAACTAGGACAAAGTCATGAGATGAGATCAATCCTCAACAACTTAACAAAAGGGAAGGCATTTGCCCTTGTTTTACATTTTTGTTAATCTATGTCTGTTCATCTGGCAGTGTCGATACTCCTATCTCTCTCCCTCTACTCTCTCTCCTCACATCTTTGTACCTCTCATCGCTCTCCCTCTCCTATCTCTCTCCTATCTCTCTCCTCTCTCTCCCTCCCCTCTCTCATCATATCTCTCTCCCTCTCCATTTCCTCTAATATCTCTCCCTCTCCTCTCTCCTCTCTCTTCTCTCTCTCCCTCTTCTCCTATCTCTCTCCTCTCTCACCCTCTCTTCTGTCTCCTCTCTCTCTCCCCTCTCTCATCCTATCTCTTTCCCTCTCCTCTCTCTCCCTCTCCTCTCTCTCCTCCTATCTCTCTCCCGCTACTGTCTCTCCTCACATCTCTGTACCTCTCATCGCTCTCCCTCTCTTATCTCTCTCCTCCTCTTTACTTCCAACTCTCTCCCTCTCTTCTCTCTCCTCCTATCTCTATCCCTCTCTCTCTCTCCTCTCCTCTCTCTCCTCTTCTTGATCTACTCCAGTGTTATTTAATGGACTCCTGCTGGCTTTATCTCTCCTAATGAAGCAGCGTGAAGCAACAGTGAGGGGCGTGTGTGCATGCATGCTTGTGTGTGTGTGTGTGTGTCTGCGCGCGTACGTGTGTGTGTGCATGCTTGTGTGTGTGTGTGTGTGTGAGGTAGCATCGAGGGTCCTGGTTACACAGCATGTTGTTATAAATGTGTACCTCAGAGCACCAGCAGCACTTCTCTGCTAAGTCCTGTTCTGACTGTTCACTCCCAGAGCGACTCATATCTCACTCTCCTCTCTCCCTCCCCGGGATCCCTCTCTCTGGTGAATGCATCATGGCTGCATCCTTCCTGAGCTGTGCTGCTTAGGGCTGGCTACATGACACGTCCACTAATGATAGGTGGTGGTGGTGGTGGAGGGATGGGGGAGGAGTGATGGGGTGAGGAGGGATGAAGATGTAGAGGCTGACGGGGAGAGAAGGTGACAGGGAAGGTGGTTTACAAAAGGGTTTTCTGGGAAGGGTGACATACACTAAGCTTTTGACATGAGTCAGTTGACATAGCAGTCTCTGTCGCATCAATTTACAGGACAATTGTTTCAGGGACATACTGTAGGTAAGGAGGCCCAAGTCCAGGCAGCCATAGATGAGAGAAGTGGGAAACCAGAGGACAAGGCACTGTTATTGTTGAGAAAGAGTGCCTTACATGTTTTTCATGCCTAAGGGGGTTGTAGCTCTTCCGTCTCTCTCTATTTCTCCTTTTTCTCTTTCTCTCTGTCTCTGTCTCTCGCTCTCTCTTTGTACTTTTACCCAATCAAGCCTAAGGGCATCACATCAAATTGATATTACAGTAAGTGAAAGCCCGGTTGGTTTGACCCGATGGCAGGTGCTGAGTTATTTGTAAGTGGTACTCTAACTGATAGGATCCAGTCCATTTTGTGTTGTCTGGTTGATTTGCTCTCACTGCTGTCAAATCTCTATTGTAGATAGTGTGCTTCCCTCTGCTCCTAACGTGAACAGCAGTGGACTCTTGCTCTGTGGATGGGCTGTTAACACAACAGTGTGAGTCGTGCCTGGCCGTGCAGTCATGAGTGAACAGGGAGTACAGGAAGGGACTGAGCACGCACCCCTGAGGCGCCCCGTGTTGATGATCAGCGTGGCGGATGTGTTGTTACCTACCCTTACCACCTGGGGGCGGCACATCAGGAAGTCCAGGATCCAGTTGCAGAGGAGTGGGTCCAGGATTTCTGGGATAATGGTGTTGAGGTGAGCCATGACCAGCCTTTCAAAGCACTTCATGGCTACAGACTTGAGTGCTACGGGTCGGTAGTCATTTAGGAAGGTTACATTAGTGTTCTTGGGCACAGGGACTATGGTGGTCTGCTTGAAACATGTTGGTATTACAGACTTGGACAGGGAGAGTTTGAAAATGTCAGTGAAAACTCTTGCCAGTTGGTCAGCACATGCTCGGAGTACACGTCCTGGTAATCCATCTGGCTCTGTGGCCTTGTGAATGTTGACCTGTTTAAAGGTCTTACTCACATCGGCTGAGGAGAGCGTGATCACACAGACGTCCGGGAACAGCTAATGCTCTCATGCATGTTTCAGTGTTATTTGGCTCGATGCGAGCATAGAAGTAATTTAGCTAGTCTGGTAGGCCTGTGTCACTGGGCAGCTCTCCGCTGTGCTTCCCTTTGTAGTCTGTAATAGTTTGCAAGCCCTGCCACATCCGACTAGCGTCGGAGCCGGTGTAGTATGATTCGATCTTGGTCCTGTATTGATGCTTTGCCTGTTTGATGGTTCAACAGAGGGCATAGCGGGATTTCTTATAAGCTACCGGGTTAGAGTCCCACTCCTTGAGAGTGGCAGCTCTAGCCTTTAGCTCAGTGCGGATGTTGCCTGTCATCCATGGCTTCTAGTTGGGGTATGTACGTACAGTCACTGTGGGGACGACGTCATCGATGCACTTTTTGATGAAGCCAGCGACTGATGTGGTGTACTCAGTGCCATCGGGAGAATCCCGGAACATATTCCTGTATGTGCTAGCAAAACAGTCCTGTAGCTTAGCATCTGCTTCATCTGACCACTTTTTTATTGACCGAGTCACTGGTGCTTCCTGCTTTAATTTTTACTTGTGAGGAGGAATCAGGAAGATAGAATTATTCTTATATTTGCAAAATGGAGGGCGAGGGAGAGCTTTGTACGCGTGCGTCTCTGTGTGTGGAGTAAAGGTGGTCAGAGTTTTTTCCCCCTCTGGTTGCACATTCAACATGCTGATAGAAATTAGGAAAACAGATTTAAGTTTCCATGCATTAACGTCCCTGGCCACTAGGAGCCCCACCTCTGGATGAGCTTTTTCCTGTTTGCTTATGGCGGTATACGGCTCATTGAGTGCAGTCTTAGTGCCAGCATTGGTCTGTGGTGGTATGTAGACTGCTACGAAAAATAAAATAAAAAGATCAAAACTCTCTAAGTAGATAGTTTGGTCTACAGCTTATCATGAGATACTCTACCTCAGGCGAGCAAAACTTTGATACTTCCTTAGATATCGTGCACCAGCTGTTGTTTACAAATATACATAGATCTCCACCCCTTGTCTTACCAGAGGCTGCTGTTCTATCCTGCCGATATAGTGTATAACCTGCCAGCTGTATGTTATTCATGTCGTCGTTCAGCCACAACTTGGTGAAACATAAGATATATCCTCTTAGGGATCGGTGAGATGCTAGTGGTCCACCTACGACAACATCCGTTGAAATGCAGAGCGTCAAATTCAAATTACAAAAATAGTAATATTAAACATTCATGAAAATACAAGTGTTATACATCATTCAAAATCTTAGAATCTTGGTAATCTAACCCCGTTGTCGGATTTACAAAAGGCTTTACGGCGAAAGCAGAACATTTGATTGTCTGAGGACAGTGCCCCACTTCCAACATATTATTCAAACCAGCACAGGCGTTACAAAATCAAAAATAGCGATAAAATACATCACTTACCTTTGAAAATCTTCCTCTGTTTGCAATCCCAATGGTCCCAGATACACAAAGAATGTTTGTTTTGTTCGATAAAGTCCTTCTTTATATCCCAAAAAGTCAGTTTAGTTGGCGCCATTGAGTTCTGTAATCCACTCGTTCAACATGCGACAAAGAAATCCAAAAAGTTACCGGTAAAGTTTGTCCAAACAAGTCAAACAATGTATCTAATTAATACTCAGGTCGTCTAATATCTAAATAAATTATCATATTTCAGACGGAAATATAGTCTGTTCAAAAGGGAAGAGAAATAACGAAGAGCGCGCACCCCATTCACTTGCACCAAAACATGAGTGTCCTTATCATGAGCCACCTAGATAAACTACAATATCCTGTTTGTTTTTCGAAAACCAAGCCTGAAACCATGTCTAAAGACTATTGACATCTAGTGGAAGCCATAGAAACTGCAATCTGGGATCTATTGTCATGTATGGTCAATAGGGAGTCATTGGAAAGACTGTGACCTCAGGATGGATTTTCCTCTGGTTTTCAGTTCTGTTATACTCACAGACATTATTTTAACAGTTCTAGAAACTTCAGAGTGCTTTCTATCCAATACTACCAATTATATGCATATCCTAGCTTATGGGTCTGAGTAACAGGCAGTTTACTTTGGACACGTCAGACTCTCCGTACTTCCGAACACTGCCCCCTAGCCCTAAGATGTTTTTAATGTCCCGTTGGTAGGATATAAGTGCTTTTAGTTTGTCCAATTTATTTTCCAGCGATTATACATTGGCCAGTAGTACCGATGGCAAAGGCAGATTAGCCACTCGTCGGCGGATCCACACAAGGCACACAAGGCCTTTTCAGGTGTATGGAGTAAATCCCCTCTCGTCCGACTCATTAAGAGTAATTCTACGTCCAGGTCATGGTGAGTAATCGCTGTTCTGATTTCTAGAAGCTCTTTTCAGTCATAAGACACAGTGGCATAAACATTACGTACAAAATAAGTTACAAATAACATGAAAAAACACACAAAATAGCACAATTGGTTACGGGATCGTAAAACGGCAGCCATCTCCTTCGGCGCCATTCTTCTGGAATCAAGTCTAAGTGGTTATTTACAGTAAATACTGGAAGGTTCATCATATGCTAATCCTACTCAGGATGAAGAATCAGTGTCTTTATAGTGAGTGAGGAATGATCTCTTGGTGTAATGAATATGATTGGAGACAGTGTATTGGAGGGCTGCGCCCTGTGCTTGGTTTCAAGCACAGGGCGCAGCAGGTGGAGGAAGGTAGCTGGGTCCAGGGACAGGCAGAAGATCCTACACAAGGAGTCCAAACAGGTAACAGTACAGGCAGGGGAAAGGCTAATGACGTAGTCCGGGAGATCAGGCAAGAAGTTGATGACAGGAAATCAGACAGGAATAGTTAAAAAGACGTCGTAGGTGAAGATGGCCAAAAACTATGATACACGGGAGGACTAATACAGAAAATGAACAGAGCTCCGAATAGAACATGTAACAAAAACAAACAATACCTCACAACGATGTGGTGCAAAGAACTGAACTAATGTAAATAGTGTGTGTAAATGACCTACAGGTGTGTGAACAGGTGATCAGAATTCCAGTGATTGGGATCTGGAGAGTGAGCTGCGTTCAGGGGATCTATGTGTTTGTGAGCTGGAAAGTGGGCTGGAAAGTGAGCTGCGTTCAGGGGATCTACGTGTTTGAGAGTGTGAGTTGTAAGCAGATGTTACAGTACCCCCCCTCCACGGGCGGCTCTTGATGGCCTAGGAAGCTGAGCAGGGGGCCTCCCATGGGGACGCGTTCAGGGGATCTACGTGTTTGAGAGTGTGAGTTGGAAGCAGATGTTACACTTGGTTGTATTCTTCTGACAACTCTTTTATATTCCTGTATTTTATTCCCCTCTGTGTATTTTCCACTGTGAGTTATTATAATTTTAATGTCCCTCAATTTCTTTCTTTCTCAGTTTCCTTATAGGTGTGGCACCTCTACATTCTCACTCACAGTCATTCAGGCATTGTCTTGTACTACATTTCCTCTATCTTTCTCCCTCACATCTCTCTCTCTCTCTCTCTCTCTCTCTCTCTCTCTCTCTCTCTCTATCTCTTTCACTCACTCACTCTCACTCTCAGATGAATAAGCAAGAGGGATGTTGTTGTTTAGATCGGCTTGGCTGCAGGTGCGGTGGAAGTGAATCTAGGTACACGGCCTGAAACGCTAACAAAATAGTCGATGGACAGAAACAAATTGGCAGTTGTGTTTTATCAACCCTCTTCCCCATCTTATTGCCTTTAGAGGTCACTTGATAGACAGCATATGACTTTGGCAATTAGATTCAGATGCAATACTTTATTTCCATACCAACAGAAGTTGTTAGGAATTTTCCTTAGAGTATCTGAAAAATGACAAATGTTACACATGCACTCATTATACATACATTAGACACAGTACATATGCTCTAAAAGTTTATCTGCTATATAAATATGGTCCTTGCAATTACATCCACTCTGTTTCAATGTCTCACTGTCACATAGAAAGGTACCAGCTGATAATAACACACAGTCCCTCTCCACTCCTTCCCTTCCTCAGTATTATACTGTATTTGAATCCTCTGGAAGGTTCTATATGACCGTTTACAGCCTTGGCACAGCACCCAGGGCTAAGATAACATTCACAGACAAACAGAACGTGTAGCTGTGTTCCAAATGGCACCCTATTCCTTATATGGTGCACAACTGTTGACCAGAGCCTTGTTACTGTATATGGGCCCCTGACAGTGCACTACACATATAATAGGGTGTCATTTGGGACAGAGGCAGTGTCTGTGGATTCGGTTACTGCCCCAACGCTTTAACTGCTAGGCTACCTGTGTGTGCGTGCGTGCGTGTGTGTGTGTACGTATGTGCATGTGTACGTGCATGGGTGTGTGTGATTCTGCGTGCCTGCATGCGTGCGTTACTGTTTGTGGGTTGTGTACAGCTGTTGTATGCTAAGTCAGTCAGTTGGCGTTTGCTCAGCCTTCTAACCATGGGGTCAGCCCTGCTCTAGTGTACATTTGCCTAATCAGTGCCTTCAGAATGTATCTATACCCCTTGACTTATTCCACATTTTGTTGTTACAGCTTGAATTCAAAATGGATTAAATTGTTTTTTCTCTCACCCATCTACACACAATAAATATCTAATTTCCATAAGTATTCACACCCCTGAGTCAATACTTTGTGGAAGCAACTTACATTTGTGAGTCTTTCTGGGTTGGAGCAACATTTGCCCATTCTTCTTTTCAAAATTCTTCAAGCTCTGTCAAATTGGTTGTTGATCATTGCTCGACAACTATGTTCAGGTCTTGCCATAGATTTTCAAGTAGATTTAAGCCAAAACTGTAACTTGGAACATTCACTGTGTTCTTGGTAAGCTACTCCATTGTAGATTTGGCCTTGTGTTTTAGGTTATTGTCCTGCTGAAAGATGAAATCAACTCCCAGTGTCTGGTGGAAAGCAGACTGTTCTAGGTTTTCCACTAGGATCTTGCCTGTGTTTATCTCCATTCTGTTTATTTTTTATCCTGTAAAACTCCCCAGTCCTTAACGATTACAAGCAGACCCATAACATGATGCAGCCACCAGTATGCTTGAAAATATGTTGAGTGATACTCAGTAGTGTGTTGTATTGGATTTGCCTCAAACATCAGATTTTCTATTCAGGACAAAGAGTTAATTTCTTTGCCACATTTTTTGTAGTATTACTTTAGTGTCTTGTTGCAAACAGGATGCATTTTTGAATATTTTTATTCTGTACACTCTGTCAATTAGGTTAGTATTGTGAAGTAAGTACAATGTTGTTGATCCATCACCAGTTGTCTCCTATCACAGCCATAAACTCTGTAACTGTTTTAAAACTTCTCAGTATCCAGTGGGTCGCTAGCGGGCTCATCCCGACACTACCAGCGAAAATCTACAGCGCCAAATTCAAATTTCGATATTTGAATTATTAGACATCCACCAATATACAAGTGTTCCATACTCATCAAAAGCTTAGTTTCTTGGCAATATCACGGCGTTGTCAGATTTCAGAAAGGCTTTACGGCGAAAGCAGCACATTCATTTGTTTGAGGCTAGCACCTCACATATTTTCCAATAGCCATGTATCGATTAGCCATCATGGCACACACATAACACATTTCACAGCGAAAACAAATCAATTACCTGTTGAAGAACTTCTGCTGAGGTCATCCTAAGTGTCCAACGAAGACAATCCATGGTTCTTTTGTTAGAAAAAGTAACGTCTTTTATCCATAAATCCTCCATTTGGTTCACGCGTTATAATCAGAAACGACAGCCTCCACTCCTGTTTTGAAACGCAGCGCCAACTCGCTCAAATTATACCTATAAACTTGTCCAAAAACAATCAAACATAGTTTTAAATGTATCCTTAGGAACATATTTACGTATATTTACTATTATAAATCAGCCGGAATATAAACTGAGCGCTAAAGACGATAAATAAGGCACAGCGCGCATTCTCGTCTTGTAGCGCCAATCTGAAGAGTTTTCATAACGTGGTGTCCCCATTCCATGCTGTGTATCAATGGCCGAAATTCCTCCAAGATGGAGTAAAACACCGTCTCGTGGTTGATGACATCATAAGGAAGCGACGTGCACTGCGTTCACATGCCTATATATGGTCATTTTGGATAGGGAGGGGTTCCAAAATGAGCAATGTGTCAAAATGACTTTTTCCAGGACAGAGATTCCTCAGGGTTTTGCCTGCCAAATGCGTTCTGATTTACCCACAGACAAATGGTTAACAGTTTTGGAAAATTCAGAGTGTTTCCTATCCAATGGTACTGAATATATGCATATCCCATTTTCTGCGCCTAAATGGGAGGCATTTTACTTTGGGCACGCCAGGCTCTCCAAAACAGTCAGTTTTGCTGCTGGAGCTTGTGAGGTTTTAAAGTAATCCCTGATCGGTTTCCTTCCTCTCCGGCCACTGAGTTAGGAAGGACGCATGTATCTTCATAGTGACTTGTTGTATTGATACACCACCCAAAGTTTAATAGCATCACCATGCTCAAAAGAATATTCAATGTCTGCTTTTTTGTTTTTACCCATCTACCATTAGGTGCTCGTCTTTGCGAGGCATTAGAAAACCTTCCTTGTCTTTGCAGTTGAATCTGTGTTTGAAATTCACTGCTCGACTGAGGGACATAATAGATAATTGTGTGGGGGGGGGTACAGCGATGAGGTAGTCATTAAAAAATCATGTTAACCACTATTATTGCAACACAGCAACTTCTTATGTGATTTTTTTAAAGAATGTTTTAGTCCTGAACTTATTTAGGCTTGCCATAACAAAGCGATTGAATACTTATTGACTGAAAACATTTCAGATTTTCATTTTTAATTAATTTGTAAAAATGTAAGGAAACATAATTCCACATTATGGTGTATTGTGTGTAGGCCAGTGACCAAAACATCTCTATTTAATCAATTTTAAATTCAGGCTGTAACATAACACATTGTGGAAAAAGTCAAGCAGTGTGAATACTTTCCGAAGGCACTGTAATTGCAGTGAAATTGTTATTAACTTGTATTTCATCAGGGGAGCCCAATTGAGACAATGGTCTCATTTTCAATGGTACCCTGAGGACATAAAATAGAAGATAAAACTACAAGATACAGTAAGAGGTACATTACATTAGAACATCACAGGCATCGTAAACAAATTCTTTAAGTCAATCAATTAAAACAATTGCACACCTCAGTGAACTCATTTATCAACAGGGTTTTAAACTGCCCTAGTGGCACCAGGGAATCCAAATGTAATGAATTCTGTAAGTGATTCAAAAAATGTGGAGTGTTAAAACTGAAAGTGTATTTACCTTGTTCGGTGGAAATCCGAGGAATGTCAAGAGTTAACCAACCCTGTGAACAAGTATCTCATGTTTTTATACTTTAACAACAAACTTAGGTATAGTAGAGCTTTTGAAAAAAAAAAAAAGGAGTAATGAAGTGACCTATGGGACTTTAAAGAGGACCAGACAACCTTTTGATACAGGATGCAGTGATGCGTATGAAAACTATTACCTGTGATGAAGCGATGGGTGCTATGGTAGACGGTATCTAAAGGTTTAATACTAGTGGCTGCTGCATTCCGATAATTCATAAGGGGGAACCTGCTCACTGAAAGAACCATCAAATTCATAAATGTGTAAGCCATCTGAAGTATTTCTACGAGAATTGGAAAACAGCATACATTTGTTTTTTTCCGAATTATGTTAAAACAACAAGGACTTTCTGAAAGGGAACAAAATCAGATTGCTTCTCCAACATAGGCTGGTCAGCAGTAGGGGCAATAGCGTGCATAACAGTGTCATATGGATACAGATGAATGTTACAGGTTTTTGCAGATACACCAATATTATTTATATAAATAGTAAAGAGGACAGGTCCCAAAATCAACCTATGCGGGTTATTCATTTCAAATCAAATCACATTTTATTTGTCACATACACATGGTTAGCAGATGTTAATGTGAGTGTAGTGAAATGCTTGTGCTTCTAGTTCCGACCATGCAGTAGTATCTAACAATTAATCTAACAATTTCCCAACAACAACCTTATACACACAAGTGTAAAGGAATGAATACGAGTATGTACATTTAATAATTGGATGAGCGATGGCCGAACGGCATAGGCAAGATGCAGTAGATGGTATAGAGTACAGTATATACATATGAGATGAGTAATGTAGGATATGTAAACATTATATAAAGTGGCATTGTTTAAAGTGGCTAGTGATACATTTATTACATCAAAGTTTTAATTATTAAAGTGGCTAGAGATTTGAGTCGATGGTCGAAGGGCATAGGCAAGATACAGTAGATGGTATAGAGTACAGTATATACATATGAGATGAGTAATGCAGGATATGTAAACATTATATAAAGTGGCATTGTTAAAGTGGCTAGTGATACATTTATTACATCCAATTTTTTATTATTAAATAGGCTAGAGTTTTGAGTTAGTACGTTGATGATAGTCAGTAAATCCGATGATAGTCTCGGTAATGTGTTTTTGGACCCTCGCTTGATCGTATTCTCGCGGGGTAGAAATCTCGGAGACCAATTGGTAAACTCTGATTTACCACCCCAAGATATTCCTGAACAACGTCTATTTGCGTCCCTACTGGATGGAAATTACAAGTGTAATGGCTGTGCTCAATGCAATGGGACTTATAAATGTAGATCCTTCAAACACCCCCAAACAGGGAAACAGATCCCAATCAAAGGTGTTATTACGTGCTCCACTAAGGCATTTATTTATCTTATAACTTGTCCTTGTGGTAAAAATTATGTGGGTAAAACAAAAAACCCTTGAATGTGTCCAAAGGTGTGTCCAAACAATTGACTGGTACTGTCTAATTTGCCATAATTAGATTAATCTAGTTTTTTGACTCATTAATTCTGCATGGTTACAGGGTTAAATACGCATGTTTACATGGTTAAAACATAAATAACTCAAAGGGTTAAGTTTAGGTATTAATTAATTCTTAAAGGTTAGGGCTGTGGTTTGGGGAAGGCTTAAAACTAAATAATTAAAAACAATGCGCTGTTTCCATTAAGTATCATCAAGTACTCTCCCTGTTTGCTAGAGAATTGTGAGCATCGTGCTCTGGCACTGAGCCTGGTGAGTTTGAGCTGTGCCATATTTTTTATTTAAAAAATTGCGCTGAAGAAGGCTTATATCGTCGTCCTCAGGACCCTTTCAAACGTCTGAAATCTACGTATCTTTCATGTGACCAGCCTGAATAGCTGAATGGCAGCTGATAATTTTGAGTTTTTTACTCCACTGGTCTCGGGAAGAAATGATGTCCTCATAAAGAAGTAAAAATGTATCTGACACAGAGAGAAGACCGAAACACTCAGAATGTGGTCTGGAGACTGGACTTGAGTACTACAACACTGCATATAGCTACAGTAATACCATCTCTCTCTCTCTCAACACTTTCTATTACTTCCTGAAATTAGGATTCGGTGTAACTTATTGACTACTTTCTCTCCTTTCTCTCTCTCTGCTCTCTTTCTCTCTCTCTCTTTCACTGTTTGTCCTTCCTCCTCTTCCCAGGCAGAACACTGGGACAAAGTTCTCTAGGCTTGGAAGAGAGCAGAGCAGTGTTTACTGTAAGCATTGATTGCTACAGTTCAACAACCAAACAGGTCTTTAGCCTTGAGGAGAAAGTTGACCAGTTGGTTTGCTCTTCTGCAAAGATGAATGGACAGGTTTTAGCCTCCTTTGGAAATGTGCTAACAGTGTGTGTCTCCAGCATTAGAACAGATTGTTACAGTGACTAACTCCCAGCAGTCGGCTTCTCTGAGCGTTGTAAACATTGACCTGGTTTTGGAGGACAAAGTAATTGTTTTTCAACGTTTGTTTCTACTGTATCTGTGTGTAGAGTGTGTTTCTATCTGTGTGTAGAGTGTGTGATGATGTGTATTGTAATGTGTGTTGGTGTGTATGATGTGTGTGTGTGTGTGGTCTGTGTGGTGTGTGTGATGTCAGCCCGAGCAGAGCAGAGCCACATCTAAGCGTGTGCAGCGAGAGAGTGGCTGGCTGATCTGGCCAGCTGAACCAAGGGGAATTAGACTGTGGCTCATTACCTGGGCCCTGTTCTGTTCACACTGTGGTGATTTTCCTCATGACTGAGTCTGGGCCTGACCGCCACTGGAGAGAGAGGATAACGGGAGTGTGTGTCTAGGGGGGAGGGGGGTGCTAAATGACACCTTTTGATGTCATTTAGCCCTGTATTATCTGACTGACATGGCCAGAAACCCTCAGTTGGGGATTTTTACAATCCCCCGTCTCTTCTCCGTTCCTGCCCATTTCTTTTTCAGTGGAATTCATTTCTGGCAGCCAGAAAAATGTGATACATTGAGCTTCTTTACAGCACAGTTTAGTTTTGCTGAATGGCAAAATTATTGTGCAAGTCAAGGACGTATGGTGGTATGCAGTGATGAACACACACACATACAAAGACACACACACACACACACACACACACACACACACACACACTAGTTCATGTATTTACACTCCCTTGTTTATTGTGCTAGAGTCTGATACTTGACGTCCCTGGCACTAGCAGCAGCAGCTACCTCCCTTTTATAGCCATTGTGAAGATATGCTACTCACTCAGTTGTTGCAAAGTCTTAGACATAGAGAACATTAGCTTGGTCCCCTATCTCTGTGTGCTCTCTTGCCAACTCATGTTCTTTGTCATGCCCAACATGACAGTGACCATAGGAGTTAGTTGCACTCCACAAACATATCTGGGATCTGGTTAAGAGGGACTGAGGAGCTCGATACAGGTTCCATCTGCCAACCAGGAGACTAGAGACACATCATAGAATATCTGTTGTCAACACAGGGAGACTAGAGGCATATCATGGAATATCTGTTGTCAACACAGGGAGATTAGAGGCATATCATAGAATATCTGTTGTCAACACAGGGAGTCTAGAGGTATATCATAGAATATCTGTTGTCAACACAGGGAGATTAGAGCTATATCATAGAATATCTGTTGTCAACACAGGGAGACTAGAGGTATATCATAGAATATCTGTTGTCAACACAGGGAGACTAGAGGTATATCATAGAATATCTGTTGTCAACACAGACAAGGAACGTGCCACTCTGGTATATTTTTCATATTTGTGGGTGCTCATCTGATGTGTCAGCTGTTGCTGGTTTATAATCACTAACGCCCCACTGTGCCCAAGGCTTGACTCTTGTCTGCTTGTCTGCTTCTGTATTAAAATCACCAGTATGCCAGTTAGCCTGTCTCTATGACTTATTGTGCACTCCTAGTGGTGAGTGACAGTACTTCATCATGTTATCCACAGTTCCAGGTGCAGGCGTGTGATGCACTCGATGGAACACTTTGAATTGTTTTGTCACCTCCTGGAAAGTGGCTGCACTCAAGCGTTTATGACATCCTCCTCTAAAATCTATTATCCCAGCATGCCACACTTCAGGAAACTCATTATCCCATCATCACCCATATCTCCGCCTGCTGCAGACAGAAACACAGGGTGAATGTGCCCACTCTGCACTTAATTAGGCTGCTTTGCCAAGCGTTTTGTCTGAAACAAATACCGGCCCACCATGCTACCCAGCACAATTATCTCCATGATATATGGCATATCTTTCTAATTGAGTTTTGGAGGTTTTTGTGTTTTTGTTGTTAAATCTCCTCCATAGCTGCCATGTTCATTAGTAGACACAGCACAGCTAGTGTATGCTGCCCACTCACTGGCTACTGCATTGTTGCATCGGGAATTGTTAGCCATAACATTGTGTGACTCCATACTGCCAAGCATTGGCTTGGCAGGTCTTCAGATCTTTCTATATGTGGCTCTGACGGGCAGCTCTTGTATTAGAACTCATAATGAACTGCAACTGACCAGCATAGGTAGCTACGGGACTCTCCCTCCCCCTACCCCCTTTGTCCTTACCCTTTACCTTTTTTGTCTCTTTCTCTTTGTATCTCATCTATTTCCCTCCTCTCCCTCCCTCTGCATCCAAGGGCTAATGACAACGAGAGGGAGAGCCCTTTGAAGAGTGGAAGAGAGGAGAATAGATAATTGACCTGGGCTGGAGATGATATACAGTGCCTTCAGATAATATTCACACCGCTTGACTTTTTCTACATTTTGTTGTGTTACAGCCTGAATTTAAAATGGATTAAATGTAGATTTTTTTTTATCACTGGCCTACACACAATACCCCATAAGGGAATTTTGTAAAAAAAAAAGTTTAAATGAAAGCTGAAATTTCTTGAGTCAATAAGTATTCAACCTATTCAACCTAAAAACGTTCTTAACAAGTCACATAATAAGTTGCTTGGAATCACTCTGTGTGCAATAAGTGTTTAACATGATTTTTAATGACTACATATTCTCTACCCTAGACATACAATTATTTGAAAGGTCCCTCAAGCAGTTAATTTCCAATGCCTCGCAAAAGGCACCTATTGGTAGATAGCTAAAAAGAAAAGAGGCAGACATTGAATATCCCTTTGAGCATGGTCAAGTTATTAATTACACCATCCAAAGTGCATCAGTAGACCCAGTCACTACAAAGAAACAGGCTTACTTTCTAACTCAGTTGCCGGAGAGGAAAGAAACCACTCAGGGATTTCACCATGAAGCCAATGGTGACTTTAAAACAGTTAGAGTTTAATGGTTGTGATAGGAGAAACCTGAGGATGGATCAAGAACTTTGTAATTGTAACCTAAATGTCAGAGTGAAAAGGAGGAAGCCTGTACAGAATAAACGTATTCCATATCATGCATCCTGTTTGCAACAAGGTACTAAAGTAGTACTGCAAATGTGGCAAAGCAATTCAACTTTTTGTCCTGAATACAAAGTGTTATACAACACATTACTGAGTACCACTCTGTAAGGGCATAAGGCGAGACCCAAATGCAGACACAGGAGGTGTAGGCAAAAAGGCAGGCCGTGGACAGGCGAGAGTTCATAAACCAGGTCAGAGTCCAAACAGTACCAGGCAATAGGCAGGCTCAAGGTCAGGACAGGCAGGGGTTCGGTGAACAGGTCCGAGTCCAAACAGTACAAGGGGATAGGCAGGCTCGAGGTCAGAACAGGCAGAGTGGTCAGGCAGCGGATTCGGCGTCAGGACAGGCAAGGGTCAAAACCAGGAGGGCTAGGAAAAAACTGGGAAAAATAGGAGCTAGGAGAAACGCTGGTTGACTTGGCAAAACAAGATAAAAGTGGCAGGAAACAGGGATAAATATACCGGGGACTAATGGGGGGAAACAGGAGACACCTGGAGGTGGGTGGAGACAATCACAAAGAAAGATGAAACAGATCAGGGTGTGACACACTCTCCATATTTTCAAGCATCGTGGTGGCTGCATCATGTTATAGGTCTGCTTGTAATCTTTAAGGACTGGGGAGTTTTTCAGGATAAAGAAATACATGGAATAGAGCTAAGCACAGGAAAAATCCTAGAGAAAAACATGGTTGTCTGCTTTCCACCAGACCCTGGGAGATGAATTCACCTCTGAGCAGGACAATAACCTATAACACAAGGCCAAATCTACGCTGGAGTTGATTTCCAAGAAGTTCCTGAGTGGCCGAGTTACAGTTTTGACTTGAATCTACTTGAAAATCTATGGCAAGACCTGTCAACGGTTGTCTCACAATGATCAACAACCAATTTGACAGAGCTTGAAGAATCTTTTAAGAATAATGCAAATATTGCACAATCCAGGTGTGTAAAGATCTTAGAGACTCACAGCTCTAATCACTGTCAAAGGGGCTTCTACAAAGCATTGACACAGGGGAGTGAATACAAATGTAAATTAGGTATTTCATTTTCAGCACATTTACAAGCATTTCTAAAAACAAGTTTTCACTTTGTCATTATGGAGTATTGTGTGTAGATGGGTGAGACAAAAACAAAAATGTAATACATTTTGAAATCAGGCATTAACACAAAATGTGAATTAAGTCAAGGGGAATGAATACTTTCTGAAGGCACTGTAAATGTGTCTGGTAACTCCGTAGTATGTATTGCAGGAGGACTGCTGCAGTATGGTGGGTTGGTAAGGAGCGAGAAGGAGCGAAAGAGGCAGAAGGACAGTCTCCCAGCACTAGCTATGTCATACAGTACAGTTGGGGAGTTGAGAGAGAGACGATAGCTAGCAACACCATGGAGGACAGTGCTTGGGCGAAGTGAGGGTGGAGGAGTGGAGATTCTTCAGGGGTCCATGCTCTCAGATCAGACAGATGGCCCAGAGTTTTATGTAGTTTCCACTGCTCCTCCTTCTCATGGCTGTTGAGTGTCCACAGAGGGACAGAGATGCTAATCTAGAGGCCTGGCTTGTTAATTCAGTTACTCCTCCAGGATGGCAGTTGTGGGTCTATCGATCGATCGGTTGTCGTATCCCAACTGCCAAGGTGGTGTAGATGGCTGGGCGGCATTGCCTTGGTTACCAGTGGCCTGGCGGTGACACGTGGTGGCCTGGGAGGAGGCGTGTTTGTGTGTCTGTGTGTGTGTGTGTGTGTGTGTGTGTGTGTGTGTGTGTGTGTGTGTGTGTGTGTGTGTGTGTGTGTGTGTGTGTGTGTGTGTGTGTGTGTGTGGTGTGTGCATGCGTGTGCAGGGCTGGTGTCAAGGATCTCAGGGTGACTTACTGCATGCCAATGAATCGCTCTGTCCTCCCTCTTCTCTTTCCTCCTCATCCTCCCTTCCTCTGCTCTACTTCTATACTAAACTGGAGACGTTGTCAGGGTAATTTCTGGCCTGCCCGATCTCCATGTGGATTGATAATTACTAGGGTTATAAACATCATGATGATGAGGGTTAGGTGTGTGTGACATCTGCTTCTCCCCTGTGTATATGGGGTTCTGTGTGTGTGTGTTCTCTGTGTTGTTGTCAGTGTGGGGGGTAGTGATCATAGACCATGTATCCTTCACTCAGCTGGATAGAACTGTAGACCGTGGGAGAGTGGGAGCTCACACCAATCTTCGCACCACACCTGTTTGTGATTGGCTCTCTGTCCATTCTAGAGACTGGTACATAACGAGAAGAACCTCCATGCAGTATGACAGACAAGTGGTGCATCTCAAATGGCACCCTATTCCCTAGGGCTCTGGTCAAAAGTAGAATACTATAAAGGGAATAGGGTGCCATTTGTGATGCACTCATTTTGGGACACATCCAAGATGATGCCATGCTGCTCTCTGGCGTGTTGTGCGTTCCAGCAGGTTTGTCATTGTCAGGTAGAGGATATCCAGGAAGAGATTAACTCTGATCATACTGGGAGCCAATGACATGACTACACACACTCATTCACACTCATACTAAGATACCATGGAAATACACATGGCCAGGATTTCTCCAGTATAGGAGAAGGTGTGCCGTCCACACACTGTAAATACAGGTCTTTGGACTATGATCTTCATCACAAATGCATATTTATCAACATTTCTCCAGAAGACAAAAGGAGAGATATTGCGATAATCATCCTGGTCCCACATAACAACATCGTCAAGAATTTCTACTGAATGAGGGGATTCAAAAGGAGGCTAGATACTTTTTATTGTGATGCGCACCCTTGGTGTGCAGGCAGAGACATGTGAGTAAGTCACATGTGTTATTACTCACCTAGTGGTCACAATGCCCAGTCTGTCTCTCTGCACAGTGGGCCCTCAGACTGCTGGAGCCTCTATAAACTGTGTGTGTGCTTGTGTGTGTGTGTGTGTCTAGGAGTGTGGGAGTCTCTGAGGGAGGCCCAAGGGCATTGTGGGATTGAGTGGTCACCCTCCGATGATGGTGTGATGGTATGGTAGTAGTCACTTCCTCCATGTGATTGTGTTTACCCTCTACTCCCACGCTCCCTGGCCCAGCAGAGCACAGCCCAGACACCAGCCAGTTCCCGCCTGGCAACACTGCTTTATTCTAATGAAAACATAACGGTACTGTCATAGAGTCAGTCCCTCTCTTAACAGTTAGGTGATCTAGTTAAGTGATAATCCCAGAGAAGCCGGTGTTTGGAGGATATATTGGCACGGGTGTTGTTAGGCTCAAGACGAAGTCGAGGGGAGGCAAACTGTGACAATATATCCTCCATATCCCGGCTTCGAGGGCATTATCACTTTTATACAAAGTGTTACCAACATATTCAAACAATGATTGACACATTATCATTAAAAACGTTATTTGGATAAATGTATTCATACTATTTCATCCTTCCACAAGATATAGTCCCGACACAAATCTAAGGTTGCTGCGCAAGCCAGCTGGTCATTCATTCTATCGACTCGGTTGCCAGAGACACGACCCAGTCGTTAAGTTTTTTTGTTCTGTATCTATGGACGCGATCCAGTCGTTTGTTCTAAATGTTCCATTGCCATACTGGCTGGCAACGTTCTTATCCCTTGCTTGCTAGCTAGCCAACTATGGCTAACTTACAGTCACATCAAACAGTGCAGCCAGAATTACAGCAAAGTAGCTGAATTTGTGTTTGTTTAAGCTGTTTTCTAGGTATATTTATTTGGATACATCCATAACAATGAGCTAATGATGCACGGTTTCACCTGGCATAGAAAATGTGATTTCTCGTCAGGATACTGTTGTTTAGAGGAGCTAGCCAACAACACAGCTAACACAATCACTTCCAACTGAAGCTGGAAAGACTGCAAACTAGTTGCATTTCATTTCTTTGTATACATCCATACAAATGATGCCAGCTGATTCATGATTTTGACTGGCTGAGAAACTCTGTCTGTCTCATCTCGACTCCCCACACATTCATTACTATGGGACAGCTGGAGATCCAATTGAAATATTTAAACAATGTTGCAAATGTCAGAGTGATGGACAGCAAAGTTTATACAAATCTCCTCTGGTGAAAACTAAATGTTAGTCTAAAAGAAATGTGAGATAATGTCTAGATGTTTTTTATAGTGGAGATCAAGTTTATAAATTGTCTGGCTGGGCTGATGAGACAGTGGATTGTGCAGTCAGATGGAACAAAGTAAATAGGCATTTCAACATCATAGCTTTAGCTGTGGAATAGACACCGTCTGGAATGTGGTTTTAACCAATAAGCATCCAGGATTAGACCCACCCGGTTTTCTGTTGATATGCTGCTCCTGTGGGAAATTCTGTCAAAATACAGGATCCGATTGTAAGGACCAAACTTCATCTGACCAATAGGACTCTATTTTTCTCTCAGACCATGTGTGTGTATGTGTGTTTCTGTGCATCTGTGTTATCCCGTCCGACGTGTCTCTGTGTGAGCCACCTGTCACTCTTGAGAGATGGGGGAGGAGGAGGAGACGACCATTGCTACCAGCCCGCTCAAGGCCGTTCCACTGCCACTCCATTCAATTCAAAGGTGTTTTATTGTATGGGGAAAATACAGTATGTTTACATTGCCCAAGGAAGTGAAACAGGCAATAAACAAAAATGAAATAAATAATCTGAAATAAACAGTAATGTAAAAATTTTACTCACAAGAGTTTCAAAAGAATAGAGACATTTCAAATGTTAAAGTATTGGCAATGCACAGTGTTGTAACAATGGGTCTTTCACCTCGAGTTTGTCTAAACCATTTTCTTAACTATTTATGAGGAGTGATTTAATGTTTGGAGAGGCTCTCAGGATGGCTGCCTGGTGCTTGGCTCGATTCCTCGTTGTGATATACATGCGTGCCACACGCACGTACGCACGTACACACACACACACACACACACACACACACACACACACACACACACACACACACACACACACACACGCGCACACACAAACACTGTCAGTCTCTTCTCTCAGCACTGGATTATAAAGTCCTCTTTCTGTGCCTCTTAGCTGATGGCCCTGGGGTGGTTGATGTGGGATGGGGGGGAATTGGGGTGCATGGCAGGGGGTGAGAGAGGAGCTCTAGGGAAGGGAGGGGAGGAGAGTAAGGAGAAGCAGGAAAGGCACACACACACAATCCTATTGAAATAAACTGTGTGAGAAAGTCGCTGAGAGGGCGAGTAATGGTTGTGTTGAGCTTAGGTCGTTTGTTAAATATATTGACCAATTTCAAACTCTACTGGGTTTTAATGAACTGAGAACCAGTGAATTGGAATGGAAGTCAATACAGGGAAATATATAATTAAAGGGAGGGAGATTTTTAGTTGTGAAATCTGTATTGGGTTGTGTTGGAGGTGATTTACAGGCTGGGGCAGGCAGCCTGATAACTGCAGGGAGGGAGGGAGTGAGAGAAAGAGAAAGGAATGGACAGAGGGAGAGAGAGAGAGAGAGAGGGGGCTTATGAGTAGAGAGACAGAGAGAGAGAGTGAGCGAACGGGCAGAGAGAGAGAGAGAGAGAGAGAGAGAGAGAGAGAGAGAGAGAGAGAGAGAGAGGCCCGGGCTCGGGATGGATAGCCTTGTGTTTTATTCTACCCTGATTTACTACTCCAGATCAGTACAGTACATGGACAGTACAGAAGTTGCGTATTATCTATTATTATTATTACTAACACTATTTATTTATGTACAGCTATCTTTTAAAACATGCAGACTAGAAAAATCCTTTACTGTGACTTATCTATAGTACAAGTTTAGTGTCTATAACACTGTTTAATTGACTAAAGCTAGGCAGTTATTTAATGCTTATAAAGCTGGTCTGAAGGAATACTGTAGTGATGGGCTTGACTTTTTCACCTCTTGTCTGATTACCCTCTGTTGGACTTGTCAGACCTGGCGGTGGCCATTGAGAGACTGACTACTCAACCATATCCAGTCTATTGGCTCAACCATTGGTTCAAACTATCAACATGATAGATCTTTCCTTTGGGGGCATGCCCTATATACACTATATATGTGTGTTTTGTGCTAACAGGAACTTGCACAAAGTGATTCTGATTAGAGGACACAGGGTACCTATTGCTCCTTGGTACCTAGTGCATCATTAACCTGATGAGTTTGCTTGTGTGTCGTTTGCCTTTGTCTTACTCATCTACTCTCTCATATCTCAGCATGAATCACATGACTAAAGAATCAGGTCAGAATGTATATCAAACCCAGTGTAAAACATCTCTCTTTACCCAGGCATGATGTGACTTCTTCTCCCTGCCGGGGTCGTCTCTGATGGATACCCAGTTAGTTAGTCACAAAGACTGGGAGATGAGAAGTGAAGCAAACACGGTTCCCCCAACATCCTTCTGCCCCCTGCCCCCTCTCCCCTTCATCGTATCATCCTTAAAAACAATCTCTTTCATCCTCCATCGAGCGGAAGATAACTGGTTTGGAGAAAGACCTAGCAGCGGTCCGACTTTCGCCTGACTCGCCTCTCATATCTTCAAACAGGCTGGCTAGCTAGAGTGTGTGGGTGTGTGTAGGTGCGTACGTGCGCTGTGTATGCACATGTTTCTGTGTGTGCACATGTTTCTGTGTGTGCACATGTTTTTGTGTGTTCACATGTTTCTGTGTGCATGTGTGTGTGTGACAGGGGTAGACTGGAGCAGAGCTCTCCTTCAGGTGTTCTTATGCTTGATAGCCTCATCAGGGCTGCTAAATTCGTCCAATATACTTCATCCTTTTAGTGGCTCATTTTCTTGTCTGCCTTGTGTCTACTCCTGCATGAACAGGCCTTTTTTTGCCACAACGAATGCTGAGATAGCTAGCTGACACTAGGGGCAAATGGCACCCTATTTACTATGTAGTGCACTACTTTTGGTCAAAGGTAGTGCACTACATAGTAAATAGGGTGCCATTTGGGATGCAGAGGCCCTACTGTAGCCCTCAGGGCATTGAAGACAGTGTACTCACATGAGTTCAAAATGTACTGATATTGTATGAACTGGGGCACATTAAAAGGTAGTCATGCAGTATGAATTCACAGAACGTGCTTTGAGAAAGAAGAAATAAATAGCCTTCATTTCAGGTGAATAATAAAGAGCTCTTTAAGCATGTGATAACGGTGGCTGGAGGTTATTCAAATCGAAGCAGTACATTTTTATTGCTCATAAAGGCCATCATGCAGGGCTCCCTCTAAAAGGTCATTGCCTGAAATATGTCTCAGTCGTTCGGAGAGAGACTCTAATTTGAGGTCTTTGTGTGCTGTGGAAGAGTCAATAGTGTGTGTACGTGTGTGTGTATGTGGGAGGGGTTTGTGTGTGTGTGCAAGCTCTAACTTGGCTTGTCCAGCCTGATAATGTCCATTAGATTCATTCTTCCAGGGGACTCAGCCTGTGCTTACACACACACACACACACACACACACACACACACACACAGACTAGCGCTCGAACACCATCTGTATGATAGTCCTGATTAGAGGACACTATATGCCTTGGTGACTGACTGTTTGGTATAAACAACTCTGACTATCCACTTTTAGGCCTCCCCCCACTAGCGAGGCTCTGTTACTGTGAGAAGAAGTGCTCTAAACCATTTATTTTTATATTATTCGTGTCCAAGCATACATACCCAATCAGGGTCATCTTCAACTCAAATTGGTAATCAGATCTAGCTAGTATTTTCAATATTTCTGAACTTTGCTAGACTTTCTTGTATAGGCCCCCCATCTTTAATATCCTGGCTCTCTCGTTCACTTAGACTAGTCATTGTAAACTTTCTCAACATCCAAGCAGGATTCATGACTATATGTGCATTGGCATTGCCCTATATCCTACCAAGGCCCATCCTCAAGCTATGGCTTTAGCTCACCAATGTTAGCTAGCGTAACCTCTTTCTCGCTAGAGGGGCACAGTAGGCCAGTGAGAGACATGTTCACAGCCTGAACTCTGATAGAATGATAATGGGGCTGACTGATAGCAGAAGAGCGGAGAGAAGCTTTGGAGTGAGGCTGAGTATTGGCACCAGTCCCTGCTTAGTGCTTACCAGCCTGCCTGCCCGACTGCCTTTGTGAGTGGATTCATACACACACACACACACACACACACACACACACACACACACACACACACGCACACGCATACACAAATACACACACCATGTCGCCCGCCAGTTTGCCTTTGTGACACTATCAAGGAAATGGAAGCCCTCTCTCTCTCTTTCTTGTTTCATTGCAGAACTCCAATGGCATAGTGGGATAGTGGAGGGAGTTAGCAAGCTGAAGGAATCCAACTTGGACGAGTGTGTGTTACAATAGCAAGCTGTGCTTTTGTGATATTGTAGCCTCATCAGTTTTGTTGAGTTGGCACTGATTGTGTTATGTAAAAGGAATTAGCATTTTATTCAAATAAAATAATGTTCACATGATGTGGCACCGAGTTGCCCACCAGGAGAGCAAGGAGATCCAAAGGGATCAATAGGTGTATCTGGGCCAATAGACTCTCATAGGGATATGTTTTAAATATGTAGTCAGGAAATCATAATGTACCTTTGTTTTAGAGAGAGAGAGAGAGAGAGAGAGAGAGAGAGAGAGAGAGAGAGAGAGAGAGAGAGAGAGAGAGAGAGAGAGAGAGAGAGAGAGAGAGAGAGAGAGAGAGAGAGAGAGAGAGAGAGAGAGAGAGAGAGAGAGAGAGGTGAATTAGACGCAGCAAATGTATTTGATTAGTACGTATGATACTGATCAAGAGGGAGAGGGAGAGATGCTTGATCAGTATCAGTCATACATATTAAGATCTAATCAAATATATTTGCTGTGTGTAATTCACCATGCCTGTATCAATCTCCCTTTCCTAATTTTTTCTCTCTCTCTCTCTCTCTCTCTCTCTCTCTCCTTCTCTTGCTCTCTCTCTCTGCCCTTCTCACTCTAACTCTCTCTCTCCCTATTTCCCTCCGTTTCTCTCTCCCTACTATTTAAATGAAGCACATTGTTAGTGGATGTGTGCTGTAATGTGTCCTGGGAGGGAACCCTAGGAGTTGCTCAAACTCCATCTGTTAGCAGCCAGCCTTGATGAATGAGATTCTCCTGCGAGCCGAGGCAGAGCGGAGCATGGTGCAGAGTGAGCGGGTGGCCTACAGTGCTTGTAGCTGGTCTCAGACGTACAGATAGGCTGCTCGTGAGAGCCCAGATAGACCCCCTGTGTGTGTGTGGGGCTGTTAGTGAGGGCCTAGGCAGACCCCCAGTTTGTGTGTGTGTGTGGCTGCCAGCGAGGGCCCAGGCAGGCCCCCTGTGTGTGTGGTTGCTAGCGAGGGCCCAGGCAGACCCCTGTGTGTGTGTGTGGGTGTGTGGCTGCTAGCGAGTGCCCAGGCATACCCCCTGTGTGTGTGTGTGGCTGCTAGCGAGGGCCCAGGCAGACGCCCTTTGTGTGTCGCCTTGCCTGCAAGGCGGGAGAAGAGACTTGAAAACTGAGATGACAACCATTATGCTAGTCTGTGTGTGTTTTGTAGATGTGTGTGTATAGATGCGGTGTAGTCTGTGTTTTGATAGGAAATAGTTATTTGTAGTGTGTGTGTGTGTGTGTGTGTGTGTGTGTGTGTGTGTGTGTGTGTGCGTGCGTGTGTGTGTTCGTAGTTGAGAATATAGGTGCTATGTTGTGTGTGTGTTTATTAAATGAAAAAGCTATTCTAATGTGTATGTGTGGGAGCCAGGGGAGCTTGTGTTTTCCTTTGTGGGGGTTATAGAGCTTACATGTTGTCTGTCCTGGGTCTTGGGCAGGGTGGCTGAGGGGAGACAGAGACCTGTATGGGACCTGATGGCTGGAGTGATTGCTTTTAGTATTAGGACAGCTACACAGCAAACATGCCACAGCACAGACAGGCTACATCTGTCCCAAATGGCAACCTATTCTCTTTATAATGCACTTATAATGCATTTAGGGACACATCCTGTGTCTGCCTGCCTGTGCCTTGGTATGAGGTTCTTACTGTGGAAAGTATATACTTTTATACTTTTAAATCGTATGTCCATAGAACATTCTTCCAAGAGTCTTGATGATCATCCGGGTGCTTCCAGGTGCGGCAAAAAAACCTGACACTGCATTCCACAGTAAGAACCTCATACCAACGGTCAAGCATGGTGGTGGTAGTGTGATGGTTTGGAGATTCATTGCTCCCTCAGGACCTGGACGACTCTACAGGAGAATGTCAGGTCATCCGTCTGTGAGCTGAAGCTGAAGCGTAGCTGGGTCATGCAGAAAGGCAATGATCTAAAACACACAATCAAGTCTACATGAAAATGGCTAAAGCAACACATTTGAAGTTATGGAATGGACTAGTCAATGTCCAGACCTGATCCCAACGAGCAGTTCATGCTTAAAATCTCACAAATGTGGCTGAGTTAAACAGTTCTGTATGCAATAGTGGGCCAAAATTCCTCCACAGCGAAATGAGAGACTGATCAACAACTACAGGAAGCATTTGGTTGCAGTCATTGCAGTTATTGAGTGTAAGGGGGCAATTACTGTTTCATACAGGGGAATTGGGGGTTGCATAACTTTAATTAAATTAATATAATAAGTATCCATTTTTCAGTTATTTATAAACTCAGATTCAATTGATCTAATATTAGGTTTTGGTTGAAGATCTGATTACATTCAGTATCAAAAATATGCAAAAATAGAGAAAATCTGAAAGTGGGCAAATTCTTTTTCATGGCCCTGTATCTATGGGATACACCCCGGGGAATGGGATATACTGTCAAGATGTCCTAGAGGTGGTAGGAAGATTCTACTGGGCAAAAACTGGTTGAATCAACATTGTCCCCCATTTTTGTGTTATTTATAAACTAAAATTCCCTTTACTGTGAAATGCTTACGTACATGCCCTTAACATACAATGCAGTTCAAGAAATTCAGTTAAGAAAATATTGACTAAATAAACAAATTTAAGTAACACTAAAACAACAATCACAAGGCTATATACAGGGGGTACCGTTAGTCAAGGTAATTTGTACATGTACTGTAGGTAGGGGTAAAGTGACTATGCATAGATAATAAACAGTGAGTAGCAGCATTGTAAAAACAAATGGCGGGGTGTCAATGTAAATAGTCCGGGTGGAAATTTGATTAATTGTTCAGCAGTCTTATGGCTTGGGGGTAGTAGCTGTTAATGAGCCTTCTGGACCTAGACTTGGCGCTCTGGTACTGCTTGCCGTGCGGTAGCAGAGAGAACAGTCTATGACTTGGGTGACTGGAGTCTTTGAACATTTTTGTGCCCTTCCTCTGACATCGGCTAGTATATAGGTCATGGATGGCTGGAAGCTTGGCCCCAGTGATGTACTGGACCATACGCACTACCCTCTGTAGCGCCTTACAGTCGGATGCCGAGCAGTTCCCATACCAGGCGGTGATGGAACCGGTCAGGATGCTCTCGATGGTGCAGCTGTAAGAAACGTTTGAGGATCTGGGGCCCATGCCAAATCTTTTCAGTCTCCTGAGGGGGAAAAGGTGTTGTCATGCCCTCTTCACAACTCTCTTGGTGTGCTTGGACTATGATAGTTTGTTGGTGATCTGGACACCAAGGAACTTGAATCTCTTGACCCTCTCCACTACAGCCCCGTCGATGTGAATAGGGGCGTGTACGGTCCTCCTTTTCCTGTAGTCCACAATCAGCTCCTTTGTCTTGCTCACGTTGAGGGAGAGGTTGTTGACCTGGCACCACACTGCCAGGTCTCTCTCATCGTTTTACAATGCCTTCCGTCGCTCACAGCCTTAGTGGATGTGAAGAGACAACAACATTAATATCCCACTGGGCACAGATGTAATTTCAATGTCTAGTTTTGATTTACATTTGGTTGAGTTGTCATCTAATGTGAAATCAACAAAAAATGTCACCATGTCATTGGATTTAGGTTAAAAGTTGGGTGATTTAAAAAAGAAATCCCTTACATTGATGACTTTTTTGCAAAGAAGACGGAGATGAAGAAGAAGACGACAAAGGTGTAACATGAATAAAAGTGAATTCTATTGAGTATGATCATTCATATCCCCACTAGTCTGAAAGAAAATGTGTATTGTACATAATACTACAACAAATCTACAGTAGCCGGAAACAAGCACAAATGAAACAGCATCAGACAAATCTCTCCTCTCTTCAGGGAATACATTTTTTGTTTACGATACAAACTGCCGTCATAAACAAGATTTTATGTAATGCACTCTCAGGTTTGTTGCTTTTTACAAGAGGACGACCACAAAGACAATCTGATATAAACAAGAATAAAACCGAATAAAAAATCCTTGAAGGAAAATGGTTGGAGTATGCGATTATGGATAAAATAAAACACTCAATTCCAGAGAGAGCGAGAGAGAGAGATAAATACAGAAAATAGAGAGAGAGCGAGAGAGATAAACATAGAAACAGAGAGAGAGAAAGTAAGAAAGAAAGAGAGAGCTTGTCTGTAGAGAACTACAGTAACCTGAATCAACTAGTGCTCGTCATTGATTCAGTCATACCATTACAGTGTTGTGTAGAGAAGTAAGTACACACAATAATTTAGTTAACCTCTGTTATAGTGTGTTACAAAATAGAGTATTGATCTCTGCAGCTTTTGGTGTATCTGTCTATCTAGCCCCTCCATTAGGTGTCATTACTGTGTAGAACAGTGTGAGCAAAGTTAGACGGACAGCTGTTACAGATCAGATAAGAGCCCTGATCTGACAGTGGCAGAGACGTAATAATCATTAACCATTAATGCCAGGCACCACAGGCTGAAATGACATTTTTGCATCTACCGATCAATTTTGAGATTTGTTGGTATTTTGGTCCATTAATATTAGTATTTTAAAACAGTAAACATAAACATTTCAAAGTCTTAAAATGTATGTTTTCTTTAGTTTAATCATACTAGCATCATAAAAATGGTCATACATTCATAATTTCAAAAATCACTGTTTTGAATTAGACATAATTTAAAAGGCCATTTCATAGATAGTCTGGACTATGTGTAGTAACTTACTTTGAAGAGATGGTGGTTGGGTCTAAAATAGGTGTGCAACTATGCACATATTTAATGAGAAATCAACTG
The DNA here is from genome assembly GCA_030435695.1 of Brachymystax lenok tsinlingensis. NCBI lineage: Eukaryota > Metazoa > Chordata > Actinopteri > Salmoniformes > Salmonidae > Brachymystax > Brachymystax lenok. The sequence goes on from CM059785.1 coordinate 18,024,378, forward strand.
GTAAAAGTTGATTGTGATATGATTAAGGGGAAACATCCCTATTAACCAGCTTCTAGAGGTGTGTGACTGGCGTACTCTGTACAAGCAAGAACATTCAAAGAGAAACAGAAATATACTAATATGCCTGGCATATTGTGTAGGTGGGTTACAGTGAGGAGGATGGGGGTTTATGGACCTCAACTGTTGTATGACATTGTGTGAGTCACCTATTCATTCTTCTTCATCTTCTCCACTATTTACTATCACCATCAGTTGTTGTCCCTAGACTAATAATATAACTTTATCATTCAACCTAATTGACATACTGTAGCTTGTCCCAGAGATACCAAGGATGGGCAACTTTTATGCTAGTGTTAATCATGCTAATGATCCTCACTGTCCATTTAAGGTAAAGTTGTATCTATCTATCTGGTTCTCAATCACTGTTAACCTTCACGAATGACTGAACCGCCCTCATCCTTCTCTCTCTGTCTACGTCCCAAGTGGCACTCTATTCCTTATATAGTGCTCTACTTTTGAACAGGGCACTTAGTGCTTTTGTCAAAAGTAGTATCACTATATAGGAACTATGGTGCCATTTGGGATGCACCTTATCCTTCACCATGCAGCCAGGAAGACAAACTGATTAATATCTGAGCCACTTTTACACTCCATGCCGCTTTCCGCATTTCAACTTCTCTAGCCTGTTTCCTGTGCACATTGAGAACACTGAGGCTGGTGTGTTAGATCCATCACTGACTGTACACGGGAAAACAGAACACGAGGAGACATGGGGGCTGTTCTTTGTGTCTAGGGAAGGGGAAGAGAGAGAGAGAGAGAGAGAGAGAGATTCCATTTGGAGCCTGTCTCATGGTGTGTCTGTGTGTGTGTGTGGGGGGGAGTTGGTGTGATCCCCCTGTAATGGTCTAGATACCAGGAGACCAAGAGGAAGACAGAGTTGTGGCTGACACAATCCTCCGGCCCTTTAGGAATGTGGCCTGTCGCCTGGCGACTGACCGGATGGAATGGGCAGCTAGGGAAATCTTCTCTACCTGTTGTCCGTGTGTGTTTTGTGCGTGTGAGTGTGCGCACATGTACGTCTTCATCATCATCTTGCCACATTCTCCATGCCACCCAGTCAACTGCCGGGAAATGCCTGTCTGATGACAAAACATAGTACTTAATGATTCCCTCATGTTTCTATATGGCTACAGTGCTGAAGTATATGGTTTAAAGATGCCTCTACCTTTAAAGACATGCTCTGGTACTTTGGTGACTAATAAAGTATATATTAAACCTTTGGTCTGGATGTGTCAATGTGTGTAGTTCATACATGAATAATCTATGAGCAGAATTTCTCTTCTAGGGTAGCAAAATTCCGGGAACTTTCAATAAATTCCCTGGTTTTCCCGATATCCCGGGTTGGAGGATTCTCAGAATCAGGAGGGGATAAGCAGGAAATCTGGAATCCTCCAACCAGCATATCTGGAAAACCGAAGAATTTCTTGAAAGTTCCTGGAATTTTGCAACCATACCTTACCTCAATTATCCACGAAATCCCTAGTCTGAAGGCAACTGTTTTCGCTACATTTTCTCTCAGGTTGGCCAACCCCCTAGCAATTTTGGTTCTAGCCAATGAACTTCAGCCCCTCGAATTTGAGTGACCAGCGTTATCCACTGAGGTTGCAGGCTGGGCCCAACGGCTCAGTGGACACAGCAGAGGGAGAGAGAGAGCAATGACGTGGTGCACATACTGTATCTGCACATACGTGTAGTAGTATGCACTTTTCTGGGACCACTTTTGACTCATGAGTGCTGCTTTCAGAACTATTGGCTAAAAAGTAGACAAAAGTACCGGAGAATATCTTTAATCACCTTTCTCTCAGCTGTCCAGGATCAATAAAAGAGATCCTAGCAAACATAGGTTTTTTTCAAGCTCTCTGAGCTCCTGAGATGTTGAGCTGTCTTCTATATACAGTACATGTTATCAAAAAAATATAGTATAGTACATGATTATGTTTCTATTGTCTCTACCACCCTTTAGTAACATTTAATAAGGTGTGTTATACCCTATACCAGGGATGAGTAACTTTGATGGGGGTGGGGGCCACAAAAAAACAGAACTCATCATGAGGGGCCACAGTGGCTCGTGGGTCTGCGTACCCACATCCATACCCTCCCCCCTGTCCCCCCAGCTAGGGAGCAAATCATTTTAGCGGTCTCCTCGTGACAGCGAAGATAAATAAAACATATTTAACTTAATTTCCTGCAATTCTGGTGCAGTTTTAAAGCAAGTTGCTGCAATTCTACACATTTATAACTAATTTCATGCATTTCTACTCATTTTGCCATCGGGTGGAGAGAAGAATTTGCAGTTTTACAGCTAATTTCCTACAATTCTATACATTTTGCCATAGGGTGGAGGCAAATATTTGTCGTTTTTAATATGATAACTGATGATCAATGTGCCCCACGCCAGTCGATAATTAGACCATTCTTACTACAAAATTATATAGCTGGCCGCTAGACTAACTTGCTGACATGGGCTAATTGAGTGACTGCTGATGCACAACCTGTCACGCCCTGACCGGTAGGAACCTGTTTATGTCTCCTTATGTTCAGAAAATCCAACGTCGAATCGCCCATTGAAACGTGAAGAGAACGCGTTCAAATATACCTATAAACTTTTCCTAAACAAATCAAATACCAGTTATAACTCATCCTTGGCTATCCTTTTATGAATATTAGCGATAATATTTTACATAGATGGTCACCTAAACGTTATATAAGTAAAATAAAGTGGGGCGCGCACCCAGACTCGCGCCTGAGTAAACCTGTTGACATTTCAGGTCCCCTTACCATTTCCTGTTCCTATCCGTTTTGCTTACTCCAATTATTCCCAGTCTTTGTATATAGACTGTTGACATCTAGTGGAAGCCATAGGTACTGCAATCCAGGAGCTAGATTGCCTTGAAGTCAATGAGGAGAGTGTCAAACAGAGCAAAGGTCACCAAAAACTGCATTTCCGGATGGATTTTCCTCGGGTTTTTGCCTGCTATATCAGTTCTGTTATACTCACAGACATTATGTTAACACTTTTAGAAACTTCAGAGTGTTTCCTATCCAATAGTACTAATTATGTGCATATCCTATTTTCTGAGCCTGAGTGGCAGGCATTTTACTTTGGGCACGCCAGACTCTCCAAAACCGTCACCTCTGCTGCCGCTCCCTAAGAAGTTAAAGAAAAACGTGTCTTCCAGTCCGCGGTGAGAAATCGCTTTTCTGATGTCCAGAAGTTATTTTTGGTCAGACATTATGTATTATGTATATCTGAAGAATATGTGGATAGAATAGTATATGTCCAGCAATACTTGAATAGGATGGACTAGAATACAGCATATACATATACATAGGGCAGCAGCCTCTAAGGTGCGGTGTTGAGTAACCGGGTAGTGGCCGGCTAGTGCCAGTGACTAAGTTCAGGGCAGGGTACTGGAGGCCGGCTAGTGATGGCTATTTAACAGTCTGACGGCCTGAGATACAAGTCCCTCATGGTTCCCCACTGTTATATCCACAACCAGTTCTTAGCCAAAAAAGGGATACGGACAAGGCATCTTATGATGAAGGATCTCCACTACACTAACAGAACAAAATGCTCTCTGTAGTTTGACAACTTTGAAGCCTAACTCACTCACTGCATTTTTCAGGATTCACAAGGCAAACAAATCCTCTGATTCTTCAGAGAAAGAACCCCTTCTTTTACTCTGGGCTTTTGTTTTTCCGTTTGACTACTTTATTGTTATTCATGTAGTCTTTTGGCCTGTCACTTTGTGCCGCATCAGCTCCTTGAGAGGCTCTCTTCCACCGTCTGTCTCAGACTTCCTCTTGGACTGTGTCCCTAATGGCACCCTTTTCCCTTTATAGTGCACTACTGTTGACCAGGACCCATAGGGAATAGGGTGCCATTTAGCATGCGCTCTTGGTTTCCTGAGTTTGTTTTGCATGTAACTGGGCAGTGGAAACGTAGAGGGTTGTAGAGGAGTTGTTGTAGGGGAGTATGGTAGTATCTTTCTGAAACTGTTCTCACTACTAATTCAAAGCAACATATCATCTTGAGACTGGATTGAATTGAGTGTGTATACAGTACTGTGTGTCTGTGTAAGTTAGTGTATGTACACTGTGTGTGTGTGAAGATGTGCAAGTATACAGTGTGATAACTGTGATTTCACTTGAATCATGTTTCAGCAACATATGTTTGTGTTAATATTTCCCATGAAGCAGGGTACAGGAAGCGTATAATTATTCTGAATATCATTGTGACCTCCTGTGAACTAGTGGAACCATTATGGTTACTGAACAGCCTAGGAACACCGTTCTTTTAACAGTATGGCTTGTCTTTGATGTTAAGTCCATTTACTTCAGTATTGATATCTATTTGTACTCTTACAATAGGATTGAAGACTAGGGTGGCATTCAGGTGGTATTTCAGCAATGAAACACTGATCTATTGGATCATAGCATTTAGAGCCAGTATAACACAATTGCTGATGGATAACCTTGGTTTGGTCAGTGGTACTGTATGCTGTTTTCTCTGGAAACAATATTGTAAGCAGACATTTCATTGCTATCTTGAATTGCTTCCATCCGGGTTCTTGACCTTGTGGTGGAGAGATCATCTACTACCGTCACCCAGGGGTCAAGGACTGCACCCACGCCCTGACGAACCTAACACAAACCTGACCACTTAACCCCCACTGGAACAGTGCATATGCTACCCCCTCTCTGCACCTTCCTTCCTCCTTCCCTCTCTGAAACTCAGATGAATTTATAGTTTGGCCAATGGACTTTTGCTACGGTATATCCACTTTATTTTCCCTTGAACTGAAGTGAATACTGCATATGTGAGAGTTGGAGAGAAGAGAGCAGAGAGAAAGAAAGAAAAGATGCGAAGAGAGGTGAGAGAGCAAAGACGAGGAGAAGGGAGAGGAGCGTAGGGGAGATGAGCAGAGAAGAGGACACATGAGAGGAGGAGAATGGAGACAGGATGGGTAAAATAGAATGGTAAATCAGGATGGGGAATGGGGAGACATACTATAGACTAGAGTTGTTTAATGCTCTTTGGTCCTGGCCTGGCTGGTGGGTGTGTTTATGTGTGTTTTTGACCTTGTGCCTCTCAGCATTTCTCTGGTCTCACCTCACCGGGCCTGCAAAAAGACTCACCTCTCTCTACTTCTTCTACATATCTCTGTCTCTCTGGGATTCTCTCTCTCTCTCTCTCTCTCTCTCTCTCTCTCTCTCTCTCTCTCTCTCTCTCTCTCTCTCTCTCTCTCTCTCTCTCTCTCTCTCTCTCTCTCTCTCTCTCTCTCTCTCTCTCTCTCTCTCTCTCTCTCTCTCTCTCTCTCTCTCTCTCTCTCTCTCTCTCTCTCTAGCTCTCTCTCTGCCTCTCTCTCTCTAGCATATCTCTTTCCATTAACTCACACTTGCTGTTTCCCTCCCTCCCCCTCTCTCTCTCTTCTCTTTCTTTCTCCTCACCCTGATAAGAGCAGAGGTTTGTGTGTTCAGACATTTGATCTTTCTTATCTGTGTAATATGATACCGCCTCTTATTACTGTACAACCCAACAGTACCTGTTGGAACTCTTGTTAATATGCCTTCATCATGTGCTTCACAGAAGACAGAATAATTGTACAACCCATTGGTGGATGTAATTTGTATTTCCTTGTACGAGCCACTTTAGAACCAAATATAGAACCAGAATGCACGACAGCGATAGTTCTATTTCAATATGTATGATGTAGATTGAGAAAGAAATACAATAACCTTAGTGGTGTATGTGTGTGTGTGTGCGCGTATGTGTATGTGTGTCCATGTGCGTGTGTGCTTGCGTACATACATGTGCACGTTTGAGTAAGTATTTGACCCCCTCTCAATCAGAAAGATTTCTGGCTCCCAGGTGTCTTTTATAGAGGTAACGAGCTGAGATTAGGAGCACACTCTTAAAGGGAGTGCTCCTAATCTCAGTTTGTTACCTGTATAAAAGACTCCTGTCCACAGAAGCAATCAATCAATCAGATTCCAAACTCTCCACCATGGCCAAGACCAAAGAGCTCTCCAAGGATGTCAGGGACAAGATTGTAGACCTACACAAGGCTGGAATGGGCTACAAGACCATCGCCAAGCAGCTTGGTGAGAAGGTGACAACAGTTGGTGTGATTATTCGCAAATGGAAGAAACAAAAAAGAACTGTCAATCTCCCTCGGCCTGGGGCTCCATGCAAGATCTCACCTCGTGGAGTTGCAATGATCATGAGAACGGTGAGGAATCAGCCAGGAACTACATGGGAGGATCTTGTCAATGACCTCAAGGTAGCTTGGACCATAGTCACCAAGAAAACAATTGGTAACACACTACGCCGTGAAGGACTGAAATCCTGCAGCACCCGCAAGGTCCCCCTGCTCAAGAAAGCACATATACATGCCGTCTGAAGTTTGCCAATGAACATCTGAATGATTCAGAGGACAACTGGGTGAAAGTGTTGTGGTCAGATGAGACCAAAATGGAGCTATTTGGCATCAACTCAACTCGCCGTGTTTGGAGGAGGAGGAATGCTGCCTATGACCCCAAGAACACCGTCAAACATGGAGGTGGAAACATTATGCTTTGGGGGTGTTTTTCTGCTAAGGAGACAGGACAACTTCACCGCATCAAAGGGACGATGGACGGGGCCATGTACCGTCAAATCTTGGGTGAGAACCTCCATCCCTCAGCCAGGGCAGTGAAAATGGGTCGTGGATGGGTATTCCAGCATGACAATGACCCAAAACACACGGCCAAGGCAACAAAGGAGTGGCTCAAGAAGAAGCACATTAAGGTCCTGGAGTGGCCTAGCCAGTCTCCAGACCTTAATCCCATAGAAAATCTGTGGAGGGAGCTGAAGGTTCGAGTTGCCAAACGTCAGCCTCGAAACCTTAATGACTTGGAGAAGATCTGCAAAGAGGAGTGGGACAAAATCCCTCCTGAGATGTGTGCAAACCTGGTGGCCAACTACAAGAAACGTCTGACCTCTGTGATTGCCAACAAGGGTTTTGCCACCAGGTACTAAGTCATGTTTTGCAGAGGGGTCAAATACTTATTTCCCTCATTAAAATGCAAATCAATTTATAAATTTTTTTACATGCGTTTTTCTGGATTTTTTTGTTGTTATTCTGTCTCTCACTGTTCAAATAAACCTACCATTAAAATGATAGACTAATCATTTCTTTGTCAGTGGGCAAACGTACAAAATCAGCAGGGGATCAAATACTTTTTTCCCTCACTGTATGCACGTTTGTGTGTGTGTGTGTGTGCGTATGTGGATTTATTTACCCATTGAGTGTGTGTCAGGCAGACACAGCAGCAGGCGTTTGATTATAGGTCCTCAAACTCTAGTAACATGCTCTAGTAAATCAAGGGAGCGACATATTGACTGCACATATATATATATATATATATATAGAACAGGGCTAATCACTGATGCTAACTGCTTAAAATGATCTTCTCTGTCAAGAGTTAATGAAGCCTCGACCATAAACCTCTCACCCTGCTCTCCAGACCTGGGTTCAAATACTTCAGCTGTGCTTGATTGAGCTTGCCTGGCTTTCCAGACCAATAGACAAGTCCTGCCTATCTGGCACTGCAGGCAGACTAAAGCAAATTCTCCATGTATTTAAACATATTTTCATTAGTATTCAAACACAGGTCTGCTCCTCTTTACCTTGTCACTGCCTACATCCCTAGAGGAACAAGGTGTATCTGGAAGGAGAATGCAGCATTCTTTCTCCAAGGACCTCATGCAAATTACCAACATGCTTCCACATACATACAGCAATTTTCTTATAGAAACCCAATGTCGCGTGACGTATCTTTGGCATCGTAAAGTGGACAGGCCCAGATATAGACACAGTGCCTGTCGAATTGTTGGGGAAGGGAGGGGGAGAGGAGAGGAGAGAGAGGAGAGGAGAGGAGACAGGAGTAGAGGAAGAAGGGTTTATTGGACAGAGGAGAGTGGCATAGAGAAGCATTAGACATGAGAGGAGAGAACAGGGGAGGATAAGATGATAACAGAGGAGAGGAGAGAAGTGAAGAGAGGGGGATTGAAGAGGAGAAGAGGCGGAGCCTGAGAGTGCAGTAGCATGCTGGGAGTCGCTGCTCATTACTCTCCATTAGGCCTTTGCTACACGCTGTGGCAGTACGACACACACACTACACGGTACAACACACACACCGCATGGTACGACACACGGTATCAGTGGGCAGTCGGTGTCTCCCCAGAGGACAGCAGCAGCAGGCTCTGTTCTGGCAGCAGCCAGGGTGGACAGAGAGGGAGGGTGTCGAGGCCCATGCAAGGCTATACGCCTAATAATCCAGTTATTTCAGACCCAGTCATCATTTCACACTTGACTGCCTGAGGAGCTACTAATGGGGGTTACATTGAAGCCAGCCGCCTCTCTATCTCTCGCTCTGTCTCTGTTGGGTTGGGCTGGAACTAAAGCAATGAGAGGTGTCTTCTCATATCAAAGCTTTAAACAGCAGGGAGGTCCCTTATTAAAGGCCTGTTTTCCCCTTTCAAATGTTCAATTAGGTATTCAGACCCCTTGACTTTTTACTTATTCTAAAATGGATTCAATACATTTACAGATGTTTTCAGACCCTTTGCTATGAGATTCGAAATTGAGCTCAGGTGCATCCTGTTTCCATTGATCATCCTTGAGATGTTTCTAAAACTTGATTGGAGTCCACCTGTGGTAAATTCTATTGATTGGACATGATTTGGAAAGGCACACACCTGTCTATATAAGGTCCCCCAGTTGACAGTGCAAGCCATTACGTAAGTTGAAGGAATTTTCCGTAGAACTACGAGACAGGATTTTGTCGAGGCACAGATCTGGGGAAGGGTACCAAAACATTTCTGCAACATTGAAGATCCCCAAGAACACAGTGACCTCCAACATTCTTAAATGGAAGAAGTTTGTAACCACCAAGACTCTTCCTAGAGCTGTCTGCCCGGGCCAAACTGAGCAATCGGTGGAGAAAGGCCTTGGGTCAGGAAGGTGACCAAACTCCCTCTGACAGATCTCTAGAGTTCCTCCGTGGAGATGGGAGAACCTTCCAGAAGGACTACCATCTCTGCAGCACTCCATCAATAAGACCTTTATGGTAGAGCGGCAAACGGAAGCAACTCCTCAGTAAAAGGCACATGACAGCCCACTTGGAGTTTGCCATAAGGCACCTAAAGGACTTGCAGACCATGAGAAACAAGATTCTCTAGTCTGATGAAACCAAGATTGAACACTTTGACCTGAATGCCAAGTGTCACGTCTGGAGGAAACCTGGCACCATCCCTACAGTGATGCATGGTGGTGGCAGCATCATGCTGTAGGGATGTTTTTCAGCAGCAGGGACTGAGAGACTAGTCAGGATCGAGGCAAAAATGAACGGCGCAAAGTACAGAGAGATCCTTTATGAAAACCTGCTCCAGAGGGCACAGGACAACGGCCCTAAGCACACAGCCAAGACAACACAGGAGTGGCTTCGGGACAAGTCTATGAATGTCCTTGAGTTTAATCAATTTTAGAATAATGCTGTAATGTAACAAAATTTGGAAAAAGTCAAGGTGTCTGAATACTTTCCGAATGCACTGTACATACATGCACATTTGTGTGTGTGTGTGTGCTTGCATGCTTACATATGTACACAAACATTTGTGTGCCTACTCTGGCACTTGAGTTAATGGTTGTGTGCACTCAGGATCTACGGGTAGCAGCCACATCACCACTTGTCTTAGCCCAGGGAAGGCCCCATATTATTCCATATTGTTCTGTCTGTCTCTAATAGCTTTTTGTCTTGGTATCTCTGACTCCCCCCATCAGAATGCCCAGTGCTATCTGTTAACACGTTTGACCAGACCACCACTCACTATTTGACATTGTTGATAAGTATCCAAATGGGAGATAGCAGCGGTGAGTCAGGCAGTCACACAGACACACATACACAGCCGTCAGGCGAGGATGCTGACTGTCAGACGCGGCTGTAGCAGAGTGATTGGATTCCATTTGTTCCCAGAAAGCAAAGTGGAGTGATGCAAACAGATAAACAGAACAATATGCTACAAGTCAGAAAGACCGCACCACTACACAGGCAGATAGGATGAGATGAGAAAGAAAGAAAGAAATAAAGAAAGGCATTGAGAGGGAGGAAGGGAGAAGAAAAGAGAGGAAGAAAAGCAAAGGGAGGGAGAGGGGGAGAGAGGAAAGGAAGAGAGAAGAAAAAAAAGGCATTAGGAGAGGTAGGGAGGGATGGAGGGAGGGGTGGATGGATGGGGCAATGGAGGGGGGGATGGGGCTATGGATGGAGGGATGGAGGGAGGGAGAGAGGGATAGAGGGATGAGGTGAATGAGCAGGGGCATCAAATCAATGCAGCACATTTCAGTCATGGAATATTTACTACACAACAAACATAAGAGGATTTAAAAAATAATGAATAACAAAAAAAAATGTATCACTAAAAAGTACCCTAAGGAAGTGCAAACCTTTTAAACATGTTCACAGTCCGGTCCCCCCCTCAGGTTCTCTGGCAGGCTATTCCAGAGGCTGGGGGCATAATAACTAAAGGCTTTCTCTCCATGACTCTTGGTCCTAGGCTTTGGGATAGTTAAAAGGCCAGTGCCAGAGGACCTGAGGGACCTACTGGGTACAAAACTTAAAAGCATGTCTGACATGTATCAGGTGCACAATTGTGGATGGATTTAAAAACCAAAAGAATAATCTTAAAATTACTTCTAAAACTCACAGGCAGCCAGTGCAGAGACTTTAAAAACAATGTAATGTGTGCACTCCATCTGGTCTTGGTCAGTACCCGTGCTGCAGCATTCTGTAAGTTTTGCAGTTGACCAATAGCTTTCTTGGGTTGACCAGACAGGGGAGCATTACAGTAGTCAAGCCTGCTTGCAATAAAAGCATGGATGAGTCTCTTTGTATCTACCTAGGAGAAGCGGCCGCACCTTGGCAATCTTTCTCAGGTGGTAAAAAATATATTTGTGTGATTCAAAATTGAGTTCAGAATCAAAATTAACACCTAGGTTTTTTACCTGGTGTTTTATCTTTATTCACCATTATTATTTAAAATGTGTGTCCAGATTCCTTCTCTGTGCTTTGACTCCAACAATAAGTACCTCAGTCTTGTCTTTATTTAGCTGGAGTAATTTGTCATCCATCTAAGTATTTAAATTACTAATACAGTCTAATAATTTATCCGTGGAGCTAAAATCCTCTGGTGACACAGAAATGTAAAGTTATGTATCGTCTGTGTAAAAGTGAAAATCAATGCTGTGCTTTCTGATAACTCTGTATACTGTATTCAAACTGAATAGTACCGGACCTAAAATCGAACCTTTTTGGAACGCCACATTTGATATATTTTTTCTCTGACAAAAATCTCTTGACCTGTTAAATAGGTTAGGACCTATTTAACAGGTCAAGAGATTTTTGTCAGAGAAAATATATATCAAATGCGGCGTTCCAAAAAGGTTCGATTTTAGGTCCAGTACTATTCAGTTTTGAACCAATGTAGAACTGGACCGGAGAGGCCAACCCACCTCTCTACTCTGTCAAAAAGTACATAAAGGTCAACAGCACTGAAATCCAAGAGTACAAGGACAGAGAGCTGTTTGGCATCTGTGTTGGAGCTAAGATGATTTATCACTATAACTAAGACTGTCTCTGTGCTGTACTGGGCCCGAAAACCAGATAGGATTTTTTTTAAATACAGTTGCCAGTTAAAAAAAAAGATTTAGATTTTTGAAAACAAATTTCTCCAGAATTTAGCTTAAGAATGGAAGTTTGTAGATTGGACAAAAATTGCTAAGAGCTGAAGAATCTAGATTTCTACTTTTCTTCAGAAGGAGTTTCACCATAGCAGTTTTTAGTGCAGTGGGGAAGGTACCTGTGAACAGGGAGTGATTAACAATAGCTTGCACTTTTTCAGATATGCAATTAAAAACTGTTTTGAAGAAGGTGGTGGGGATAGGATCGAGAAGGCAGGTAGAAGGCTTAAGATGTGAAATCACTTTCCTGAGCATGTCTGTGTCAACCAGGGAAAATAAATCCATAGTGCCATTGCGTGGTAGGCGTGGGCACATATCAAACTTCTCATCTGGTCTTGCTTGACTGATACCCAGCCTAAAGTTTGTTTGCTTATCACTGAAATAAGTTCTACTAAGCTATATAGATTGTTTTAAGGTCATACCAAGGATCATTTTGCTATTTGATTTAGAATTTTAAGATCCCTTGAAGTATCAAAAAAAATATATTAAAAAAGTATTTGTTGAAAAATTGTATTTGGCCTTACTGCTATAATTCTCTACATGGGACAACAGATAGTCCCCCCAAAGAAATCTGAAGAAAGTTTGTTCTGGAGTGCGAAAGATCAGGAAACCTTTTGTATTTTTTTTTTTACATGTATTTAACCTCTTACTTTTGCCACTTAACAGTCTCCATACAGTATGTACTGTACTTCCATAAGTTGTTCAACTAGTACTGGCCATTCAGAAAAGAGCAAAACAACCAACATGTATGTGTTTGGGAGAGTCTCACCTTTACACGGAGGGGTCATATTAGTTTGTAGCCCAAACTGAACAATACAGACAGAAGTTGGTAGATCGGCTGTAACGACTTCCGACGAGTCCCAAGACGCTGTGGGGGGTCATAGAGCAAAACGGAGAACACCAACGTGTTCGTGAGAGTCTCATCTTTCCGTTCGTAATGCTACAGACGATATTGTGAGAAGACCGATTTGTGGGATGTCTCATGGTCTGAAAAACATTTCTCTAGCTCTGTCACCTTTCACCACAGATGCGGAAGTGTTACATAGGCAGATACGATGGATTGATGTCTCTTGTTTATACTTAAGGATTTTGATGTGGATTTTTGTATTACTCTAATTAGATTTAGGGCGCGGACATCGACCTTAGGAGGTTAATTAATGAGGGTGACATTCTGACTGTTGGAAATCACACATCTCAATATACTCCAACAACTAGGATTTTACATCCAAATTACAACATAACTCTTTACCTGTTCAGTTGTCATTTTAATTAGGGTGACATTCTGACTGTTGTAAATCACATATCTCAAAATAATGCACCAACTGGGATATTACATCCAAATTACAACACTGTACATGGGATCATAACGCACATCATCAATATAGGCACATATCATGGCATCATAATTAATACATACATATCATGATAGTATCACAATGAGTCAGATTACATACAGTTAAGATAGACAAGCTACTCTAACTTGATTGATAACCTGAAATGGCTTGGCAGCTAAAGCCAACTTAGTAAAATTGCTAGGTGGCTATTATTGCAGAGCAATGGTGGCTATTATTGCAGAGCAACAACAAAACATGTATCTTTTATTTATTCATCAAGAAGGAATCAATAGGCTACATATTCAATTCATTGGCAAACATGCCACACACACACACACGCTCACACATAGACACACTTTCCCACTCGTTCACACTCTTGACACACGCTGCTGCTACTATGTTTATTATATACTTTTTGCCTAGTCACTTTTACCCCTAATTACATGTACATATTACCTCAACTACGTCAACTACCTCATACCCCTGCACATTGATTCGATACCGGTACTCCTTGTATATAGCATTTTTAATTTTTTATTTTATTGTGTTACTATTTCCTTTTACATTTTTTACACATTTTTACTCTGCATTGTTGGGGAAGGGCTCGTTAGTAAGGATTTCACGACAAAGTCTACACCTGTTGTATTTGACGCATGTGACAAATACTATTTTACTTTGACCTCTTACAAGTCCTGCCTGCATACACCCACACCCAGGAGGCTTGTCTGTGATGCGTGTAACACACTGTGTAACACACGTCCTTGAGAATTAATAGCTTTCAACTGAAGCAGGTTGACATTGTTCAGCGCCAAATGTGAACAAATTAAATGAGGCAATTAAAGAGTGAACAAGCCGGCGTAGAGCGTTGATAATTGTGGCCTGATACGCCAGCAGCAATTATAATGAAGCTGATGGTTCTGCCTGGCTGGGCTAGTGATATTCCACAACACGGCTATCTGGGATACTAGGGTGTGTGAGTAGTGTCTGTGGGGGGTACTCTTTGCCTGGTCTAGTCAGTGTTCCCCCTCCACAAAATACCGCTGCCAAATCTTTTTATAAATAATAATGGTAAAATGTGGGCTTACATTTTTTATTTAGAAATTAATTTAACATCTGAAGAAAAAAATCAACAGGACAATGTGGTGTGTTTGGCTCCTCACAGTTGAAGGTGTCTGTGGTGTTCAGCAGTGTGGTTGTGTGCGTGTGTTTGTGTGTGGTTATGTACTGTATCTCCAAATTAAAGTCCTTGCAGCAAAATCAAACATATCCAACAGCTAGAAATTTGAGGTGCTATACTCCCAAAATAATCCTCAAAAATATATATGTATAACATTTATAACTTGTCCCCTTCGCCCCCTTCTGCTAGTGTAGGACAAGGCCTGTTATGTCTGCTCCACACTAAGGCCAATGACAATGGCCCATGAACCTAAAGGATGAGAGCATGAGAGAGAGGGAAAATGGCCGACTGTCTCAGTTTTTGCCCCGCCCCGTTTCTGCCTCACACATACTCTTATGGCTGCTGTTTGACAGGGGCAAATTGAAACCACATACACAGGCAGGAACAGTCAAGAACGCACGCATGCGCATACACACACACACACAACACCCCCCCCCGTGTTGTGGAATATCACTAACCCAGTCAGGTAGAACCATCAGCTTCATTATAATTGCTGCTGGCGTATCAGGCCACAATTATCAACGCTCTACGCCGGCTTATTCACTCTTTAATTGCCTCATTTAATTTGTTCACATTTGGCGCTGAACAATGTCAACCTGCTTCAGTTGAAAGCTATTAACTCCCAAGGACGTGTGTTACACAGTGTGTTACACGCATCACAGACAAGCCTCCTGGGTGTGGGTGTATGTGGGAGGGTGGGGGTCAGGGTTGTGTGGGTGTGTGTGCATGTGTGCATGTGTACATATGCATGTGTGTGTATGTGTGTTTGTGAAAGCACCACAAGCCTTTTCTGGGCGTCTGTTTCCCCCTCGCCTCAACACCCTCGTCACATGGCCCCTGTAGAAACCCATCTGCTCACGGTGACATCAGCTTGAGGCATGAGTCTAATTTAAATGCCCCCTATCTCTATAGGACCAATCAGATGTGAGACAAATTAAAATGCCTTACCACTTGTCTTAGATAAAGACCAATAATATGAAATATATGTAGAAACTAACGGTCAGACGTGTGTTAGGCATGACTCGTAAAATGTCCTGACACGTTGTTAGTGATTCAAACAATGTTGTGGGAACTACTTGGTCCCTGTAAATCTTGTGTGTAGATAGAAGTCATAGCATTTCACTACTGGGACTGTCTCTACCACAGCAAAGTCTCTTGGCTATGGCACTGAGCCCTGATGCTCTGGGCCTGTATTCATTAAACACCTCAGAGTTCTGATCTGGGATCAGTTTTTTATTTTAGATTATAATTAATAAGTCAGGGGGATTTGATCCTAGATCAGCACTTCCACTCTGAGAGGCTTTGTGAATAGAGGCCCTGGTGTGTCTCATTGCAGAGTCTGGTGGTGATTCTTGTCTCATTAAGATTGATGAGGAGAGTCATGACTGGGTTAGCTGTTAGCCTTTAGCTGTTACCGGCCCACTGCCAAACACACGCGCATGCACACACACGCACGCGCGCGCGTGCACACACACACACACACAGGCATGCACACACACACACCCACACACACACACACACACACACACACACACACACACACACACACACACACACACACACACACACACACACACAAACACACAAACACACACACACAAACACACAGGCACACACAGATCGAAACACACACACACATAATGCCAACCAGGAAAAGAAGAGAGGGCCATATGCAGAGCCCTGCCTGCCACGTAATTATCTGGTTATATGTCTAATGAACGAGCTAATTTATGCATTTATTCATCAAGTTATTTATGGAGGAAATTGAAATGTTTTATACTTTGGCCTATGGGGGCCCGGGGCTCAGGTGGCCTTGGGAGTGAGGTTTAGTTTCACCTTGTTAAGTGTAAAGGAGAACCACGGAGGGGATGAGTAGTATGATGGAGTGGAAAACATATTCTGCCTTCCTGAGTTTGTGGCGTATTTTGGTAACAGAAAGACTGCACAAACAGCACAAACTGTTACCAAATTTAGAATCTGCACTGTTCTTCAAGGAAATGTGTTTTTGTACAATTTTCAGTGGAAGTTTTATGGTTTGTTTAACTTTGCAATCATTGATTTTAGTTTGATCTACATTTTAAATTGATCTGAGTTTCAGCATCATTCTGTTACTGTGGAATTGCCCAGATTCATGGGTTGTACTTCAGTGGCTAGATGAGCTATTCACATTAATCATGGTTGTTCTTTTGAAGAGGTTACACAGTATCCCTTTGGTTATAACTTTATCAGGGTTAAGAGATACGTCATGGGTCATGACTGGCTTCTCATTAAAGCTTTGAGAGAAATATGATAATTTAGTTTCATCTGGTTACTTATACAAGAGACGACCATTGACAGGGTCAAGAGATACGATTGAGAGTATCCATGCGTTTTGATCCGTGTGGTAAATCATAGAGCTATTTAGATCCTGATGCCAATTTTCTATCCCGAGTGCTACTTTCAGCAACCAGCACCATTTGTGTCATAGTTGGAAAGCGTTGTTGTATTGTCGGTGAGGTTGCTTTATTATGTGGAAATATCAGGTTAAAGAATGACTAACAGTGCATATATTTATTTAATCAGAGGTAGTACTAACACGTAGAGGTTGGTATGGTCTAGGTGTAATGAAGATGAAAGGGAGAAAGAAGAGAGAGAAATGGAGGAGACCAGACTCACCTGGATATGAACTCACCTACTGGGGGGTTAGGAGAGAGGAGGAGAGGAGGGTAGGGAGGTTAGGCAGAGAGGAGGAGAGGAGGGTGGTGAGAGAAGGGGAGAGGATAGGGGGGAGAGGGGATGGAAGGGGGTGAGGACACTAGAAGAGAGGAAGAGACAATAATAGAGAAGATAAGAGAACAGAAAAGGAGAAGAGACTCCATCTCCAGACTCCTGGTTCTAATGCCTTCAGTATCTCCTGTCTGATAATGAGGTTTAGATTGAAGCTCTAAAGGATTCAGTATCACAGCTAGTAACTCTCCAGGCTGGACATACACGCACGCACGCACACACAGACACACACACACACACACACACACACACACACACACAAACACAAACAACAGCTCCCCAGCCTAGCTGACTCAAAGAGACAAAGGCCAGAGCCTGGCTATGAATTATAGATGAGTAGAGAAATGGGCAGGGGGTCTTCCTGCCGGGAGAGGAAGTGAGGTGAGGAATACTGATATCCCCAGTAGCAGGCTAGCCCTCATTAGTCAACATCATGGTGTAATCACACTTACCTCTGTTGTACAGTTGGTAGAGCATGACTCTTGCAACGCCAGGATAGTGGGCCACCTATAAATAACATAGGTAAATCTCTTTAGAAATAGTATGTATTATACCCAGCCCTCTATAGGTAGGGGCAGACTAGGGACTATTGTGGGGTTCTCCTCCTGCCCATGGAACCACGGAACTATGGAATCACAGAACCATCACGCTCCATCTAAAAAAAGGGATTCCTTTGCACCCGCACTTCCTTCTCTCTCTCCCTCCCTCTATCCCCTTACTTCTTTCCCTCCCTCCCTCTATCCCCCTCCTTCTTTCCCTCCCTTCATCCCACCCTCCCTCCCTCCTCCATTTATCCCCCTTTTTCTCTCCCTCTCTCCTCCCTCTATCCACCTCCTTCTTTCCCTCCCTCCCTCCTCCCTCTATCCCCCTCCTTCTCTCCCTCCCTCCTCCCTCTATCCCCCTCCTTCTCTCCCTCTCTCCTCCCTCTATCCCCAAATTCCCTCCCTCCCTCTCGCCTCCCTTTATCCCCCTCCTTCTCTTACTCCTCTTCTCATCCCGGCTCTCCTCCATGGGATAGATTTGCATGTTTGATCTATGATCTCCCTCCCTCCCTCTTCTCTCAGTGGGTGAGGATCTACATTCTCTGTATGGTGTGAATGGTCCTCTACCCACCTGCAGCTGTTTGGATAAGGATGATCATTACCGCTCTCTGCAGTCTGTCTGTCTACACACATCACATGCATTTCAATGGACACGGAGATGGGAGTGTGCCCAGGCCTATACCCACGTAGGGGGGGGGCTCTCTACTGGGTATAAGCCTACCAGGTCTACCCTCGACAGAGGAAAATTTGTTTTTGGGGGCGTGCGGAATAACGTATGATAACACAAATTTACATTCTTAATGGCCTTTTTCTCCTGGTTCCTTTTGAAGGGAAAATACTGCATGTAGAACACTGTTTTATGATCCGGTTCTGAAGTGTAAAACCAGTTTTGTTTAGTTCTATGAAGCTGTATTGACCCAAAGCAAGTGTACGAGTCCCTCTGTCCTCCATGTTGTGAGTAATATGACCATACAGAATGG
This sequence comes from Brachymystax lenok tsinlingensis, assembly GCA_030435695.1. NCBI lineage: Eukaryota > Metazoa > Chordata > Actinopteri > Salmoniformes > Salmonidae > Brachymystax > Brachymystax lenok. The sequence continues at coordinate 18,043,017 of CM059785.1, forward strand.
ATTTGTACTGCCCACACATATAACACTACAGGCTGAACTTGTCCATTTCTGTAGACTGGGTATTGCCGTTAGACTACATCACACGGACATGAGCTGGATTTTGGTGCTCTCTTCTTCTCTGCTGCTCCCTGTCTGAGTCCCAAATGGCACCCTACCCTACATTGTGCACTAAAGGCCCATATGGCCCTGGTCAAAAGAAGTGCAGTATAAAAGGATTGTGCCCCATTTGGGACCACATACCTTCTCTTTTTCGCCCTGTTCTAAGCGTGAAGGAAAGATATTAGAAGTGGACAAGATCAAAAGCTTATCAAACAGCTTCAGGGAACTCTGGTCTGACCTAGGTTGCGTCCCAATTGACATCCTATTCTCTTTATAGTACACTACTTTTGACCAGAGCCTATTTGGCTTCAACTCCTCACACGCATAAATGAACAACCCTGCCTGCCGGGTTGAACATCTTCTGTAACTCTTTGTAACTCCCTCTTAGCAGCTCAGCCAAGCAACCCCAGGAGGATGTTATCTGAAATCATTGAAGTACTTTGTACTTTTTAAATTGAATATCCTCTGTATGGTAATAATGAACATTTTGAGTTTTATTCAAAGATGACGATAGCTCAGTTTTGGGTCTTTTTGATTTGGCTGATGATCACAGCTTTGAGAATGAACCTAATTCAGTGGTAATGCACCCAGCTCATGATATGCTGTTAAAGACGGCTTATGATCTTACCCCTGCTAAACCCTCAATATGGTTGCCTCTGCCTCGGGAGAGAAGTAGGTAGTGCTTGTAAAGCCGACAGTGGGTACTGGGTACTGATAGCTAGCATGCTTTGCAGTGCTCTCAGGTCATTCTCCTTTAGGATCTCCCTGTAGCTCAGTGTTGGACTGCTCCAAGAGGTCATGAGACCTGGGGATCTGAAGAAAGAGAATAATAAAAAAACAACAAGCCGTCTTTGATGGTCCAGCTTTATAATCTGGCACTAGTCAAAACAATATCAAACATTACCTGCTGTCTAGTAAACAGAGCAGGGAGACAGACTGGCATGCCAGTTGGTGTTCCCACGCCATGGTGAGAATGTTCTAAGAGATAACATCTTAGAGATCTATACCTCCCACATCTCTCCGAGAGAAAAAGAGAGAGAGAGAGAGAGTCCTAGTCTGGCACCTGCCTGTGGAGTCAAACTGACAGTGATGCCAATCTGTCCACTTGGCATCAGTCCCTCATAAACACTTTCTTGACTTTTCTTCAGTCTGGCCTTATAGTCAACCGGCCTGCATGTACAGTAAGTGATGATATCCATATTGCTCTCCCTTTTTAGCCTGTAATTTATAGTTCAAACTTCCTGCCAACATTGTCAGACATTGGTGAAATGACAATGACTAACAGTGGGCAGGAGATGCTCTTCATTCGGGCTGTTTTATAATGAGATCAGAGCTATCCCTATGGCCAAAATGTATGCAGTCACTCCCACTAACCCATATTGGCCTCCATAGTTCAAACTTCCACCAACATTGGCAACCAAAAGATCATCATCATTTACATTTTAGCAGACACTTTTATCCAGAGTGACTGCATACATTTTCATACTGGTCCCCTGTGGGAATCAAACCCACAACCCTGGCAATACAAGCACCATGCTCTACCAACTGAGCCACATGGGACCACTAGGCTGTTTTGGTACTCTAGGTTGTGGAGGCCAGTCCTGCAACTGCAGTCCCCTAGGCTGTGTGTTCAGCGGTCCCTGTCCCCCTGGTCACCGTAGCAGTGTGATGTGTGTGTGCTCCTGGGTATTATGCATGTGCTGTCATGCAGGAGGTTTTATGACTCTAATCGATCCTCTCGTTCCTAGACCCAGAGAATATACTTCAGTGGTGCTGCATTGATTCTGCTCATTATCCTCCTTCTGCACATAGAGTCACGAACTTCACCTACACCCAGACTAAAAGGTTATAGATATTATTATAGTGAGGGACCAACACTCCCATTTGTCTGTCTGTCAGTCAGGGGATTTAGCTATGGGGCCAACACCTTGTGCTGTGAATTTGGCAATGTGATTTTACCATTCTTAACTCTGAACACACACACACACACACTCCTTTCTCTCTCTTTCTGTGTGATGGCTTTTGGCAAACGTACATCCGGCCCATTTGCATTCCCTTTTGGCTTGTTGGCTGGCACGCATGCCGCAACTGTGCCGTCCCCGCTTTGAACGGGCTCCCAGATGCACTTATTCCTGCACAGTGGTTCGTTTGGGAAACTTAGTTAATTAGTATGTGTGTGCAACATGGCACTTACAGTGACTAATAGAGTCTCCAGGTACATAGAGGAGAGGAGACTAGAGGAGACAAGAGGAGAGGAGACTAGAGGAGAGGAGACTAGAGGAGAGGAGACTAGAAGAGATGAGACTATAGGAGATGAGAGAAGAGGAGACTAGAGGAAAGGAGAGGAGACTGTATAATGTATAATGGCGCCGGAGAAGATGGCAGCCGTTTCATTGTCTCTTAACAAACTGTGATATTTTTTCCCCGCATTGTATGTAACTTATTTTGTGTGTAATGTTGCTGCTACCGTCTCTTATGACCGAAAAAGAGCTTCTGGACATAAGAACAGCGATTACTCACATTGAATTGGACCAATAATATTTCTTGAATGAGTCGGAGAGGGATTTACTCCAGACACCCAAACAGGCCCTCATCCCAGTCATTCGCAGGAGAAAGAAACAGAGATTTCGTGGAAGGAGATTGGGTGCCTTTTGAGGATCAGGCGATGAGTGGCTAATCTGCCTTTGCCATCCGTACTATTAGCCAACCTCCAATCGCTGGAAAATAAATGGGACAAATTAAAATAATTAAAAACGGTTATATCTTATGTTTCCCCGAGTTGTGGCTGAACTACGACATGAATAACATACAGCTGGCAGGTTATACACTATATCGGCAGGATAGAACAGCAGCCTCTGGTAAGAGGGGCGGCAGGTAGCCTAGTGGTTAGAGCGTTGGACTTGTAACCGGAGGGTTGCAAGTTCGAATCCCCGAGCTGACAAGGAAAAAAAAAAAAAATCTGTCGTTCTGCCCCTGAACAAGGCAGTTAACCCACTGTTCCCGGGCGCCGAAGGCGTGGAAGTCGATTAAGGCAGCCCCGCACCTCTCTGATTCAGAGGGTTGGGTTAAATCACGGAAGACACATTTCGGTTGAAGGCATTCGGTTGTACAACTGACTAATAATGGTGACTTTGACTTTGACTTTGACTTTGACTTTGACAAGGGGTGGCGGTCTATGTATATTTGTAAACAACAGCTGGTCCACGATATCTAAGGAAGTCTCGAGGTTTGCTCGCCTGAGGAAGAGTATCTCATGATAAGCTGTAGACCACACTATCTACCTAGAGAGTTTTCATCTGTATTTTTCGTAGCTGTCTACATACCACCACAGACCGATGCTGGCACTAAGACCACACTCAATGAGCTGTATACCGCCATAAGCAAACAGGAAAACGCTCATCCAGAGGTGGCGCTCCTAGTGGCCGGGGACGTTAATGCAGGGAAACTTAAATATTTTTTCCCTCATTTCTATCAGCATGTTCCATGTGCAACCAGAGTGAAAAAAAACTCTAGACCACATTTACTCCACACACAGAGACGCGTACAAAGCTCGCCCTCGCCCTCCATTTGGCAAATCTGACCATAATTCTATCCTCCTGCTTACAAGCAAATGTTCAAGCAGGAAGCACCAGTGACTCGGTCAATAAAAAAGTGGTCAGATGAAGCAGATGCTAAACTACAGGACTGTTTTGCTAGCACAGAGTGGGATGTTCCGGGATTCTTCTGATGGCATTGAGGAGTACACCACATCAGTCACTGGCTTCATCAATAAGTGTATCGATGACGATGTCTCCACAGTGACTGTACGTACATACCCCAACCAGAAGCCATGGATTACAGGCAATATCCCCACTGAACTAAAGGAGCTGCCACTTTCAAGGAGCAGGACTTTAACCCAGAAGCTTATATGAAGTCCCACTATGCCCTCTGACGGACCATCAAAGCGTCAGTACAGGACTAAGGTCGAATCATACTTCACCAGCTCCGACGCTCGTCGGATGTGGCAGGGCTTGCAAACTATTACAGACTACAAAGGGAAGCACAGCCAAGAGCTGCCCAGTGACACGAGCCTACCAGATGAGCTAAATTACTTCTATGCTCGCTTCCAGGCAAATAACACTGAAACATGCATGAGAGCATCAGCTGTTCCGGACGACTGTGTGATCACGCTCTCCGCAGCCGATGTGAGTAAGACCTTTAAACAGGTCAACATTCACAAGGCCGCTGTGCCAGACGGATTACCAGGACGTGTACTCTGAGCATGTGCTGACCAACTGGCAAGTGTCTTCACTGACATTTTCAACCTCTCCCTGTCTGAGTCTGTAATATCAACATGTTTCAAGCAGACTACCTTAGTCCCTGTGACAAAGAACACTAAGGTAATCTGCCTAAATGACTACCGACCGGTAGCACTCATATCTGTAGCCATGAAGTGCTTTGAAAGGTCATGGCTCACATCAACACCATTATCCCAGAAACCCTAGAACCACTATAATTTGCATACCACCTCAACAGATCCACAGATGATGCAATCTCTATTGCACTCCACACTTCCCTTTCACACCTATGTGAGAATGCTATTCATTGACTACAGCTCAGCATTCAACACCACAGTTCCCTCAAAGCTCATCACTATGTTAACCTCTTAGCGCGCCGATCCCTTTAGCGGGATCGTTTTCAGAGCAAACATAACGCGCCAAATTCAAAATACATATTCGTAATACATATTCGTAATATTTAACTTCGATATACAAGTGTTGCATAGTGTTGCATAGCCATCAAAAGCTCTGCTTCTTGGCAATATCACTGCGTTGTCAGATTTTAAAAAGGCTTTACGGCGAAAGCACTACATTTGATTGTTTGAGGCTAGTACCTCACATATTTTCCACATTAGCATAAATTCATATCCAGCTCGGTTCTCAAAATATCCATATCACAGCTAATATAAATCGCTACCTTTCAAATAACTTCTTCTGAGGTCTTCCCAAGTGTCCAAACAAGATAATCCATGGTTCTTTTGTTAGAAAAAGTAAATAATTATATCCATAAATATCCGTTGTTTTTGGCACGTTACGTTCAGCTACTCCACCAAGCATTGTCAGTCTACTCGCCCGCTTTACAGTGAAGGGATCGCGTTCAAATTATACCTCTCATCTTTTCACAAACAAATCAAATATCATTAATAATGCATCCTTATGTATTCTTTTATGAATAATAGCGATCATATTTTACAAGAACGGTAAGTGAAACGTTAAAAGAACGAAAAGAAAGTTGGTCGCGCTTGGGCGCGTGCTCACGTTCTCGTGAACGCACGCCTGTTTACCTTTTTCCCTACCCGTAGTAATTCTCTCTCTCTAAGGATCTGGTCAGAGCTTTTTCCTCCATACCCTTTCCAGAGACTGTTGACATCTAGTGGAAGCCATAAGTACTGCAACCTCGGTCCTATTCCCCATAGAAAAATATTACATGGGCTTCAAAATGAGAGGAGAGCAACAGAAAAATAAATTCCGGACAGAAATCTCTCTGGTTTTTGCCTGCTAAATCTGTTCTGGAATAGCCACAGACTATATCTTAATGGTTTTATAAACTTCAGAGTGTTTCCTATCCAATAGTACTAAATATGTAAATATCCTAGTTTCTGGCCATGAGTGGTAGGCATTTAACTTTGGGCACGTCAGACAGGCGAAAATTTGGAAAATGGGACCCTAGCTGGAAGAGGTTAATGACCTTGGGACTAAGCACCTCCCTCTGCAACTGGATCCTGGACTTCCTGATGGGCTGCCCCCAGGTGGTAAGGGTAGGTAACAACACATCCGCCACGCTGATCCTCAACACGGGGGCCCCTCAGGGGTGCGTGCTCAGTCCACTTCTGTACTCCCTATTCACTCATGACTGAAAATTGTCAAAGACTCCAGCCACCATAGTCATAGACTGTTCTCTCTGCTACCGCACGGCAAGCGATACCGGAGCGCCAAGTCTAGGTCCAAAAGGCTTCTAAACAGCTTCTACCCCCAAACCACAAGACTGCTCAACAATTAATCAAATGGCTACCCAGACTATTTGCATTGCCCCCCCCCCCTCCTCCCACCTCTTCTATCCTGCTGCTACACTCTGTTATTATCTATGCATAGTCACTTTAATAACTCTACCTACATGTACATATTACCTCAATTACCTCAACTAACCGGTGCCCCGGCACATTGACTCTGTACCGGTGCCCCCTGTATATAGCCTCATTATTGTTATTTTACTGCTTCTCTTTAAATATTTGTTACTTTTGGTTCTTACTTTTTTTAGGTATTTTCTTAAAACTGCATTGTTGGTTAAGGGCTTGTAAGTAAGCATTTCACTGTAAAATCTACGCCTGTTTTATCCGGCACATGTGACAAATACAATTTTATTTTATTTGTCTATAGGAGAAGAGACTAGAGGAGAGGAGACTATAGGAGAGGAGACTATAGGAGAGGAGAGCAGACTAGAGGAGAAGGAGAGGAGACGAGAAGAGAGGAGACTAGAGGAAAGGAGACTATAGGAGAAGAGACTTGAGGAGAGGAGTCTATAGGAGAGGAGACTAGAGGAGAGGAGACTCGAGGAGAGGAGACTCGAGGAGAGAAGACTATAGGAGAGGAGACTATAGGAGAGGAGACTATAGCAGAGGAGAGCAGACTAGAGGAGAAGGAGAGGAGACAAGAAGAGAGGAGGCTAGAGGAGAGGAGACTCGAGGAGAGGAGACTGTAGGAGTGGAGAGGAGACTATAAGAGAGCAGACTAGAGGAGAAGGAGAGGAGAGGAGACGAGAAGAGAGGAGACTAGAGGAAAGGAGACTATAGGAGAAGAGACTTGAGGAGAGGAGTCTATAGGAGAGGAGAGGAGACTCGAGGAGAGGAGACTCGAGGAGAGGAGACTATAGGAGAGGAGACTATAGCAGAGGAGAGCAGACTAGAGGAGAAGGAGAGGAGACAAGAAGAGAGGAGGCTAGAGGAGAGGAGACTCGAGGAGAGGAGACTGTAGGAGTGGAGAGGAGACTATAAGAGAGGAGACAAGAAGACAGGAGAGGAGACTATAGGAGAGGAGAGCAGACTAGAGGAGAAGGAGAGGAGAGGAGATGAGAAGAGAAGAGAGGAGACTAGAGGAAAGGAGACTATAGGAGAAGAGACTTGAGGAGAGGAGTCTGTAGGAGAGGAGTCTATAGGAGAGGAGAGGAGAGGAGAGGAGAGAAGAGGAGAGGAGACTATAGGAAAGGAGACTATAATTGAGGAGACTATAGAAGAGGAGAGGAGACTAGAGGAGACTAGGAGCGGAGACTATAGGAGATGAGACTAGAGGAGAGGAGACTATAGAAGAGGAGAAAAGAGGGAGACGGAGAGGGAGACTAGAGTAGAAGAGAGGAGAGAGCTCCTCTGTGCTTTCTGAATGAGAGTGACTATAGGAGAGGAGACTAGAGGAGAGGAGACTACAGGACAGGAGAGGAGAGGAGGCTAGAGGAGAGTAGAGGAGAGGAGACTATAGGAGAGGAGACTATAGGTGAGGATTCTATAAGAGAGGAGAGGAGACTATAGAAGAGGAGAGGAGACTATAGGAGATGAGACTAGAGGAGAGGAGACTGTAGGAGAGGAGAGGGAGACTGAGAGGGAGACTAGAGGAGAGGAGAGGGAGATCTCCTCTGTGCTTTCTGAATGAGAGCGACAGAGAGAGACTCACACAGCGGACGCTTTAATGGTTTCAAGTTCCACTGCTCATTAAAGGACGTACATCTTCATTATTCAGCAACAGTTTGGGATTCCTTATGGCACTTTTCTCTTCCCTACTGATCTGAACTGTACCAATATTTCACTTCAAATCTAAATTGCTCTTATGCCCGTCATACAAGCTTTTCATTCATATTGGTGGTGATAGATTAAATGGCTTGGCCTCTCTTGATGTCTTGATTCTATTGGATTGACCAGGTTCTACAGTGCATTCGGAAAGAATTCAGACCCCTTGACTTTTTCCACGTTTTGTTATGTTAATGCCTTATTCTAAAATGGATTACATAGTTTTTCCCCTCATCAATCTACACGACATACCCCATATTGACAAAGCAAAAAAATTTAAACAGAAATATTACATTTACATAAGTATTCAGACCCTTTACTAAGTACTTTATTGAAGCACCTCGGGTCTTCTTGGGTATGACGCTACAAGCTTGGCTCACCTGTATTAGGGGAGTTTCTCCCATTATTCTCTGCAGATTCTCTTAAGCCCTCTTGGAAGGTGAACCTTCACCCCAGTCTGAGGTCCTGAGCGCTCTGGAGCAGGTTTTCATCAAGGACCTCTCTGTGCTTTGCTCCGTTTATCTTTCCCTCGATCCTGCCACTAAAAAACATCCCCACATCGTGATGCTGCCACCACCATGCTTCACCGTAGGGATGAAGGTTTCCTCACGAAGTGACGCTTGGCATTCAGACCAAAGAGTTCAATCTTGGTTTCATCAGACCAGAGAATCTTGTTTTTCATGGTCTGCGAGTCCTTTAGGTGCCTTTTGGCAAACTCCAAGTGGGCTGTCATGTGCCTTTTACTGAGGAGTTGCTTCCGTTGGCCGCTCTACCATAAAGGTCTTATTGGTGGAGTGCTGCAGAGATGGTTGTCCTTCTGGAAGGTTCTCCCATCTCCACAGAGGAACTCTAGAGCTATGTCAGACTGACCATAGTGTTCTTGGTCACCTCCCTGACCAATGCCCTTCTCCCCCGATTGCTCAGTTTGGCAGGGCGGCCAGCTCTAAGAAGCTTCTTGGCGGTTCCAAACTTTTTCCATTTAAGAATTATGAAGGCCACTGTGTTCTTGGGGACCTTCAATGCTGTAGAAATTGTTTGGTACCCTTCCCCAAATCTCTGCCTTGACACAATCCTGTCTCGGAGCTCTACTGACAATTCCTTTGACCTCATGACTTGGTTTTTGCTCTGAAATGCATTGTCAACTGTGGGACATTATATAGAGAGGTGTGTGCCTTTCCAAATCATGTCAAATCAATTGAATTTACCAAGGGGTTAACTACATTTAAGTTGTAGGTCTGAATACTTATGTAAATAAGGTATTTCTGTTTTTTAGTTTTTATAAATTAGCAAAAACGTATACAAATCTATTTTAATCCATTTTAGAATAAGGCTGTCACAAGATGTGGAAAAGGGTCTGAATACTTTCTGAATGCACTGTATGTGGTGTTCTGGACCACATTCTGATGTTCTGACTATAGTAGGTTTAGCATTGAATGGCGTCTTTACAGTTAGAGTTGTTGTTTATTTAGTCAAGTGATATTTGGTAGTGGATCCCTAACAATTACATTTATATAGGGCACAGATCGGACTGGTACTGTAAGTCAGAACCCGGTTAAACTGGATCCTGTAACAAGAGATGAGTTTGTGTGATTACAACGTCACATCTCGCAGGTGATGTTCTTTACCAAGTGACGGCTGTTCTTGATTAGTTTGCTCAGGAGTCTGTGCCAGCTATTTAATCCGTGGGTGTTGTACCTAGTTGTTGTTTTCCCCTCAAATCAGAGCTGCCCTCACTGTGTTGCTTTCAACCATTGAGTGTCAAGAGAGCAACTGTATATGTTTTTCGGGCCAGTAATAATGTGTTTTGCCATTGGACAAAAGCCATAGCTTGTTAGCGCTAAGAGCTAAGAGTTGCCTTTGGCATCTGGTAGGAAGGGGAAGAGATGAGCCTACAGCTTGTCTAACCTCAGTTTAGGACAGAAACACCCTGGGGGATGTCTATGCTTTTTCTACACTGTTAGCCGTTTTTGTAATTCTATCAGTAACCTACTGCATTAATCAACAGTATGATACTGTGGAAACTGAATACAGTAGATTACCATAGGCTACACAGTAAAATAGCAAACATTTGTTTAACAGCACACTGTTTGACCTTTCTGTAATTTCAACAGTAATACTCTGTAGAATGCACAGTAAAATACCGTAAATGTGTTTTACAGTATTTATTATTGTGCACTGTAGGAAAATGTGGGCAGGGAAATAGTCTCTGGCTCATTAACATATTTTAAGGTGTGCCTTGTAAGAGGCTATATTTGTTTCACCCGTGAGTGAGAATGTTGTATTGCCACATAATACGGTAATATACTGTATTTTAGGAATTCTACAAACCTTGTCCTGAAACAGCAGTAATTTACTGGCCAATTGTTGTCAGTAATTTACTGTAAATGTCAGAGGAAATGTTTTACAGTGTAGCTGTGCCCTGCTCTGCCCTGCCTTGCCCTACTCTGCTCCGCTCCACTCTGCTCTACTGTACTCTGCTCTACAGCTTTGATGCCCTTCTCAAAGCAAAGTGGCTTCTCGGGCCTATAGCCCGGGAGGGAGGCAGGGAGGGAGCTTTACAAGCAGCTTCACATGATTGGCGTAATGACTTAAGTGCTCCCCTCCATGGGGGATAAAAGCTCTCCTTTCAAAAGGCCACCATGGGGATCAGTATAGCCAGTGCACCACCTCCACCTCCCATCCAATAACCCCTCTCCACCCACCGGGAGGCTCAGGTCCTGGGCAGGAGAGGAGACTGGGGGTGAGGAGGTAGTGCGGGGTGGGGGGGAAGGGGGGAGCTGCTGGGACAAACACACACACACATACATTGCTTCCCACCACTGGCTCCACAGATCAATAGGATTCTGGGCATACTGAGGCTAGCCATCAATCAGCAGCAGCACTGAGGCTAATTTATGCCCATGCTCAGCCGATCAATCCGCACCGGGGCACTGGGGTGTGAAATTCAAATTATTATTACAGCCAGCCAGTTCCATTATCAGGGAATGGAGAAGGAAGGAAGGAAGGATGTGCAGCTCTAGCTGGCTCAGCAATATTGGCTCCCTTCCCTTATGAGGGGCCAAAGGCTTGGCCTCTGTGGTCCGATACAGTGGGGGAGTTATTACCCCAGTTTGTCATTGTGGCCTCAGACTCTCCTCTTGCCCCCTGCCACTGAGCGGCCATCTTGGATCTGGTGGAGAAAGGTCTAGATGAAGCTTAACTAGAAAAACATCACTTAAATATAAATATAATAGGGAATGCAATAACTGTGTTTGTGTGACATTTGCATGATTGATAAGGTAAAGATGTAACTTCTGAATTTGCAGTAAGATTAATGTCGTACAGCTACTACCAATATTCAACCACTCAATACCAATAACGATAGAATAATTGTGATTTTGACTTATTAACAACAAAGCCTACCGATCTCCATTTGTCTCAGTTCTTATACATACACTGTAAGACTGCATCCCAAATAATACCCTATCCTCTATATATAGTGCAATACTTTTAACCAGAGCCCTGGTCAAAAGTAGTGCACTATATAGGAAATAGGGTACCATTTCAGACACAACCATATACTTTAATTGTAACGGCATCTGGTGTGTTTGAGGTACTATGTTTACTGTTCCCTAAGTGGCCTGCTGACCTTTATTTAGCTGTCACACGCCTATCACTAAGTGGCACCTGGGGAGGGCTGGCTGTGTGGAGGGATGTGACACATTGTGTACACTCTGAAAAAATAGGTTCTTCGTCCCTCCCCATAGGATAACCCTTTGAAGAACCTTTATTGGTTCTAGGTAGAACCCTTTTGGTTCCAGGTAGAACCCTTTTGGGTTACATGTAGAACCCTTTCGAAATAGGGTTCTATGTGGAACCTAAAAGGGTTCTACTTGAAACCAAAAAGGGTTCCAGCTGGAACCAAAAAGGGTTATTCTATGGGTACAGCCAAAGAACACTTTTGGAACCCTTTTTTTCTAAGAGTGTAGCTAACCAGTACTATCGTGAACATGTCAGTGATACCTATACGGGTTTGTTGGCTGTGTTCCAAAATGCATACTTGTGTTCTGTCTAGAGCATATAGCAATTACGGAAGTCAACTGTCATTTTTCAAGTGAGATTCCAAACATAGAAATGCGAAAAGGCAAGTATGTACTACATTTACCAGAAATTCTATTAGCGTACTTTGGAGATCTGGAAAACAAAGTATACATGGAAGTATACTTTTTTAGTTCCCTTCGCCGGGGAGGCTATCCCATAACACCTTGTGACGTAACGAAATTCCCAAAACTTCTGAATTGGTGGCGGACTGAAGTCCCCGCTTGGGAGAAAATGTTCCAGAGGAATAAGGAATAACTTTGTAAAATGTAAGTATTACGTTTATTTATTCATCAAATTACTTTCAAATTGGAAATGCAGCTAGCTGTGATTTGTTCAATCTTTCTAGCCAGACAAGTTATTTGTGCGTTCTTACATAATCAGTCAATACAGGCATGCAGTGCAGTCTGTTTAAACCGGTGACAACTTTATCAAGCCTATGAATATGTAAAACTGTTTACAAAACCATTGCACATTAACAAAGGTAGTTCTCAGCAACTTAAACCTGCACTGAAATTTGAGCAGAGGTTAATTTCTTCCCCCTTGGCCTTATGATTATGCTCTTTTCTCCTCAGGTTGAAGCACATTCCACCCCATCACCCAGACAGATGTAAAGAACTTGGGAACCTTACATCTACTAGGAAAATCACTCTATCCCAAGAATTTAGTCAGGAGATTATTCAGCAGTGTGCAACATCAATATGTTAGAGGTAGATCCACACTTTATTCTCTGTCATGCAGAATTGTCAGGTCATTGTAACGTACAGTATGAAGCTCATTCTAAAATATAGACGTGGGTGATTTCTACCCCAAGGTACTGCACCGTGTGCAAGTTTTTACAAACACCATCTTCAACTAGTCTACAATTTAGAACACAATTAGTTGAATGAGGTGTTAGTGAAGGGCTGGAACAAAAAAGTAAATAAATCTTGTCCCGTGTACAAAAAAAAAACTGTGGCTGTCATGGAAAAATGCCCTCATGTACTGAACAAGCTTTTTAATGTTGAATGTTAATATCCATGATCCTTCTCTTTTATTATTTCTTATTGTTGCATTGTCGATAAGGAACCTGCAAGTAAGCATTGCGTTGGACCATGTGGCTCCTGTACATACGACTAAAACAACTTGAAACTTGACTTCTTTTGTACAATGGACTGTGTTCTAAGGATTCATGCACAGATACAGGAAAACATTTATTTTTTTTAAAACACAAGCATACAGCAGCAGACCATGCAGCTTGCGAAAGGAGGACCCCACACAACATTATTATGTGTGGTGTCAGCTTAATTCACTAACACAAACAGGTACTGAGAAAATCTATTCTGTTACTTGTTTACTTGTTATTCGTGTTAAATATTTCCATTCTGGTATAGTTGTTCACTAAATTGCTAGCGCTAGTTGCTCACGCTGCTACATTGGTTACAATGTAAACAGACGTAGCTGGCTAGCATAAAAGCTATCTTGATGCCGGCTGCGTGATGATGCATTTCCTGTTTCGGTTAGAGGTCAAATCGAAGTATGAAAAACATTTAGCAGATTTTAAGTGCTCTGCATTGTCCCATACTAGACAGTATGTTCTCAGGTGTTTTTGGAAGATCACCCTTAAAAGAATGGAGAATGCAAGTGTGCATTTTGGAACACAGATACCAGTATTGGGGAGGCCTGGTTAGGTGTGATATGATGTGTAGCTAATCACCAGGAAATCAAATCATTCACGAGATAAATCAGGTCAAGAAATATGTGGGACACTGGGCTGAAGGGAGTTGTAGTTTTCATTAAGCAAATATTCAACCTAGTTCAGTGCAGAAACATGGTAAATAACTACAATGACCCTAGTCTATTGTGGCAGTTTTTTCCAGCTCAGAGACTGATCAGAGATATTTCACTCTCGCCAAAAGCTGTCCAAAATAAGCCCATTGGGTTTCGATGGGCTTATTTTGGACCTGAGCTTGTCGCCTGCCTTCCCATCTTTGGGACAACATGGGGGCGGCAGGGTAGCCTAGTGGTTAGAGCGTTCTTCCCCTGAACAGGCAGCTAACCTACTGTTTCTAGGCCGTCATTGAAAATAAGAATTTGTTCTTAACTGACTTGCCTAGTAAAATAAAGGTAAAAAAAAAATAAAACAATTGTATACAGATCTCTGGATGGATCCACTTTTGCACCTGCTACTTTAGGTTAGATACACACAGACCGCATAGACCGCATGAGAGAGGAATGTACACAACACAACAACGAGAGGGATAGAGACAGTATACCTTATCTACTTTGAAGAACTAGTAAAAAGATTTTGTCAGACAGATCTACAGCATACTTAGGCAGGATAGCTAAATAAGATGCCTAAAGACAGTATGGGGAGCACATCATGTTAGATGGTCTGGCTGGCTGACTGCTACTGTCTGAGCAGAGATGACATGATGACATTAAGGAATTTTTATTAGATTTTTTTATTTTACCTTTATTTAACTAGGCAAGTCAGTTAAGAACAATGACGGCCTAGGAACAGTGGGTTAACTGCCTGTTCAGGGGTTGATGATAAAGTCATCAAATAAAAACGAAGTAATATACACAACTGAAATATTTTATTATATAATATGAACTGAAGGTTGTTGAACACACACACACACACACACACACACACACACACACACACACACACACTCTCATACTCTCATACTCTCACTAGTCTCCTGGCCTTGGATGAGAGTTAATTAAGATTGTCCCTGACAGAGCCAGACATAAACATGGAGAGGATGATGTGTCCAGTGTTTGAATGTGTTAGTAGAGAATCGATGGCTGTTATCATGCTAGACTGCTCAGGGTCATGGCCAGGGTGTCTCAGTGACTGTGTTAACTCTGTTACTTTCCCATAGTCTCTTTTTTTCACAATAAACTATGTCAAAACATTTTACAAAAATGGGTGAAATATAGTCCATTGTGTTTCAAGGAGGGAATAGATGTTTGCTGGCATTGAGTCAACATGTTAGCAGCAGAAAATCTATTTTAAATGTTTCCACATTTTAGAGCCTGTGTCGAAAACTGTCTCTACAACTGAACTGAATCTGAGTGATTGATTGACGTCATGTCTGTCTTCAAGTGGCATATGATGGGGTTGTTTCAGTCCACTTTCACATTTCTCCTGAAGTGCTCTTGTTTGTGTGTGTGTCTGTGTGTGTGTCTGTGTGTGTGTCTGTGTGTCTCTGTCTGTGTGTGTGTGTGTGTGTGTGTGTGTGTGTGTGTGTGCGCGTGTGCGTGTGCGTGTCTGTGTGTGTGTGTCTTTGTGTGTGTGAAGCGATGTGGTGAGTAGACTCTCAAAATGTAGGAAGCAGACTCTCAAAATACTTTCATCAGAACGGTAGTTCAGAGAAAGTCATTGGAGAGACTCTCGTCAGCCAGTGGTCTGGGTTTTTCTCTCCTCTCCCTCTACTCTTTTCTGCACTACTCCTTTTCATTTACCTCCCATCGGCCCATCACATATGACAGCTCAGCCAATACTGAGATGGGGGGAATGGTAAGTTAATTTGAATCAATAGCCAGCACCTATATGGTGGAGTGTAGAGGCCTGGAGTATACACCCACTGACTGAAGTAGAAATCCCCCCAGCTAACAACGCCAATTCACACACAAACGGACACACGCATGTTAAAACAGGATTAGCCCACACAGAGATGTGTGTTGACTGGGGAAATACTGATCTCTGATGGGAGGTGGGAAAGAAGTGGGATAGGAGGGAGGGAGGGATGGAGGGGGTGGGGGTGGGGGGTGGAAGACACAGATACCCTCAGACAAATCAAATACAATTTTGAAAGGAACTCACATCCTAAAAATAGGTCTTTGTTAAAATGTTTGGGGTCAACCTATTACAAACATATGTGGAATTGGATATCTAATTGGTTTAATAGTTTTGCTGACATTTTCCAATGTTTCAGTGTAGCGTTGAATGTGCTTGACCCGTCTCTCCTCTGGGGGGTCCTTTATATGTCAGGTAGAAAACGAGGTGTTTTTGGAATGTCAGGAAATGCCGTTTCCACTGTGATTGATTTTCCGTCCTGCTGCCTGAAAGGGTTAAACGCTTCTGCCCTGTTATACTGCCACCCTTGCATAGTAAGATTGCATTTGGTCATCACTGCCTACTCAAATTTGCAACCTGTCTGTCTGGTAGAGAGCGAGCAGAGAGGGAGGGTAACTGAAGAAAAAGAGGAGGAATGAGGGACGGCAACAGATCGAGAGAAAGAGAGAGAGACAGACAGACATACAGACCTACAGACAAAGAGACAGTGAGACAGAGAACTGTCTCGGCCAGGTTGGCACCTGTCCCAGCTTTAGTCTTTCTCTACACCTTCACAAACGTCCCATCGTATGTTGCGTTGGTAGAAACAACCAGATTGCTTTCAGACAGCAAAACACATTGCATCACTGTGTATTCCTTATGCCAAATTGGTTTTATCTAATCAAACACATTGGATTGTTATATTTCCATCTGCGCTAAACCCTAACCGAACATAAGTGCATGCATTTTGGCTGGGTTTATTGCATTGTTATATCCCTTCTTTACTAAAACACTGGTTCTCTAAGCTTCCACAACCAGTTTACAGCCTAACAGCAGATGTCTAGTAAGAGTACTGTTTTGACCATTGAAATATGATCACTAAAACAAACATAGAACAAACCTATGACCATGGCAATTTGACTGCTAAACTCATGCCTTGAATATGGATACCCATTCTAGTGATTCCATTTATGTGGTTATAACATAATGATATATCCGATGCATAAGCTGACTACGTACATATATGGAGTTGATAGAGACCATATTTATCCCCAGAGGTCTGTAGTGGGTGACAGGGGGTAAATGGATACAGGTCATAGAGATCCTATTAAGTAAAAAAAGTTGTATATGTAATTCTACTGCAATATACTGTATATGTCTATATGGGGAAAATGATATCATGTGATTCTCATGCTTTCTCCTTGTCTTTCTGCTGCAGGTATTGTTGTTCATCTTTATTCATTCCTCTTGGTTCTCCCTGGACGAGTCAGACACAGGGCCACGACAGACTGCAACACGATGAGTAATACACAGTTTTATGTTGGGGGCCACCAACCGTGAAATATGCACACTTGCACGCAGACACTTGTGCACACATACAGCACACACATTCATATAGTTGGATCACTACATGTCAGGATGTACTATATGGTATATAACCGGGCCTGTGTTTCTTGGTGTCAGCGTGTGTGTGCGACATCCCTGTATTTTGACAGCATGTGTGTGTGTGTGTGTCAGCCCTTTTGACTCACAGCCACAGCAGCTGTATATGTACCTATTGTAGAGACAGACGACCGTGTGTGTGTGTGTGTGTGTGTGTGTGTGTGTGTTTGAATGAGTGGATGTGGCGATGCATTTATGTCTGTTTATGTATCCCTTACTGTTTGATTTACAATAGTATGAATGTGTGTGTATGCGTGTGTGCGCCTGTTTGTGTGTGTGTGCATGCGTGTGCCTGTGTGTCAGGCTCTGGAGGGGTGGTTGGCTGAAAGATGGTGTGTGGTAAGCCAAGACAACACAGTGAAAGCCTTCATTATGTGCTCATGCCTGTCCTGTCCCTCCCGAGAGATGGGGATCTGTGATGTACTGACAACAACCACCAGCCAGCTAACACACACCACTGTCACAGTCACCTGTCACTGCATGCTGTGAAACATGGTACATGAGGAAGCACTGTATGTGCAAGTGCATATAAACACACACATTCAGACACAAGTACATATGTACTCTTGCTTTACCATTGTACATATTGTTCATGTGTACTGTTAACAGAGCGATAATCATATGACACAGCAAAAGAACAAACACACACACACACACACACACACACACACCATCACCTTGGAGAAACACACATGGGCCGTTACACATTGGCACAACTCAAGCACCTTTACCTTATCTGTTCTAAGCAAACACTGGCAATCTCAAAACATTTTCTTTTTATGTGTGTAGCTGGGATAATATTTGGGACCTGAGGTTGGTTTGGCTTAAGTAAATATTGTAAACAAATAAAATAAATAAAATGTTTGGGTGTTTTTTCTCACCCCCGAAAGGTTTTACACTCTGACTAAAGCATAGGATTTAATGCTGACTTTAAAAGTGTTTCTATCCCAATTTTGTCAACATGAGAGTTTTATTTGGTTCAACTGTTGTGCAACAGGTAGGCCTAGTAGTGTTGTAATGTGGAGTAACAGGTTCGGTTATGTGTGTGATTTGTGTCTTGCCTTGTGTCTTGCACTAGTGTGCCTTGCCCCTTTGTCTCCTTTTTATTGTTTATCATTGTTCAGGTGGCTGCAGAACACTGTAGACATGATACATGCTGGGCAGGTGCACATAGAGACTTTCACTTTTGGATCTGTGTGCTTTAAACACAAACCAATATTGATGCACCTGCAAATGGCACCTACAGTGCCTTCAGAAAGTATTCACACCCCTTGACTTTTTCCACATTTTGTTGTGTGGCAGCCTGAATTTAAATTTAGATTTTGTGTCACTGATGTTAAATTTTGTTTGTAGAATTCTTTTGTTGAAATTATTACAAATAAAAAGCTGAAATGTCTTGAGTCAATAAGTATTCAACCCATTTGTTATGCCTAAATAAGTTCAGTAGTAAAAATGAGCTTAAAGCTGCTATATGTAACTTTTTGGGTGGCCGGACCAAATTCACATAGAAATGTGAGTTAAAGCTCTGTCTTTCTCATTGAAAGCAAGTCTAAGAAGCAGTAGGTCTGTTCTATGTGTGATATTGCTATGCTTTCCTTTTTGAAGTTTCGTTTTTTGCATCTTTTACTTTCAGTTTTGTATACCAGCTGAAAATGCAATATTATTGGTTATTGAAGAGATATTTGACAGCGGTTTTGATGGTACAATGACTACCTACACTCGACACAAAATAGTTTTTTTGTCACATACACTGAAATTACTATTGGAATTTTTGCAACCAGACAATGGCAGAGAGATGTCTGCATATTACACCTTTAACAAATCACATAATAATTTTACATATCATCCCATATGTATATACTGTATTTTATACCATCTATGCCGCTTGGTCATTGCTCATCCATATATTTATATATATATACACTACCGTTCAAAAGATTGGGGTCACTTACAAATATCCTTGTTTTTAAAATAAAAAGCAACATTTTTGACCATTAAAATAAAATAAAATTGATCAGAAATACAGTGTATACATTGTTAATGTTGTAAATGACTATTGTAGCTGGAAACTGGATTTTTTATGGAATATCTACATAGGCATTGTCATGATTATCTTCTCTCGGGAATGACCAAGGCGCAGTGACGTAACCAGAATACATGTTTATTGAGGAAATGGGACGAGACGGAACAAAACAATAAACGAAGAACAAGACGTGAACCCTAACGCTAAATCCTAAACTGGACACAGAGATCTAAACCTAAACATGACTAGCGAAACCTAACTAAACACGAATGGCTGAACCTAACTAAACATGAATGACAAGAACCTGACTGAACACGATAACCATCACATAAGCATAACATAAACAATAACCCACGAAACTAAAGTGCAACCCCCAAACATATATATGGTTCCCAATTAGAGACAACGACACACAGCTGCCTCTAATTGGGAACCATTAACCCAACATAGAACTACAACACCTAGAACTGAAACCCCTAAACCAAAACGAAACCAAAACGCTCCAGCCTGTCATCTCAGGCCTGGGCGTTACAGGCGTACAGAGGCCCATTATCAGCAACCATCACTCCTGTGTTCCAATGGCACGTTGTGTTAGCTAATCCAAGTTTATCATTTTAAAAGACTAATTGATCATTAGAAAACCCTTTTGCAAATATGTTAGCACAGCTGAAAACTGTTGTCCTGACTAAAAAAGCAATAAAACTGGCCTTTAGACCAGTTGAGTATCTGAGCTGCACAACCGTCGGGATGAATTTTGGACCATTCCTCTTTACTAAACTGTTTCAGTTCAGCAATATTCTTGGGATGTCTGCTCTGAACCGCTCTTTTGAGGTCATGCCATAGCATCTCAATGGGGTTGAGGTCAGGACTCTGACTAGGCCACTCCAGAAAGCGTATTTTTTTTCTGTTGAAATAATTATGTTGTTCATTTACTTTTGTGTTTTGGGTCGTTGTCCTGTTGCATCACCCAACTTCTGTTGAGCTTCAATTGGCGGACACACTAACATTCTCCTGCAAAATGTCTTGGGGATTAATTTTTCCGTTGATTGTAGCAAGCTGTCCAGGCCCTGAGGCAGCAAAGAAGCCCAAACCATGATGCTCCCTCCACCATACTTTACAGTTGGGATGAGGTTTTGATGTTGGTGTGCTGTGCATTTTTTTCTACACACATAGTGTTGTGTGTTCCTTCCAAACAACTCAACTGTAGTTTCATCTGTACACAGAATACTTTGGCAGTAGCACTGTGGAACATCCAGATGCACTTTTGCAAACTTCAGATGTGCAGCAATGTCTTTTTGGGACAGCAGTGGCTTCTTCCGTGGTGTCCTCCCATGAACACCATTCTTGTTTTGTGTTTTACGTATCGTAGACTCGTCAACAGAGATGTTAGCGTGTTCGTTCCAGAGATTTCTGTAAGTCTTTAGCTGACACTCTAGCATTCTGCGCTGTGCTCTTGCAGTCAGCTTTGCAGGACAGCCACTCCTAGAGAGAGTATCTATAAATTAACTTTCTCCATTTATAGACAATTTGTCTTACCGTGGACTGATGAACATCAAGGCTTTTAGAGATACTTCTGTAACCCTTTCCAGCTTTATGCAAGTCAACAATTCTTAATCTTAGGTCTTCTGAGATCTATTTTGTTCAAGGCATGGTTCACATCAGGCAATGCTTCTTTTGAATAGAAAACTCCAATTTTGTGGGTGTTTTTTATAGGGCAAGGCAGCTCTAACCAACATCTCCAATCTCATATCATTGATTGAACTCCAGTTTATCTTAGTCCTTTTGGAGAAGTCATTAGCCTAGGGGTTCACATACTTTTTCCAACCTACAATGTTTAAATGATGTGTTCAATATACGCAAGACAAATACAATAAATAGTGTGTTATTAGTTTAAGCACACTGTGCACACTATTGTTATAACTTAGATGAAGATCAGATCAAAATGTATGACCAATTTATGCAGAAATCCAGGTAATTCCAAAGGGTTCACATACTTTTTCTTGCCACTGTATGTAAACAAGATATTTCTGTATTTCATTTTCAATAAATTAGCAACAATTTCTAAAAACATATTGTGTGTAGAAAGGCGAGAATAAATAAAGATTTAATACATTTTGAATTCAGGCTGTAACACAACAAAATGTGGAATGGTGGTGAGGTAACCGAGAGAAACCAAGAGAGGTGGTGAGGTAACCGAGAGAAACCAAGAGAGACATTGAGTAGCTGTCAGTCGATACGAGGAAACAATCGGAGGTTGTATTTGACGAAAGTTTTATAAAAAATTATTGATTTCAGAAAACAAATAAAGACACACAGATACACAGGACAAACATAGGTACACGGCAAGGGTTTAAGGATGTACAATTTTAGTATCAACTGACAGCGACTCGATGTAGTCAGATGTTCAGTCCGCCCACAGTCATCTCCGCTCAACTCCATTGATGTAATGTTGCTACATTGTGGAGTTGAGATGTTGTCGTAACTTGACTTTAACATTAATCTGAGGACTGTTATTTAACTAATCAACTAACTGTGTTTAATTGTAACCTGGTTAAATGAATCATGTAACAATGAACTCATTAGGATCTGGGGCACCACGAGAGCGGTTCTTTAAAGATTTACCATCTCCCGAATTAAACTCTAAAAAGTCTTTACCTATCACATCTATAAACAGTAAACTTATTAATCATAACCTCGTATCATGTCATCATTCTGAACAGTCATAGCCTCCTTGCATCTGCAAAAACTCGAGCCTTACTTATGATTCAGTACTTCACAAATTGGTTTAATTATTTATTTACTAGCTAATTAAATGGGAACACAGGATAAACATACTCACTTCATACGTTAAAACAGGTCCCTAGTGGACAGCCGCCTTGGAAAGGGAGTTGGGCCTTTTTGCGGCACGCTTTTAATCCCAGTGGGGTGATGAGAGTAGCATAATACGATGGTTTGAGCAGAGTAGTAGAATGGTCCCACTTAAATTCGCTTTCGAAGATACTTTACTTAGGACAGCTAATCAGCCATACCAATGATTGTCCGAGAGGTGAGTCGATCGTCTCTACCTCGTGTTGAGATTCAAAGTTCAGACCACTTTAAATGTGCAGCTGCAGCTTAAGGTTTTGCGGGTCTAGTATGGTCATTTCTTAACCCATAATTTTATACAGTTTGTTCGAAAGGGGCAGTTCCATCAGGCCTCACTCGGGGGCGTGACTTGTCACTTGCAAAGTTTATGTAAAACAATTATCTCTTATAGCTCCTCAAATCACATGCCTCTCATAACAAAAACAGTTTCATCATTGTTCATATTACATGCACAACACAGGGTATGGAAACTTCATGCATGTAGTGGGTATACTTTCCAAGTTAGGGTATTTCCTTCATGACATTTTTCATGACATCACAAAATAACAAACAAAATGACATTGGTGTTCTATAGATCGCCTCTGACCATTCCCCACACTCTATGCTAGAAATATTGTTCCAATATTCACTTTTTAACGTGTTAGATTTTCAGTAGGAAAAGTCTCTTGAAACAAGGCCATATTTAATATTGGAGAGGGAGACCTGAATCTTATCCCCTTGATTTATGACAGGATGTGAGTTGTTAATCACCACTACCAGGGTGAGAGGGGGCCTGATTGAAGTTGTTCATTACAAACCTGATCTGACCTATTTGGATTCTTGTGGAGAGTCATGACATTGTCCTCCCCCAGCCTGGCTGTTATCTGTTGCCAGAGTCAGTGACCAGGGCTGTAGGACAGGACAGGGGGGAAATATGTTCCCACATTATTCTCCTGAAGAGGTCAGACTTCAGGGGACCCCCCTGTTCTGGCCTCTCTCTGCTGAAGCTGTTCACTATTACTGTGTTGTACTCTACTGTACAATCTACAGCTGGAGGTGGGGGTAGGGGACGTGCTGAGGGTATGGAATTAGCTCAGTGCCCAGTCTGGCCTTGTGGTCAGTCCTAACCTGAGCTGAGAGTGTCTACCTCTCAATGTCTGTAAGCACTGCCTAGTGCCTAGAATGCCTGCCCATATCAGTACTCATTGATGCCTAGTGTCTAGTATGCCTGCCCATATCAGTATTCATTGATGCCTAGTGCCTAGAATGCCTGCCCATATCAGTACTCATTGATGCCTAGTGCCTAGAATGCCTGCCCATATCAGTACTCATTGATGCCTAGTGCCTAGTATGCCTGCCCATATCAGTACTCATTGATGCCTAGTATGCCTGCCCATATCAGTATTCATTGATGCCTAGTGCCTAGTATGCCTACCCATATCAGTACTCATTGATACCTAGTATGCCTCCCTACATCAGTACTCAATGCCTACTGCCTAGTATGCCTGCTCATATCGGTACTCATTGCCTAGTGCCTACATCCCCATGTCTACCAGCACACTGTGGGTGTGAGTGATCACCTATTGATCATTGTTTGTGGGGAACGTCAGCGTAATGCCAGTGAGATTATTCTCTATTTGTTAGGTCACACTGCTCTGAAGGCTGTGACCATCACATTAAAGTGTCAGATTATTGAACTGTAAATCACTATGGATGAATAACACCTTTCTTGTGTCCCAAATGGCACCCTATTCCCTATATAGTTCAAACTTTTTACCAGGGCTCTGTAGGTAATATGTTGCCGTTTGGGACGCAGATATTGTAGTGTGGTGGTTTGTTATTTAACTAAAAGGTCAAGCAGGGTTTGCAGTCTGCAGTTCACAGCAGTCCCACTCTGTTTGTCAGTGTGCGTGTGCGTAGACTAGAGACTAGGTGATGGTTTCGTTCTAGACTCACGATACTGCTTGTATAGGCTAAAGGTGAGCATAATATGTGATGAATGGATTAGCCTTGTCACTCAAAATATATATGTTCTCCTATCCTTGTGCTGTGCTCACTAGACCCTAGTTCACAACCAGACTGGTGAGGGGATGGCAGTTGTCAAAGCTTTTTATGTTTAGTGTTCCAGGCATTGATACAATGACCATAAAGTGGTCATAGACACATTGATATCAGACTGGTCTGGACATGACCCTCCAGGTTAATGAGAACCCCTGTCAGTCATCAGTCACTGATCAGACAGCTGTTCCGGCACACACACTATAGACATGACTTCACACTATGGACATGACTTCACACTATAGACATGACTTCACACTATAGACATGACTTCACACTATAGACATGAGTTCACACTATAGACATGACTTCACACTATAGACATGACTTCACACTATAGACATGACTTCACACTATAGACATGACTTCACACTATAGACATGACTTCACACTATAGACATGAGTTCACACTAAAGACATGACTTCACACTATAGACATGACTTCACAGCGGTGATCATAAAGCACTCATCAGCTCGTTCACACATACCCATAAAACACACACACAACCTGTTACACCAGTAGGAGAAGGCGGTAGAGCGTTCAGTCTGGCCATGACAACGTCTTCACAGCACTTTGTCTCACTGCGTTGTTGTCTGTCGCTACGGAGACCTGGCACACACCAACGAGAAGATGTGAAGGAGTGTGTGTGTGCGTGTTTTCTGTTGTTGCGTGAATGCATGCATGTGCGTTTGAGGAGAGCAGGACAGAAAGTCAACAGACAGACGGGGTGCAGAGCCTCAAGACTTATAGTGGGGCAGTGAAGGGAGGCGAGACCGACAGACAGACAAATACAGACAGACAGACAGACAGACAAACAAACGGACAGACAGACATAAATCAGTGCAGCAGTCAATCCTTACACAGCTCCTGCTGTGATATCAGCAAGTCCTTTCTCTACTACCGTACACTGTCATTGAACCATAGAAAATCTATTTGGAGTCATTTGATATTTAGTGTCATCATACTGTACAGTAGAGACATTTTATGAAATAAAACAACTCACTGTATTTGGTCTGACAGCTTTTCTGCAAATTACTCACTATATTGGACAATGACTTTTCTCTTTGGTGTAGCTACTGATCACCCCACTGCAGTTTGATAGCATAATGAAAAACAGCCTATCGTTGTGAATACTATCCGGGATATAAAAAGAACAACACATGAAGTACTTGAAAGACTTATTAAGATGTAGTCGTATTAGTGCTGAGCGATTGGTGCTTTTTGAGGTTGGTTCGGGTTCGGTATAAAAATTATAATTTTCAAACATTCAATGCAACATTAAATGTACAGTCGTGGCCAAAAGTTTTGAGAATGACACAAATATTAATTTCCACAAAGTTTGCTCCTTCAGTGTCTTTAGATATTTTTGTCAGATGTTACTATGGAATATTGAAGTATAATTACAAGCGTTTCATAAGTATCAAAGTCTTTTATTGACAATTACATGAACTGCAAAGAGTCAATATTTGCAGTGTTGACCCTTCTTTTTCAAGACCTCTGCAATCCGCCCTGGCATGCTGTCAATTAACTTCTGGGCCACATCCTGACTGATGGCAGCCCATTCTTGCGTAATCAGTGCTTGGAGTTTGTCAGAATTTGTGGGTTTTTGTTTGTCCACCCGCCTCTTGAGGATTGACCACAAGTTCTCAATGGAATTAAGCCAGGTTCCTGCCCATGGACCCAAAATATTGATGTTTTGTTCCCCGAGCCACTTAGTTATCACGTTTGCCTTATGGCAAGGTGCTCCATCGTGCTGGAAAAGGCATTGTTCGTCACCAAACTGTTCCTGGATGGTTGGGAGAAGTTTCTCTCGGAGGATGTGTTAGTACCATTCTCTATTCATGGCTGTGCTCTTAGGCAAAATTGCGAGTGAACCCACTCCCTTGGCTGAGAAGCAACCCCACACATGAATGGTCTCAGGATGCTTTACTGTTGGCATGACACAGGACTGATGGTAGCGCTCACCTTGTCTTCTCCGGACAAGTTTTTTTCCGGATGTGCGAAACAATTGGAAAGGGGATTCATCAGAGAAAATGACTTTACCTCAGCAGTCCAATCCCTGTACCTTTTGCAGAATATCAGTCTGATGTTTTTCCTGGAGAGAAGTGGCTTCTTTGCTGCCCTTCTTGACACCAGGCAATCCTCCAAAAGTCTTCGCCTCACTGTGCTTGCATATGCACTCACACCTGCCTGCTGTCATTCCTGAGCAAGGTCTGTACTGGTGGTGCCCCGATCCCGCAGCTGAATCAACTTTAGGAGACGGCCCTGGCGCTTGCTGGACTTTCTTGGACGCCCTGAAGCCTTCTTCACAACAATTGAACCGCTCTCCTTGAAGTTCTTGATGATCCGATAAATGGTTGATTTAGGTGCAATCTTACTGGCAGCAATATCCTTGCCTGTGAATCCCTTTTTGTGCAAAGCAATGATGACAACACGTGTTTCCTTGCAGGTAACCATGGTTGTCAGAGGAAGAACAATGATTCCAAGCACCACCCTCCTTTTGAAGCTTCCAGTCTGTTATTCGAACTCAATCAGCATGACAGAGTGATCTCCAGCCTTGTCCTCGTCAGCACTCACACCTGTGTTAACGAGAGAATCACTGACATGATGTCAGCTAGTCCTTTTGTGGCAGGGCTGAAATGCAGTGGAAATGTTTTTTGGGTATTCAGTTCATTTGCATGGCAAAGAGGGACTTTGCAATTAATTGCAATTCATCTGATCACTCTTCATGACATTCTGGAGTATATGCAAATTGCCATCATACGAACTGAGGCAGCAGACTTTGTGAAAAATTATATTTGTGTCATTCTCAAAACCTTTAGCCACGACTGTGCTATGCATTATGTGGGTTGAATGATGTAACGACACAGAACCAAACAATGAATAAAAGTCCCACAGTGGTAGTGACGGTCCATTACTGCTTATCCCTTATTAACCACCATGCATTCATATTCACATTCATATTACTTTACTTTAATAAAATATTTCAGTTGTTGTGTTTATTACATTCATTATTTTATGACTTTACTATTTCATTCCAAGTCATCATATCATCTCTGTAGAGCTCCTGTCTATGCTGTCTGACAAAATCAGGATACCAGCTATATCTGGAGCCGTATCCCTGTTAACCAACCTTGAGGACATAACAGTTCACCTGACAAAAGACTGAATCCTAATGTTACACTGTTGATTTTATGTGCATTTTACATTTACTGTATTTTTCGGCGCATTTGTTGATATCAACATCTGAAAATACTCTGTATACATTCAGTAACAGGATAAGAATATCCCTGGAAAATGTGGAGAAGGTGCAACATAAGACAAAACATTTTTTCAAGGGTTTGAGTGAGTGAACTAACTGGTCTCTCCAAATGGCCACACTCCTCTCCAAAATGTGCACAATTCTTCTGTCATTTCAATGCACTTTTATGACTCAAAGAAGAGTCTTCAACTATAACGTGCTTTTTTGAGCTCTCCTAGCTGTGCTGTTGAGGAACTGAAGCAAGCACACTTGTAGTTGTTTTGTTTGGAACACAGCCCTGCATCCCCGCCATCACACAATTACTGTTGTTGTGTACAAAATCCCAAAACTGACCATTGTAAATCGCAATCTGGATCAAGTGGGCATCATTTGAAAGCTAATTCTATTGCCAACATGAGCTAAGTTATAACATATGATCTTATAGTGTTAGGCTTTCACTTTGCAATTCAGAGAAATAGATTGCAATGTTGGTGCGCATAGAAAGAAGTCAAGAATGCATTCAGGTGCCTGTTCTGCAGCACATTTTCACAATAGACAAACAAAGGCTCATTCTGTTCAAAACAACACAGGGTATGACACCATGTCATCTTGTTACTGTAAATTAAACATAGTGATACTACTGTAAATGTTGACACTGTATATGACATGACATGGAAATGTTAAGTGCACATTTTGACTCATGGGTGTTTGGCTTGCTTGTATGACATCAAAGCAGTATTTATTATAATCCTCAACATCTCATCTTTCAAAATACATTGAGTCCTCTTAATTTACAGCATTCCCCTCACTCAGACAACAAAACATTTGCAAACATTGCCCAGTTAGCCGGAGGGATGGGGGCAACTCCTTGTCGCGTGATGTGCTCAAGTTTAAAATGGCTGTCATTTTGCTGAGAAGTGTAGAGTCAGAGCTCTGACCTCATTTATAGCATTTTACTGTACATTCATGTTACTTATCAGTGCCTAAATCTGCATTTTCTATCTGTAAACGGCTATGAGTGTACAGGACTACAGTAGTCAAAAGTTTTGTATTTGGTCCCATATTCCTTGCACGCAATGACTACATCAAGCTTGGGACTCTACTTGTTGGATGCATTTGCAGTTTGTTTTGGTCGTGTTTTGGGTTATGTTTTTCCCAATAGTAACTGAATGGTGAATGATGACTGGAGTAATTGTATTTTTAAGTGAGTAGATTAGAGGTTTCTGAACCCAGATAATGCCATGATTTAGATAAACCATGAATGAATCATGAATAATGAGGAGTGAGAAAGTTACAGCTACAACAAAACATGTCAAACTCTCACCATTACCAATAACAAGGGAGGTTAGCATTTCTGGGGGGTTATTATCTTTTTGCCTCTGTAACTGATCTATTCATGATTATCCATAATGAATATAGAAGTGTTCAGAAAAATCTTATATTCTTACTAACAATACAAGTAACTCCAAAATGGCACAACACATTATTCACCATTAATTTCTTGTTTGGCAAAACAACCCAAAACACAACCAAACAAACTTCAAATGCATCCAACAAGTTGTAATTTTTCTAACAAAGAAATGTAATGTTGGATCAATTTGCTCAAGAAAGAAATGAAAAAGTATACTAGTTGTTGTGTTATTTGTTTAATCATGTTCACTTTATGTATTATTAGGACTTAGATGAATATCTGAACACATTTCAAATGTATGCAGAAATAAAGAAAATCCTAAAGGGTTCACAAACTTTCTCTCACCACTACATCACGTCCCTGTGGTGTACTAGCAAAATCCCCTCTGTGTCTGAAAGGTGTTACATCTGTTGAGATGATGTGGTACTGCCAACTCAACATGACAGGGCTTGCATTTATCCCAATGACATGTGTGTGTGTATGTGTGTGTGTGTGTGTGTACGTGTGTGTGTGTGTGTGTGTGTGTGTGTGTGTGTGTGTGTGTGTGTGTGTGTGTGTGTGTGTGTGTGACCATCAGCCATCTGTACTTGTGTGTGTGTGTGCAGATCTGATGGCTTCCTGATATGTCTCTCAGAGAGCAGCGGTCATGTTCTAAACACACAGTACTTGGCTAGTACAGAGGGAGCACCAGTCCAGTAGAAGGAAAACCAGTCCGACCATGGGAGGTACAGAGACAAACCAGTTTAGCTGACAGACAGGCTGACAGTGACAGCCTGCTAGCATACCTGAGCTCAATTACTATTTTAAATATTTCAAAGACTTTGTGTTTGCTCTAGCCTGCTTGGTTTGACAGAGTTTGAAGGCTTTGCAGTTTTGGGACTATTATATTGGTCCATTAAGCCAGGCAAGCTCAATCAAGCGCAGATAAAGTGTTTTAAATTAGTTAAAATAGTACTTACCCAGATCTGCAAGCTTGACTGAGGGACATGTCACCGTAGGTAATAGGACTCACTCTCTTCCACAGCACCCTCTGCTGTGTGCTTTTAAACTGTGTGTCACACTGTCATGGTATGTGTGTTCTCTGGCAGAAAAGGGAGAGTTGACAGTTGATATTTGGTTAAATGAGACAAACAAGGTCATCAAAAGACTACTTATCAACTAACTGATACGGATTGGTAACAGTGGTAACAGTGGGCATAGTGGTAACAGTGGTCATAGTTGTAATACAGTAGTTCAGACAGAGACTAGATCCTACAGTACAGACATGACCTAATCCAACGGTAATATTTAATTAAAAAAATTATTTTATTTAACCTTTATTTAACTAGGCAAGTCAGTTAAGAACACATTCTTATTTACAATATGTGGTATAAGATAGAGAATAATTCAGTTGAAGTTGTAGAATTGTCTGTTTAACAGATAAACCCTTCTTAATTTGATTGCCCTGTTTCAGGAGAACTTTCCTGCAATACAGGAAACGTAAAACTTTTTTTTTTTACCTTTATTTTACTAGGCAAGTCAGTTAAGAACAAATTCTTATTTTCAATGACGGCCTAGGAACAGTGGGTTAACTGCCTGTTCAGGGGCAGAACGACAGATTTGTACCATGTCAGCTCTGGGATTTGACCTTGCAACCTTTCGGTTACTAGTCCAACGCTCTAACCACTGAGGTTATTAATTTCCGCTTTGAAATTTCAGACTTGATTTACCCTTAAGAAAAATGTATCAACCCCTAGAAAAAGATCCATGAACTATAGTTATTTATTTTATTATTATTATTATTTTAATCCTGCTGTAGCAAACAGTCTCAAAGTAATATCCTACATCTGTATTAAAAGGGCACACGGACCTGACTCTCACCATGCGTCACTCCATCCTTCCCTTCTTATATCATAGCCTAATCAAAAGAGAGCTGATGAAGACCTCCAGCACACAAATCTTTTCTCCAGTTTGGCTGCTCACTCCTCACCATCAGCAGTACAGTACATCTCTTCCTGAGAGGCGAAATGACAGTCTGTGTCCCAAATGGCACCATATTCCCTATAGTGCCCTATACATGGGATAGGGGCACTCACAAGGTGAGTTTTGGTAGGAGTTTTGGTAGGAATGTCCAGTGGAGTTGGTTCATTAAAGAGCTCTCAGCTCCTCTCTCCCTCTGTTCTACCCACTGTTACCACCAGGAGTCTCCTCGTCTCCCCTCTCCTCTCCCCTCTCCTCCGTCACCCAAACCAAACTTGTTCAAAGGGAGCAGCACATCAGAGACAGAGCCCCCACGGGCTAGGTCGCTAGGAGATAAGCATGGACCACGTCGACCGCTGATGACCTCATCCTCATTAACGGCGACCTTCAGGGTTGCCAGGTGACCAGACGGTCATGACCCAAGCAGGAGATCGTAGATTGCTGAATAAACATAGCTACCAGGTCTATAATTGCTACGGGATCCCAATCTTCAGCCTTCTAGACTGGGGCTGAATAGCAGTGAAGGTCCCTGGTGACTCCGAGCCTGGGGGTAGACCTGAAGGGGTTACTGTAGGACTAGGATCTCTTTCCCTGTCAGGACTGGGGTCATTCCAGTTCCATTTCCAATTCCTGTCAGACTAATTAAACAAGGACTTTCTCCATTTTAGTGTTCACAAATTTTTCTTGAATTTATAAATGCGTCAACCCCGCTCAATATGGCCAATACCTGCAATATGTTCTCTTCATCACCCCATGTGTAAACTCCCAATCGCCTCTGGGACTCTCACCTCCTGCATTGCCCTGCACCCTAGCCAGGCCCCCAGAGACCCCAGTGCTAGTCTCCTAGTCTACTAGCTTGGAGGGGATATACTGCCAGCCTTAGTCAGAGATACCTGTCTCTACCCTAGCTTAGCGCTAGCAGTCTCTCTGATCTCTGCAATGCCCTAATCCTCCCTCTGTCTCTATTAATAACATCTGTCTGAGATGAGCTCCGCTTTCCTCTCCTCCGCTCTCATCCCCTTATATAGGAGAGTCTCTCCCTAAGAATCCTCTCCTCTTCTCACCCACCCAGTAAACCTCAGAGCAGTCATTTAATGAGAGGAGAGGCAGGACTTAACAACTAGAAAGGGAAATTATGCTCTTGCATAAAAGACAGAGCCCTGAGGAGGATGGAGGGAGGGTGACAAAAAAGAGGTGGATGAAGAGAAAGGTGAGGGAAAGAAAGAGAAGTAATTGTGAGGAGATCTTTCAGGGCTGTTATTTTCTGGGTAATGCAGGAAGGAGTCCCCTGGTGGAGGAAGTGACACGGATGCCTGGAGTGGAGGAAGAACTCAGTCCTACACTCCTTTCTTTCCCTCTTCGTTTCTTTCTTTCAATCTCTCTCTCTCTCTCTCTCTCTCTCTCTCTCTCTCTCTCTCTCTCTCTCTCTCTCTCTCTATTAACCTCTTCTTCTCTGTCTCTGTGTTGTGCATGGTTGGAGAGGAGAGAAGGAGGGAAAGAGAGGAGAGAAGGAGGGAAGTAAGGGAGAGAAGGAGAGAAGTGAAGGAGGGAAGGATAGGGGAAAGGGGGATCCAACAAGGGCATGTTCAATTGAGATGGCATAGTGCGTGTGTGCGCCTGTGCACGTGTGTGTGCCGCTGTTTTGGGAAGGGTCCCAGTGTTGAAACAGACATTACCCAGACCCAGCCCTCTAGGGACCCCCATTCAATCAGCCAATCAATTGCTTCTTATTTCTACATTACACCTCTCCCAAAGGACTTCTAGTGAACACGTTGAAATTAAAGCTTTCAAAATGCCATTATAGAATTCAGTTATGCCGGTCATTATTGAATAATCTCACATTTTCACACTGCCGTGAGTAATGTAGCTAGCTTGGGAAAGTATTGAAAAAACGTATTGAAGTTCATGATATTTTCTGTGTACACCTGCTACCTGCTTTTCCAAGAGCCAGGAATTTTTACTGATGAAACGACTTTACTGGATTTATGACTCCTGTCCCTAGCTAGGAAAATAGTGGTTTGTATTTACATGAGTTAACAACACTATACCTACAATACAGTAGCTGTACATACATTCTCTACTCATGGGATCTCATTTTTACTAGGCTTGTCTTCATTTGATTTTTTACCTTACAGTGTAATAATACATTTTAAAATGCACATTTACACACTCATGCATATAGGCACATACACACTTTAAACGCATGAACACGAGCACGAAGGCACACATACGTTCAGTTTGTTTACAATTGTTTATACCACACTGTTGTTGAATACTTGTTTCTGATTGGCCAGATGGGCATTCTAGAAATAAAGCAATAAGGCCAGAGGAGGTGTGGTATATGAGACAGAGCCCCCACAGGCTAGGTCGCTAGGAGATAAGCACGGACCACGTCGACCGCTGATGACCTCAACCTCATTAACGGCGACCTTCAGGGTTGCCAGGTGACCAGACAGTCCTGACCAGAGCAGGAGATCGTAGGTTGCTAAATAAACATAGGGAAATAGGGCAGGTGGATTCCCCAGGTACCAGGTCTATAATTGGTCACGGGATCCCAATTTTCAGCCTTCTAGACTGGGGCTGAATTGCAGTGAAGGTCCCTGGTGACTCCGAGCCTGGGGGTAGACCTGAAGGGGTTACTGTAGGACTAGGATCTCTTTCCCTGTCAGGACTGGGGTCATTCCAGTTCCATTTCCAATTCCTGTCAGTCTAATTAAACAATGACATTCTCCATTTCAGTGTTCAATCCCAAATTTTTCTGTGGAATTTATAAATGAGTCAACCCCGCTCAATATGGCCAATACCTGCAATATGTTCTCTTCATCATCCAATGTATGAACTCCCTATCACCTCTGAGACTCTCACCTCCTGCATTGCCCTGCACCCTAGCCAGGCTCCCAGAGACCCCCAGTGCTAGTCTCCTAGTCTACCAGCTTGGAGGGGATATACTGCCAGCCTTAGTCAGAGATACCTGTCTCTACCCTAGCTTTAAGCAATAAGGCCCAAGAAGGTGTGGCATATACCCAGTATACCAAGGCTAAGGGCTGTTCTTAAGCATGACACAACGCGGAGTGCCTGGATATAGCCCTTAGCTATGGTATATTGGCCATATACCACAAACACTGAGATGCCTTTTTGCTATTATAAACTGCTTACCAAAGTAATTAGAGTTGTAAAAGTGGTATCTGATATACTACGCCTGTCAGCCAATCAGCATTCAGGGCTCGAACCACCCAGTTTAGAATGGGCATTAAAACCAGATAACGGGACAGTAGACATGCTGTCTACTCTTACAAGGACCCTTACATGATACATTTACATCATTACAGTTGGTCACAATATACACCATCAAGGCCATGGGTACTGCTTGTGTCCTCAGAGATGGTTAAAAACAACATAGCATCGCCATGTTTGATTGAATAGTGTCTTCAGCATAGACACTGCCCCAGGAGACAATGGCTGATGGAGAGGGAGCTGAAAGTACACACACGCAGGCAGGCAGGGACGCATGCACACATACGCACACACATGTACGCACGCATACGCAGACACACACACACACACACATGCACACATTGAGGCTGTCTTCAATGAGCAACAAACTGATCATCTTCCTGTGACCATCAATCCCAGAATGCAACACGCACTACCTCATTCAATGTCACTAATGAAGACAGAACCTTTTCTCTTCCCTCATTCGCCTCATCACCTCTCTCTCTCTCTCTCTCTCTCTCTCTCTCTCTCTCTCTCTCTCTCTCTCTCTCTCTCTCTCTCTCTCTCTCTCTCTCTCTCTCTCTCTCTCTCTCTCTCTCTCTCTCTCTCTCTCTCTCTCTCTCTCTCTCTCTCTCTAACACACTTGAATTACTGGTGATATATTATTTTCACAAGTGGCAGTTCTTTGTCCCATGTTCATGTGGTGGGTTCAGATCAGTCCATGCTGACAACATAAAGAAACACAACATAATAACGTAATTATCTGATATGCCTGTGCCATTCAACTATGTGTGTGTGGCCTGTGGCTTGCTCATTATGAAAGGGTAGTGGTGGAGGTAGAGGAAGCAATGCATACGATGATCTCCCTTTCCTCTCCCAGGTAATGTGGATCTGTCTGTCTGTCTGTCTGTCTGTCTGTCTGTCGGTGTTCAGCATGCAGGGAAAGAAAGACAGATTATCACGCCTGATTTGTACTAAGCAGCTCCACCCGCAGCTTAGTGACATTAGTGAGAGTGCCACTTAAAGCCTTATAGCTCTCCGCCTCACACACACACACACATTGAGGGAATTCTATGCAAAAGACACACACACACACACACCCTCTGCATATTGCATTTGTGTTGAGTGCCAGTTTCTAAGTCCATGGCACCTGTCAGACATCACACAGGATATAGAGGTGATCAGGAGAGCTTGTCCATTCTGCTCTCTGTGGCCTGAGCCCCGATGAGCCGCTACTAATTCCCAATGCAATTAACAGCCCTCTGGAGCCTCTGTTCTGCATTCCAAATGACACCCTATTCCCTAGATAGTGCACTATGGGCCCTGGTTACAAGCAATGCACCATATAGGGAACAGGGTGCCATTTAGAACACTGCCCTGGGCTAATGCAGACAGTAGATAGGTGAAAGGATACAATCCCCAGCCCCAGCCACAGCCCCAGCCAGAGCCCCAACCAGAGCCCCAACCAGAGCCCCATCCACAGCCCCAGCCACAGCCCCAGCCAGAGCCCCGAACAGAGCCCCAGCCAGAGCCCCAGCGACAGCCCCTGCCAGAGCCCCAGCCAGAGCCACAGACCCAGCTCCAGTCATGTTTTGCAGGGTGAACTCAGGTGTGAGACTAATCCCCCATCCTGTCTGTCCTGTCTCTCCATCCTACTCTGCTCTGGAGATTAGCTACGGTGCTCTGTTAGCTCTGACTCAACTCCTGACTGATATACACACACACACACACATACAGTACACACACACACACATCTGGGTGTGTGAGTGATTGACAGGTGAGTGACAGGCTGATCTGCTAGGCGTGTCTGTTGGCGTGGACCGGCGTGTGTCATCCCTCTCATTAGGGGAGGCAGTCGGTCAGTCTGCTTTCCCACTCTCTACCTCCTCCCTTGTTCCACCAGCTCTTCTTTCCTCTCCTCCTTCACTCTAGTAGCTCCTCATCCCCCTCTCCTCTTCCCCTGTTAGTTAGCCTTAATGATGACTCCCTCATTAACATCGCAATGTCAGGGCACTGGGCAGAAACAAGGCCTGGACACACAGACCATTTAACTGCTAGAGAAATAGTCTGAACTGTGGATATTGTTGGAGGCAAGGTGGATTTTCTTTAATGAGTGTATTATATGACCTTTTGGTTACTGCAAGGTTTACGTTCCAGCCTCCCTCTCAATCTGTCATATTTGTGCTTTAGCAACAGTACCCAGTACCGAATAAGAGAAGGTTAAGAGAAATAAAAAAGAGTTAGTGCCTTTTCTATTATTCTGCTAGAGCTGCAGTGTGTTGTTTGCCTAAAGCACACAGCCAATAATCAGCAAATATTTAGGGAGACATTTTGGCATATTTTGTCCTTTGTTGGTTTCATTACATGATAATAGTTTTGACATCCATCCTTCAATGGATCTTTCAGAGGCACTCTGAGCCACAGGAGCCGTTTGATAGGAAGATAAACCATTAAATGAGCCCAGATGTTTCTTGACGTGTTTTCCATTTCCTCGTGTGCTTACACTCCAGCGCTGAACAGTACACGCTCGCGGGCACGCACACACACACAAACGCACACACACACACCAACACACACACACTCCAGAGCTACCTTCCCTCAATCATTTTAATTTGATGCTGTCCTGATGTTAAGCTCTTTATTGACTGTTGAGATATGACAGCACACAACAGCGTCTGGATAGCTGGCAGACTTTGCTTTAGTGGCCGTCACATCACGTCCTGATCTGACTGATCCACTGTGTGTATGTTTGTGTGTGTGTGCCTGCGTGTGTGTGTGTGTGTGTGTGTGTGTGTGTGTGTGTGTGTGTGTGTGTGTGTGTGTGTGTGTGTGTGTGTGTGTGTGTGTGTGTGTGTGTGTGTGTGTGTGTGTGTGTGTGTGTGTGCGCATATGCATGTACAGTGCATTCGGAAAGTTTTTCTTTTTACACATTTTGTTACATTACAGCCTTATTCTGAAATGTATTAAATTGTTTGTTTTCCTCGTCAATCTACACATAATACCTCATAATGACAAAGTAAAAACTGTTTTTTAGAAATGTTTGCAAACTTTTTTAAATAAACAACTGAAATATCACATTTACATACAGTTGAAGTCGGAAGTTTACATATGCCTTAGCCAAATACATTTAAACTCAGTTTTTCACAATTCTTGACATTTAATCCTAGAAAAAGTCCCTGTCTTAGGTCAGTGAGGATCACCACTTTATTTTAAGAACGTGAAATGTCAGAATAATAGTAGAGAGAATGATTTATTTCAGCTTTTATTTCTTTCATCACATTCCCAGTGGGTCAGAAGTTTACATACACTCAATTTGTATTTGTTAGCATTGCCTTTAAATTGTTTAACTTGGGTCAAACGGTTCGGGTAGCCTTCCACAAGTTTCCCACAATAAGTTTGGTGAATTTTGGCCCATTCCTCCTGACAGAGCTGGTGTAAAGTCAGGTTTGTAGGCCTCCTTGCTCACACAAGCATTTTCAGTTCTGCCAAACAAATGTTCTATAGGATTGAGGTCAGGGCTTTGTGATGGCCACTCCAATACCTTGACTATGTTGTCCTTAAGCCATTTTGCCACAACTTTGGAAGTATGCTTGGGGTCATTGTCCATGTGGAAGACCCATTTGCGACCAAGCTTTAATTTCCAGACTGATGTCTTGAGATGTTGCTTCAATATATCCACATCATTTTCCATCCTCATGATGCCATCTATTTTGTGAAGTGCACCAGTACCTTCTGCAGCAAAGCACCCCCACAACATGATGCTGCCACCCCTGTGCTTCATGGTTGGGATGGTGTTCTTTGGCTTGCAAGCCTCCCCCTTTTTCCTCCAAACATGCAAACTCGATGGTCATTATGGCCAAACAGTTTCATCAGACCAGAGGACATTTCTCCAAAAAGTACGATCTTTGTCTCCATGTGGCAGTGGCTTCTTCCTTTCTGAGCAGAGAAGAGGACGAAATGACAGATGGTGGACGGGTAAGAGCGGAGTTTGTTAAGAGGCTGCAACTTTCTCTCGCTCGCAGTCTCTCCTTATCTCTTCCTTCCTTTCTCTCTCTCCTTTCGAAATAGGACTTGTTTTACTGTGGATATAGATATTTTTGTATCTGTTTCCTCCAGCTTCTTCACAAGTTTCTTTGCTGTTGTTCTAAGATTGATTTTCACTTTTCGCACCAAAGTACATTCATCTCTAGGAGACAGAACGCATCTCCTTCCTGAGCGGAATGACGGCTGTGTGGTCCCATGATGTTTATACTTGTATACTATTCTTTGTACAGATGAACGTGGTACCTTCAGGCATTTGGAAATTGCTCCCAAGCATGAACCAGACTTGTGGAGGTCTCCAATTTTTTTCTGAGTTCTTGGCTGATTTCTTTTGATTTTCCCATGATGTCAAGCAAAGAGGCACTGAGTTTGAAGGTAGTCCTTGAAATACATCCACAGGTACACCTCCAATTGACTCAAATGATGTCAATTAGCCTATCAGAAGCTTCTCCAGCCTTCATTTTTTGGAATTTTCCAAGCTGTTTATAGGCACAGTCAACTTAGTGTATGTAAACTTCTGACCCAATGGAATTGTGATACAGTGAATTATAAGTGAAATAGTCTGTCTGTAAACAATTGTTGGAAAAATTA
This sequence comes from Brachymystax lenok tsinlingensis, assembly GCA_030435695.1. Lineage (NCBI taxonomy): Eukaryota > Metazoa > Chordata > Actinopteri > Salmoniformes > Salmonidae > Brachymystax > Brachymystax lenok. The sequence goes on from CM059785.1 coordinate 18,081,597, forward strand.
CTTGTGTCATGCACAAAGTAGATGTCCTAACCGACTTGCCAAAACTATAGTTTGTTAACAAGAAATTTGTGGAGTGGTTAAAAAACGAGTTTTAATGACTCCAACCTAAGTGTATGTAAACTTCTGACTTCGACTGTTAGTATTCAGACCCTTTACTTTGTTGAATCACCTTTGGCAGGGATTACAGCCACAAGTCTTCTTGGGTATGATGCTACAAACTTGGCACACCTGGATTTGTGGAGTTTCTCCCATTCTTCTCTGCAGATCCTCTAAAGCTCTGTCAGGTTGGATGGGGAGCGTTGCTTCATAGCTGTTTTCAGGTCTCTCCAGAGATGTTCGATCAGATTCAAGTCCGGGCTCTGGCTGGGCCACTGAAAGACATACAGACACTTGTCTTGAAGCCACTCCTGCGTTGTCTTGGCAGTGTGCTTAGGCTCGTTGTCCTGTTGGAAGGTGAACCTTCACCCCAGTCTGAGGTCTTGAGCACTCTGAAGTAGGTTTTCATTAAGGATCACTCTGTACTTTTCTCCATTCATCTTTGCCTCAATCCTGACAAGTCTCCCAGTCCCTGCCGCTGAAAAACATCCTCACAGCATGATGCTGCCACCATCATGCTTCACAGTAGGGATGGTGCCAGGTTTCCTCCAGACGTGACGCATGGCATTCAGGCCAAAGAGGTTAATCTTGGTTTCATCAGACCAGAGAATCTTGTTTCTCATGGTCTGAGATTCTTTAGGTGCCTTTTGGCAAACTCCAAGTGGGCTGTCATGTGCCTTTTACTGAGGTGTGGATTCCATATAGCCACTACCATAAAGGTGTGGTCCTGCAGAGATGGTTGTCCTTCTGGAAGGTTCTCCCATCATCACACTCTGGAGCTCTGTCAGCGTGACCATCGGGTTCTTAGTCACCTCCCTGACCAAGGCCCTTCTCCCCTGATTGCTCAGTTTGGCCGGGCGGCCAGCTCTAGGTGGTTCCAAACCTCTTCCATTTAAGAATTATGGAGGCCACTGTTTTCTTGGGGATCTTCAATGATGCATAAATGTTTTGGTACCCTTCCTCCGATCTGTGCCTCAACAAAATCCTGTCTTGGATCTCTATGGACAATTCCTTCGACCTCATGGCTTGGTTTTTGCTCTGACATGCACTGTCAACTGTGGGACCTTATATAGACAGGTGTGTGCCTTTCCAAATCAATCAATTGAATTTACCACAGGTGGACTTCAATCAAGTTGTAGAAACATCTCAAGGATGATGGAAATGGAAACAGGATGCACCTGAGCTAAATTTTGAGTTTCATAGCAAAGGGTTTGAATACTTATGTAATGAGGTATTTCAGGTTTTTGTGTTTAATACATTTTGTATTAGATGTGAGGAGTTTGATATTGCCTTGATTAGAGAGCAATGGTATAAACTCTGTCTTTCATTAAAATATACGGCTCCATTGATTGTAAGCTGGGCGTTTTGCTAGGGAGATCTATTGGCAGTAAGTTATGACAGTCTGTGCTGACATAAACACTAAGTGAGGCGCCTTTTGATGTCGATTAAAGGGTTTTACAGCTGAATGCTTATTTTTTCAGATTCTCTTCAGGGTTAGTGGAGACAGAAAGAAAAGCTCAAAACTGTGTTCCACACCTCTTCTCCCCTTTCTCTCTCTCTCTCCCTCTATTTATTTCTCTGCTCTGTCTATGCTCTCTCTCTCTTTTCTTTCTACCCTTCTCCCCCACCCACTTTCTCCCCCTCTCCCTCTTTCTCCCCCTCTCTCTCTCTGGCGGAGATGCAGGAAATGGTTGTAATACATTTTAAATGGCAAAGCGAGTCTGATGAACTCTGGGCCTCAATTAGAGCAATCTTTCTCACATTAATTCTGAAAAATTTAAATGGACCGGCTGTGTGAGTGTGCGCGTGTGCGTGTGAGTGTGTGTTTACCCAAGCACATGTCATTATGTTTGAGTTGCATGAGGCAGAGGAATGGCATTGAATTAAAGAGAGCTCCATCAGAATGACGACTATAATGACAGACTACAGATTGTCACAGATGGGACGTGACAGTGTTTCACTACTCACAAACACACACACACACAGCAGATTGCTAATAGCTTAGCTAGTTTAATTTTAAGTTTAGTTTAATTTATTTAACAACAATACACATATATATACACACACACATACATATACACATACATACATATAAATATACACACATACATATATATATAAAATGGTGTGCAGGAGTGGTTGAAAGCACAAGTGCTTATGTAAAAACCACAACAACAAAACACAATATACAGTACAATACATAAGTGCAAAAATAAAAAAGTTTTGTTAAAACAGATAACAAAACCTACTAATGCTTGGAGATCCATATAGATAATGAAATGTTTTCAGTGTGTTTTCCCACTGTTTCCTCTTGGCTCCAGAAGAGGTTTCCTCAGGGCAGTTTAGCTCCTTAGTCTTTGGGTGCAGGCAGATGTGACCAGAGCTTTGTTTGATCCATAGCTAACCCCTCTCACTGAGGGACTGGAGGGAGAGAGAATGTCAGCAAGAGAGGAAAGGAGAGAGAGGGAGAGAGAGACACAATGAATGATAAACTCAACAAAACTCAACAAAAACATACATTTCCCTTTTTCAGGACCCTGTCTTTCAAAGATAATTCGTAAAGATCCAAATAACTTCACAGATCTTCATTGTAAAGGGTTTAAACACTGTTTCCCATGTATTGTTCAATGAACCATATACAATTAACGAACATGCACCTGTGGAACGGTCAGTAAGACACTAACAGCTTACAGACGGTAGGCAATTGAGTCACATGAAAACGTAAGACGCTAAATAGGCCTTTCCACTGACTTAAAAACACCAAAAGAAAGATGCCCAGGGTCCCTGCTCATCTGCGTGAACGTGCCTTAGGCAAGCTGCAAGGAGGCATGAGGACTGCAGATGTGTCCAGGGCAATAAATGGCAATGTCCATACTGTGAGACGCCTAAGACAGCGCTACAGGGAGACAGGATGGACAGCCGATCGTCCTCGCAGTGGCAGACCACCTGCACAGGATTGGTACATCCGAACATCACACCTGCGGGACAGGTACAGGATGGCAACAACAACTGCCTGACTTACACCAGGAACGCACAATCCCTCCATCAGTGCTCAGACTGTCCGCAATAGGCTGAGAGAGGCTGGACTGAGGGCTTGTAGGCCTGTTGTAATGCAGGTCTTCACCAGACATCACCGGCAACAACGTCGCCTATGGGCACAAACCCATCGTCGCTGGACCCGACAGGACTGACAAAAAGTGCTCTTTTTGGACTGATGAGTCGCGGTTTTGTCTCACCAGGGTTGATGGTCGGATTTGCGAAGGAATGAGCATTACACCAAGTCCTGTACTCTGGAGCGGAATCAATTTGGAGATGGAGGGTCCGTCATTCCAGAATGCTGTGCGTTACAGGGAAGAAATCCTCCTCCCTCATGTGGTACCCTTCCTGCAGGCTCATCCTGACATGACCCTCCAGCATGACAATGCCACCAGTCGTACTGCTCAATCTGTGCGTGATTTCCTGCAAGACAGGAATGTCTCTGAATTGTCTTATGTTTCCCTGTACGGTGTCCTTGAGTGTCAAGAAAGGCGCCTTAAATAAAATGTATTATTAATGTCAGTGTTCTGCCATGGCCAGCGAAGAGCCTGGATCTCTATCCCATTGAGGACATCTGGGATCTGTTGGATCGGAGGGTGAGGGCTAGGGCCATTCCCCACAGAAATGTCTGGGAACTTGCAGGTGCCTTGATGGAAGAGTGGGGTAACATCTCACAGCAAGAACTGGCAAATCTGGTGCAGTCCGTGAGGAGGAGATGCACTGCAGTACTTAATGCAGCTGGTGGCCACCAGCTGACTGTTACTTTAGATTTTGGATTCCCCCCTTTGTTTAGGGACACATTATTCCATTTCTGTTAGTCACATGTCTGTGGAACTTGTTCAGTTCATGTCTCAGTTGTGGAATCTTGTTGTTCATACAAATGTTTACACATGTTAAGTTTGCTGAAAATAAACGCAGTTGACAGTGAGAGCACGTTTCTTTTTTTGCTGAGTTTATAAAGAAAAATAGACTAGAGAGAGAATGAGAAAAAGAGGGTGGGGTTGTAGGGGATCGGGAGAGATTGAAAAATAGAAACCAAGAGAGACCAAGAGATATGGAGGGAAAAGGGAAATCCCACACTGTCTATCCCACAAACATATAGATAAATGTAGAGACCATAGCTCTCATTTCAGTTGCATATTCGCCTAAATATTTTGCTGTGTGACATGGAATTTCATTTTGGGAGCACCAGTGTGCCTACAAAAGAAATCCCCCAGATAATAATTGTTGTAAAGTGAGTGCATTTTCGTTAACATCAGGGTTGTACCATTACTACAGAGAAAATGGCTTGTTTCTAGCCCAAAATACTGACCCATAATTATGACCCATAATAGCGGCACAACATTTTTCCTCCTATGGCAGATTGTTGTGCCACATTTTACATTCATAAACCATGGCGCTTGCCATTCTAAACAACTCGCGGGCCATTTGTTTACACCTTGTTCAGTCATCTCATTAGCTAGCTACTTAACAATCTGGTAACTTCACTAGTAGACCATTTCTCGGCACAGAATGAAAGGGATAGCTTCTTCAAGAGATTAATGATCATCGCAATGAATGAATGATTTTGGATGTTGTCACTTACAAACAATGTTCTTAAAGAGACAGTGTACAATTTTCAATATAATGCGTCTCAATAGGAAAATATTTATTTTACACTATGTAGAAACCTAATATTCCACAAATGACTCTGTAATTTCAATGTCAGTGTCAACATTTGAGCTTTTTATAATAAACAAATGTATTTACAGGGTTACATATTAGTTTCTAGGGCACAACATGTTCTTCAGAAGTAGCTAGAATACATATAGACTATATCGCAATCGATTAATACAAATATTTTCTGGTGCTCCTGAATTTTATGTTGTGCTCCTAACTTTACCAGTGAAATGTTTGCATTTTTCACACAAGAATGCTAAGAGCTACTGGTAGGTATAGGTAGACAGAGAGCTGAGGGAGGAGGGTAGTCAGTGCTGCAGACAGAGACACTGGGCTAAATTATCACTGCAATTAGACGCAATGCTGACATCTCGTTTATTAACAGGCGGAAATAAACCTGAGAAAGAGAGAAAAAAAAACGAGAGAGAAAGGAAGGGAGAGATAAGGAGAGACTGTGAGAGAGAGAAAGTTGCAGCCTTTTAACAAACTCCGCTCTTACCCGTCCACCATCTGTCATTTCGTCCTCTTCTCTGCCCCAGCCGAGCTAACACCGGTGTCATTTAACAAATTACCATACGTTGCTTTTTCTAATCATTGTATTACTGTCAGTAAGGTCACTGCTAACTAAGGAACACTGTTCTGTGTGCGTGTGGATGTGTGTGTGCGTTTGTGTCTGATGCTAACGGGGTCACATTAGTCCTGTCTCCATGTTTCCCTGTCTGTCAGCGTTTCTCTAGCTAATGTCATTAGCTAAGTAGCAGCATTAGCACATTTCTGGAAATATCTTGAATAGTTTCTCCAAACAAAGACCTTAGCATGCAGAGTGTGGATTTAACATGTATGAGTGTGGATGTAACGATTGGCCGATATCTCCACATATCTCTTTGCTATTTGACGATGTATCCACATATCACTGTGTTTTTGGACAATATCCCCAGATATCTCTCTGCTATTGGCCAATATCCCCACATATCAGTCTGCAATTGGCCGATATCCCCACATATGACTCTGCTATTTATTGGCCAGTATCCCTACATGGCACTCTGCTATTGGCTGATATCCCAAAATATCACTCTCATTTTGGCCAATATCCTCACATATCAATCTGCTATTTGACAATATATCTGTAAATAAACTGATGGATTCTTCTCTCTGTCACTGTCTTTCTGTTTAGTTCTGTAAATGATTGATTAATGATTGATGAGAGTACTTTGTCTTTCATCTTTTATGAGGTTGGTGCTTATTAATTAGAATAGTTTGATTCCCATGGTTTGTATACCCCAGCCATCCTTCTCTCCCTTCATGTCAGTGGAAGGACACCAGTGGAGGACAGGCTCATTGTAATGGCTGGAATGGAATGACTGGAATGATATCAAACACATGGAAACCATTAATTCCCTCCACTGCTTTACAACCAGGCCACCAGACACACGTAGCTACACTCTAATTGAGAATTTACAAGAACATTGACTTACCAAGGAGATGAATGGATCACTGAATGACTTCCCTGGCTGAAACCCTCCAGCGTACAACAAAAGCCACCTCTACAGGGCAAGTGACAATGTCAGTGTCAAGTGACGCTGTCACTTTAGTGCTGAATGGCGGTCTCTCTCTTTTATCCGTAGCGTTGAGGAGAGAGTGTTATAAAGCCTTTTGTTATGTCAGTGACTTCCTGTACGCCCCTGCAGAGATATGTCCTCGGTTTACTCTTCTTTCAACTGTGAGTATATCATGGATTTATAGGGCCTTCTATCTGATCTGCGTTGTACCATTTGCAAAAGGCGACTTACATAGCAAACTGTGTGTGTACTGTAGCTACCTTAAGCCAGCATATGGATAAAGGCTCTACATGTGTGAATACATTGAATACAGATGGTGTAGTGTATTAAGAGACTTGCTATAACCATCATAAGCAGCTCATGGCTCCTTATAACTACATAAATGACTTAACATAATCCATAGTTAGTTCGTAGAGAGTGTCCGTTTATCCTCCTGCTCCAGGTTTGTAGAGCTGATGGTAGAGACGGACTGTGAAAACACTAGAATTGACATTGACATCCTGGTCACTTGGCTCACTTGGTAGACCACGTCACTTGTAACGCGAGGGTTGTGTGTTTGATTCCCATGGGGGACCAGTATGAAAATTGTATGGACTCACTACAGTAAGTCACTCTGGATAAGAGTGTCTGCTAAATGACTAAAATTACATGACAGCCATCTTGTATTTCTCTGCTCGCTATATGCGGCTCCAGTCCATGTCTGTTGTTGACAGGATAGTGCACAGTAGAGTGTGGTGGAGATGGGCTGTCAAGGTCTGTTAGAGGATGAGCAGAGGTGCCTGCTTGGTTGGGTGTATTCCTCTCGCTCAGTGGGCTGCATTGTACCCCTGACCTGCTCAGTTGATCCACCCTCTAAGCATCCCAGTCTACCCTCCACCCCCTTCCTTCCAGTAATGGCTTGTACCCCAGTCGTGTTGAGCACTTTGAGAGAGAGCGAATTCATGCCGGGTGCTACAGAACAGCAGCGTTCCACCACCGCTCACCTCTTCCACATGACTTTTGAGCATGACCCCTGATCTCACTACTATATGACCCTCGTTGTTCGGACTATTCCTTGACCCCCCCGTCTCCTGGAATGGACCAATCCGGTGTTTTATGTTCTGCCAGGTCGGGTGAGCCCACCAGACCAAGATCAGGGAGGTCAGGAGGGAGGAGAGGCAAGGCTGCGATGCGTCTGGCTCAGCTCGTAAGTAGTGTTTGCAAGCCAATTAAATTGTTTATAGTTGGGATCCTGGGCCCTGAAGACCTCTCTGCCAGACAGTGGAGTGCATTTAGCGAGTTGTCAGCCTCAGAATTAAAACTGGTTAAGAGCCCTGCACAAGGGGGTGAGGGAAGTCAGGAGAGAATGACAGAGAGGGTAAAGGGATGGAGGGGAAAGGGAGAGTGAAAGCAAGCGAGGGGAAAAAGGGAGAACGATTGTGAGACAGAGAGCTTGAGCTAGGGTGTGAAATATTCAGTCTACTCAATTGATTTCAGCTAAACACCAGACCTGGGAAGAAAATAGTTTTATTTTGTAGTTTATTTCAAAACTTTTTAAAAACTTGAGGTAGTTGGATATAGAGAATCAAAAAGGCAACTATTTCCTTTTATATTGAAATACAGGTCTCAGAATGACAAATAATTAGAAGTTATTTGAATATATCCAAGCTATTTGAAAACAAAAAAATGGATGATGGATGCCAATATAATGAAGAGCCAAAAACAGTTAGTTTAATTAGTGTAAATATATAATTAGCATATAGTTTGGAGGGCTTTCAGATACGAGGAAGCAGCATCAGTGTTCGGAGTTTTGGAGAGTCTGGCGTGCTCAAAGTAAAATGCCTACTACACAGGCCCAGAAACACTCTGAAGTTCCTAAAACTGTTAAAATAATGTCTGTGAGTATAACAGAACTGATATGGCAGGCGAAAACCTGAGGAAAATCCATCCAAGAAAATGTCATTTTGTGGGATGGGTCATTTTCCATTGACTTGCTATGGGATCTGCTTAAATCCAGCTCCCATGTTGCAGTACCTATGGCTTCCACTAGATGTCAACCGTCTTTAGACAAGGTTTGATGCGTTTATCTTGAAAACTAGAGGAATACAGGATGTTTTTCCAAGTTGAGTGATGAAGTGCCTTTTGGTTTTGGCGCACAGGACCACGAGCACGCGCCTTGGTTTTTCCCTTTTCTATCGCTCAAGATATTATCCGTGTGAAATATAATCATTAATAAACATAATAGTGTAGCTAAGGATCGATTAGAAATGTGATTTGATTTGTTTGGACAAAGTTTATAGGTATATTTTTACCGGTTTCTGTGTCTTCTATATTGGGCGAGTGAACGGTGGATTTTCTGAACGGAACGCGCCAACCAAACTGAGATTTATGGATATAAAGAGTGACTTTTTCAAACAAAAGGAACATTAGAGGTCTTGCTTGGACACTTCGGATTGCTATCAGCAGAAGATCTTCAAAGGTAAGCAATTTATTTTAGCTCTTTTTATGTGTTTTGTGACACCCGTGCTGGTTTTATTTTTATGCTAATGTTTGATTGCCAAGAGTCTAAGCTTTTGAAGAGTATGCAACACTGAGTATGCAATGTTTTATATTACTACATTTGCATTTTAAATTTGCCGCTCTACTTTTTTTCGGATGTTGTCAAGGATGAGGCGCTAGCGCACCACTGCTCCCTAAGAAGTTAATAGCCTAGAATTAAATACTTAATGATTTAAGAATTAATACATGCTAAACATGAACATTTATCCAAAAATATAATGGAAAGTATTACAAATATAAAGCAAAAAGATTGTTTTATTGTTTAACATGTTTTTCTTTCTTTACATCATTGTCAAAGCCTCTTTAACAGTCAGTGATCTTTAACAGTGATTTTAGATATTGGTTAATAATTTAAGATGGCGATTGCATTTGATGAACATCAGGGTCTCAAATGTTTAGTCACTTATTGAGCAATGGTCAGGCCTGAACGCTCTTCCAGCGATGCTAAAGACCTGTTCCATTAGGGCCGTGGATGCAGGTACATCGCAGCCAACTTTGAAAGGTTTCGTGTAACTGAAGGCATTGTCCTTCCAGAACCCAAAGGGGTTTGAAATATCCGCCAGGCCAAGAGCAGAGAGGTAGTTTGATACCTCTGTGGGGGCAACAGCAGGTGTGGGATTGAGGGGTAAGGCGGCAAACAACTTTCTTCTCTTTGCAGGTGGTTCTTGTGCCATGGCAGGCTGGGGAAGTTGTGGAGCAAGGCTGGCACATTCCTGCTGCAGGAGATCAGTTATTGCTGGTACCTTCTCTCTGCTGCCTCAGTTTGTAAGATGGCAATTTGCATATACTCCAGAATGTCATGAAGAGTGATCGGATGAATTGCAAATAATTGCAAAGCCTCTTTGCCATGCAAATGAACTGAATCCCCAAAAAACATTTCCACTGCATTTCAGCCCTGCCGCAAAAGGGCCAGCTGACATCATGTCAGGAATTCTCTCGTTAACACAGGTGTGAGTGTTGACGAGGACAAGGCTGGAGATCACTCTGTCATGCTGATTGAGTTTGAATAACAGACTGGAAGCTTCAAAAGGAGGGTGGTGCTTGGAATCATTGTTCTTCCTCTGTCAACCATGGTTGCCTGCAAGGAAACACGTGCCGTCATCATTGCTGTGCAAAGAAAGGACTTCACAGGCAAGGATATTGCTGTCAGTAAGATTGCACCTAAATCAACCATTTATCGGATCATCAAGAACTTCAAGGAGAGTGGTTCAATTGTTGTGAAGAAGGCTTCAGGGCGCCCAAGAAAGTCCAGCAAGCGCCAGGACCGTCACTTAAAGTTAATTCAGCTGCGGGATCGGGGCACCACCAGTACAGAGCTTGCTCAGGAATGGCAGCAGGCAGGTGTGAGTGCATATGCAAGCACAGTGAGGCGAAGACTTTTGGAGCATGGCCTGGTGTCAAGAAGGGCAGCAAAGAAGCCACTTCTCTCCAGGAAAACATCAGGGACAGACTGATATTCTGCAAAAGGTACAGGGATTGGACTGCTGAGGACTGGGGTAAAGTCATTTTCTCTGATGAATCCCCTTTCCGATTGTTTGGGGCATCTGGAAAAAAGCTTGTCCGGAGAAGACAAGGTGAGCGCTACCATCAGTCCTGTGTCATACCAACAGTAAAGCATCCTGAGACCATTCATGTGTGGGGTTGCTTCTCAGGAGTGAGCTCACTCACAATTTTGCCTAAGAACACAGCCATGAATAAAGAATGGTACCAACACATCCTCAGAGAGAAACTTCTCCCAACCATCCAGGAACAGTTTGGTAACGAACAATGCCTTTTCCAGCATGATGGAGCTCCTTGCCATAAGGCCAAAGTGATAACTAAGTGGCTCGGGAACAAAACATCGATATTTTGGGTCCATGGCCAGGAAACTCCCCAGACCTTAATCCCATTGAGAACTTGTGGTCAATCCTCAAGAGGCGGGTGGACAAACAAAAACCCACAAATTCTGACAAACACCAAGCATTGATTATGCAAGAATGGGCTGCCATCAGTCAGGAAGTTAGTTGACAGCATGCCAGGGAGGATTGCAGAGGTCTTGAAAAAGAAGGGTCAACACTGCAAATGTTGACTATATTGATATGCATCAACTTCATGTAATTGTCAATAAAAGCCTTTGACACTGATGAAATGCTTGTAACATCTGAAAATATCTAAAAAAAACTGAAGTAGCAAACTTTGTGGAACTTAATATTTGTGGCCACGACTGTACAACTTAGTTATAATTCATAAAGAAGTGGAAATATTTACCTTTAGAGCAGTTACTAGCTGAGTGTTAACCTCTTAGCGCGCCGATCCCTTTAGCGGGATCGTTTTCAGAGCAAACATAACGCGCCAAATTCAAAATACATATTCGTAATACATATTCGTAATATTTAACTTCGATATACAAGTGTTGCATAGTGTTGCATAGCCATCAAAAGCTCTGCTTCTTGGCAATATCACTGCGTTGTCAGATTTTAAAAAGGCTTTACGGCGAAAGCACTACATTTGATTGTTTGAGGCTAGTACCTCACATATTTTCCACATTAGCATAAATTCATATCCAGCTCGGTTCTCAAAATATCCATATCACAGCTAATATAAATTGCTTACCTTTCAAATAACTTCTTCTGAGGTCTTCCCAAGTGTCCAAACAAGATAATCCATGGTTCTTTTTGTTAGAAAAAGTAAATAATTATATCCATAAATATCCGTTGTTTTGCACGTTACGTTCAGCTACTCCACCAAGCATTGTCAGTCTACTCGCCCGTTTTACAGTGAAGGGATCGCGTTCAAATTATACCTCTCATCTTTTTCACAAACAAATCAAATATCATTAATAATGCATCCTTATGTATTCTTTTATGAATAATAGCGATCATATTTTACAAGAACGGTAAGTGAAACGTTAAAAAGACGAAAAAAGAAAGTTGGTCGCTGGGCGCGTTCACGTTCTCGTGAGCGTGCGATCTGTTTACCTTTTTCCCTACCCGTAGTAATTCTCTCTCTCTAAGGATCTGGTCAGAGCTTTTTCCTCCATACCCTTTCCAGAGACTGTTGACATCTAGTGGAAGCCATAAGTACTGCAACCTCGGTCCTATTCCCCATAGAAAAAATATTACATGGGCTTCAAAATGAGAGGAGAGCAACAAAAAAATAAATTCGGACAGAAATCTCTCTGGTTTTGCCTGCTAAATCTGTTCTGGAATAGCCACAGACTATATCTTAATGGTTTTATAAACTTCAGAGTGTTTCCTATCCAATAGTACTAAATATGTAAATATCCTAGTTTCTGGCCATGAGTGGTAGGCATTTAACTTTGGGCACGTCAGACAGGCTGAAAAATTTGGAAAATGGGACCCTAGCTGGAAGAGGTTAAACTCTGCATTGCAGTCACTCAGGAAGGTTCTGAGACCTTGTTTGAAGTGACCTTGTTTGAAGCCTGTGTGATCATTGTGGCATCTTTAACTTCTTAGGGAGCGGTGGGGCGCTAGAAAAAGTAATGTATTATATCCATAAATCTCCGTTTGGTTGGCGCGTTTTAATGAGAAAATACAGCGTTGACTCCTCCATTGAAACGTGAAGAGAACTCGTTCAACTTATACCTATAAACTTGTCCAAGAACAATCAAAAATAATTGTAAATGTATCCTTAGGAACACTTTTATGTATAAATAGTATAATATTTCAACCGGAATATAAACTGGGCGATAAGAAAAAAAAAAAAAACACAGAACGTGCCAGCCGGGAACGCGCATTTTCTTCTCAAGAAGAATCAAAACACTTTCTCGAGACTGTTGACATCCAGAGGAAGCAATAGGTACTGCATTCATACGCCCTTATATGGGCATTTTCATAAGGGAGGGGTTCCAAATGAGGCAATGTGTCAAAACCACTTTTTCCAGGACAGAAATTCTTCTGGTTTTTGCCTGCCATATCCGTTCTGTTATACTCACAGACAACATGTTAACACTTTTAGAAACTTCAGAGTGTTTCCTATCCAATGGTACTAAATATGTGCATATCCTATTTTCTTTGCCTGAATGGGAGGCATTTTACTTTGGGCACGCCAGGCTCTCCAAAACCGTCACCTCGTGCGCTGCTCCCAAAGAAGTTAAGCTGAGCTTCACTGTTGCATTCAGCCAGTTGTTCTGGTCTGCTCATTGCAGCATCCTCACCTTCCAAAACTGTGTCCTGCTCTACCTGTAAATCCTCAAAACCACGAAGATTGAATGCCTTCTTCATACAGTGGGGCAAAAAAGTATTTAGTCAGCCACCAATTGTGCAAGTTCTCTCACTTAAAAAGATGAGAGAGGCCTGTAATTTTCATCATAGGTACACTTCAACTATGACAGACAAAATGAGGAAAATAAATCCAGAAAATCACATTGTAGGATTTTTTATGAATTTATTTGCAAATTATGGTGGAAAATAAGTATTTGGTCACATACAAACAAGCAAGATTTCTGGCTCTCACAGACCTGTAACTTCTTCTTTAAGAGGCTCCTCTGTCCTCCACTCGTTACCTGTATTAATGGCACCTGTTTGAACTTGTTATCAGTATAAAATACACCTGTCCACAACCTCAAACAGTCACACTCCAAACTCCACTATGGCCAAGACCAAAGAGCTGTCAAAGGACACCAGAAACAAAATTGTAGACCTGCACCAGGTTGGGAAGACTGAATCTGCAATAGGTAAGCAGCTTGGTTTGAAGAAATCAACTGTGGGAGCAATTATTAGGAAATGGAAGACATACAAGACCACTGATAATCTTCCTCGATCTGGGGCTCCACGCAAGATCTCACCCCGTGGGTCAAAATGATCACAAGAACGGTGAGCAAAAATCCCAGAACCACACGGGGACCTAGTGAATGACCTGCAGAGAGCTGGGACCAAAGTAACAAAGCTTACCATCAGTAACACACTACGCCGCCAGGGACTCAAATCCTGCAGTGCCAGACGTGTCCCCCTGCTTAAGCCAGTACATGTTCAGGCCCGTCTGAAGTGTGCTAGAGAGCATTTGGATGATCCAGATGAGGATTGGGAGAATGTCATATGGTTAGATGAAACCAAAATAGAACCTTTTGGTAAAAACTCAACTCGTCGTGTTTGGAGGACAAAGAATGCTGAGTTGCATCCAAAGAACACCATACCTACTGTGAAGCATGGGGTGGAAACATCATGCTTTGGGGGCTGTTTTTCTGCAAAGGGACCAGGACTGACTGATCCGTGTAAAGGAAAGAATGAATGGGGCCATGTATCGTGAGATTTTGAGTGAAAACCTCCTTCCATCAGCAAGGGCATTGAAGATGAAATGTGGCTGGGTCTTTCAGCATGACAATGATCCCAAACACACCGCTCGGGCAACGAAGGAGTGGCTTCAGAAGAAGCATTTCAAGGTCCTGGAGTGGCCTAGCCAGTCTCCAGATCTCAACCCCATAGAAAATCTTTGGAGGGAGTTGAAAGTCCGTGTTGCCCAGCGACAGCCCCAAAACATCACTGCTCTAGAGGAGATCTGCATGGAGGAATGGGCCAAAATACCAGCAACAGTGTGTGAAAACCTTGTGAAGACTTACAGAAAACGTTTGACCTCTGTCATTGCCAACAAAGGGTATATAACAAAGTATTGAGATAAACTTTTGTTATTGACCAAATACTTATTTTCCACCATAATTTGCAAATAAATAAATTAAAGATCCTACAATGTGATTTTCTGGATTTCTTTTTCTCATTTTGTCTGTCATAGTTGAAGTGTACCTATGATGAAAATTACAGGCCTCTCTCATCTTTTTAAGTTGGAGAACTTGCACAATTGGTGGCTGACTAAATACTTTTTTTCCCCACTGTATATATGACTTGATTCAGGAAACTAGGCATATGTTGTGCTTCACCACTTTACAGGAGTGGCATTTGAACGTAAACATACATGTTTTATCAAAATACGTTTTTGGGCAGAAATGCATTCTGGAACGTGAACTTTCATATGCCTTAATAACAAACTTGTATGCCATCTGTAAATACAAATCAAAATGATAACTGCTTAAGTCTTACTAATGATCTCCACTTTCTGGTGAACCGAGTTTTGAAATCAGTGGATTGCCTGGTGGAAGTAGAGTATGATTGCTAAGGAGATTATCTGGTGTTTGATTGCAAATAATCCTGAGGGAGTCGAAAAGAGAACACACAGAACTAGGCTGTTGTATAAAACACCTTTCTCCAGATTACATCTTCAAACCAAGAGCAACCATGCCATCCATGACAGATGGTAAAGCGTTCATCCATGTATATGGGTAGGATAGTCTAGCTAGCTACATTTTCAGATATTATACGTTTCAAATTTCTTTTGAAAGTTGTTTTCATTACTGTTGGCTAACTAACGTTAGCTGGCTGGCTCACAAATTTTACGTGTATGATCTGTGTAGTAATATTATTCGTATCTCAGCCCCATTTGCATTTCTTGTTATAGCTTAATGTTAGCTAGCTAGCTAAAATTGAACCTAGCTAGTTGGTTAGCTTTAGATTCATGCAGGGTAGTAAAGTTTAATGAGCTGGGATTATGGTTCATTGTTTAGTAGCTAGCTAGCAACAAAAGACTCCACTATTCAAGTAACCAGTTCACTGTACCGTTTACACGTTCTGTATCCTGTGCATTTGACAAATAACTTTGATTTTATTTGATGTAGTGCATTTACTAGAGATGGTAATGTGAACAACATGGCCTGCACCAAAGTCAGATTAGGAAATAATGTTAGGTCAATGAGACAGTGTCCAAGTTCTAAAATTATCTGGTAGAAATCCCTGCTTTTATTTCATCAGTCACAACCGTAAGCTTTTTCTGTAATTAGCTCGCCTTTAACTTGTAAATAATGATCTTGTTGTGAGTTTATTTTCCTGTAATAACTAACACAAATTAGTTAAAGTTAAGGTGTGGTCAGCTATATGATATGGTCATTATTTGAACTGGCTAGCCAGCTAACTTAACTTGTTAGGGAGTGGCAGCTGAGGGGTCGGTTTTGGAGTAAAAGTAAAATGCCTCCCATTCAGGCCCAGAAAATAGGATATGCACATATCTGGTACCATTGGATAGGAAACACTCTGAATTCTCCAAAACTGTTAACCATTTGTCTGTGAGTAAAACAGAACGCATATAGCAGGCGAAACCCCGAGGAATTTCTGTCCTGGAAAAAGTGATTTTGACACATTGCTCATTTGGGAACCCCTCCCTCATGAAAATGACCATATAAGGGCATATGAATGCAGTACCCATCGCTTCCTTTAGATGTCAACAGTCTGGAGACAGTGTAAGTTTTCATTTTGGATGAATTAGACCAGAGAATAAGAGCAAACCAGGAAGTCACTCATTTATGTAAACAGTACCCAGCAAGGCGCCGAGAAGGCACGCTGTGTCTTTTTTACCGTCTTTATCGATCAGTTTATATTCCGGTTGATTTATAATAGTAAATATACGTAAAAGTGTTCCTAAGGATACATTTAAAACTATGTTTGATTGTTCTTGGACAAGTTTATAGGTATAAGATGAACGAGTTTGCGTCACGTTTCAATGGACTAGTGGAGGCTGTCGTTTCTGATTATAACGCGTGAACCAAATGGAGGATTTATGGATAAAATACATGACTTTTTCTAACAAAAGAACCATGGATTGTCTTCGTTGGACACTTAGGATGACCTCAGCAGAAGTTCTTCAACAGGTAATTGATTTGTTTTCGCTGTGAAATGTGTTATGTGTGTGCCATGATGGCTAATCGATTCATGGCTATGGGAAAAATATGTGAGGTGCTACCCTCAAACAATCAAATGTGCTGCTTTCGCCGTAAAGCATTTTTGAAATCTGACAACGCTGTGATATTGCCAAGAAGCAGAGCTTTTGATGAGTATGGAACACTTGTATATTGGTGGATGTTTAATAATTCAACTTTGGGATTTTGAATTTGGCGCCTTACATTTCACCTGGTAGTGTCGGGAGCAGCCCGCTAGCGCCCCAGCAATCCCTGAGAAGTTAACATTATCTCGCTAGCTAACAAGCTAGTAACAAAGAAAAACATTGTTTAGAAAGTTGCTTTAAGTGGCCTGGTTTGCTAGATTGACATAAACTAAATTACTAGGTTCTACATATCCTAGGTTTATTGGTTTTAAAATAATCCAGTTATGCTATTTTTGGACCGCCAGGCTGCAGCCTGTCGTTTTTGTGTTTATATTTTTTCATAAAAGACATCCACAAGTTTGATGTTGGACGACAATAGAATGTTCATGTCACTGTGACAAATGTCTACAGATGTCGATAGACGTAGCATAAACCAGCCTTTAGTCTTGAAATCTTTAGTTGTTTAGTACACTTCTGTACTCACTGTTTAGCACATGGCCTCACATGTGAATCCTTAAAGAGATGGGTGGGGCTAAGATAATGTATACGATGCAGAATGGGTGTAGACAAAGAGCTCTGCAGTACTGTAGGTGTACCAACACATTAAAGGGCCATTGTCTTAAAAGTGGGGTTACAAGTTTATCAACTTTCAAAGCAGAATTACTTTCCCATTGTTCCTCAACTGTAGAGTATGATATACCATTTTCTAGCTCTGAGTCTCTACTTTTATGCAATGTAAAAACCATCATTTCAAATGTTGCTACATAAGACCGTATCGAGCCGGTCAGTCACATATTGCTGGCATTGTCTGTGATGATGTTGTTGATCTTGCCATGGATCCCAAAATGGTTTAATGTTTACTCATATGGATTGTTTGTGTTGTCCCCTGTGTGGCACCCCTTAAACGCTTTGCAGGCCAGCATGACGTTGTACGTGTTCCAGTCATGAATAAAATGGCCAGCAATTCCCAATAATTACTTCAGCTGGGATGATGACCAAAGATCCACAGTGACACACACTAGCAGCAGACACTAATAGGCTACTCAGATCATACAGTGCTTTTCTGGAAGACAGTTTTACGGATGGTATGTTTTAACTTGTATCCAGTGTTACCACAAATGTATGGAAATCAAATCAAAGTTGGATGGTCAATGTGGGACAGAGGAGTGATGAAGTCTGCAATTATGTCAGTCAAGACATTGGTAGCTGCTATCTGATTAGGATGAGTGGAATTATATTTCTTTGGTGCAGAGGTAGATGGCTGGGGTTGGTAACCATCAAGTACAGGGTGCTTTCTCTGAAGCAAGAATCAAGTTGATTACTCACACTTTCAGGTTCAACTATTAGGATATGTGTAATAGATTCTTAGAACAAAGATAATTTCCTTATTTCTCTATTAAACTGCAAGTAGGCCTAGTCTGATATCAAAATGCATCTGTCCAATGCCATCAGTCATGTGGGTTCAGGTAAATCCCTCATTCCCAAATGAATGGAAAAGATAAGCACTGAATGAAACCAGGGAATTATAATGCACATGTCTTTCCATTTAGAATTGAGGCATATACACTGAGTGTACAAAACAGGAACTATCTCCATGACAGACCAGGTGAAAGCTATGATCCGTATTGATGTCACCTGTTAAATCCACTTAAATCAGGGTAGATGAAGGGGAGGAGACAGGTTAAAGAAGGATGAATGGGCAAGACAAAATATTTAAATGTCTTTGAACGGGGTATGGTAGTAAGTGCCAGGTGTACTGGTTTTAGTGTGTCAAGAACTGCAACGCTGCTGGGTTTTTCACGCTCAACAGTTTCCCGTGTGTATCAACAATAGTCCACCACCAAAAGGACATCCAGCTAAACTTGACACAACTATGGGAAGCATTGGAGTTAACATGTGCCTGCATCCCTGTGGAACGCTTTTGAGACCTTGTAGTTCATGCCCCGATGAATTGAGGATGACTTGAGGGCAAAAGGAGGTGCAACTCAATATTAGGAAGGTGTTCCTAATGTTTTGTACGCTCAGTGTATATGGATCTACAGAACAAATGGCCTTGGGCATGGACTTATTATAAGACATATTTTTACACGGCACATTCTCCAGTGTTAAAACATTCATAATTAACTGAGAGTGTTAAATCAACACAAAGTGTGGAGTCTGTGGACTCCTATAGAAACCAGAACATTGCTCAATTAACACACTGTTTAGTGTAAAGCCTTATTCAAATATATCCCAGAGTGCCTTGCCTTTAGAGTAAATTGTAGAGTTACCACCCATGACTGCATTTGTTAGTGACAGAGACATGGTTGTTGCAATCATCCAATTTCAGTCCTATTGACTTCAAGTGAAATCCTAAGTGAATGTTATTATAAAAAAATAACCCTTTATTTAACACAATACCATATGTATTTCATAAAGCCTTATTTTGAGGGCCTAGTTTTACATTAATACAGGGACCTGAAACTTCTACACATCATGTTGAACCAAAACCACACCCATCATTATATTTCCCAGCATGCTGTATTGCAGGTTCACATAACAGACCCATCTCATCAATTGTTCAGTAAAGACTGCATGAATCAGGCCCTCATGGTTGAATTGCTGCAAAGACCCTACTACTACTAAAAGGACACAAATAAGGAAGAGACTTGCTTGGGTCAAGAAACACAAGCAATGGACATTATAAAGGTCAAAATATGTCCTTTGGTCTGATGAGGCCAAATTAGATTTTGGTTCCAACCGCCTTGTCTTTATGAGATGCATAATAGGTGAACAGATTATCTCCACAAGTGTGGTTCCCACCGTGACACATGGGGGAGGAGGTGTGATGGTGTAGGGGTGCTTTGCAAGTGATACTGTCTGATTTATTTACAATTCAAGGCACACTTAACCAGCATGGCTACCACAGCAATCTGCAGCGATACGCCGTCCCATCTGGTTTGCACTTATCATTTGTTTTTCAACAGGACAATGACCCAAAAAACACCTCCAGGCTGTATAAGTGCTATTTGACCAAGAAGAAGAGTAATGGAGTTCTGCATCAGATGACCTGGGCTCCACAATCGCCTGACCTCCACAATCACCTGACCTCCACAATCACCTGACCTCAACCCAGTTGGGATGGTTTGGGATGAGTTGGACCGCAGAGTGAAGGAAAAGCCGCCAACAAGTGCTCAGCATGTGGGAACTCCTTAAAGACTGTTGGAAAAACATTCCAGGAGAAGCTGGTTGAGAGAATGCTAAGAGTGTGCAAAGGGTGGCTACTTTGAAGAATCTCAAATATAAAATATATTTTGATTTGTTTAACATTTTTTTGGTAACTACATGATTTCATATGTGTTATTTCATAGTTTTGATGTCTTCACAATTATTCTACAATGTAGAAAATAGTGAAAATAAAGAAACCCTTGAATGAGTAGGTGTGTCTAAACGTTTAACTGGTACTGTACATTGGGAGAACAATTTCTTTTTCTTAATACTTTGTTTATTGAATTTTCAATACCAGCATTTAGAAAATAATTGGTAGTAATATGAAACAACACATTAAAAACAACAATACAGCAAAACATAGAGAGACAGACATAAAAAAATACAAGAAATACAGAAATAAAATAAAATACAAAAAAAAGGAAAAATATATATTTTGATACAGTTGTTATAGGTCAACTAGCACAGTAAATACCGTCCTTAACATCCGAGATGTCATGTATGCACATACCCAGCTTTTTACATCACCAATATATAAATATACATCACTCTGGAACTGCAGGGAAATGTATTCGTTTAACATAAGAAAAGAAGGGAGCCCACATTGCATAGAATTTGTCTACAGACCCATTGAGTGTGTGTTTAATTTTTTACAACTTTATGCAATTCAAAACAGATTTAATCCAAAGAGCATGAGAAGGGGCTGCAGAGGATTTCCATCTAAGTAAAATGAATCATCTTGCTAATTAAGTGAAAATGGCAATTACATCCTTATTCATATTGGTCAATTGTATTGTGGGTAAGGAAACCCCAAATAGTGCAATAAAAAGGCTCAATCTGTGTGCCTCTTAATTCTGAGCGTGTGTTAAAGATGTCTTTCCAGAAACCAACAAGAGATGGGCAACACCAAAACATGTGTACATGATTAGCAGGAGACTGATTGCATCGTACACAATTAGGGTTCACATCCTTGTAAATTTTGGATAATCTTGCTTTGGTCCAGTGGGCCCTATGAATGAGTTGGCATTGAATGAGGCCGTGTCGAGCGCAAATAGAAGAGCTATGTACCCTTTTGAGTGGCCCTTCCCATAGTTCATCAGATATTTCCTCACCCAGTTCCTCCTACCAAGAGGATTTAATATTTTTTATGAGATGGCTTGTAGTGAGCAAATTTGACTGTAGATTATTTACAATGTGCCTTTCGGAGTAGGAAGTGGGATAAGAAATGTGTGAAACTGTTTCGCCAGGAAGGTTGGGGAATCCTGGATCTATGCTGCGGACATAACTCTGGTGTCACGATCTTCACGAACGGACCAAGGCGCAGCGTGCCGGGTTGAGAAAAACATGTTTATTTAAGTTTAACTCACCAAAACAAAAAAACCTTTGAACAAAGATCGGACAATACTGTGTCGCACATAGACACCTACACAAACTACAAACAAAGTTAACTTCCCACACAGAAGGAGGGAAAAGGGTCTACTTAAGTATGTTTCCCAATCAGAGACAACGATAGACAGCTGTCCCTGATTGAGAGCCATACCCGGCCAAAACAAAGAAATACAAATAAGAACATAGAATGCCCACCCCAAATCACACCCTGACCAAACCAAAATGAGACATAAAACGGCTCATACAGGTCAGGGCGTGACATCTGGACTTGTAAGAACCTAAAAAAATGATGTCTGGGGAGACCAAATTTAGCTGACAATTGTTGAAACGTACTAAATGTAATGTTAATATACAGATCTCTGAATCTTTTACAGTTTTTCTCGATTGTTTACACACATTTTCTGAAAGCATGCCTCATATTCTCAGAACTCTACACACAAATCAAAAAACACACACACAATGGGCAAAACCCCTCAATTCTCCAGCAAAATGAAACTTTACATTCAAAACAATGTTATTTCTTATCAAAATGGTATTTTGTTTTCAAATGACACACACAAACCATCATATGAATAGACATTTATAAGAACCAGTTGAACACTGATGTGCTCAATGTAAAACACTATGATGAATGGAAAACACTTCTTCTCCATTCATCATAATGACTTAGGCCTTTTTGGTTCAGTGTTGCCATTACTACAGACAGTACATACATAAGTGTGTTGTAAATATTTGAGAATATTGTTTTTATACTCAGAACACACAAATACGGTAACAAATATATTTTATTTTCCCACAAAAACAATGTACACAGTGTACATCCCATTCCCAACCAACACAAGATGCACATACAGTGCTCTACATACAAAACAGAAGAATTTAATGTAAACAGTTACAGTAAAAAAAACTATGCTGCATCCTCTCTTCTGTTGTGGTCTGGCCACAACACCTCATCCACATCACAAGCAATGTTTTCCCTGGACAAGCAGCGGAAATATCGCCTAGCATGGCGATTCCAGCCATGAAAAGCATCAGCTGCTATATCTCCACATGCATCTTCCATAGCTTGGAGAAGAGGTATACAGCGTTTGTGGATTTCGGTCATACACTTTCCATCTCCAGGCAGAAAAAATTCCTCAATAGGCTTGAGGAATGGAGAATATGGAGGGAGATAAACAACTAAAAAGCGTGGGTGGGCAGTGAACCAGTTACGAACCAGAGCAGCCTCCTGTGAAACTTACGTTGTCCCAAATGACAATGTACCTGAGCTGCTCTGGGCCATCTACCTGATCTGGTGGAATGAGTGTGTTGTGTAGGGTGTCCAGGAATGTGATCAGATGGGCGGTGTTGTAGGGCCAAGGGTAGCATGGTGATGGATGACGCCGTGGTGGATAATCGCTGCACACATTGTGATGTTCCCTCTCGCTGGCCAGGACTTGAACAATGGCACGCTGGCCGATGATATTCCTTCCCTCTTTCGTCTTTTTGTGAGGTTGAATCCCAACCTCATCAATGAAAAGATGAACTGGTGCTCCACTGCAGCCACCTCTAGCTCAAGGACTCTCTGAAACACACATGACAATATCAGAAATAGACATGGAGTGGTCACTATTGTGAAGCACAATCATTATGACTACAATACTGAAATATGTATAATTTATACAGTGTTGAGAGTATGCATCAATTGTGGGTTTGTATAGGACTCACTTGCACATAGTTATATCGCAATTCTTTGACTCTTTCTGAATTAGCGTGCTCAAATGGCACCCTGTAGACCTGCTTCATCCTGAGATTATTTCTGCAAGACCACGGTCCAGTGTTGATAAGTTTACCCTATCAATATTTTGAAATATCTCATTGTTTCTATTATTTTTCTTTGTATTTGCACGTAATGTTATGGCGTTATTTTCTAGGACCATGTTCATGATTTCAGTTTCCTGTTCAGGAGACAGAACACGTTCCACGACCACCTTGTGTTGGTAATCTTTCAGTTCTGCCAAACAAATAGTAAAATACTGTAAATACAAAGTAGGGAATACATTTCCCAAATACTTGAAACATACTTTATTTTTACAGTCCTACAGAACAGTCCACAGGCAATACTGTACTACTGTACTCATTGAGTACTGTATTGATATGCAGTACTGCAATTTTCTAGTGAGAGTAGATTTCTTACCTATTCTCATTTCGGAAAGTCGGATGATGGATGCTACAGTGTACCTGCTCCAAATTTGGCTGTACTCTTTGCCCAGCCTCCCTCATTGTTAGACCATGGTTGACCACATGATCAGCAAAGTGGCTCGGATCTCATCAGAGATTCACGGTCCTGGCCTTCCTAAATCCTTGTCCTCCCCATCCTACTCCTCTTACTCTCACTCCTCTGGCTCTGCCTCTGTTTCCAATGTTGGCATCCATTGCTCCAAAACAGAAGAGCTCACCTGTTGCCCTTTTATGCTAAAGCTCTGATTGCTAATTGTAAAACTGTGTGACGGGTGTTTGCCCATGTGATGAGTCAGTGTGCATATTTGAATGGCAGTGTGTTCATTGTAGAAAACAAGAGATTTTCTGCATGAAAATTGTGCCAAATGCAAAGAATTGTGTGTGTAGTGTTTTGAAAAAGTGTGTTTTAGAACTGCAATTTGAGTGTAAAGCAGGAATTGTGCTTGTAGTTTAGCAGAATTGGTTCAGGGGTTTGTGCATGAGTTACATGTTGTGGTCATTGTGTCTCAAGTACCAGTATTTGTGTGTAAACAATTGAGAAAAACTGTAATACCGAGACTAGACCATGTTGAGAAAACACCATCAATCATAGATGGGGGGAAAAGCTGGGTTTGAGGCTACCGGAGCCAAAGAAGAGGTTGTCTGAAACCCAAAGTGGTGCCTAAATTGATTCCAGATCTTCAATGTTGTTTTGACACATATATTTTTGGTGAAGGAGGAGTAAGGGCCTGTAACGGAGGAGTGAGCAAGGGAAGACAATGGTGCCAGTATAGACGAGGCAGCTTCCATCTCTAGCCAAGTTGTGGGTGGGAATATCTCTCTGCTCTGCAACCAGTACTGAATTATCCTAAGGTTAGCGGCCCAATAATAGAATGTGAAATCCGGTAGAGCTAGACCGCCGTCTGGTTTGGGGTTCTGCAAAAGCTGTTTCCGCATCCTAGGAGGCTTTTTGTCCCATATAAAGGGTAGAATTAGGCCGTCGATCTTTTTGAAAAATGAATTGGGAAGACAAATCGGAAGGCACTGATAGAGATATTAGAATTTAGGGAGAGTATTCATTTTAATAGAATTAATTATTGCGACTAAGGAGAGGTGTAGCAAAGACCAGCTTTCCAAATCGTCCTTAGTACGGGTTAAAAGAGGAGCAAAGTTGGCAGGTACCTGTGACAGGTACCCCGAGATAAATAAAACTACTGTGAGCTATTTTAAATGGCAAGTTATGTAAAGGGAATTTTTTTGCGGCCATATTAACCGGCATCAATTCGCTTTTACTGAGATTCAGTTTATACCCTAATAAGTGACCGAAGGATGCAAAAGTGGCAAGGGCAGCAGGTACAGAGACAGAAAGGTTGGATGTGTATAATAATACATCATCTGCATATAAAGACAGTTTGTGTTTGTGTCCGTATCTGACTATACCTTTGATGAGGGGGTTGGAGGGAAGTGCTATTGCAAGTGGTTCTATGGCGAGGGCAAACAGTAAGGGACTTAAAGGGCAACCCTGACGTGATAATCGTTGCAAAGGGAAGCAATCTGATTGAGTGTTATTAGTCTTGACAGAGGCTTGAGGGGATGAGTACAGAAGTCTTATCCAAGTCATGAATTTGGAGCCAAAGCCGAATTTATTTAGAGTGTAAATTCCATTCCACCCGATCAAACGCTTTCTCCGCATCCAGGGATATAATGGCTTCAGAGGTATTGTCGACAGAAGGATTATATATAATATTAAATAATTGTCGAAGATTGAAGAATGGATGTCTATTTTTTATAAATCCTGTTTGATCCGGAGAGATAATTGATGGGAGGACTGTTTCCTGACGCGTTGCCAGAATTTTGGCTAGAATTCTTGTCAACATTTAGCAGGCTAATTGGATGGTATGATACACAGTCAAGAGGGTCTTTGATATTTTCCTCGTTAGCATAAATTCATATCCAGCTCGGTTCTCAAAATGTCCATATCACAGCTAATATAAATCGCTTACCTTTCAAATAACTTCTGCTGATGGCTTCCCAAGTGTCCAAACAAGATAATCCATGGTTCTTTTGTTAGAAAAAGTAATTCATTATATCCATAAATCTCAGTTTTGTTGGCACGTTATGTTCAGCTACTCCACCAAGCATTGTCAGTCTCCCTCGCCCGTTTTACAGTGAAGGGATCGCGTTCAAGTTATACCTCTCATCTTTCACAAACAAATCAAATATCATTAATAATGCATCCTTATGTATTATTTTATGAATAATAGCGATCATATTTTACACGGATGGTAACTGAAACGTTATAAAAGGAAAAGAAAGCTGGGCGTGTTCACGTTCTCGTGAACGTGCACGGTTGTTTACATTTTTCCCTTCCTGTAGTCTTTCTTCTTCTATAAGGATCTGCTCAGGGCTATTTCCTCCAGACACTTTCCAGAGACTGTTGACATCCAGTGGAAGCCATAGGTACTGCAACCGGTGTCCTATTCCCCATTGATTTCTATTACCAGGCCTTCAAAGTGAGAGGAGGGCAACAGATAGAGGAATTCCGGACAGAAATTTCTTGGGTTTTTGCCTGCTATATCTGTTCTGGTATACCCACAGACTATATCTTAATGGTTTTAGACACTTCAGAGTGTTTCCTATCCAATAGTACTAATTATGTGAATATCCTAGTTTCTGGCCCTGAGTGGAGGGCATTTAACTTTGGGCACGTCAGACAGGCGAAAATTCGGAAAATGGGGACCCTAGCTGTAACAGGTTAACATAGATAGCCTATCCCTTTTCAGTTTGTTCTCATGTCCGGTGTAGGAAATAATTTCACCTCTGATATAAGCTTTCAAAGTTTCCCAGAGAGTAGACGCAGAGATGTTCGGGGTTCTATTAGTAATCATGAAAAAGTCGATTTGACTCAAAACAAAATTTACAAAGTGTTCATTACTGAGCAGTTGAGTATTTAGTCGCCAAGGCAGTCGCAGATTGTCAACATTTTGAAAGGCTACTTCCATAGTAACAGGGGCGTGGTCAGATACAACAATTGGGTTATATGAACATGAAGATATGGAATGGAGGAGCCGGTCATCTACAAGGAAGTAGTCTATGCGCGTAAAAGTGTGGTGAACCGATGAGAAAAAAAAGAGTATGCTTTTCCAGCTGGATTAAACATTCTCCAAGGATCTGAGAATGCGAATTCAGACATAAAGGTTCAGACAACTCTAGCTAAGGTTGATAAGGTGGTAGGTTTAGTGGAGGATCGATCCAAATGTGGGTCCAACCAACAGTTAAAGTCACCACCTAAGATCAACATATGGGAAGACATATCTGGGAGTGTAGAGAAAACCGATGCAAAAAAAATCTCATTGTCCCAATTAGGAGCATAAATATTAACAAGTAGTACCTTTGTATAGAGCAGCCTACCACTGACAATTATGTATCTACCATGGGGATCTGCGATCACATTAGAACATGTAAAAGGTACCGATCTGTGAAGTAAAATAGTCACCCCTCTTGCCTTACTCTGAAATGAGGAATGGAACACCTGATCCACCCATCTGCACCTAAGACTTGAGTGTTGTGATACCTTCAGATGAGTTTCTTGGAGAAAGATTATGTGAGCGTTCAATTGATGAAGGTGGTGTAGCACCTTACTACGTTTAACTGAGTTATTTATGCCCCTGCAGTTCCAAGTAAGAAAATTAAAGCCATTCCCTCCAGCAGGATGGGCTACACTAGGCTGAGTCATGTCTTAAGAGAGAGAGAGAGGACGTGTAAAGGACAAGGTACAATGTAAACTGAAGATCTTAGTTGAACCTAAAAGTGCAAATGTAAAAAACAAAGACAAGCGACGAGGCACAAAAAACATATACAAATAAATAAGGAAAAAAAACCTTCCCTCACAACCGCCCTTGCCGAAGCATCTCCCCAAATAAGATGCAAGCAAAACCCTAAATACAAAAAAAGTTTAGAGCTAAGCGTGATAACTCGTACTCTGTGCTACCTGAGATTTGTGACCATTTAACTAGAGTAAGCCAAACATACATAGATTGGTCCCCAACAGAGTCTAAGGAAAACTACCTTCGGTTAAGAGAGGTTAAACAGCAATACAGATGATAAAACTAAGACAACCATGAAAACAGCCAGATATTGGCATTAGAGACGGCAACCTGGGTTGGAAATAAAAAAAATAAAAAGAGAATGACATTCAAATGTCGATGAACCCAGCAAAGATGGCTTCGCTAGCCACCCATTCGGCCTGCTAACTAGCCTGCTAAGAAGACCAGCTAACCAACCATTTGTTACACACCATGCGGTACAACAGCCGCTTTCACATTCTTGTTGATGAAATCTGACGCTATAGCCGGGTCCTCAAATCTGTGCATGGAGCCATCCAGTAAAGTCAGTCTTTGGAGCTTCACAGCTCCAAAGCTAGCCCGCTTCTTAGCCACAGCTGTGGCGTAGTCCGCAAATATCGAGACTCTTTTACCCTTATAGAGGAGAGGGGATGCTTCTCCCGATCTTCTCAGTATGTCATTGCGGACGTGAAAGAAATGCACCCTGATGACAAATGGTCGCCGGGGTTCTCCATCCCGGGGTCGGCTACGCAGAGTGCAGTGGGCCCGGTCTAGCAGTGGCTTCTCCTCTAGACCGAGCAGCTCCTGAAGCAGCTGGGCCATGAACTCCGTGGGTCTTTGGCCCTCCACTCCCTCCGGTATTCCCAGTAGACTAATGTTCTTCCTCCGCATTCTACTTTCCATATCTTTGCATCTATTGTCGAGGTATGCCACCCTAGTTGTCAATGAGCAGACGTTAGCCTCTAGCTCGCTAATGCGAGTGCTGTGGTCTGTAGCACCTTGCTCCAAATCCGATAAGGCCACTCCGTGTGCGTCGAGCTTATTCTGTATACTCTCGATAGATTTTTTAAGCTTGTCTTTGACCATTGATATCGCTGACCTGAGATTGGTAGAGAGACAGTACATTTTTTCGAAAATATCGGTTTTGAGGGTGCCTATCACAGATTGTAGCATCTCCACAGTCAGTGTTTCCGTGGGCCCGGCATTAGCAGCATCCGGTGGCAGGGGTGAATCAGGAGAGGGAGCGGGCTTGCTGCAGCCTGCTTGCTGCAGCCTGACGTCTACCTGTTTTTGGCCGGGTAGACGTCATTACAAACTTAAATGTATTAAACTTGAACTGAATTGTTTGCGGGTCTCTTCAGACGCCTGGGCAAACAAAAATATATACAATTTTGCAAGGTTAAATATATACATTTGGTCACTAACTCAGGAGCGATAGGGAAACGCGTTCTACATCCTTAGCTTCCAACAGCGCCCTCCCGGAAGAAAAATTTCAGTAATGGCTGCAATAAAATCAAATAACATATTTTATTAATTTAAGAAGACGTTGCATCTTATATTTGATTAGCATAAGATGAATGAATCAATCACTCTACATGCACAAACAGATATTGCTACAAACTCTAAAAATTAACCCGTAAAAGAGCATGCTGTGTATACATATGAGATGAGTAATGTCGGATATGTAAATATTATATAAACAAATTTTTAAGTGGCTAGTGATACATTTGTTACATCCAATTTTCAATTATTTAAAGTGGCTAGAGATTTAAGTCCGTATGTTGGCAGCAGCCACTCAATGTTAGTGATGGCTGTTTAACAGTCTGATGGCCTTGAGATAGAAGCTGTTTTTCCATCTCTCGGTCCCATCTTTGATGCACTTGTACTGACCTCGCCTTCTGGATGATAGTGGGGTGAACAGGCAGTGGCTCGGGCAGTTGTCCTTGATGATTTTTTTGGCCTTCCTGTGACATCGGGTGGTGTAGGTGTCCTGGAGGGCAGGTAGTTTGCCCCCGGTGATGCGTTATGCTCCTCACTACCCTCTGGAGAGCCTTGCGGTTGTGGGCGGAGCAGTTGCCATACCAACGGTGATACAGCCCGACAGGATGCTCTCGATTGTGCATCTGTAGAAGTTTGTGAGTGTTTTTGGTGACAAGCCAAATTTCTTTAGCCTCCTTCGGTTGAAGAGGCGCTGTTGCGCCTTCTTTATCACGCTGTCTGTGTGGGTGGATCATTTCAGTTTGTCTGTGATGTGTACGCTGAGGAACTTAAAACTTTCCACCTTCTCCACTACTGTCCCGTCGATGTGGATGGGGGGGGGGGGTGCTCCCTCCGCTGTTTCCTGAAGTCCACGATCATCTCCTTTGTTTTGTTGACGTTGAGTGAGAGGTTATTTTCCTGACACTACACTCCGAGGTCCCTCACCTCCTCCCATCTTGATGATTGAGTTTGAGGCGTGCTTGGCCACGCAGTCTTGGGTGAACAGGGAGTACAGGAGAGGGCTGAGACCGCACCCATGTGGGGGATCAGCGGGGTGGAGATGTTGTTTCCTACCCTCACCACCTGGGGATGGTTTTGGTTGCAAGTTATGTGTATGAGTTTCTTGCCCCTGTATTAAAGTAAAACTTGGCCCTTTAAAAATAAGGCCTTTTAACATACGTATGGTCTTAAATAAATATACATTTTTATGATAACATAGTCAGTGCATAGGACTGAAAATGGTTGAATGAATCAACCACAGTCTCTGTAGGTGGAAAATCATCTTAATTTGTTTTTTGAGTAAACTATCCTTTTAACCACATAGGGAGAAGCGGCGCACTAGCGGCCTGCTCCTCACACTACCCAGTGAAATGTAAGGCGCCAAGTTCAAAATCCAAAAGTTGAATTATTAAACATTCATCAATATACAAGTGTTGCATAGTCATCAAAAGCTCTGATTCTTGGCAATATCACAGCGTTGTCAGATTTCAAAAAGGCTTTACCGCGAAAGCACAACATTTTATTCTTTAAGGATAGCACCTCATATTTATGCATTAGCATAAATTCATAACCTGTGTGGGTCACACAAAACCCATATAAGAGCTAAAATAAATCACTTACCTTTCGAATAACTTCTGCTGAGTGCTTCCCAAGTGTCCAACGAAGACATCCAATGGTTCTTTTGTTAGAAAAAGTAATTTATTATATCCATAAATCTCAGTTTGGTTGGCACGTTTTGTTCATAAAATCCACCGTTGAGTCACTCGTTGTACAGTGAAGAGAAAGAGTTGAAATTATACCTATCATATTTCTCCAAACAAATCAATCATTTTTAAAGAATCCTTAGGTATTCTTTTATGTATATTTGCTATAATATTTCAACCGGATTATAGCCTGAACGAAAAGAAAGGAAAATAAAGTGGGGTTCTCACGTTCTCGTGCCCAGAAAAAAAAGACATTTTTACTTCCTTCAGTAATTCTTCTTCTGTACAGTTCTGTTCAGTGCTAAAGCCTCCAAACCCTGTCTGAAGACTGTTGACATCCAGTGGAAGCCATAGGTACTGCAGTCCCTGTCCTAGATAACATAGAAATCAATCGGCAGCCTGGAGAAAAAGGTCATGTATAACAAAAACAGCAAATCCAGACTTATAGAAACTTCAGCGTGTTTCCTATCCAATAGTACTAATTAATCAAATCAAATCAAATCAAATTTTATTTGTCACATACACATGGTTAGCAGATGTTAATGCGAGTGTAGCGAAATGCTTGTGCTTCTAGTTCCGACCATGCAGTAGTATCTAACAAGTAATCTAACAAATTCACAACAACTACCTTATACACACAAGAGTAAAGGAATGAATACGAGTATGTACATATAAATATATGGATGAGCGATGGCTGACCGGCATAGGCAAGATGCAGTAGATGGTATGGAGTACAGTATATACACATATATATGAGATGAGTAATGTAGGATATGTAAACATTATATAAATGGCATTGTTTAAAGTGGCTAGTGATACATTATTTCATCCAATTATAATTATTAAAGTGGCTAGAGATTTGGGTCGATGACCGAACGGCATAGGCAAGATACAGTAGATGGTTTAGAGTACAGTGTATACATTTGATATGAGTATGTCGGATACGTAAACATTATATACAAAATTGTTTAAAGTGGCTAGTGATACATTTGTTACATCCAATTCCTATGTATAAAGTGGCTAGAGATTTAAGTCAGTATGTTGGCAGCAGCCACTCAATGTATTAGTGATGGCTGTTTAACAGTCTGATGGCCTTGAGGTAGAAGCTGTTTTTCAGTCTCTCGGTCCCAGCTTTGATGCACCTGTACTGACCTCGCTTTCTGGATGATAGCGGGTGAACAGGCAGTGGCTCGGGTGGTTGTTGTCCTTGATGATCTTTTGGCCTTTCTGTGACATCGGGTGGTGTAGGTGTCCTGGAGGGCAGGTAGTTTAACCCGGTGATGCGTTGTGCAGTCCTCACTACCTCTGGAGAGCCTTACGGTTGTGGGCGGAGCAGTTGCGTACCAGGCCGGTGATACGCCCGACAGGATGCTCTCGATTGTGCCTCTGTAAAAAGTTTGTGAGTGATTTTGGTGACAAGCCAAATTTCTTCAGCCTCCTGAGGTTGAAGAGGCGCTGTTGCGCCTTCTTTACCACGCTGTCTGTGTGGGTGGACCAATTCAGTTTGTCCGTGATGTGTACGCCGAGGAACTTAAAACTTTCCACCTTCTCCACTACTGTCCCCTCGATGTGGATAGGGGGGTGCTCCCTCTCCTGTTTCCTGAAGTCCACGATCATCTCCTTTGTTTTGTTGACATTGAGTGAGAGGTTATTTTCCTGACACCACACTCCGAGGGCCCTCACCTCCTCTCTGTAGGCCGCCTCGCCGTTGTTGGTAATCAAGCCTACCACTGTAGTGTCGCAGCAACCTTGATGATTGAGTTGGATGCGTGCTTGGCCACGCAGTCATGGGGTAAACAGGGAGTACAGGAGAGGGCTGAGAACGCATTGTGGGGCCCCAGTGTTGAGGATCAGCGGGTGGAGATGTTGTTTTTACCCTCACCACCTGGGACCGGCCCGTCAGGAAGTCCAGGACCCAGTTGCACAGGCTGGGTCGAGACCCAGGGTCTCGAGCTTAATGACTGAGCTTGGAGGGAACTATGGTGTTAAATGCTGAGCTGTAGTCGATGAACAGCATTCTTACATAAGTATTCCTCTGTCCAGATGGGTTAGGGCAGTATGCAGTGTGATTGCGATTAAGGCTGCCTGTGGACCTATTGGGACGGTAAGCAAATTGGAGTGGGTCCAGGGTGTCTGGCAGGATGGAGGTGATATGATCCTTGACTAATCTCTCAAAGCACTTCATGATGACGGAAGTGAGTGCTACGGGCGATAGTCATTTAGCTCAGTCACCTTAGCTTTCTTGGGAACAGGAACAATGGTGGCCCTCTGAAGCATGTGGGAACAGCAGACTGGGATAGGGACTGATTGAATATGTCCGTAAACACACCAGCCAGCTGGTTCGCGCATGCTCTGAGGACACGCCAGGATGCCATCTGGGCCGGCAGCCTTGCGAAGGGTTAACACATTTAAATGTTTTCTCACATTGGCTGCGGTGAAGGTGAGCCCGCAGGTTTTGGTAGCGGGCCGTGTCGGTGGCACTGTATTGTCCTCAAAGCGAGCAAAAGAAGTTGTTTAGTTTGTCTGGGAGCAGGACGTCATGGTCCGCGACGGGCTGGGTTTCTTTTTTGTAGTCCGTGATTGACAGGTAGACCCTGCCACATTCCTCTTGTGTCTGGAGCCATTGAATTGTGACTCTACTTTGTCTCTATATTGACGCTTAGCTTGTTTGATTGCCTCGGAGGGAGTAGCTGCACTGTTTGTATTCAGTCATGTTTCGTAGCCTTTACCTGGTTAAAAGCAGTGGTTCAAGGCTTTCAGTTTTGGCGCTAATGCTGCCATCAATCCATGGTTTCTGGTTGGGGAAGGTTTTGATATTTGCTATGGGTACAACATCACCAATGCATTTGCTAATAAACTCGCCACGAATCAGCGTATACATCAATGTTGTTGTCAGATGCTATCCGAACATATCCCAGTCCACGTGCTCGAAGCAATCTTGCAGCATGGAATCAGATTGGTCGGACCAGCGTTGAACAGACCTGAGAACGGGCGCTTTCTGTTTTAGTTTCTGTTTGTAGGCTGGGAGCAACAAAATGGAGTCATGGTCAGACTTGGCTTAAAAGGAGGGCGGAGAATAGCCTTGTATGCATCACGGAAGTTGGAATAACAGTGGTCCAGGATTTTACCAGCCCGGTGGCACATTCGATATGCTGGTAAAATTTCGGGAGCCTTGTTCTTAAATTAGCCTTATTAAAATCCCCAGCCACAATAAATGCAGCCTCAGGATATGTGGTTTCCAGTTTACATAGAGTCCGATGAATTTCTTTCAGTGCCGTCGATGTATCAGCTTGAGGGGGATGTACACGGTTGTGATTATAATCGAAGAGAATTCTCTTGGTAGATAATGCGGTCTGTATTTGATTGTAAGGGAATTCTATGTCAGGTGAACAAAAGGACTTGAGTTCCTGTATGTTGTTATGATCACACCCACGCCTCGTTAATCATAAGACACACACCCCGCCCTTCTTCTTACCAGAGAGATGTTTGTTTCTGTCGGCGCGATGCGTGGAGAAACCAGGTGGCTGTACCGACTCTGATAACGTGTCCTGAGTGAGCCATGTTTCCGTGAAGCAAAGAACGCGTGCAGTCTCGAATGTCTCTCTGAAAGGCAACCTCGATCGGATTTCGTCTACTTTGTTGTCAAGAGACTGGTACATTGGCGATTAAAATACCGGGAGAGGTGCACGATGCGCCGTCGACGAGCTTGACCAAAAGACCGGCGCTTCCCTCTTCTCGGCGCCTTGTTGTTTTGAGTAGCCACGCATATCCAGTCTGTTGTTGTGTTTGGGTTAACGAAAGGAGAATCCTCTTTGGGAAAGTCGATTCCTGGTCGAATGTTGGTAAGTTGACGCTGTTTTATATCCAATAGTTCCTCCCGGTTGTATGTAATAAAACTTAATATTTTCCGGGGTAACAATGTAAGAAGTAATACATAAAAAAACAAAATACTGCATGGTTTCCTGAGAACGTGAAGCGAGGCTGCCATCTCTGTCGGCCGGAAGTAGAAAATTATGTGCATATCCTATTTTCTGGGCCTGAGTGGCAGGCATTTTACTTTGGGCATGCCAGACTCTCCAAAACCGTCACCTCTGCTGATGATGCCTAAAGAGTTAAAGGTGATATAGTTTGTGTTTGAAACCAGAATACTTACCCTCAGATGGACAAAGAGGTTTGCATTTGTTTTTGCTGAGCATCCAACTTTTTATTTGCAAAGTTTGCAAATTATTTTGGATTTCTCTGCAGTATTTTCAGGTATCTCAAAATTTATTGCAGCTTTCCTCATTTCCAGTGGCACGTTGAATCTATCTGTACACAACATCATTGGTTGATTGGTTTGACTTGATTATCTACACCTGGGACCTGTTCAGGAGAATTAGCATTTACAGAATGTTCAGATAGAAATGTATTGTGTAGATCAAATATGATCTACTGGCAGATTGATTGAAATAGTATAGGACGTTGTGTGTTCTCTCTTCATAAATGTTCTATCTGCAACAGTTCCATATGCAATCCTGACAATAGTTGAAGGCAGCCAATCCAATAGTTTCTGTAGTCACTTCCTGAGATCTGTATTCAAATATTTTTTTTAAGTTGATGCTTTCTCAGATCTGTATTGAATTTGTTTTAAAAAGTAGTACTTTCTGTATTCAAATAGTTGTAGTCACCTCCAATGTAACTATTTGTTCCCCAAAAGGGTTAGGTTGTTCCCCAAAAGGGTTAGTCATATGAAAACCATATGAGAACCATTGACCCATGATATTATGTGTTACTTTCTACTTTCTGTCTTTCTGGTGTCCAGTATATGATGAAGTTTCATATGAAGGGCTCTGTTATGTTGTGAGTTCCTATAACTTCTCTCTTCATATTTGTGACCCACCACCTGGATTCGGTCCTATGTAGCAAATTTTTTTTTTTTTACATCGGATAAAGTAGAGACTTAGAGCTAGAAAATTGTATATCATACACTGCAGTTGAGGAACAATGGGAAAGTAATTCTGCTTTGAGAAAATGGCACTTACTGGAGAGCTCTTCTTTGTCTACACCCACTCAGCATCGTTCACACCCTCTTAAGCCTTTGCCCCATCCATCTCTTTGAGGATTCACATGTGAGGCTATGTGCTAAACAGAGTAAATACGGTAGTGTAGTAAACAACCAAAGATTTCAAGACTAAAAGTGGTGAAAGTAGCAAGAAGTAGTAGTAGAACTTCACGTTATCTAGTCCTTGGCCTATATCCTAATCTGACTTTGGTGCAGGTCATGTTGTTCTTAACATTACCGTCTCTGGTAAGCAGACACATTATACCAAATAAAATCTATGTTTATTTGTCACATGCACAGGATACAGAAGGTGTAAACGTTACAGTGAAATGGTTACTTGCATAGTGGACTCTTTTGTTTACACATGTAGCTAGCTAACTAACAGTATGCTTTAACTTGCAATGAAAATACATTTCTGACAAAATTAGAAATTTATAATATCTGAAAATGTCGCTATACTCTTACCCATATACATGGATGAATGCTTCTCCCTCGCTGTCATGGATGCCATGGTTGCCCTTAGCCTTCTATGTTCTCTTTGCAACTCTCCGCATTTGGCAATCATCTCTCTGGTTCCACCGGGCATCTCACTGATTTAAAAACTTGGTCAACTTCTTTCGTGACAACAACACTGTTGATCGCCTTTTCTTCCCCCATCACTGTCATCAGAATACTCTACCATGTCTGGTTCAATGAAAATGTTTTTAGCTAAATCAGGGATTTCCTCATCATCTGATTCATTTTAAAACTGATCTTTGTTGATAGCACTTTTAACTTCAGGGAAGCAATGCAACACTTTTTCAGTTCTTCATGATATCTTTCAAAAAAAGCCATGGTAGAAAGGATTAGCTACACATACTGAGCAGATCATGTCAAAGACATGGGATGAAGGGAGTTTGTGAAGAGAGAACGACATAGTGTTCTTAACAATGGATGAACTTTGGGTGTGGGAATGGGCAAAGATAAACCGAAGAGCTAATGGTTTCACCAGTGTTTCAGTTGTATCTGAGGTAAAGGGTCCTAGCATGTCCAGCCCATCCATTATCTCAGCCAGTCATGGCTAGCGGGAAGGTTCCTGTATTTTTTGGTAGCTAAATCAACTAGGCTCGTAATTTAAATGTTGTCTTTACAGATGGCATACAATTTTGTTATTAAGGCACATGAAAGTTCACATTCCAGAAGTGATTTCTGCTATAAAAAAAAATGCATTTTGGTCCAAGTAAAAAATAAAACAAAAATAGAAAATGGCTCTACTGTGAAGTAGTGACGTGTGACATATGGCTAGTTTCTTGAAACGGGTCACATTTAGTGATGCGGTCCTGTATGACAGGAACTTGAGATAAGCATGATGTGGATGGTGTTTGGTGAGGGGGATCTGTATGGCAGGGTGACAACATAGTTTGGGTAATGATGTATCATTTCTGGGACAGCAAATAGTGAATCAGGGAATAATTGACAGAATCAGGTAGCAGGGTGATGCTACAGTATGTGGTGAGGGGGTACTATAGGCAGATTTTGTCCACTGTGTACATGTAGCATCGTCTCCAGGACACTGAATAGTGAATCAGGGTATAATTGACAGTGTCAGGTAGCAGGGTGATGGATTGCCTGATTAGTGTCCTGGCTGGGTTCTCTACACAGATGGCACATTAATAGTGGGCAGCTGCCCCCTACCAACACACAACCAGGTCTCTACCTGCACTCATCTCTGCACCCAGCACTCATCCTCCGTCATCCCCTCAGTTCTCCAGCCCAGGCATTGCCTTCTCTTTCTTTACTATTTATTTCTCTCTTTTATCCAACTACTGGGATGTGTGCCCAGAATCAATTAATATGCCCCCATATTATGTGCACACACCTGCAAATTCTCTCTCTCTCTCTCTCTCTCTCTCTCTCTCTCTCTCTCTCTCTCTCTCTCTCTCTCTCTCTCTCTCTCTCTCTCTCTCTCTCTCTCTCAGCCTCCTACCATCCATCCCCTCCTCTTTCTCCCCTGTCTCTCTCTCGTTAGTGATTAGTGATTATGGTGGGATAGAGACAGAACAGGGATTTCTGGGGTCAGTGTGTTTACACTGTGGACAGGTGTGCTCTTCCAAGCCAGGAGTGTGTATGCCAGACACTAATGGAGAGGGGCCAAGGGCTGTAATATGACGTCATTAATAACAACACATAAAATACAACCAATGGCTGCACATACACAATTGTAACAACATGTAACATTTATACAATGCATTATGCAATCAAGATCTAGGTCTACTTATTGAGGTCAACTACCTCTTTCAGTACTGAGGTCAAATGTCAGCTCCATTAAAGAGTAACATCGTGCTTGTAGATGTAGTACAATTGTAGCTAGCAAACATCTAACATTATGATGCCATGTCAATATGATCAAACACAAGTTAACCCTAAGCTACAAAGAAAAATGCTTTACTGACCATGGCTGAACTGTACGGCTAAAACCAAAACTCAGAACTTACAACCATATCAAAAACAGCTAAGATCCAGAACTTTATGTCACCTCTCACCTAACCAGAAAACAAAGATCCTTGTGTGCCCAGTTCAGAACCGGGATACTGTCTCTGACAATTGAAGTAGGTTGGTTCAATGCCGTAGATGAAGAGTGACTATGTACTGTCTATGATTTAGGAGAGGTCGAGAATGAACTGCACTTTTTATTTTATTGTACTTTATATGATGATTTGAGAGCTATCCTGCTTGATAAAATGTGGCAAAGAAATCCGGAACTATTCTGTATTAGAGATTAAGAAAAACTTGAATGGCTATTTAGGAAAGAAGTATTCCTGGTATGATCTCGAAAGCTTGAAAGACATGACAAGATAAGTATACTTTACTTTTTTTTTTTCTCAATTGATTTTCATTGCCGCATGAATATATATACATACACAGTGCAGTCGGAAAGTATTCAGACCCCTTGACTTTTTCCACATTTTGTTACGTTACAGCCTTATTCTAAAATGTATTCGATTATTTTTATTATCTACACACAATAACCCATAATGACAAAGCAAAAACAGGTTTTTAGAAATATTTGCAAATGTATTAATAATAAAAACTGAAATATTATATTTACATAAGTATTCAGACCCTTTACTCAGTACTTTGTTGAAGCACCTTTGGCATCGATTAGAACCTAGAGTCTTCTTGGGTATCACACTACAAGCTTGTCACACCTGTATTTGGGAAGTTTATCCCATTCTTCTCTGCAGATCCTTTCAATCTCTGTCAGGTTGAATGGGGAGCGTTGCTGCACAGTTATTTTCAGGTCTCTCCAGAGATGTTCGATCAGTTTTAAGTCCAGGCTCTAGCTGGGCCACTCAAGGACATTCAGAAACTTGTCCCGAAGCCACTCCTGCGTTGTCTATGTACTTTGCTCCGTACGTCTTTCCCTCAATCCTGACTAGTCTCCCAGTCCCTGCCGCTGAAAACATCCCCACAGCATGATGCTGCTACCACCATGCTTCACCGTAGGGATGGTGCCATGTTTCCTCCAGACGTGACACATGGCATTCAGGCCAAAGAGGTCAATCTTGGTTTCATCAGACCAGAGAATCTTGTTTCTCATGGTCTGTGAGTCCTTTAGGGGACTTTTGGCAAACTCCAAGTGAGCTGTCATGTGCCTTTTACTGAGGAGGGGCTTCTGTCTGGCCACTGTACCATAAAGTTCTGATTGGTGGAGTGCAGAAAAATAACTCTGGAGCTCTGTCAGAGTGACCATCGGGTTCTTGGTCACCTCCCTGACCAAGGCCCTTCTCCCCCGACTGCTCAGTTTGGCCCGGCAGCAAGCTCTAGGAAGAGTCTTGGGGGTTCCAAACATCTTACATTCAAAAATTATGGAGGCCAATGTGTTCTTGGGGACCTTCAATGCTGCAGAAATGTTTTGGTACCCTTCCCCAGATCTGTGCCTTGACACAATCCTTTGTCGGAGCTCTACAGACAATTCCTTCGACATGCACTGTCAACTTTGGGACCTTATATAGACAGGGGTGTGCCTTTCCAAATCATGTCCAATCAATTGAATTTACCACACGTCGACTCCAGTCATGTTTTAGAAACATCTCAAGGATGATCAATGGAAACATGATGCACCTGAGCTAAATTTTTAGTCTCATAGCAAATGGTTTGAATAATGTAAATAAGGTTTTAATTTTTTTATTTGTAATACATTTGCATAAACGTTAAAAAACTGTTTTCGCTTTTTCATTACGGGGTCATGTGTGTAGATTGATGAGGGGAAAAAAACAGGATTTCTTTTTTTTTTAATACATTTTAGAATAAGGCTGTAACATAACAAAATGTGGAAAAATGGATGGGGTCTGAATACTTTCCGAAAGCACTGTATACACACACACACACACATATATATACACACACACACACATATATATATATATATATATATATATATATATATATATATATATATATATATATATATATATACAGTAGATACATGAATGTGTGTATGGACATTATTATTTTATTATTATTTTAAAGCAAATACAGTGTCTTATCGACTTATGTGGGCTGGGCATCCTGAAGTTGCATGACACAGTAATAATAAAATCAGTCAAACACATAATGTAATACTTGAACAATGCATTATTCAATCTGGAACATCTTAGAAAGTAGGCCTGTTCTGCTATGCATGGCCCATCTCATAAACAGCTTTGACACATGTGTGCCGTGTAGGCACCTTTTTAGTCTAGGTATGCGTGCCCGACTGCCTGCACTCATCTGATTAGCTCACTGATGTCCTTGTTAGTAGACATGGCTGAGTGTGTCCTTTTAAACGTGAACAAGAGAAGAACACCCACAAGCCTGCTGAGTGCTCTCACAAAGGACAGTGAATGCGTCCCAAATGGCACCCTTTTATATATAAAGTGCACTACTTTTATCGTGCTCGATAAAGGGAATAGGGGACCATTTGGGATGAAGGGAGTTTGTGAAGAGAGAACGACATAGTGTTCTTAACAATGGATGAACTTTGGGTGTGGGAATGGGCAAAGATAAACCGAAGAGCTAATGGTTTCACCAGTGTTTCAGTTGTATCTGAGGTAAAGGGTCCTAGCAGCCCACTGATATGGAACATGTTACATTCAGTCCACAGAGCAAATCACATCCAGATGGACCCAGTGTTCGCTTTTAGTGTGTGTCCCAAATGGCTCCCTATTCCCTATGAAGTGAAATGTCAATGTGGCAGATTGAGACTGGGGTCATAGAATTAGAATAGAATAGAATTGAAGAGGTCTTCTGTCTGTGAGCTGAAGCAGCATGTCTTAAGTCAGTCAGGTCTATCCACAGACCATTTTGAGATCCTTTTACAGCCAGATTATCACAATGTAGGACGTGTGCTTTTAAACTAAGTGTTTTCATTCATACTTACTGTCGAAACATCTGTTATGTTAGAAATGATGCATAGTTAAAGCCTTTGTAGAAGCTAAACACACACGAGTATAAACACGCACACGGACGCAGTCAC
Organism: Brachymystax lenok tsinlingensis; assembly: GCA_030435695.1. Taxonomy (NCBI): domain Eukaryota; kingdom Metazoa; phylum Chordata; class Actinopteri; order Salmoniformes; family Salmonidae; genus Brachymystax; species Brachymystax lenok. Next base: position 18,122,708 of record CM059785.1, read on the forward strand.
GCAGGCAGTCACGCAGGCAGTCACGCACCGAGTCACGCAGACAGGCAGTCACGCATGCACGCATGCACACACACACACACACACACACACACACACACACACACACACACACACACACACACACACACACACACACACACACACACACACACACACACACACACACACACACACACAGCCCTGTCTCAGCCCTGCTGATGAGACAAGGTACAGAGAACGATGTGTGTGTGTGTGTTGCGTGAGAGAGAGAGAGAGAGAGATCAGAGCCCCCTCCCTCCCTCTCTCCTTACCTCCCTCCCTCTCTCCAATTCTCCCTCCGTCAGTCTGTTGGTCCATGGAGCCAGTATCGATCAGCAGGTTAATCCTAATGCTGGTTGAGAGGTGCTCCAGGACGGGTCATGCTCCCTGGCTGAGAGTAATCCTCTCCCTGGCTGGGTGCTCTTTGGCTGGGCCTTACTCTAGCTCAGCCCTGGCTGTGTGCTCCTCTTTCTGGCTGTGGCTGTGTGTGCCCTGGCTGTGGCTGTGTGTGCCCTGGCTGTGGCTGTGTGTGTCCTGGCTGTGTGCTCCTCACCCTGGCTGTTCTTACTGTACTATAGATGGCAGGTGGCTCACAGGTTTCCCCCTCCTCTCAGCACTGTGAGATAGTAATGCAGAGCCATGGAGCCAGACCCCCCCCATCCGACGGCATGGGGTCTCAAACCGATGACTAAAGACACACTCTTAGAAAAAAAGGAGCTATCTAGAACCTAAAATGGTTCTTTGGCTGTCCCCACAGGAGAACCCTTAGACAAACCCTTTTTGGTTCAAGGTAGAACCCTTTTAGATTCCATGTAGAACCCTTTCCACAGAGAGTTCTAAATGGAACCCAAAAGGGTTCTACCTGGAACCAAAAATAGTTATCCTATGGGGACAGCCGAAGAACCCTTTCTGAACCCTGTTTTCTAAAAGTGCATTAATTCCTATGTGAAGAATCCACAGCGCATAGAAACCAAATGAAGTCTGTTAAGATGGTGTATCATGGACACTGCAACGTGACGTTGCAGGCTAGCCCAGTGCTGCCCCCTCTCATTGAGTAACTCAGGTTGAAGACCGACCGTGGTCCTGCATGCTGCCATTAGAAACTCAAATATCCTTAAAACTTCTTCTGCGTGCAATTTTAAAATAATCAGTTCAAGGACGTTCATCTGGTGTATTAGAAGCAATTATTGGTAACATGATTGTCTTCAAAAATGTTTTTATTTACATGAAGATTGCAATTTTTCCATTCACTATCATGCCTGTTTCTGCTAACAATGCCTGCAGTACCGCCGTCGGCCTAGAACATCCATGGCTTCAATGAGAGGGGATAGTCATTCTCCCCTCTCTCAAACACAGTAACACAGCTGCCCTGCCAGCCACACTCCAGGCGGCTGCTGGTTGTGTGTGAGCGGCTCACATTGAGAAAAGCTCCAGCTTTTCCCCTCCAAAAACCCTACAGCTGGTGCCTGCTTCCTGCTCCCTGCTGCCTACTAGCTGGTGGCTGGTGGCCTGGCTGGTGCTAGTCCCAGACGCCTCTCTTCACACTGGTGTCTAAGAATTCATGTTGTTTTCTCTCACGGATAGCAGCTGACAGCAGAGGCAACAGAGGCAAGCCACTCTCACTTTTTCTCTCTATTTGGCCCCATGCTATCGTTTCTGTGCTCTCCCTCTGCTCTCCCTCTGCTCTCCCTCTACTATGTCCTGATTGTGTGTAACCATGTTATGAATTTGTGATGTGTAATCTGCGTGTCTGAGACTACAAGCATGTCATACTACAATAAAATAAGTGTCTTCAGATTAAAATTAACGGGTCCAGCATTTATCAATCATTGTCAACCTAGGGCACTCTAGGACATCCACAAAATACCCTATTTTCTGCAGTGTGTCTATAGAAACAACTGCTGCGTTCTTGATCAGGTCTCTATGTAAAATACATTTAATCTCAATGAGAATAACCTGTATATACAGTATAAAGGTTAACAATTGAAGCAAATTAAAATGAAAATAGTATCAGTATACCTATTCCAAATCAACCCAGTTGGGCCTCACTGCTGATTTTCATGGTGCGCCTTAAGCAGTTTTCAGAAGATATATTTCACAGTTACAAAAGTTGAGCTGAGGGGAAAGAGGAGGTGTTTTCGATACACAGGGAGAGATTGAAGCAGACAGGGAGTGGGAAAAGATAAAGAGACAGAGAACTCTCTTCAGGTATATGCGTCAGATGTGTTTCTGAATCTTCTGAATTACACCCACTCGACTCAGAGAGCACGTCCCAGCGAAAGGAGTGCAAGATGGGGGAGAGATGGCGCCCGAGTCTACCTGCCTGGTACTTTGGCTGGGACGGCTCACCGCTGACTGGTTATTTCTGTTTACCGCCTGGCGGAATCTAAATCTCCAACCCAGGCGTTTTTCTCCCTCTTTCATCTGCTGCTCCATGGAATTGATTTCCACCCACTTGACTGCCGTGTGTTGTGAACTGAAGGAGGGATGGAGAGATGTAGGGGTGGAGAGATGTAGGGATGGAAAGATGGAGAAGCTTTCTCCTTAAAGGAGAGCATTTTTCACTCCTCAAGATGGTGTGCGTCTCTTCACCTCTCACCCCCTCTCTGTTTTGGAAAAAGAACATAGAGTGTATGTGGAGCCCCCTGCATTTGTTAGGGTGAAGGTGTAGAAGGGTGAAACAGCAAGTCCTAGGAAGATGGACAACCTTCACAGAGATGGACAACCTTCAACGGAAGTGAATCAATCTGCTTTCAACAGCAAAAATACACACACGTTAGATGCGTCCCAAATGACACTCTATTTCCTTTATAGTGCACTACTTTTGACCATTGCACATAGTCCTCTGGTCACAAGTAGTGTACTATAAAGGGAATAGGGTACCATTTAAGACGTAGCCCTTGAAACACATTCACCTCTTGACACTGTAGAATAAAATAGCGCTAACGTACAGGCTTTCCTTCAAGAGTTAAACACATTTGGTTCAGTATGATGGCTCAGTGATAAATGTGAGTTGACTTCCCCATCGAGTGTCCTGTACCTCAGTGATAAATGTGAGTTGACTTCACCATCGTGTGTCCTGTACTTCAGTGACAAATGTGAGTTGACTTCACCATCGTGTATCCTGTACCTCAGTGATAAATGTGAGTTGACTTCACCATCGTGTATCCTGTACCTCAGTGATAAATGTGAGTTGACTTCACCATCGTGTGTCCTGTACCTCAGTGACAAATGTGAGTTGACTTCACCATCGTGTGTCCTGTACCTCAGTGACAAATGTGAGTTGACTTCACCATCGTGTGTCCTGTACCTCAGTGATCCCAGTCTACTGTACTTCTCCTGAAGGTTTGTCAGGTTTTTTCCGCCCGGTCGCTCTCTAGGCTGGCATTCTGACACCTTGTTTAGTGTGTGTCTGTGTCTGTATCTGTCTGTATGTGTGCGTGTGTGTGTGTGTGTGGGTGTGCGTGTGCGAGAAGCACACTGACAGCTCTTATCTGATACAACCTCATCAGCTCCACACTTCCACAGCATTTCCTGCTCTCTGCATTCTTCTCTTCTCACTTTTCCTCTCTTCTCCCCTTTTCTTCTCCTCTCTTATCCTCTTGTTCTCTATATTCTCATTTTCTCTTGATCTCTTCTCCTCTCTTTCCCCTTCCTTCTGTCTCAGTGTTATGTAGGGGGAAAAACAGACTATTGTCTATTGCTATTGTAGATCAACACTTGGTTTGGGCAACATCCTATCACTCAAAATGTGTGTTCTTATGATCCTCCCTCCTCCAGGGGTGTTGTACTACTATGTCCTTATGATCCTCCCTCCTCCAGGGGTGTTGTACTACTATGTCCTTATGATCCTCCCTCCTCCAGGGGTGCTGTACTTCTATGTCTGACCCTGTAAAACAACACATTTCACTGCGCCTATCTGGCGTGTGACAGTAAAAAAAAACATCTCTCTCTCTAGGCCCTGACAAATCCCAGAATGCATATTCAGCAACCACTGTCTGTGTGATGATGCACCCACTATGACTGACAGACAGGGGAGCTCCACTATGTGTGTGTAGGGGAGGGAGGGGGTTGTGTGTGTATTTGGTTTTGACTGCCCATCACAACAAAGACGACATGCTAGAATGTGTCCCCAAAGCGAACCCTGCAGTGTTCTGTGTGTGTGTCCTCTGCCAGAGCTGCCATTTATTTCAGAGTGTTCCGACTGAAGCACAGTTGGAGAGAGAGAGAGCACAAAGCACCTCACCAGAGAGACCTCTATTAAATGTTGTGAAGAAAACGCTTACAGTGCAAACATCTTTCAGGAATTTTTCAACTGATGCTCAGGACAGTTTCTCTAGGTGCGTCACCTTCCTCCAGTGGTTTCAGTATTACGCTGACCAGTATGTGTGCATTTACAGGCACCTAAAATGCCACCCATTGCACATTAAATTGCCTTTCAATCTGATAATTAGCATAGTGTCAAACCAGGCCACAAGTCTTTCTCTTTTTAATTTATTTCTCTCATATTTTCATGTACTACTGGATATCCAATTGATAGTGAGAAAGACACTAGAGCGTTTGGAGAGTTTCTGTTAGAAGGGCAGTGGGGTCAGATTCAAACCCACCCTAACACCTGAATTTAGCGGACTTAACCTCTAGACCACCCCAGGCCACGGCCAAAACTTCTCTTCTACAAAGTCAGTCGTAGCAGTGGCACTAAAATTCTGGTGGAGTTACGTGTCACTGGATGTGTCCCAAATGACACCCTATTCCCTATATCAAAGGTACTGCACTCAAACCAGAATAGTCTGCTGTTTGGGACACAGACATTGACTCTGTCCTCGCTCACCCAGGGCCACACAGAGCTGTTGTGTGACTTTACAGTGACTTCTGCTGCAGATGTTCCTGGCTTCTTCCTGGCTGGATGAGGCTTCAGTCCTGTGGATCGAGGCTAGCTGGGGGTTTGACCACATAACTGTGGGAGACTGTAGCTTGGTCCCAGATCTGTTTGTGCTGTATAGCCAACTCACAATGATAACAAGGACCAGGCAAGGATACCAGGACACACAGGGAGACACAGGAAGACACAGGAAGGGACACAGTGATCTGGCAAGTACTGCTACAGACCATGGTTGGACTGTAGCACACAGGGAGAGATGTAATTCTGGTTTTGTTGTGACTGTGTAGACTGATAACAAGATGTTATTATGATATGTGGTGTTGTCACACACCTTGATGCCCCCTGTACCTGCTCGCCCATGTAAACACACCACTTGTGTGTGAACGTGTGTGAACGTGTGTCAGGAGGATGTAGCAGTGTGTCTCTCTGTGTGTCGCCTTAACTTTGATTGAGCAGCCAATGAGCAGCCCGACTGTTTTCTGTTCACCGCTGTGTGTGTTCCTACTGTGGTGCTCTTCTCTCTGCTGGTAGTGACAGAGGAGAGGAGCAGCTCTTTTCTGCAGCACTGATCGATACAGTTAATCAAGGGAAACTACATAGTGGCGTCATGCGTGCCTGTGTGTGTGAGCCTTTGTGTACGCACACACACGCACGCACACGCACACACACGCACGCACACGCACACACACACACAGTCTTGTACAGCTAACCTTGTGGGGACACACAATTCAGTCCCGTTCAAAATCCTTTTTTTCCCTAACCCCTAACACTAAACCTAACCCTAACCTGTACTCTTACCCTAACCCTAACCTTAACCCAAAAACCTAACCTTAACCCTAAGCCTAAACCTAACCCTAGCTCCTAACTTTAAACCTAAAACTAACCCTAGCTCCAAACCCTAACTTTTAACGTAATTCTAACCTTAACCCTAAACCCCTAGAAATAACATTTGATCTTGTGGGGACTAACAAAATGTCCCCAATTGGTCACACACACACACACACACACACACACACACACACACACACACACACACACACACACACACACACACACACACACACACACACACACACACACACACACACACACAGTGTGGGTAGGGGTGTGTGAATAGGCCACTCTTGCATATTCTGTGGATGGAACACATCTCACAATAATTTACATGAATACAACAAAGAAATGCAGAGGGAGAAGATGCATCAGTGTCTGATTTCATGGATTTACAAAGATCTAAAAGATCAATCCCTTATTATGATGAGACCAGAGATAATACAGAGAGTCTGCAGGCTCTTTGTTGTGAGGTTGAGGGTAAATCCCAAATCCCTTTCCCCTGTATTATATGCACTGTAGTACACTGCATAGGGGGTCTCCAGAGTGGCACAGCAGTCTAAGGCACTACATCTCAGTTCTAGAGGTGTCACTACAGACCCTGGTTCGATTCCAGGCTGTATCACAACCGGCCGTGATTGGGTGTCCCAAAGGGTGGCGCACAATTGTCCCAGTGTCATCCGGGTTAGGGTTTGGCCGGGGTAGGCAGTCATTGTAAATAAGAATTTGTTCTTGACTGACCTGCCTAGTTAAAAGAATAGGGTGACATTTGGAACGCAGACTGAGTCTGCTGCCTGTTTCGTTGTGGCAGAGACCTGAGTTTTCCTTCTAATGATGTTGGCAGATCAGCTGAATGGGACTGACCTCTGTGTCATCAGATTTAGCTAATGTGCTGGGTATGCAGGACTGACCCTGTGGACCTCGCTGACCCATTGGCCCCTGATTGGACAGGAATGTACATGAATAAAGACAGGAAAGAGAAAAGTCAAAGGCTTCGGGGTGTTTGAGTTTGAAATGAGACAGGGCATGTGCCGGCTGTACAGTTGGAGTGTGAACAAGGGACGATTGGGTAGGAGGGGTGGAGGGAGGTAGGGAATAAACTGTTGTCTGGGAGGTGACCTTTTCAGCTCGTTGAGAGAGGGAGAGAGAGGAAAAGAAAGAGGGGGGAGAGTGCCAGGGAGAGAAAGAAAGACAGCCAGGCTGGCCATGCATCAATCACACCATCTGACAAACACAGGACCAGGGAATAGGGAGGAAGGGATGGTGCTACATGGTTACATGGTTAGAGGTCCAGCACCATGGCCCCTTATGGTTCCTGTGTGCCCTCAGACTTGGAGGGAAGCAAAAGTCATTCCACTAACCAAGAATTGCAAAGCACACTCTATTGGCTCAAACAGCCAACCAGTCAGCCTGTTACCAACCCTTAGTACACTTTTGGAAAACCCCACAGTTTGGGAACCACTGACTTTAGATAACACCTTTGATAGCAATACATGGTTTTAACCAGAAGAGACAGTAATGCCAATGATGGAGATGATGCCATTTATGTTCAGAGTCATATTCCTGTAAAGTTTAGAGAGGAAATAATATGGCTACAGGTTCACCTGCATCACTTAAAGCCCATTCTTGTGGAAAGCTGCTATAGACCACCAAGTGCTAACAGTGAGTATCTGGATGACATGCTTAGTAATGTATGTGATATCAACCGAGAGGTATATTTTCTGGGTGACCTAAATATTGGCTGGCTTTCATCAAGCAGCCCCCAGAAATATTCTGTATAAGAGTTCATACAACACGTTTTGTAGTGATTCCTATGTTGAAGATGTAAATAATGTTTGCTGGTCTGTGACACATGTGTAATGAGGAGCAACCAGACGCTCCCCTTGACCCATTTATGAAATTGCGTATTCCAGGTACTAATAAGCATACACTCATTAAGACAAATTATGTTTGCAACCCCACCATGTAAAATAAGTTATGTTATCAACGACCAATGTTAACTTTTTTAATTTGGGTTATGAAAGCCTATTACAAATAAGTCTGACAGGATCTGAAGACTGTATGGTTTGAAGTGACTGAAATGCATCAGAAAGGTATTGGGAAGTTCAGAAGATCATCAGGCAGTAATGTTGGTTGTATGATCTTCTGTGCAGAAAACAACATAATTGATTTAATGGTTGGTATCGTCCACTCAGTTCTAAATACTTGTGGCCATAGTAGAGGGAAACAGTATGTACTGTATGTACACGTTCCTGAGAGTCTTGTCTTTCAGTGTTGGGGTCATAATATTTTGTAACTTAAACCATTCAAAAGATAGTGGTATCTTTGTAGGGAGATAACAGCAATAACTATGTTTATTACATACACATCTAGGGGCTACCAGAGGTTACTGACTTAACCCACGTTCTATGAACCAAGCGCAAGTTTTCTCTCACAACGCCATTTTCAATCCAGGGGACCCCACATGGGTTTACGACCCTTTGTTTGGGAAACCCTGCATTAAGTAAATGACTGTAAAATTGTATGGTTGAGAGGGATGAGGCAAAAGGAATGGCAAATGAGTCTAGCTGCACAGCCGATTGACAAACATACCATGAATTGAGAAATCATGTAACAAAACTGAACAAAAAGAAGAAGAAAATGTACTATGAAACAAAGATACATTATATAAATAATGAGAGTAAAAAGCTTTGTAGCACCTTAAATGAAATGTTAGGCAAAAAGGCGAACTTGGCTCCATCATTCATTGAATCAGATGACTCATTCATCACAAAACCCAGTGAACTACTTTAATGATTTTTTTCATTGTCAAGATTAGCAAATTTAGGCATGCCAAAAACGTATTATGAACCTATACATCCAAGTATACCTGACCAAATTATGAAAGACAATAATTGTAATTTTGAATTCTGTAAAGTATGTTTGGAAGAGGTGAAAAAATGACAAGCCACCTGGGTCTGACAACGTGGTTGTAAAATTACTGAGTATGATACATTAACAACAGATTTTCAGCATGCTTATGGAACTTACATAAATGGCTGAGAGAAATGTAAAAATAAAAATAACTATGGGAGCTGTTTTGTTAGACTTCAGTGCAGATCTTTATATTATCCATCATAATCTGCGGCTGGAAAAAAACATGTCTTATTGCTTTACATCCCCTGCTATATTGTGGATCAAGAGATACCTGTCTAACATATCACAACAGGTGTTCTTTAATGGAAGCCTCTCCAACATAGCCCATGTAGAGTCAGGCATTCCCCAGAGCAGCTGTCTAGGCCCTTAATTTTTTCAATCTTTACAAATGACCTGCCACTGGCTCTAAGTAAAGGCTGTGTGTCTATGTATGCTGATGACTCAACACTATACACGTCAGCTACCACAGCATGTGAAATAACTGTAACACTTAACAAAGAGCTGTAGTCAATTTCAGAATGAGTGGCAAGAAATAAGTTAGGCTTAAATATTTAAAATATTAAAAGCATTGTATTTTGGACAAATGATTCCCTAAACCCTAACCTCAACTAAATATTGTAATGAATAATGTGGAAATTGGGGAAGTTGATGAAACTGTCATGGTCAAAGCATATTGACACAACAGTAGCTGAGATGGGGAGAGGTATGTCTGTAATAAAGCTAATAATAATCGCTATCAACAATGCAAGTCCTAGTTTTGTCGCACCTGGACTACTGTACAATCATGTGGTCAGGTGCCACACAGAGGGACTTATGAAAATTACAATTGCCCCAGAACAGGGCTGAACGGGTGGCCCTTAAATGTACACAGAGAGCTGACATTAATAATATGCATGTAAATCTCACCTGGCTCAAAGTAGAGGAGAGATTGACTTCATCATTAATTGTATTTGTGAGAACTATTTACTGTACGTGTTGAATTATCATAGCTGTCTGTTTAACTACAAGCACAAAGCTCAGACACCCATACATACCCCAGAAGGCATTTCACCAGAGGTCTCTTCACAGTTGCCATGTCCAGAACAGACTACGGGAGGCACACAGTACTACATAGAACCATGACTACATGGAACTCTATTCCACATCAAGTAACTCATGCAAGCAGATAAAAATACACCTTATAGAACAGCGGGGACTGTGAAGAGGCATACACACAGGCAGAGACACATACACATACACACACAATAACATACACACTATACACACACATACACATGGATTTGTATTGTATATATGTAATAGTAGAGTAATGCCCTAAGGGCACACACGTAATGTATTGTGAAATCTATTGTGAAATTGAATGTAATGTTTTTTTATTGTATATAACTGCTTTAATTTTGCTGGACCCCAGGAAGAGTAGTTGCTGCTTTGGCAGCAGATTCTGTAAAAATGGAACAGCTTTCTGCCAAACGTTGACTTGTCACCATTCACCACAGTGCTGTCAATTTTTGGAATGCCAGTCCACTGCCAGCTATGTTCCGTAGCTTGGACAACAATGCAAACACTCTTTTTCACCCTCCTCTCCTTCCTTCCCTTCTGTTAATGCTAATCTATATGGTTGAGCAGACAACCTGGGCATCTGACCAATAGAGAAGCAAAGATTAACTCAATTACATGCCGTATTTAGATGAGAGATTATGCCTGTGTATATTTGTGTAGGCCAAACAAAGGCTCTAATATACACTTGGGGATATGGGATAGAGAGAGACAGTGATATTGAGATGGAGAGTGTGTTAGCGGAATAGACTTATGGACATTTTATGTGGGGGTTTGGATGGCATATGAGAGACCTCTCCAGAAACTGCATAATACAACAAAAGAAGATGATGTTTGTGTCAAAGTATTTTCTAATATTCATACATATAATTTCCCAACTTAATTGGAATCCGTCAGTGCATGTTCTCTGTAAAGCCGTCACCATGGCAGTTGGGACGTTTTTACTGTGATACGATGCAATAAAAAGAGTGAAGTGGATTGGGACCACAAAATTGAATGGGTTTCAGAGTCAATGTGTGTGTGTGTGTGTGTGTGTGAGAGAGAGAGAGATTAAGAAATCATGGTTTTTCTTAATTACTGTGGTGCCAGATCGATAGCACTGTGGCATGGTTCATTATCTATAATGTGGCGTGTTAGAGGGATAAAGACAGAGAGAGAGCACACAAGTCTCAAATTTCATTACTAATACAGTGAATTTGGAAAGTATTTAGACCCCTTGACTTTTTCCACATGTTGTTACATTACAGCCTTATTCTAAACTTGATTACATTTAGTTTTTTTCTTTCATAAATCTACATACAATACCCCATAATGACAAAACAAAAACAGGTCCACATTATACCACATTTTTATAAGTATTCAGACCCTTTACTCAGGTCTAAATACTAGTATTTCTGTTCTTTATTTTTATTACATTGGCAAAGAATTCAAAAAAACTGTTTTCGCTATGTCATTATGGGGTATTGTGTGTAGATTGATGAGGATAAAAAAATGTTTTTTAGAATAAGGCTGTAACGTAACAAAATGTGGAAAAAGTCAAGGGTTATGAATACTTTCCGAATGCACTGTGTGTGCAGTATACCGAGAGCGTTCGAGAGCCTGGCTGTTCATACAGAGAATGTCCACAACCATACACACACAACAGCACAGACTTGCATACACACACAGTAGCATAGGGAGTAGTGGTTATGGAGGACGAGAAGGTGGGCTCAGAAGAGGAGAAGGAGATGAAAAAAGAGATAGAAGGTCCCCCCATCTCGCATGAGTGGTGTCAACAAACAGTTATCTTCTCTGAAAAAACTGTGTCAAACAGGGAGCATCTCACTAATAGCTGTATAGTATCCAATGCCCACAACATGCAGTTTACATGGACTTATTGAGAGAGATGATGACAACATGAGTTTGTTGGCTGAATTGACATTTTAGACATTTACCAGACACCCTTATCCAGAGCGACTTAGTGTGAGTGCATACATTTTTTAAAACTTTTTCATACTGGTCCTTCGGGGGAAAGCAAACTCACAAATCTGGCGTTGCAAGCGCCATCCTCTACCAACTGAGCCACACGGGACTGCATGACTACACTGAACACATTGTATTGCTGTGGTATTTACATAGAGCTTCAGATGACGATAACACATTTTTGAATCTACAGCAGTCTAAACACCATACAAGGGTTTACAGAAAAGCACAACGCATTGAGAGATGAGACTCCTCAAACTCTCTCTAACATGGCTTTCTTGTGTTGTGGGAGAAATGTCTTCCTCATATTTTCTCAGTAATATACAATGGGACAGTAAAGATACAGTATCTTAAATGTTTCATTGATTTAAACAATTCAAACTTATTCTGTTATTTGCCTTTTGCCTCTGGGTAATGTACTGTAGTACATCGATTTGACTTGTCGTTCCTTAGCTTCTTCCACTGTAAAAAGGGCATATGTACAGTACATTATATATACACAGGGTAGTGAATACGTGCACTATGCATGTAATTATTTGTATTTCTGTGTTCATATTTGTGTGTGTATCATGTGTATGCATGTCCATCCTCTTCCAATGTAAAAAGGGCACAGTATGTATGCACAGGGTACGGAGCGAATAACACAACTGTTTATAGCGCGTAATGTGTATAAGAACTGGTCTTTGTGTACGTGTGTTTTGCGGGATTGTTAGTGTGTGTGTGTCCACTTGTTTCACTGGCCCATTTTCACTTGGAAAGCTTACAATGTGGGTTACGTAATCTCAGTTATCGTGTTGGCCTTCTCCGTGGTTCTTCTTCTTCACCATAAAGCCTGTACTGTATGAGGGAATAGACTCACCTACATCCCATAATCTCAACGGTATCTTCAACGATCAATAAACGCTTTTATTTCTCTATACACTTATCCCTTATATTATATCCCGTTGATAAAAGAAACTAAAAGCAATCAATAGTAATCAATCCATAATCAATAATCAAATTATCTGTGAGCAAAACCGAAAGCTAGAGATGCTGTTAAAAAACATGCTATTAAAAAACATTCTGTTAAAAGACATACTGCTAAAATACATTACTAATACTAATAAATTAGCCGCTTTCCAAAGCCAAATATTTACAAAAGATATTTAAATGTATGACCCAAATCCAAACGTAGATATGCTGCGCATTCAAACTACTGTTAAAACTACAGACTACAGTTAGCTCCTTCCCCATGCCAACTAGGACGTGAGAGAGAGAGTATTGTCTGGCATCTTTCCAGGGATTCTCCCATGATGCCTCTGACCCAGGCTCGACACAGGATCCTCTCTGATACAATCAGGTCAGCATCATCCATATGACTCACAACACTGACTCAGTCGCAAATAGCACCCTATTCCCTGTAGTGCACTTCTTTTGAACAGGGCCCATAGGTGTATAAGTTGTGCACTATATAGGGAATATGTGCCATTTGAGACACGTGACACAGCTCCAGTGACCCCACTCCACTGACAGAGGGGCCTTGAGACACTCATTATCTGGTCCAGTGATGACATTGAACCAATGGGAAAATCAGTCAGCTGGATGGACAAAAGAGACCGATGATTCAATGTGCAAGTATGTCTTGAGAATGCATGTGACAGATAATCACCTTTAGTTCCAGGCAGTATTGATATGAACGTATTTCAGCAATCATTTTCCCCAGGATTCTTGTTAGTTCCCCCAACCTTTTCCATTCAGCAGTAGAAGCTGAATGGAATAGACGATTAGAACTGATATGATTGTACGATGCTGAGGTCACGCCTCTCAATCTCTAATCTTTGAGAGCACGCCATACCACAGCCCCACGTCCTCTGTTCCACTGCAACACTAGAACTATCCAGCAGTGATGTATGTCTCATCCCATTGATGTGAGAGTTTGGCCAGATTGTTCAGAAGAGAGGATAGGCACGGAAATGCCACAGGAGACCGAACCTGCATCCCAAATGGCAACATTTTCCATTTATAGTGCATTACTTTTGACCAGAGTCCTATGGGTCCTGGTCAAAAGTAGTTCACTTCGAATGGAATAGGGTGTCATTTGACATGCAGACAGACTCATGCAGAGGAATAAAAGCGTTGGCTTGACCCTTTAAACATGCAGATGGAGAGGAGAGTGTACTGCCAACAGTCAGATACCAGACCCTTAGGCTTGACAGGACTTTGTAGCGGCAGAGAATGTAGGAATCTACTACTGATGTAGCTGGGCTATGTGTGAGGAACGACAAGATGCAGGGTTCTACACTAACTTTGTCCACTTTTTTAGATGGTGGTTGCAGCACATGATTTGGAAGCATCTATTATAAACATTTGATCTATAATTGATAATGACGTGGCCTATGTCCCATAATGTGCCTGCATTCCATACAGAACCAGGCTAATAATGACTAGCCATCTTTTAAATTAGCATGCCCTTGTGCTCTTACATTGATTTGGATAGATTTACTGTAACAGTAAAGATTTACTGTAACAGTAAAGATAGATTTCTAAGTGCCATGTTTTCTTTTCTTCAAAATCCTTGTCACGGATCCCTACGGAACTGTCATTGCGCACACCTGGCCACAATTAGCAATCAGTAGTGTTTGTATATATGTGCCCTTTGGTTCTCCATTGGGCTGTCGATTGTTGTTCTATGTCCGTTGGTGCATGTGAGTACCTGTGCTGTGTGTTTTGGCTTTTGTGCCATTGTGGATTGCGCAGATGATTCTGTCACGACAGCTAGGAGTGGTGGGTGTGGAGTCAGGCGCAGAGAGCAGGGTGTAAGGAAAATCGTAAATATAACGCCCAAACAATGCAGGCGCACTAAAACAAAAGGCGGCCCAAACAGGACACCGAACAAGCAAGTAAATGCAACAACCGAACGTCCACCAACAAACAGAGAAACAAGCCCGCACGAAAGGAGGCGGGCTTGACCGGCTTAAATAGCCCTAGAAAACACAAACACGAAAACAGGTGCAAACAATAAGAATAATCAACAGAAAGAAAAAGGAGGATCGGTGGCAGCTAATAGGCCGGTGACGATGACCGCCGAACGCCGCCCGAACAGGCAGAGGAGCCACCGTCGGTGGAAGTCGTGACAGCCTCGTCCTGTGTATTGATCATTGTGCGCGTCTGTATTTATTCCAGATACTCCTTGCTCTTTTGTTTTGGGTTTCAACCATGTGTTTTTTGTATACGTGTTGGTTTCGTTTTCGTCCCTCTGCCTATACACGGCACGCCGTAATATGGGCATAATAAAGACACATATTACTCATTCCTGCGCCTGTCTCCCAACCCTTTATACCAACGTGACAATCCTCTAGATGGGCAGAATTTAAAAAAAAATTATACTTGAACCCAAAACAGACCGTGGCAACAAAAATAAGATCATGGAGAATGAATGTGATTTCCCTCAGTTTGTACAAGTTTCCTATCTCTGAACCACACCTTTTTTTTAAAATAAAAACGTTTTTGAGATCTGGGAAAAATGTGATAAAATTAGATGTGTTTGCATAGTTACCCTTTACTTTAGGTGTGCACCATCCAGAGAGTGTGTTTGGCTAACATGTTTCTGTAGTGCACTTGTGATGGAGTTTTCAAAACAAATGACCACTGGATTGATGCAAATAATCATGATTCTACCAGGTAGACATAGACTACTTTGTAGTCACTTTTTTTTTGCCTTTCCATCTACCTGAAATTGCATTGCTAATGGCTAAACAAGGTGGTGGACATATAGGCCCTACATAGGGCTGTGGCGGTCATTCAATTTTGTCAGCCGATTATTGTCATGCAAAATCCTGCCAGGTCTCACAGTAATTTACCGTAAATTAATATAAACGCGTTTAGCATCTCCAGGCCTCCACTCATACAAGCTGCTGATGTGAGCATTTGGAACATTACACTATGTTGAGTGTAAAAGTCATCATTTGAAGCAGGTCCTATATGCTAGATTTAGTTGTGAGTGATACAAACCTTAGAATGTCTTAGAAATCAAAACATATATGGGCTGCAGGATGCGACTTTAGCTTCTTGATGATTTGAAAAAGTCGCAAAAAAAGCTCTGTTCCTTACTACATGCTGCACAGTTGTTCATATTTCTTTAGTCATATGAGTGGCCCATTATCAACTGGGCAGGGGATACATGTCACCTGTATGCACTCCAATAGCGAATGGAGGCAGTGAGCTTTGCCACCGGTCCGTTTTTCAATTATGCTGGTAGGCTGTTTCGGTTTTATAGCAGATATGAGCGGCTGAGAAATAAATATAAGAACATTTATTTCACTTCAAGCATCAACCACTGTTTGAGGAGAATATTCTCGCTGCACGACAAGTGATATTCCTCCCAAACTCTGTGTGCCATGAGCTCTCCAACCCTGTTCCTGCAGCACCCAGTGCTTAAATTGAGAAACCAAGTGTAATCTGTTCAGGAACATCGATAGTAACATGTTTTTTGCAACAAAACATATTTCAAGAGACTGTTGACAGCCCCTCTGTGTGCTCCAGAAACGAATAATGGAGAGAGAAAGAGAGGAGATGGAAACGTATGGTGGTGACATATTTTGTATAACTAAAGTTAATGTGTCACCCAATTAATTATGGAAAACAAAAATCCCTATTACTAAGCTATTCAAAATCATATACAAATTCACTATGATTGTAGGCTAACTGTAAGCTGTCCTGCAAAATCAATGAACCAATAGCGTTGCCTATGGCTATACGTTCTCTCCCAGACACTTTGGTAACCAGTCAATCCAGTATACATAATAATACAGTCCACTCTCAAAGGTGATTACTCCAGTATAGGCTAGACCAATTGTGTAAATCAGTTTTGTTCTATGTTTTTCTGCCATGCGTAATATGCGGTAGGCTATGTATTGTATAAGTCGTAATCATAATTTTATTTCAGATACTTTTTCGGGCTTGTGCTCATAAGCCTATGCATATGCATAAGCTCTAATATGCGTATGGCTGTTTTGAATGAATCATCACTGTCCATTTCGTTGTGTTAGGCTTTGGAACAACATCCACAATGACCATGTTTTCCACTCAGTTTCAACCTGTTGTTGAATTTTTTTCTTCAAATTGATCATCAGAGTGAGGTGAGTTTTAAAAACAGGATACTGTTTTGATGATAAGTGTTTGATGTGATTTTAGATTGTATTTGCATTGATGTCAGAGTGGTTAGAGGAACAATAGAGCCCTGACTACCAGGCCTTTAAGACCTGATGGTCATTAGTGAGTTGGGTACAACTAACACATGTCCAGAGTGCAGAAGAGGAGATTACCGTGACTCAATGGTCACATGGAATTTTACTGCGGTCATGACTCATGACTGCCGGTGCCGTACGCACACCGCACACAGCAGGGTGTGGAAATAATATGGAAGTTTTCCAGAGACATTGTTGCACTGAAAAGTTATCTGCCAGTGTCTGCATCCCACAGGGATTTTGTGGATTTCCCGTTGGATCTGAAAATACCAACAAGGATAAGAACCCCAAAGTATGCATGTAAATGAGTCTGGTCCATCTCCTTCCCTCTCTCTCTCCAAAAACACGCCTTATCTTTCAAATTAGTGCAGTACAAAATTATTTTCTGGATGGTGTCTGGGATGAACAGTTCAAAAGAGACTTTATGTCCTGCACATGAGTAACCGCGACCCTGATTGCATCCTTCTCTCATTGGCAGCCATGCAGGGTGGCTCATTCCTTGGGCAAGAAGACCATTCAATTTCACAATTTTTCATCCATATTTCTCCTCCTGCAGGCTGCTGATGAGCTGGTTGCTAACGGGTTGGTCCTGGGGCTGGCTGCTGACGGGCTGGTCCTGGGGCTGGCTGAAGGTCAATCTCATCCTCTTCTTCCAACTCACTGTCAGACTCTGAATTGACAGAGACATGATCCTCATATTTTGAAAATTCTCCATCTTCCAAAGTGGAAGACGCTTCTTCCACACTAGATTCTCTCTCTACAATTTTTTTTCTAAGGCCATTTGAGCAGATATTATTTTTGCCATACTGATTGATTGTGGTAAGGAACCACACATGCAAAGCTATTTATTTGTTGTGTCCCACCCCTAGTTTGCACCTGGCTGGGGTAGAGTGTGGGAAAATACAGCATTTGTATCAATGTATCGAAATAATGTATTGTAATAACATTGTGCAGGTTCCCGCAAGACATTGTGTAGTTTTACACACTACAAAATGGTAAAGAGTGTGAGAAAAGTGGGAGACAGGCAGGTTATTGGTGCTATGTTGAAACCACAGGCCCAGTGAGGAGGAAGACAGAATGAAGGCACACCGCAAACCTTTTTGTTTCATTTTTGCTTGTTTTCACCTACACACTTTTCCACACTTTTATTACCTCGGGTCCAGTGGACCCGAACACCACACAAGGGTTAAAACGAGGAGGTGACCAAAAACAGTGTTTCCTTCTTAATGGAACGCTTTGTATAGAGAACCAAGTTGAAGCCAACATTTTCTGTTGTCTTACTCATCATAACCGCACATGGTTTTACAGCAACAAGTGCAACAGACTAGCGCAACACTCTTCAGTTGAAAAAGTGGGAAACAAACTAAAGCGCCTACATTTCTCATAAAAACTGATCAGAAATGAAATCATGGAATAATTATATTGGAGCAATAGAACTTCTAAATTGTCTACCATGATGACTGAATTGCACATCGCAAGTATTCAACCAAGACTTTGAACTTTTTAAATACCTGGTTTGCATACCCATTCTTGCCTTAGCATTTACTGGTAGATATCATAACTTGTAACGTCTTTCCCACTTCTACCGCTGTAGATCTTATAGTCTATGTGTGTACAGAGCGTGTGATACATAATCGACATAATGAAGGAACAGCTTCGGGAACCCATCTGTTATTTTTAATCAATGATAAAATAGCATTATTGCACTGACATGGATGATTGACTGGCCCAAAAGGTTTGAAAACCTCCCCTTAATGTCTAGCCCTGACACACACAGACAGGGGTATTCCTGTGCCTTTGTTGCCTCTTCACACAGACAGAGGTATTCCCGTTCCTTTTTGCCTCTTCACACAGACAGGAGTATTCCCGTGCCTTTTTTGTCTCTTCACACAGACTGGGGTATTCCCGTACCTTTTTTGCCTCTTCACACAGACAGGAGTATTCCCGTGCCTTTTTTGCCTCTTCACACAGACAGGAGTATTCCCGTGCCTTTTTTGCCTCTTCACATAGACAGGGGTATTCCCGTACCTTTTTTGCCTCTTCACACAGACAGGAGTATTCCCGTGCCTTTTTTTCCTCTTCACACAGACTGGGGTATTCCTGTACCTTTTTTGCCTCTTCACACAGACAGGGGCATTCCTGTGCCTGTTTTGCCTCTTCACACAGACAGGGGTATTCCTGTGTTCCTTTGTTGCCTCTTCACATAGACAGGGGTATTCCCATGCCTTTGTTGCCTCTTCACACAGACAGGAGTATTCCCGTGCCTTTTTTGTCTCTTCACACAGACTGGGGTATTCCTGTACCTTTTTTGCCTCTTCACACAGACAGGGGTATTCCTGTGCCTTTTTTGCCTCTTCACACAGACAGGGGTATTCCTGTGTTCCTTTGTTGCCTCTTCACATAGACAGGGGTATTCCCATGCCTTTGTTGCCTCTTCACACAGACAGGGGCATTCCCGTGCCTTTTTTGCCTCTTCACATAGACAGGGGCATTCCCATGCCTTTTTTTCCTCTTCAGAAAGTTAGTTTATTGTTGGTCAATTGCTCATAACAAAAAGATATATAGCATTATTTTTTTTTCTTCATACATGCTGATTGTGAACCAAAAACTAGCATGACCAGGTAAATCATTTTTACTGGCATGAACCAATTAGAAATGTGTGTCGCACTGCCAAGTCAAACGGTCGCAAATGACTGTTTTGGTCGTAGTATTAAACCCTGAGATGCCTAAATGCGGAAGACACATTTCAGTTTTTTTATTTTATTTTGTTTAACCTTTATTTAACTAGGCCAAGTCAGTTAAGAACAAATTCTTATTTACAATGACGGCCTAGGGTTGAATGCATTCAGTTGTGCAACTGACTAAGCATCCCCTTTCCCTTCCTTTCCTTCACTCAGATTGTGATGAAATAATAGACCTCTTGAAATATGCAAAATCATTAAATCATTACTTTTGTAGGCTATTTACTCTTTACTTATGCTTCTCATTGAGTGGATTTAGGTATGACTCACAAGAGAGAATATGCTTTTATCTTTGTCAGAGCAGAATGGTAAAATATGAATGTTCAGCTAGTCGATGTGAGTGGCTAGAGGTTGGTTTCTTTGCCAACACTTTGATGTTATCTTCTGTAAGCTAAAAATGCACTGTTGTCTTTTGGGACCAATACATTGGATTCCAGACACATTCTATCCCAGTACGATATAAATATACACTATATACACTAAAGTATGTGGACACCCCTTCAAATGAGTGGATTTGGCTATTTCAGCCACACCCGTTGCTGACAGGTGTATCAAATCGAGCACACAACCATGCAATCTCCATAGACAAACATTGGCAGTAGAATGGCCTTACTGAAAATGTCATTGACTTCCAACGTGGCTTCGTCATAGGATGCCACCTTTCTAACAAGTCAGTTCGTCTAATGTCTGCCCTGCTAGAGTTACCCCGGTCCACTGTAAGTGTTGTTATTGTGAAGTGGAAATGTCTATGAGCAACAACGGCTGAGCCGCGAAGTGTTAGAGCACACAAGCACACAGGATGGAACCACTGAGTACTGAAGCATGTAGCATGTCAAAATCGTCTGTCCTCATTTGCAACACTCACTACTGAGTACCAAACTGCCTCTGGAAGCAACATCAGCACAATAACTGTTTGTTGTGAGCTTCATGAAATGGATTTCCATCGCCGAGCAGCCGCACACGAGGCTAAAAATCACCATGTGCAATGCCAAGCGTTGGCTGGAGTGTTTTAAAGCTCGTCCCCATTGGACTCTGGAGCAGTGGAAACCCGTTCTCTGGAGTGATGAATTACGCTTCATCATCTGACCAATCTGGGTCTGGCAGATGCCAGGAGAACGCTACCTGCCCGAATGAAGAGTGCCAACTGTAAAGTTTGGTGGAAGAAGAGATGGTCTGGTGCTGTTTTTCATGGTTCGAGCTAAGCTACATCATACAATGACATTCTAGATGATTCTGTGCTTCCAACTTTGTGGTAACAGGTTGGGGAAGGTCCTTTCCTGTTTCAGAATGACAATGTCCCCATGCACAAACGAGGTCCATACAGAAATGGTTTTTCGAGATCAGTGTGGAAAAACTTGACTGGCCTGCACAAAGCCCTGACCTCAACCCCATCGAACACCTTTGGGATGAATTGAAACGCTGGCTGTGAGCCATACCTAATCGCTCGACCTCACTAGTCCTCTTGCGGCTGAATGGACGGACGCAAGTCCCCGCAGCAATTTTCTAACATCTTGTGGAAAGCCTTCTCACAAGAGTGGAGGCTGTTATAGCAGCAAATGGGGAACCAACTCCATATTAATGCCCATGGTTATGGAATGAGATGTTCGATGAGCAGGTGTAGTGTACTAATGTGGGCTGACTCACAAATAAACTGTTGTAAAACAGAACAATGGAAGCAATTCTGTAAACACCAGAGTTCTTCTTCATATTCACAGTCAGAATTCGACGTTCTGTGAACGCAGCTGGTAGCATTGTGTCAACGTAGTGCAGGCTACTGGGTAGCAGGGAGAACGAAGTGACATTGTCTGGGGCTGCATCACCACAAACAGGCTTCTGTGAAGCGGCAGCATTTGTTCCCCTCCTCAGTGGTGCTAATATCAGATGTGTGATGATGGATTAATTTCACAAAGGCCACCCTTTTCCCTCTGTCTTTAGGAGACTAAGGAAAGGCTAGTCTGAGTGGCTGCTTTATCCGACAACTACACAGGAATGTATACACACACAGTTCATCAAGAAAAACAACAAATTATATCCATCTCTACAGTTGTCTTAGTGCTCCTCTTCTTTAGCCCTTAAAGACAAGCCCATATAGACAGTAGCAGTAGAATATGGAAGCCATGAAACGCTTTGAAAGTCATGGCTTATATCAACACCATCATCCCAGACACCCTGGACCCACTCCAATTTGTATACCGATCCAACAGATCCACAGATCACACAATCTCTATGGCACTCCACACTGCTCCCTCCCAGCTGGACAAGAGGAACACCTTTGTGAGAATGCTGTTCATTGACTACAGCTCAGCGTTCAACACCATAGTGCCCTCCATGCGCATCACTAAACTGAACACCTCCCTCTGCAACTGGATCCTGGCCTTTCTGAAGTGCCGCCCACAGGTGGTGAAGGTAGGCAACAACACATCCGCCACACTAACCTTCAACACTGGGGCCCCTCAGGGGTACATACTTAGTCCAAGCCTACACTCCCTGTTCACATTTGACTGCATGGCCAATCACAACTCCAAAATCATCATTAAGTTTGCTGAGGACACTACAATGGTAGGTCTGATCGCAGACGATGATGAGACAGCCTATAGGTAGGAGGTCAGTTACAACAACCTCTTTCTCAACGTCAGTAAGACCAAGGAGCTGATTGTGGACTACAGGAAATGGAGTGGAGCGTGTCGAGAGTTTTAAGTTCCTTGGTGTACACATCACTAAGTAATTAACATGGTCCACACACACAAAACCTCTTCCCCTTCAGGAGGCTGAAAAGATTTGACCCTTTTTGCACAAAATCTTTTGACTCACATATGCTGTTGCTACTGTTTATTATCTATCCTGTTTCTTAGTCACTTTACCCCTACCAACAGTATGTGCACATATCTACCTCAATTACCTCGTACCCCTGCACATCGACTCAGTACTGGTACCCCGTGTATATAGCCAAGTTATCGTTACTCATTGTGTATTTATTCCTTGGGTTAATATTTTTCTCTCTGCATTGTTGGGAAGGGCCCATTAGAGAGAATTTTACTTTTAGTCTACACCTGTTCTTTATGAAGCATGTAACAAATGACATTTTATTTTATTTGAAGTACATCAATTCCAGTTGAAGATCTCTCCCCTCCAACAGGGACCTTCTTCTGCCCCCCTTCTTCTGCCGTTCCCTCTGGTCGTTGTTGTTTCTGGGCCCATCCAGTTAACCTGTGACCTGGGGAAACTGGTTCAGTAATGGGATCAATGGACTACCATTCAACCCTCTTCACGCTCTATCACCCCTCTGTTAAAGTGGGAGATAGAGAGGGGAATGAGAGGCAAGGAGAGGGGGCTCTCTCTTTACAGAGCTACTCCTTTGGAAACACACCTCCTTCTGACTAGTTTTAACCCTATTTTCTGAATTGGATCGTAACTGTCTTCCTCTTTTGAAGCTGAATTCATGATTGGATTGGAAATTCTTGGTTGGCAATTCTAGGTTTCCCAAGAGACTGTTGGCAATTTTGTAATCTTGTGTCATTGACAGATCAACTTTGCCCTTGACGAGACACTGGTGTAGCTGGTATGGTATGGGGGGGGATCTGATTAACTAGAGAGAGATTGAGAGAGAGAGAGAACGGAGATAGAGAGATGTAGAGAGAGAAATAAATGGAGCTGGAGGGATAGCTGACTCACTCTTCTCTCACTACTGACAATCCTCGCTTTCTTTCAACTTTCAACTACTTGGCAGAAAAACACAGTGTTCTCTAGTTCTTAATGTTGGTGGATCTGGATAACCTTTTACCTAAGCACTTGCATCAGCAACTATCCAAACTTCTTTTGTTGACTTGATGTTTTCTTTCCACATTTCTCAGCTATGATTCAGTTTTTTTTTTGTCTATGCTTTGTGGTAACTAAAGTATGCCTAGTATCAACCCCTACAATTGTTTTTATCCATGCCTGAGCTAAATAATGTAATACAAATCACCAACCTCCATCTATAACATTTTTCTAATTTTTCTCAGTTTTTGTTTTCCCAGTCAGAGCTAAAAAAACAAGATATCTCCAGCCAGACAATACTAGTGAACATGACAGCTGCCCCCTGCTCTGTCTGGCATGGCTCTGAATGTGTCCCAAATAGCACCCTACAGTACTCACTCTAGTGCACTACTTTTCTCTACTTTGACCGTTGGAGCGATGGAGGATGGAGGGAGGGAATAAGGGTTGACTATAGGCCATATAAAGGGAAGCCATGGTGTAATTTTCTGGCCTGTTTGTGTGTTTTGTTGCATGTGGTGTAGTTGCCATGTCATTACAGACAACAGCTTTCCTTTTCTGGGCTAGGAGTAGGAGATACACCTGAGATGCTCTCTCCCTCTCCGTTCTCTTTCTCTCTCTCTCTCTCTCTCTCTCTCTCTCTCTCTCTCTCTCTCTCTCTCTCCGTTCTCTCTCCGTTCTCTCTCTCTATCTCTTTCTCTCTCTCTCTCTGTCTCAGCTATCTACGTAGCTATCTTTCTGTCTTCTATAAATAGCATGCTTAACACTAAGGAAAAGAAAAGCAGTAAAGGTACAAGCAGACAATGCAGACAGACTACATTGAAAAGAGCGTTGCCATGTTAGGAAAATTGTGATTATGACCGAGACGAGGCAGCAGACATTAGAGATCCTGGTCCTTTTATTCATACGCCCCCGGTATTGTCTTTACATTCTTCTGTGCTTTTCTCCCTTCCCTCTCTTTTCTCCTCTGTTTGGTCTTGAAAGAAAAACAGCTCGTCACTTGGACTTACAGGGGCTTAATTGCTGCCTAAGCCGCATTGAAATCTCACAATGCATTAATGCCTGGTGAAAATATTGAGAATTTATGTGAATAATCTTCCCTTTTTACTGAATAATTACATGTTAGTAAAAGACAGGGTGAATCAAGTACAGTTCCACAAACTCCAGGAAATGGCAGTGTACTCAAATTCTGATGAAGACCTTTTGGAATGTTTTATAAGACCTGGACAAACAACCACACCAAAAACGAAGACTACATGAAGATCTACATGGTGTTCAGTGTCTTTGTCTCTTTTTACTTTAACATGGCAGAAATAGGAGTTGGGACTGATGATCAATAATATAATACGTGTTATCGTGTGCCAATGTCAATACTCCAGTTGCTATTTTACAAGCTTTTACGTTTTAGGTGCAAATGTAAATTGAACCTGGCAAAATGCCAAATTATCCTTGAAAAGCATGTGCCACAGTTTTTAATATCTTCTACCCTTATTCCCAGAGGTATGGAGGGAGGGAGGGAAGAGAGGGGAGACTGAGGTGTGTTTGTATGTGTGTGTGTGCGCGCACATGCACCTGTCCGTGCCTGCGTGTCTGCATGCCTGCCTGTGTGCATGCACCTGTGTGTGCTCTGTGTCTCTGCTGTGTGTGTGTGTGTGTGTGCGTGCGTGCGTGCTCTTTGTCTCTGCTCTGTGTGTGTGTGTGTGTCTGTGTGTGTGTTCTGTGTCTCTGCTGTGTGTGCTCTGTGTCTCTGCTGTGTGTGTGTGTGTGTGTGTGTGTGTGTGTGTGTGTGTGTGTGTCTCTGCTGTGTGTGTGACAGGGCATTACTTCCCAGCCATTGAGTTCATTATTGGCCCACTCAGATATTCATCCATCAGCCACCACCAGGCCCCTGCCAGATCCTAATTCACTTAATTCTTTGATTATTGATTCCACCAGCGTCCAGGCGGAAAGGTCAATGGTTTTTTCTGTGTGTACCTGAACTTTATAATGTCGATTCCAGATGAAGAACTAGGCTAGTTACTCAATGAGGAGAAACATTGCTCTGTCGAAGAGCAGTGAGTAAGTCTAGGTTATACACACAATCACTTGCTCTTTTATCAAGTGTGCCACTAAGATGCAGGCACACACACAGGCAGGAACAGACACACACAACTTGCATGATGTGGTGAGACAGATTAATATGAATCCCTATGGAATCATAAATCAGCTGTTTCCCTGCGGAGATGTGATCTAAATGAGAAACAGCAGGATCATAGCAGGCTCAATGTACACATGATGAGAAATAAACTACTCCAAAGCTTTGTATGATAGCCTTACGTTAAATTAGTAATCTGGTATTGGCACATACATTTTTCCCAGCTGACTCACTCAGCTGTTTATCAAAAGAAGTGGCAGGGTGAACACTTTGTTGTTTGAATCCCAGATTGCCCTCTTAACTGTACCTTATACATCTACCATCGACAGTACAGTACACACCATCTCCTCGCTTCTACTTAAATGTAAAGGTATTCACAGAGTTACTCTTGTATTAAGCTAGCTTTTTGTCTAAGTGCCGAGAGGCAGCCTGTCTGGATTTGGCTATGCAAATTACGCTCCAAATTCTGATTTAATTCAGAGTCAGTTCAGATCAGTCCAGGTGAGGGAAAAGAATATACGATTTCTTTATTCAAACATTGACCCCCCCCCCCTCCACACCACTGCCACTCTCTGTTGTCATCTATGCATAGTCACTTTAATTAACTCTACCTACATGTACATACTACCTCAACTAACCGGTGCCCCCACACATTGACTCTGTCCCGGCACCCCCCTGTATATATTGTTATTTTTTACTGCTCCTCATTAATAACTTGTTACTTTATCTCTTATTCTTATCCATATTTTTTTTAAACTACACTGTCGGTTATTTAGCATTTCACTATAAGGTGCAATGGCATAGTCTTGTTTGATGCTATTTTTAATCAGTGAGTCAGTGCACAATTATACACTAAGTAGCCTGCCTTATTTCACCCAACTGAGGCACATGCTCATACATCCATTCATAAGATGAGACACTCTCTCACTTAACCCCTTTTTAACAACTTCACTAGACAGACTTGACTCGCCACACCCTCCTCCTCCTCTTCCATATCTGATTTCAATCTGTCATTTCCAGTGTCCTCTCCACCTCTCCTCTCCTCCCTTCTCCTTTTATCCCCAGGATTCAATCCATCAGTTGTCTCTCTCTACATCAGGCTCTCCAAGCTACTGTCCTGTAGGGTTCTGATTCTAATCATTAGCTGGTTGATAAGCTGAATCAGGTTAGTTACAACTGTGGATGGAATGAAAACCGAGAGGAGTGTAGCTCTCCAGGAAAAGGGTTTGGGTTAAAACTTACAGGAGGGTTTCTCTCCGGGAACAGGGTTTGGGTTAAAACCTACATGAGGGTAACTCTCCAGGATCAGGTTGGATTGCTCTACATGCTCTGCATTATTTCACTTAAACTGATGTTGGACATTTAATTGTGTCACATGATCAATGGGTGGGACTTTCAGCAAGAATTAGGGCTGGGCTAACCCTAACCCTCCTATCCATCAAGTCAAAATCAAATTGTATTGATCAAATACACGTGTTTAGCAGATGTTGTGCTTCTAGTTCCGACAATACAGCAATATCTAACAAGTAAAATCTAACAATTTCACAACATACCCAATACACAGAAATCTAAGTAAAGGAATGGAATTAAGAATATAAAAATATAGGGATGAGCAATGTCAGAGCGGCGTAGACTAAGATACAGTAGAATAGTATAGAATACAGTATATACAATGAGATGAGTGCAAGATATGCAAGATATGTAAACATTATTCAATTGACATTATTAAAGTGACTAGTGTTCAATTTATTAAAGTGGCCAATGATTTCAAGTCTGTGTATATAGGCCGCAGCCTCTCTGTGCTAGTAATGGCTATTTAACAGTCTGATGGCCTTAAGATAGAAGCTGTTTTTCAATCTCTCGGTCCCAAGTTTGATGCACCTGTACTGACCTCGCCTTCTGAATGATAGCGGGGTGAACAGGCAGTGGCTTGGGTGGTTGATGTCCTTGATGATCTTTTTGGCCTTCCTGTGACATCGGGTGCTGTGCTGTAGGTGTCCTGGAGGGCGGGTAGTTTGCCCCCGCTGATGCGTTGTGCAGACCGCACCACCTTCTGGAGAGCCATGCGGTTGTGGGCGGTGCAGTTGCCGTACACGGCGGGGATACAGCCCGACAGGATGCTGGGGTATCAGGTCTAGCAAGACAGACTCAAGACAGTCAGTTTCATATACTGCACACTCAACTGAACCCAACCCACAAATCTCCTCTTTCGGTTTTAGTTGAAGAAGTGTATCCTCACTAATAAGATGTGCTCTCCAAGGTTACTATTGAAGAAGATGAATACTGTGTGGCTATGATTACAAATAAAACAGAAAATATATATTAATCTCTTACACTCATTGTTTTCCTTCATAATGAGATTTAGTGAAGAGTAATAACAGACTGCACCAAATGCAACTTATATTACTTCACTGTCAGGGTCAGGTGAAAGTGGGCGCCTGGGGCGGGATGCAGGGAAACGGGAAAACACACACATACTCATTAGGTGAAAAATGGGGACATCAGAAAACAACAGCAAAATGGACACACACACGCACACACATCAGAATGACTTCTACTGATGGATACTATCGGTGGCCTGTCTTTTAGTCATCAGGCAGGCTTTGGCACTAGTATGAGCCTCAGATGTGCAGGGTCATGACACACTCTGTGACTTCCCTTCTTCCTCTCCGTGTCGTGTCTATAATGGAGAACAGAGAGAGAGAGAGTTGGCTCCTCTTTCTCTTCTCCCAATCTTCAGTAGTACCCTGCTCCTGCCCAGTTCATCTCTCCTCCCTGCTACTGCCAGTCTCTTCATTATTCTTCCCCAGCAGATGGGATAGAGAGAGAGAAGGCTTTTGAGCTTCATTCATTGCGACGTGTTTTTCATTAACACCTAATTCAGTGTCAGGTAACATAACCAGCAGCAGCCAAAGGGGATATAACAATTATTGGATGAGATCGGCAGGTTTAGCCTTCTGTCGTCCTTCCCTATTATACTATGTTACTGGGTGTGTATGTTGGACTTTTTCACAGCTGATACCACTTTCATTTTGTAATTGACTAGTGTCATAGTCTAACTTTATGAAAAGGAAGTTGCTTGATGGTGCTTGTTATGAGGGCCAGAGTTGAGCGACGGCTGAAGTATCTACTACATTTTTTTTAGTATTATTATAAATAAAAATGTTATCCCTTTTTCTCCCCAATGTCATGGTATACAATTGGTAGTTACAGTCTTGTCTCATCGCTGCAACTCCCGTACGGACTCGGGAGAGGTGAAGGTCAAGAGCCATGCATCCTCTGAAACACAACCCAACCAAGACACACTGCCCACTTAACCCGGTAGCCAGCCGTGGATGACGCTGGGCCAAGTGTGCCGCCCCATGGGTCTCCCGGTCGCAGCCGGCTGGGAGAGCCTGGACTCGAACCCAGAATCTCTAGTGGCTCAGCTAGCACTGCGATGCACTGCCTTAGACCACTGTGCCACTCGGGACGCCCCAAGTATCTACTACCTTAGCGCCGGTTAATCAGTGTGTGTGGGTGTGTGCATGCGTCTGAGTCAGGCCCAGTGACCAATCCTACTGCCAAATGACAGGGTCCCATAGCGCCCATAGGGCTCTGCTCAAACGTAACGCACTATGTAGCGAATAGGGTGCTCTTTAGGGCACAGACTCTTTCCACTAACCTGCACGCTTCACCCTTTGGCTTACAATACAGACATACTACTTTGGTCTATAGTCTCTCAGTAAAAGAAGAAATGTAATGTGCAGCTTAGATGTTAGATTGATAGCTGTTGTCATTGGGCAGTTGAACAAGATGTGAAGAGACAATCAGGTGTGACAAGATCTTGTCAATCACCAATACTCTATTGTTTTCTAATATGAGAACAGAGATAGTAAAAGTAAAAGTAAAAGTAAAAGGGAGATCTCTCTCTCTCTCTCTCTCTCTCTCTCTCTCTCTCTCTCTCTCTCTCTCTAACAGATATGTGGAGTAGGAGGGAGGGAATAGATCAGCAGAGAGCAGGTTTAAATGAGTCAGTCTGGTGGCTCAGTTCAGCTTAGGAGTAATCAGTGTTGGGGCAGACCAAACTAAACTTGGATCAAAAACAATTAGCAGTTCACTAGAGGCCCTGGGTTGTACACTAGAGGCCCTGGGAGAGAGGGCCACAAATGAAGACAAGTGAATCACCCTGGTTAAATGGGCACCCTATTCCCATAGATGTAGCCCATTTATTTCTAATCAAATCAAATCAAATTGTATTTGTTACGTGCTTTGTAAACAACGGGTGTAGACTAACAGTGAAATGCTACTTATGGGCCCTTCTCAACAATGCAGTTCTTCAGATCACGTTGATAGGATTGTCTTGGATGGAGCTCATCCAGTTTATTCTCCAGTGATTGCTCGTTCGCCAATAGAACGGAGGGTAGAGGCGATTTATCTACTCTCCGGTGTAGTATCGTCAGGTATTCCTCCGGCCTCTATAGCACCGTCTCCTCCTCCTTCCAATGTTGGGGATTTGGACCTGGTCCAGTCTAATCAATATGTCTTTCGCCTCCGACTCATTGAAGTAGAAGTCCTCGTCCAGTTAGAGGTTAGTGATAGATGTTCTGATGTCCAGAAACTATGTGAAATGATGGCGTAAATGTTACATGTAGTACACAAAAAAGTAATATCAGTGCAAAAAGATGCACAAAATAGCACAATTGGTCAGGAGACCGTAAAACGGCTGCTATTTCCTCCAGCGCCATGCTTAGTAAATACTGTACCCTCCCCTCCCCAGTAGTGAAAACATTCCCCTTATTAAAGGGATTAGCGGCGCGCTAGCGTGCCACTCCCGACACTACCCGGTGAAATGTAAGGCGCCAAATTCAAAATCCAAAAGTTGAATTATTAAACATTCATCAATATACAATTGTTGCATAGTCATCAAAAGCTCTGCTTCTTGGCAATATCACAGCGTTGTCAGATTTCAAAAAGGCTTCACGGCGAAAGCACAACATTTGATTGTTTGAGGATAGCACCCCGCATATTTTCCACATTAGCATATATTAATATCCAGCGCGGGTCACACAAAACCCATATAAGAGCTAAAAAATATCACTTACCTTTCGAAGAACTTCTGCTGAGGGCTTCCCAAGTGTCCAACGAAGACATCCAATGGTTCTTTTGTTAGAAAAAGTCATTTATTATATCCATAAATCTCTGTTTGGTTGGCGCGTTATGATCAGAAAATCCACCGTTGAGTCGCCCATTGAACTGTGAAGAGAACACGTTCAAATTATACCTATAAACTTTCTACAAACAAATCAAACATCATTTTTAATGTATCCTTAGGTATCCTTTTATGTATATGTACTGTAATATTTCAACTGGACGATAACATGAACAATAGGAAAGGAAAATAAAGTGGGGCGCGCTCACAATCTGGCGCCCGTCAAACGTTGTAAACAAAAGTGGTCCCTTCACTTCTTCCTCTTCCTCTTCCTATCTGTTTTGCTTACTGTTATACCTTCCAGACTCTGTATAAAGACTGTTGACATCTAGTGGAAGCCATAGGTACTGCAGTCTCAGTCCTACATAACATTGAATGCAATAGGCAGCTTGGAGAAAAAGTTAATCTACAAAAACATCCGGATGGATTTTCCTTGGGTTTTCGCCTGCTATATCAGTTCTGTTATACTCACAGACATTATCTTAACGGTTTTAGAAACTTCAGAGTGTTTCCTATCCAATAGTACTAATAAAACATGTGCATATCCTATTTTCTGGGCCTGAGTGGCAGGCATTTTACTTTGGGCACGCCAGACTCTCCAAAACCGTCACCTCTGCTGCCGCTCCCTAAGAAGTTAACACTCTCCACAATGGTCTGCAGAGAAGAGGGCCACACATGAAGACATGATTTAGCATGTATTTGATGTTCTAACACACAACCTCCTCAACCCAGTAACCCACTAGTGGAGAAACACTCCCCTTAACGCCCTCGAAACACACACACACACACACACACACACACACACACACACACACACACACACACACACCCCATAACACCATCCACCACAGCGCACTAAGCCAAGCAGTGATTGGGGATTATCAAGCCTACAGAATTTACACTCACACATCTAAGATAATTACATGCTAATGTTCAATAAGCCCTGTAAGTCCCTGTGAATAAATGCAGCCGACAAATAGAGATAAAAAAAAAACGATATCCGTGTAGGGAAATAAATGAATCCTACCGTGGTAAACAATTAAACAAAACACGTACACACACACAAACCTGCACACACACACCGGAATAATGGTAGTGAAACATAATGAATGCGTCATTTAGCCAGAACCACCCAGATCTACCTTTAAGAAAGATGTACCTCCACGCCATGTTTTATTAATTAACAATTAAAACAAGCTCTCTGCGTCCCAAATGGCACCCTATTCCTTATATAGTGCACTGCTTTTGACCAGGGCCCATAGGGTTGTGCACTATGTTATAGGGTGCCACTTGTTACGCATCCTCTGGCATGGGAAGTGGGCTGTTGTTTTGTTAGAGTTCACTGGACGGTGGTGTTGATGCTCAGGGCTGTTATCATCACAGTGTACAGAGATTCATCAACCACCACCTAGCCCTACACTGTTTCCAGTCCAGGCTAATATTACATAAAGATTCATCAACCACCACCTAGCCCTACACTGTTTCCAGTCCAGGCTAATATTACATGGACATTTTATTAAATTACCTCCGGTCCCAGTTGTTGTCCGGCACCTCCTGGTTGTTTTTGCCCCTTTGTCCTGGATCTGGTGGTCATCTAGCTAACACATTGGCTTCACACACCATGTGTGTGTCTGTGTGTCTGTGTCTACTGTATGTACTTGTGCGCGTGTCACAAATGGATTTGGGTAATGCCAGTAAGTATCACACACATGCCTATACGTAATGTCCCATAGACAGAGTGAGCTTGGAATAATTCACCTGGAGCCAGAGATGAATGGCACACAGATACACAGTAGATCTTCTTTAGTCCCGAGAGTCTTCATCAGACTGTCAGAGAGAGTTTTAGGGCCCTAGCCGGCCATGTGAGACTTCTCTTTAGCTGCGCTCTAAATGGTACTCTGTTCGCTACGGGCCCTGGTCAAAAGTAGTGCACTAAATAGGGTCCATGAGGCACTGCAGGGGTAATATATCTCCCAGGAGTCTCCTCTCTCCTGTAGACCAGCACTTAATCACACACACACCCTCATTGCCCATCTACACCACAGCCTCACCACTACCTCACAATTTATTGTTATTCACATTGTTATATTACAAGAGGAATTTGCACACTCTAGATTACAGCCAACATTGAGTTCTGAGGTCGTATCCTCACCACCCTGTGTGATATAGGCTAGCAATATCTTTTTAAACGTCAACCACTCGCTATTTACATTCTTCTGCTCAGCATTAAAACAAATGATAATCGATCGGAGCAGTGATGTACGGGGGTAAGCCTCCTGCCGGCGCAAGTTAAATAAGAGGAGCGTGGAGGGATACAAGGACGAGTAGAATCAATTCAACAAGTCTCGGGCGTGTTTAGCTGTGATAAAATAGGTCTGCCCAAGCAGCGCACTGTCACCCTCCTTTATTGCCACTGTCTCTCTCTCAGACGCTCTTCATGGAAGAGAAGAGATGAGAGGGACAAGGATGCAATCAGGCTTTCATTATGAAGAGGTGTGTGTTTGTGTGTGTGTGCGTGTGTGCGTGCGTGCGTGTGTACGTGTTTGTGTGTGTGTGTGTGTGTGTACATGTGTTTGTGTGTCAGGAGGAGCAGAAGCAGGCCTGGCTCTCATATAACAGGAATGTATGTCTGTCTCTCTCTCTCTCTCTCTCTCTCTCTCTCTCTCTCTCTCTCTCTCTCTCTCTCTCATCTAATAAACACTAGTGTTGTTCAGGTGTTGCTGCTTCACCGCTTGCCTCTGATGCTTTAATGGAATAAATTAGCATAGTGCATTGCTCTAGCAGGGAACATGCATGTTACGTGTGACAGTGATGTGAGGTGCTGCATGTGGAGTATGGCAAGTCATGATAAATGACTCCAACCTGACCTGTTGATAGGGGTAGATGGGTCTAGGGCTGGTAGCCTACCAGATATTGAAAGGCATATATTATTATTGGGCTGTTACCTTTGTTGTAAAGCAGACATCTTTATTATAATGCAAATAATATGCCATTTAGCAGATTTTATTCATCCAGCGCGATTTACAATACACTGAGTGCATTGTATGCAAGCCGTGCATCGTTACTAATCACACAATCTTCAGTTTCTGTATCACTCAATTCTCAATGTAGATAAAACCAATGTCTGTGTGCTTGCTTCACAGTATCAGCTTCCTCCCCCTTTGAGTACAACTCAGGGTAAACTGTCTGTACCACGGCTTGAACCCGGGGCCCTCTGCCTTGACGTCACGTGTGACCACCTTCCCTGCTTGACAATGTACTATCTAGTACAGAACAACTTACAGGCACAATTAGAGTTAAAACATCTTTGGGATCGGTGTCCCTTCCATGGGACGGTTGAGCTAACATAGGCTAATGCGATTAGCATGAGGTTGTAAGTAACAAGAGCATTTCCCAAGACATAGACACATCTGATATTGGCAAAAAAGCTTAAATTATTGTTAATCTAACTGCACTGTTCAATTTACAGTAGCTATTATAGTGAAATAATACCATGCTATTGTTAAACAAATTAGACACATTTGGGCAGTCTTGATACAACATTTTGAACATAAGTACAATGGTTCATTGGATCAGTCTAAAACGTTGCAGATACACTGCTGCCACCTAGTGGCAAAAATATAAATTGCAGCTGGGCTGGAATAATACGTTATGGCCTTCCTCTTGCATTTCATAGATGATGGTACAAAAAAATACAGAAGAATGATTTTTTTTTGTGTGTATTAGCTTTTACCAGATCTATTGTGTTATATTCTCCACAAACTTCAAAACGTTTCCTTTCAAATGGTACCAAGAATATGCATATCCTTGCTTCAGGGCCTGAGCTACAGGCAGTTAGATTTGGGTATGTCATTTTAGGCAAAAATTGAAAAAAAGGGGTGGTGCCTTGTTCAAGGGCAAATTGACAGATTTGGACAGATTTTTCACCTAGTCGGCTCAGGGATTTGAACCAGCGACCTTTCGGTAACTGGCCCAACAATCTTAACCTATCCTACCATACACTGCTTTCTTTCATCTCCTGTTGGGCAAACATATTTTTTACTGCAAATAGAAGCAGGGGGCTGGAAATGGACTGGGACGAGCAATTCATTCGAGCCACACACATTCTACACACACACGCACAGGCACGTACGCACTCTTGCACACTTGCACACACACAGACATACAGACACACACACAAACAATGTGCCATCCACATGAGGCACTGCACTGCAGTATAGGCTCCCTCCATACAGTCTGCTGAGAAGTCATTTCCCCTGTAACCAGGCGGACAAGGGAATTCGACAATCCCATCCACACACAAATACAGCAACGACAAGCAGGCAGGGAAAAAGGCTTTTTAATATGGAAAAATGAAAGCGGGGGAGGAGTGGGACTATAATTGATGACAACTATTTGGGTAAGAGATTAAGATTCATGGTGAGGGCCACACAGGTTGGACGCGGCACGACGCTACGGACTCCAACCATGAAGGATACGGCGTGACACTTTGACCAGTCTGACGTTAGTAAATGTGGTGTAAAAACCATCAGAAACGCTTTCAGTCACACCTAGGCTGAGAGAGAGAGAGAGAGAGAGAGAGAGAGAGAGAGAGAGAGAGAGAGAGAGAGAGAGAGAGAGGGAATGGGAGAGAAAGAACCAGCTGAAGGAAGGAGAAAAAGGAGGAAACAAATTAGTACACCACACCATGATGTCAGTTTGCTTGCCCAATTAGCATAATTGAACAATGTGAAATGCTTTGATCATATTTCCATCCTGCGACCAGACTCTGTGAATGGTGCATGTTCAGCTTTGGGACTGGTGCCAGCTCTGTACAGAGTGTCCAGGATGCCTGGAGCAGTATTTGCAGAATAGCTCAAAACATGCATGCGCGCGCACACACACACACACACACACACACACGACAGCTTTGCCTGAAAGAAGCTACACCTCAGACTAATGTTCCCTCTGATGTATTGGGGCACTGAGCACATTTTTGGGATTGTGAACACTGAGGCTGTACCCTTACAGTTTTAAACAGTAGCCAATAGGCTATTGTGGCTATTTGAGCATAACGTAGGCCTACCGACAAAGCTTTTGATTTCTATGATATAGCCTACAGTATCCTATATGTGGTGTTCAATGCAGGCCTACATTGCATGATATATTTATATTATGAAGGGCTTGATATTAATACATTATTTTGTACTTGGTCTGTAACACCATGGGCCAAATAGGTGACTGTAAATTACATTGTATTGTGTTGTATGATGCAAGAAACCACTTTACAAAATACAATACATTTTTATTCGGCCAACTGTACAGCAAATTAGACAATGTAGCCTACCCCTCTGCCTATTGGCTTATTTGCTTATTCAAGAATGTCTCAAAATACAACACTGCCTTTAATTAAGACGTAAGATTTTTACCTGACTGGCTTTTCAAAGACAGCTTAAAGTGTTGCCTACACATTTTTTACTCTTGTATGAAGCCGTAAATCCCCATTGCTGACCTATACTGACTGTATCTATAACGGGGCTAATAACTCCCTAACTAGCAAACAATATCAACAAATGTCCACATGTCTGATCTGAACTGTTCTGAAAAGAGCCTTCATTCGCGGGTGATTGAAAGACGCTAGTGGGCTACACCTGCCAATAGAGTTCTACTCCGTTGCACTCTGGCTCTGCTTACAATAAAACCACAGACTCCATCTTGCAAAGTTAGATTTGTTTTATTTTGTTGCATTGAAAAGGGGTTGATATAATGTTGATTCATCACATAAAAAACGTTGATCTATATAGTGAACTCAGTGAAGTTCAATCTCTTGCATCTGCGCAGCAAGGCATTTCTTCTGCGTAGCAGTCCTGGAGGAGGTGTGCGGCCGGCAGCTTTGAGGGAACATAGCCTCAGACATATATCTACCTGGCAGGACTTTAAAAACTGGCTGAGATATCTCGGCACGCCTTGTGGTCCGTGCTGTGTGACCATCTAAAGCTGCACTGTGCAACAGTCTAAAGCCACCCCTGGGGCTGGGATGATGGCAGCTTTAAAAAAAATCATACAGTATGACATAATCCTTTATTTTGCCTCAGACATCCCTCTGTAGTGGAACTTCCACAGGAAACACACACCAGCAAGGTCATGGAGGATATGCAATAGACTATAGACTATAGGTACTAGTGTAATTCTGCTATGTCTCCATAGTATGTTGCAGGGTCATGTTTTGTAAATGTGTACACACTGTATATGCTCTGTGAGAGCTGGGTTAGTGTGTGTGTGTGTTTCAGTGAGAGCTGGGATGGTGTGTTTGTGTTTCAGTGAGAGCTGGGTTGGTGTGTGTGTGTGTATCAGTGAGAGCTGGGTTGGTTGTGTGTATGTGTTTCAGTGAGAGCTGGATTGGTGTGTGTGTGTATCAGTGAGAGCTGGGTTGGTGTGTGTGTGTTTCAGTGAGAGCTGGATTGGTGTGTGTGTGTATCAGTGAGAGCTGGGTTGGTTGTGTGTATGTGTTTCAGTGAGAGCTGGGTTAAAGGAAGGGGGATACCTAGTCAGTTGTCCAACTGAATGCCTTCAACTGAAATGTGTCTTCTGGATTTAACCCAACACCTCTGAATCAGAGAGGTGCGGGGAGCTGCCTTAATCCACATCTTCAGCACCCAGGGAAACAGTGGGTTAACTGCCTTGCTCAGGAGCCAAACGACAGATTTTTACCATGTCAGCTCGGGGATTCGATCCAGCAACCTTTCAGTTACTGGCCCAACGCTCTAACCACTAGGTTACCTGCTGCCATTAGTGTATTTGTGTATGTGTTTCAGTGAGAGCTGGGTTGGTGTGTGTGTGTGTGTGTGCGGTCAGACTAGCAACGGCCACAGCCTGCCTCCAGGGTAGTCAGACCGCTGGGTCAGGGAGCAGGAAGGCATCCTTTACCTGGCGACACATCTGTACTCACACACACAGACATGCCACCTGCTATCCCACCTCCCTGCTAATGGTTCTGCTTCCCCTTGCTACTCATCAGACCTAGGTCAAATAAGTGAACTCAATGGGTTTCAACCTGGTTTAGTTGGGCATGCACATATCCTACCTGACTGTATTTGGTATTTTGGTATTTTATTAGAATCCCCATTAGCTGTTGCAAAAGCAGCAGCTACTCTTCCTGGGGTCCACACAAAACATGAAACATACTACAGAATGCTATAATACAGAACATCATTACACAAGAACAGCTCAAGGACAGAATTACATACATTTTTAAAAAGGCATACGTAGCCTACATATCAATGCATACACACAAACTATCTAGGTCAAATAGGGGAGAGGCGTTGTGCCGTGAGGTGTTGCTTTATCTGTTTTTTGATTTGGGGACTATGAAAAGACCCCTGGTGGCATGTCTGGTGGGATAAGTGTGTGTGTCATAGCTGTGTGTAAGTTGACTATGCAAACAATTTGGGATTTTCAACACATGTTGAATGTTTCTTATAAAAAGAAGAAGTGATGCAGTCAGTCTCTCCTCAACTCTTAGTCAAGAGAGACTGTCATGCATAGTATTTATAT